>OX453273.1:28030749-28310749 GCA_949710005.1 Ricordea florida | reverse complement strand
ATAACCATAAGCAAAGTCGCGTACGGCACGTCTGCAAGCACTTAGAACGCAACTGTAAAATCCGGGCTGTAAAAATGGCTTATTGCACCAATCTGATGTTCATTATATTGCAAGTTTGAGAAGAATACAGCTGGGTTCTTTTAATCGCATTTCAGGAAATGATTTGTAAAAGTTGTGCTTAGGTTTTAAACTGATTATTACGATGAGCTGTCTGGTTATGGAACACAATGCCATTTATCATAGTTGTTTTTTTCCGATACATGGTTCCTACAACTTCCAACTGTAGCATAAGGCCGATCAGCGTACGGATAGCCCGGAACTGGGGCTAGATTGCATTTATGGCAACCTGTAACTACCATTCCAACTGGACCATATGCATCGAACTATCTTTATTAGAATAACGACGAGTACTATTTTATATGTTACACAGGATTCCGATTACTGGTGAAAAATTCCCATGTATGGAAATACAACAACAAACGAGTTTACATGTTGAGCAATATGTTGAGCAACATGTTGAGCAATCTTACACACAGCAGATTTTACGTGAGGTTGTGCCGATTACACTGCATCCTTATTACGCAAGTGTTGTTATCACGCTATGTCACGATAAGTCACGCTTGTAACACTTTGCTACACTAGCCCCCCTAACCCCTCCTTAGAGAGAGGCATGTCCTTATGCCAACGGGCATTAAACCCTGTAGCAACAAGACTACTTCAGCCGTTGAAAGACAGACAACTAGTTTACACAAACAAAAACTATTTTAAGATATAGTCTCATCCACGCGGGTGGTCGACGTTCTCGTCGTCCTTTGCCTGGAGGCTCTGGGTCGACCAACGGGACGGGTTCTACTGCTCGCGGGACGTCATAGGCAATCGAAGATTGATCTTCAGCGTACATAGAGGGTCTCAATGGGGTGGTGACAATTTTACGGCAAACGGTTAATATTTTTTACTGTTTTACGGCTAACGGATAAAATTTTTCAATATTTACGCCTAACGGCTAATTTTTTGCCCGTTTTATGGCTAACGGTTAACCCCATTGAGACCCTCTACATAAGATAAGTGTCACCAAGGAAGTACTGGCATCCTGCATCCAAACGTTGCTCGGGAGGGCCCGTGTCTGGCTCACGTGGAACCGTTGGGTCGTCTTCGGGACCTCCTTCCGGCTAAATAGTGTAGGTGACGTCAGACATGCGGTCAATGATGACGAAGGGACCCTTCCATGGGGAGCTCAACTTGGATGACTGGCCTTCTTTCACGGCTGGGTGGAAGAGCCACACTCGTTCTGCCATAGCGAAGGGTTGTCCAGTCGCCCGCCGGTCGTAATATTCCTTCTGGCGGTGAGTCCTAGCTAGTTCGTGGGCTTCCTCTAGAACGTTTCTCAGTTCGCCAACGTACTCACTATAGTTATCACAGGGATCAGGTGTCCGCCCAAACATTACATCTACCGGTAAACGAACGTCACGCACAAACATCGGAAAAACGATGAATGGAAACGGGCGAAACTTGGTTGAGGCGTGATCACTTGCAATTGAACGATAGGCCATCATTACCTTTGGGAGGTGAACGTCCCAGTCTTTTTGATGTTGGCTGACGAATTTCGAGAGCATTGCCTCTAGCGTAAGATTGAATCGCTCAACCATGCCGTCTCCCTCAGGGTGATACGGGGTTGTCCTAGTCTTTTCCACGCCAAGTAGATCGCACATTTCCTGGAACAAGTAAGACTCAAAGTTGCGACCTTGATCTGTATGGATTGTTTCTGGAGCGCCAAATTAACAGATAAACTCGTCCGCGAGCCTGCTTCTGTGCTACTGTCCGCGCCTCTTGGTTGGGTAGAGGGTAACTCTCTGTCCATTTAATAAAATAGTCGGCAACCACCGTTATGTGTACGTTTGTTGCGCCTCTTGGTCTCTGGTAAGGGTCCTAGGATGTCGATGGCGACTCGTTCTAGGGGGTATCCAGGTGACAGCTGACCAAAGGGGCTCGAGCTTCGAATTTACTCAAAGACCTTAAATTGTGGATATTGTTACAACTGACTCGTTCAATAGTCCCAATTTGGGATTTTGTTGTTTTCAAAAAGCCGTTGGCATTCATTAGTTTCATTGGCCTAGAACAGAGATTTTGTGAGCATTGTTTTGGCAGGTTGTGTCGTCTTTACACATTTTCACGTATTCTTTTGTTACCTTGATGCTTCATTTACTATGGAAAACCCTTTGGAATGGCACTATCCCCTAAGAAACAAAAAAACTATTAATTCTGCATTTTTGTTGTAATACACTATTGTTATTGTGCATGTGAACGTGATGTAATACTCAGTGGACCAGTTTATTCTTTATAAGTTATTTTTCTTAGATCAATATCTCACTCGCTGTAGACGAAGGTCGTAATTGACCAAAACGTTTTTAAATTAAATTTTTAATCTTTTTAGCATTATCTATTTGTAAGTAAGTAAGTAAGTAAGTTTCCTTTATTTAAACACGATGTAGATAAAAGCTGACAAAATTAAAAATTAAAAAAGTAAAATTAAAGTATTAATAAAAATTAAATTAATATTTACAATCATTTAAGCTATTTATATTTGGATTTATAAAACTATTTACATTTGAATTTAATTTAAAAACTAGCACTAAAAATAGGTAAAATCTTTCTGTTTAAAATTAGTGGTTGACACAGATAAAACTTTAAAATTGAAATTCTCCGACCTTTTTAACCTGTATAAAAGTAAATTAAAGAAATACTGTTTTAGAACGACAGTTAGTGAAACGTGTTTGCTACATCTACGTAAGAGGTTCTACCAAAAGATGTTACTACTTTAAAACTCTTTCAAAGAATGTGATATTATCAAGCGCTAAAACAATACTCGAGCATATGGATATGCTCCGGCAAGATGAGCACAAATCGCCTCCCTCAAATTCTATCAACGGAAAGAAATCTGACTAGAAAACTCACAAAAAGGCAAAAATAACATACCAGTCACTGACAGAAGTTTTCAAGCGTATTCATTGATATTTGTCATCAGTAATTTCCGGAAATAAAAGAAAAAAGAAACAGGGATTTTAGAGACAATTGTTAAAAATAAGGACATTTAAGGACAGGGAGAATAATTAGAGATTTTTAGGATTTTTAAGGCCACCAACATGCCTGATAATGGATAATAATTCTTCGAGCAATCCTGCGTGAGATGAACGGCGGTTTAAATGCCCGATACCATTGCACCTGCATTACAAGGACAGGGATTCCAAGCCTTTCCCAGCCTCGTGGCCTGGCAGGTTTTAACTTTATATTTAAAGGTTTTCATTTCTTGCAATCACGGCTGCAAGACTGAAATTAAAAACTTGCTGTTCTTGAATTTACTGCCCGATTTGCAGGTATTTGTTCATGTTCAGCTTTTTTTCTAGCCAGGTTGCTAACATTGTGCAAAATTTTGTAGACTGCGAGTAGTCAATTTTCTTCATGCCCCACGTGCGCGGGCTGGCTGCAATCTAGCCCGGAACTGGGGCTAGATTGCATTTATGGCAACCTGTAACTACCATTCCAACTGGACCATATGCATCGAACTATCTTTATTAGAATAACGACGAGTACTATTTTATATGTTACACAGGATTCCGATTACTGGTGAAAAATTCCCATGTATGGAAATACAACAACAAACGAGTTTACATGTTGAGCAATATGTTGAGCAACATGTTGAGCAATCTTACACACAGCAGATTTTACGTGAGGTTGTGCCGATTACACTGCATCCTTATTACGCAAGTGTTGTTATCACGCTATGTCACGATAAGTCACGCTTGTAACACTTTGCTACACTAGCCCCCCTAACCCCTCCTTAGAGAGAGGCATGTCCTTATGCCAACGGGCATTAAACCCTGTAGCAACAAGACTACTTCAGCCGTTGAAAGACAGACAACTAGTTTACACAAACAAAAACTATTTTAAGATATAGTCTCATCCACGCGGGTGGTCGACGTTCTCGTCGTCCTTTGCCTGGAGGCTCTGGGTCGACCAACGGGACGGGTTCTACTGCTCGCGGGACGTCATAGGCAATCGAAGATTGATCTTCAGCGTACATAGAGGGTCTCAATGGGGTGGTGACAATTTTACGGCAAACGGTTAATATTTTTTACTGTTTTACGGCTAACGGATAAAATTTTTCAATATTTACGCCTAACGGCTAATTTTTTGCCCGTTTTATGGCTAACGGTTAACCCCATTGAGACCCTCTACATAAGATAAGTGTCACCAAGGAAGTACTGGCATCCTGCATCCAAACGTTGCTCGGGAGGGCCCGTGTCTGGCTCACGTGGAACCGTTGGGTCGTCTTCGGGACCTCCTTCCGGCTAAATAGTGTAGGTGACGTCAGACATGCGGTCAATGATGACGAAGGGACCCTTCCATGGGGAGCTCAACTTGGATGACTGGCCTTCTTTCACGGCTGGGTGGAAGAGCCACACTCGTTCTGCCATAGCGAAGGGTTGTCCAGTCGCCCGCCGGTCGTAATATTCCTTCTGGCGGTGAGTCCTAGCTAGTTCGTGGGCTTCCTCTAGAACGTTTCTCAGTTCGCCAACGTACTCACTATAGTTATCACAGGGATCAGGTGTCCGCCCAAACATTACATCTACCGGTAAACGAACGTCACGCACAAACATCGGAAAAACGATGAATGGAAACGGGCGAAACTTGGTTGAGGCGTGATCACTTGCAATTGAACGATAGGCCATCATTACCTTTGGGAGGTGAACGTCCCAGTCTTTTTGATGTTGGCTGACGAATTTCGAGAGCATTGCCTCTAGCGTAAGATTGAATCGCTCAACCATGCCGTCTCCCTCAGGGTGATACGGGGTTGTCCTAGTCTTTTCCACGCCAAGTAGATCGCACATTTCCTGGAACAAGTAAGACTCAAAGTTGCGACCTTGATCTGTATGGATTGTTTCTGGAGCGCCAAATTAACAGATAAACTCGTCCGCGAGCCTGCTTCTGTGCTACTGTCCGCGCCTCTTGGTTGGGTAGAGGGTAACTCTCTGTCCATTTAATAAAATAGTCGGCAACCACCGTTATGTGTACGTTTGTTGCGCCTCTTGGTCTCTGGTAAGGGTCCTAGGATGTCGATGGCGACTCGTTCTAGGGGGTATCCAGGTGACAGCTGACCAAAGGGGCTCGAGCTTCGAATTTACTCAAAGACCTTAAATTGTGGATATTGTTACAACTGACTCGTTCAATAGTCCCAATTTGGGATTTTGTTGTTTTCAAAAAGCCGTTGGCATTCATTAGTTTCATTGGCCTAGAACAGAGATTTTGTGAGCATTGTTTTGGCAGGTTGTGTCGTCTTTACACATTTTCACGTATTCTTTTGTTACCTTGATGCTTCATTTACTATGGAAAACCCTTTGGAATGGCACTATCCCCTAAGAAACAAAAAAACTATTAATTCTGCATTTTTGTTGTAATACACTATTGTTATTGTGCATGTGAACGTGATGTAATACTCAGTGGACCAGTTTATTCTTTATAAGTTATTTTTCTTAGATCAATATCTCACTCGCTGTAGACGAAGGTCGTAATTGACCAAAACGTTTTTAAATTAAATTTTTAATCTTTTTAGCATTATCTATTTGTAAGTAAGTAAGTAAGTAAGTTTCCTTTATTTAAACACGATGTAGATAAAAGCTGACAAAATTAAAAATTAAAAAAGTAAAATTAAAGTATTAATAAAAATTAAATTAATATTTACAATCATTTAAGCTATTTATATTTGGATTTATAAAACTATTTACATTTGAATTTAATTTAAAAACTAGCACTAAAAATAGGTAAAATCTTTCTGTTTAAAATTAGTGGTTGACACAGATAAAACTTTAAAATTGAAATTCTCCGACCTTTTTAACCTGTATAAAAGTAAATTAAAGAAATACTGTTTTAGAACGACAGTTAGTGAAACGTGTTTGCTACATCTACGTAAGAGGTTCTACCAAAAGATGTTACTACTTTAAAACTCTTTCAAAGAATGTGATATTATCAAGCGCTAAAACAATACTCGAGCATATGGATATGCTCCGGCAAGATGAGCACAAATCGCCTCCCTCAAATTCTATCAACGGAAAGAAATCTGACTAGAAAACTCACAAAAAGGCAAAAATAACATACCAGTCACTGACAGAAGTTTTCAAGCGTATTCATTGATATTTGTCATCAGTAATTTCCGGAAATAAAAGAAAAAAGAAACAGGGATTTTAGAGACAATTGTTAAAAATAAGGACATTTAAGGACAGGGAGAATAATTAGAGATTTTTAGGATTTTTAAGGCCACCAACATGCCTGATAATGGATAATAATTCTTCGAGCAATCCTGCGTGAGATGAACGGCGGTTTAAATGCCCGATACCATTGCACCTGCATTACAAGGACAGGGATTCCAAGCCTTTCCCAGCCTCGTGGCCTGGCAGGTTTTAACTTTATATTTAAAGGTTTTCATTTCTTGCAATCACGGCTGCAAGACTGAAATTAAAAACTTGCTGTTCTTGAATTTACTGCCCGATTTGCAGGTATTTGTTCATGTTCAGCTTTTTTTCTAGCCAGGTTGCTAACATTGTGCAAAATTTTGTAGACTGCGAGTAGTCAATTTTCTTCATGCCCCACGTGCGCGGGCTACGACTTCTCGTTTTTTCAACTCATTTGCATAATTAGTTCGCTAACACAAGCGCGGAATATCTGAGGCAAAGAGGCTAACTGCTAGACGTTATATTCGGGGCAATGTTTTACATAAATTCGAACACCAATAACGCTGGACCATTTATAGGAAATCTACGAGTGTACAGTACTCCTTTCATTGAACTTGTCTAGCCAGTCACGCAAGAACGCAACTGAAACACGAACGGCGGGTACTTTTGGCCAATCAGAGATCAGTGTTGTTGACGACCGGTTAAACCAGGGCAGTCTGCTTGTAAAAACACTGCATTGCGAAACGGACACTTATTTTCCTTCTGGTGTGATCAGTGATTGGACGATCACGTTGGCTCAAAGTTTTCCAAGCGAAAATGGCATCGGTAAGTCCAAATCGTACCTTTTCAATCAAGGCAGTGTAGTTTTCGCGGGCATCTTACGAGTCTGTTTTGTTTTTAGAGGCGCGGTTTGCTTGAAAGGCTTGATGCCGGTGAAGTTGTAATTGGTGATGGCGGTTTCGTTTTTGCCCTGGAGAAACGTGGCTACGTGAAAGCTGGTCCTTGGACACCAGAAGTAACTGTAGAGCATCCATCGGCAGGTTTGAAAGCCATGTTTGAACACCCCGTTCTTATTTTCAGTTCCTATTCAAGTCATGTAGCTAGTGTCAAATCTCTTTTTTTCTTGGACCCGTCCTCGTCCACGGTTGAATTTTTGTATTGTGGATCCGACGTAAAAGTTAAGATCATAAGTAGATCTTTCACCCCTCCCTGTACACTCAACCGTGTCTTAATTAAGGAGGAGTTAATTCTATAAACGATTCCAAGGTTCACGATACTGATCTGTGTACGTTATAGTGTGAAATCACAGTACGATAGCTAGCTAAAAAGCAAATTCCCGAGTCTTCTTGATACAACTTAAGATGAGCTAATACCAGTTGGATTCATCAATTTTAAAGAACCCATGGAAACGCTAACGAAAGCTCTAATCTAAGTTTTGTACATTTCAATGACGCACAATAGAGCCCTTGTAAGAGGGGGGTACCCGTGGGCCGTTTATATTTCGCAAGAAGCTATGTCGGCATTTGGCCTTATGTCGTAATTTCGTCTCGGAGGAGTTGTGTCGGGAAATTTGGTACTGTCCTCTGTACCAGTACACAAGAGCTGATACATAGACCAAACAATACATTACAGCGAACCAGTATGCCGGTATACGAGGGCAGAACCGGGAATTTGACCTTGATAGAAACAAAGCTACAATAATAGATCATACCTGTATTGATATAAAAAATCAATACGAAGACAAACATCGGGAGAAAAAGCTTAATCAAAGTTTGAAGGCAGTGGTCTGTTCTAGCCATATTTGGCGTCGCTTTCGTTAATTCGTTGCATGGAGCAGTCTGTCGTTCGTCGCTAGGTCGTAGCTCTCATATCGCCGGTTCAAGGCCATTGCGCTTGTTGAAATTTACCTCTGGGAGCTAGGAGGGCCTCACAGTGATATAGGTTGATGCATACAACGCTCTCGGGGGAGTCGCTTCTAGGTATCGCGTGTTATCTCACTTTATCCTACTAAAAGGTTGTACGGTCACGAGAGACAAAGTTCAGTGAACGTTTGCGTAAGACCCTGCCAACAGGGGAGGGGGTTTGTCGGTATGCCAGCGGGAACGAGTTGGTTATTGATAAAACTTTGGAAAAGGGTGGCGAAAGATATCTGCTATTTTGGTATCACAAGAGCTTTTGACATAGAAAAGACTTCTAAAAACAAAGAAAAACGTGTCCTGTGGAGCTTTAGAAGACAAAAGGACGCTGTTTTTCTTTGTTTGTTCCTTTGTCTTTACTTTGCTTATGCTTAGTCTTAATTATATCATATGCTTGACTTCATTCCTTTGTGTTCTCCTTTGTTTTCTGCTAATCCTTATGCTTGCATCATAGTGAAAACCAGGCTATAGCAAACAGATTCATAATAAGATCTACATCCTGTTGGTACTTGGTGATGTTCTCTCTCTTATTTTATAAGGGTTTTATTACATACCCCTTCAATTTATCACATGGTTTAGCATGGGAATGCTGAATATAAAAGGATACCATCTTAACAGATGAAATTCTTTACAAATAGTTGATAATGGAATTTATACTAAGGTTTTTGCACACATTGTTTTTCAATCAAAGTAGGACTATGGTGAACTCGTGGATATGTTAACAAAACAGAGAAAAAAGAAATAATTTAAAAATTAACAAGGTGTTTTTTCAGAGTTGTGATTGAATGAACTTGAAGATAATTTTAATAATCTATAATCACAACATAAAAGTGACCAGGGAGCTGAGTAGCTTTTTGAAATAAACATACAGTGAGTACATGATGCCAATCATTTGACTACACTAGGCATCAGTTATAAGGCAGGTGGCAAGCATACAGTTGTTAAAAAATTTGATAACGTAACATAAGGGTACAGGATTAAATGGCACCGAAACCAAATGTAGTTCTGGTATCCTGCTGCTCACTGTCTGTGAGTTCAAAGTTTCTAACACATGTAACAGGGTCCTTCTGAATAAGGTCTGAATTTTGTTGCCATGACATTGTCAATTTTATCATCATTATAGTTTTTGTTGTCTACAAGTCTATTCAATTTATTCAACAGAAATATCCACCTTGATTCTGCAGCTGATAATGAACAAAACCATGTAGGATAGCCCAGCTGACTAATCATACCAAACAAGTCTTTCTTGCATTTTTGCAAAGTATGTTAGTGATGATCTTAAAATCCTTAAGACTCTCAATCCTTTATCAAGTTGAATTAGTTTATTTACATTACCATCTCATTTTAGGTTATCAGTGGTATATATATTCAGGGTTGCACTTAAAAAAAATCACATTTGCCATCATTAATACAGCAATACATCTTTGTTTTTATCCTTATAACTTCTTGTTTTTACAATGTAAATATGATGAGTCACACAACAGTAAGCAAAACAGGTAAGCCTATTTTTCCAACATGTCTACTTCAACACAATCTAGTTCACTTCAAGGTAAATTCAGAAATCAATAGACAGAAAACTTTTCATTGTAACGGCTTGTGGTGTATTGTGTATAATATAACGCTTAATACATTTTCTACATGACTTACTCTTTTCGAATCCTTTAATGACTTTCTTACATTGTAATCTTCATGGTTCTCCGCCATGGCATGCGCCTCCATATTTAATGGTAAGCGTTGACATACTTCTTGACCGTCCCAATACTTCTCCAACTCCATTCCTGTTCGTACTAACACTTAAATCAGTAGAAACGTCCTCCATGCGATGTTTCTTATCCAGGTTGGCCACAGAAGTTCTTCGGTTTCACATCATGGATTCGTCAATTTATTCTGTTTTCAGTAGTAGTTTCGTTCAATAACGAGTACTCATTTCGCTCATATAAGTTCTCATTCAAGTGCTAATTTCGCTCTATGAGTTCTCATCAAAGCTTACTACATTAGCAAGAGATTTTCTCATCTTCAGATCACTTTCGAGCCAACTGAAATTCATATACTGCTTGTAATCTTGGGGGCAGTCGATGGTGGTCGATGTCGGAAAAGCAAATAGTTATCATCTGTTCACGTTTCGCGCCTGGCCGAGTAAAAGGCTCATGAAATTCAGTCTCCAAGTTGTTTATTGTCCTAACTGGAAACATTTAAACTCCTTTTGATTTTAGTAAGACCGCTAATGAGGCCCTGTTAGTGAGGTTCTTTATGTCGCGCGTCTGAGTTTCAAACCTTTTCACGTCGCAATTTCGGAAGGTCGAAGGTCGCTGTCGTAATTTCCGTGAGCGGCTCGTCGTTCGTCGCCATTTCAGGTCCTTTATGTCGCCGTTTCAAGGCCATGTCGCTTTTCGAAATTTACCCCTAACAGGGCCTCGCTAATCGTCCTCTTAAGCTACAAAATCATTACAAACTCTGGCAACGGTACGATACACTTTCAGCGTAAACTTTCATCAACAGACTTCTGTGACTTCGGTCACGACAATTGTCGTCTTCATATCGGTGCCCCCGAGTTCTATCCGACTAATTACGAAGATGTCTACACTGGAGTGAGTGAGTGAGTGAGTGAGTGACAATTTGCATATCGGAGTCCCCACAAAAACTCGCAAATACGCTTCGCGTATCCACGAGTTAAAAATGAAGTGGAACCCAACAGAAAACATTGTGAGGCATCCCTATCACACAAAAACAAGTCTACATATGTGAAAAAGGGGGTCAAATTGGCAGAGAAAAAAACTGGATAAAAAACCAACATACACCCCTTTTGCTTATAGCTCTTCAATTATTATTATTCAATGTATTCAATAGTATTTATTATTGTAAAGTTTATTATTTGGTTCTAATATTGAATTTCAGTGAAGGAGCTACATCGTGAATTTCTCAGAGCAGGTGCAGATGTTATGCAGACCTTCACATTTTATGCCAGTGATGACAAGCTTGGAAATCGTGGAAACAAGGCTGGAACAGAAATTGGGGTAGGCATTCATTTGTCCAACTCTGCAATTGTCAAAAGTTAGACCCTCTATTAAATAAGAATGTACGTTATAGGCAAGGACTGATTTCATTTTGACTTTCAAGAGATGCCATATTTTCCAAAACAGCTTCAAAATGCAGAGCTGTAAAAATATTGCAGATGGTAAGAAGGATGGGTGTTTTTTTTTTTTTTTTTTTTTTTTTTTTTAATTCATTTTTTTTTTATTATAAGCCAACATAAGATCATACATATAGTAGGCGGAAAGTCACAGGAGCTCTCGGGTCTGCGAGGCTAATAAAGGATGCCACATGAAATATAGCTGCCAGGGGTTTACATGTTCATGAGCTTTTGTTTTTAAAGCAATAAAGCAAGAAGATTCCATTTCTTTGGTGGAGTTGTAGTCGTGGACTCAGTATCATAAACCAATTTAAGGTATTTAAGAAAGCCTTCTGTCTTGGGCGAAAATTCTCTTTTTTTTGAGATCCAGATGTAGTATCTCGCAAGAAGGAAGCAGAAGTTAATTTGATGTCGATTTGCAGAAGAATCAGGCCTCAGACCAAGTGCTACTAAAATATGCAATGAATAATGTTCAGGTATAATATTATGGGTGGCCAGCTTTATAGCCAATGAGTTCCAAAAGGATGAAACGTTAGGACAGTACCAGAAAAGATGGAGAAGTGTTTCTAGTTCGTTTCCACAGAAAGTACAGTTAGGACAGTCCTTTATTCCAATTTTTGTTAGAAAATTATTAGTTGCTATTCTCCTGTGCAGAAATTTGAATTGAAAATCTATCAGTTTTGTACTTTTGGTATGTTTAGAAGCTAGTTGGTAGGTCTCGTGCCACTTAATGTGCTCATGGTCACGTTTATCAGTTTATCAGAAGGATGGGTGTTAGTTTAGTGACAACAAGTTATTACTGTATGGTCATAACCCTTTTTATTAGCTGAAACTTCAAGATTTCTCTTAAGATTTTAACTCACCCACTAACATAGTGGAATTATAGAACTACATCCAGAGTAGGGTTTGCAGGCTTTTATGGAAGATTTTAGTCATCACTCACATAAAAAAAAAACAAAAAAAAAACAAAACAAAACAAAAAAAAAACAACCTGTCAAAGGTGCACCCCAAGAGAATTCATAAATAGCTCATGCTTCCAATAAAGCTTAAATATCTATAAAACTACTGGTTTGTGCCTTTCACATATTCCTATTGGATACGCAAACTTAGGATGTTTGCAGTTTACACTTCCCAGTACCTGTGAGTAATGCATCAATTAATATAAGCTAGTGACAAATATGACTGTTGATACTTTTGCACCTTGAGCTCATTCTCATTGAGTGAAAATATGGTTTTCAGCCATGTGACTTGGTATTTACTGTACATACCAAACATTTTCTCACCATCAGTGGTGAGCTCAGTTGGTAGAGTGCCGGCTTGTTGCGCGGGAGGTCATGAGTTCAAACCTCAGCCGGACCAACACTCAAGGTCTTAAAATAACTGTGGAGAATGTGCTGTCTTTGTTGTGAAATCTGCAAATGGTTAGACCTTCTATACAGGCCTGGTATTATGCGATGGTGCGATTTCACACAATCAACCTCAAATCGCATCCAATCACACAATTCATGAAAAATCGCATAATTCAAAAAATAATGCACAACATTCATAAAATAAAACATGAACCAACAAGTTTCTTTGGAATTCCTGCATAAATACACCATTTTTAAGATGATTTACCTTGGAAAATGGCTAACAAGACTTTTTCACTTTTGATTTTGTATTCATTCGAAGTTTAAGGCGTTATTTTGAATGCCAAAGACCTGGTGCAAGTCTCATTCTTAAAGAGTCGCCTACTGGTGTAACACAAACACGCCTCTTGTTCAGATTAGCCAATCTGAATGGCTGTAATTTCCAGCCGTTTACCCGCATGGCAGATTACCCTCACCGGTGACTATTGCCAAAAGAAGAAAAAAGAATCGTCAGAGTACACGCACTTGCGGATAACCCACACACAAAAACAAAAGAAAGTTATGCAAAATAGTTAGATAACTCACAAAATTTGAAGCGATAGAGCCTTTCAGGCATTTTTTAATTGAACTCATAATTGACTCATGGAAACACTTATCGTAAATGAGATGTTTTTAAAACTTATTGAGTCAGTTAGCCTTCTATAAGTATTAGAATCGAAGAAAACTTTATTCATTGTTTTTGTTTAACAAAATACTTTTCAGCGTGCTATTAGCAAGTTTTCACAACCATTGTTGCGGTTCGCAATTTCCTCAAAAAAAAAAACAATTTATCTCGGGATCTTCTGGGTCTTAGAAATCGCTTGAAACGGGAAAATATACTTTTAAATGAAGGCAGTGCTAACTGTTTTAAAATTTTTCACTGATGCGTTGAGTATTTTGGTATCATTTCTATCCTTGTCAGTGTTTTGTTTACATGCGTGCTAACAATTATATTTTTATCCTAACTTATGTCGATCAAGATGCATAATTACCGTCCCCTTATGTTCAAAATGGCTTAAGAGCAGCAAAAAAGTGTTTTTCTTATCCTGAAACCTTATAAAACAAGCTTAAAATTGATCAGAAAAAAATCGCGTAATCTTCATTATTTATTGCATAATTGACCTCTTCAATCGCATTATCTGCACTGCAAATTTCGCATAATTTGCATTTTTTTATCGCACCCTATCAGAAGGCCTGTCTATAGCCTTCTTGGATAAGGACGAAAAACTGTAGGCCCCATCTCACAGCACTCATTCTTGTGGTACGTTAAAGATCCCACAACATTGTTTGAAAAGAGTAGTGGACGACCTGTGATAAAGTTTCATTTAATTAATAGAAGAATTGATGTAAAGCACTTTTGAACATATCCATATGTACTCATCCCTCTATACAAATTTTGCAAAAACAATTCACAGTGAAATCACCGTAACAACAGGTTTGTTTGCCTTCATAGTGTCAAGCTATCAACCAAGCAGCCTGTGACATAGCTCGTGAAGTGGCAAATGAAGGTGATGTCATTGTGTGTGGTGGCCTTTCTCAAACCCCAACTTACCTGAGCGGAAAAGGAAAAGAAGCCTGCCAAAAAGAGTTTCTGAAGCAAATTGAAATCTTCATCAAGAATGATGTTGACTTTTTGCTGGCAGAGGTATAGTAATTTATTATATATCCATTAGGGACCTTTCATTATTTATCAAGAGTACCAGTTCAGGAAAGCTAGAACGGTAATTGTGAAGAAGAGCTCCCCTCAACCGACTGTCGGCCGTCTGTCGGCCGACAGGCTACCGACAGGCCACCGACAGACGACCGACAGGTTACCGACAGTTTCTCAAAACAGACATTTTACTGTAAAATAGAGCAGAAAAAGCCGGAGTTGACCCGACACAGAGAGCAATAAGACCGGATAAACATTGTATTTCATCGTAATACATCATCTACTTATTGATACAGCAAAATTGACTTCTCGCCGAGATTTTCTTTTATACGAAGTTTAATTTGTTATAAATATATCACCTGCGTAATTTTCAGTCCACTGGGCAAGCGCTGAAATCACTTTCGAAGATGATAATCCAAAACGTAGGCATAAACTTCTAAAGACACGCACTCGGTTCGAACAACAACTGCATGATATTTAGAGGGGGACTGGGACTTAGGTAACCTTTCCAATATGGCGGCCAAAAATGAAATGCTGTACTCGCGTAAATACTCTGGCCGCTTTTGGCAACATTGACGCCAGCTTTAAGCCGTGGCTACCACAACTGGAGAGGAAATAACTTTCTTTTCAATTTATTATACGTCTCGCGTGCGGTATTTGAAGAAAACTTGGAAAAAACGTAAAGGTAAGCCACCGACAACTTACCGACATGTTACCGACACATCACCGACTGTCGGCCGTTTGTCGGCCGACAGATGGCCTGTACATTAGCCAAAACCTGTCGGCCGACTGTCGGTCGTCTGTCGGCCGTCTGTCGGTCGACTGTCGGCCAACTGTCGGCCAACTGTCGGCCGACAAACGGCCAACAGTCGGCCGACAAACGACCGACAGTCGGCCGACAGACGACCGACAGTCGGTTGAGGGGAGCTCTTCTTCACAATTACCGCTAGAACTGCAAGGTTTCCGTTAGCACATTCTTGCATAGTTGAGTTCTTTGACAAATATGAGGTGTATCATTGTTGTATCAAATATTGTCCAGTAGTGATAATAACCAATGCTGTGTAACATAAGATTTTGTTATGTACATACTGTAGAAGGAAAATGAAATTTAATACCCATTAACAAGAAGAATCCCCTCGCAAATTTTGTAAACAGCAATTATTGAGAGGCAAAAGATGCATCGCTAATTGAACCCCACAATACGGAAGAAATAAAATGAAAATTTGAATTCATTATCTGACTGCCAACCTGTTCAGTACGTAAGTGCTTCTGCAATGAAATCGTTATCGAAAATAGCACATTAATGAATATATGAGCTTCAGCAAACTGTCGTCTTGTGTATGAGACCAAAGAGTGACTACCAGTAGTGTTGAGAAATACAGTCAACTCTCTGTTAACAACCATCCTATTAAGTGACCACTTCTTCTAGGTGCCGACCGCCTTGAAATGTCAACTGGGTTGCTTTTTAGTCAAACATCAAAAAACTCTCTCTAACCATTCCTCAAATTTCTCAAGTGACCACAACCACCTTCAAGGCCTGAAATTTGACAAAGTGCAGTTTATAAGATAGCGCTTGCAGTTATTGTATACAACTGAAAGAATAACAATACTGCTAAATCATGGTGACATTACATTAATTATACTACTACTTGAGAAATTTCTGTAATTTGATTGGCTAAGAGCAGTGGTATTTCTGCTTAATTTGAAATACCTACATGTGAAAATTACAAACCTTTTGCGAGTAGTAGTATAAACAAATAATAGCATGATTTGTACGTGATATTTGGCAAAAATACCACTCGAGATATTTCAAAATTGTCTCAAATTTCACTCGCCTAACGGCTCTTGAAATTACGTACAACAATTTTGAAATATCCCTCGTGGTATTTATACCAAATATCACTACAAACCATGCTATTACCTATACAAATTCATCAGTTGCAATGCACGATAGGAATTTCTACCAGTTCAATTCTTTTCCATAAGCCATTGATTAATAAGACTTATTGGTTTTTTTTCTAGATGATCTTTGTATATGTGCTTTATTTTAATTGATAAGGTGATAAATAGTAATAATGTGCGTGTTACCATGCAGATTTTAGCAAATTTTCTTGACATTTCTCTTTTGCAACCACCTCCATTACGCTACCACTTTTTTTTCCACCAAGCATCAGGCAGAGTTGACTGTATTAAGGTTCTCTTTGTTCTTCAGTGTCTCTTGTTACAATTTGTGGAATGTTTTCATTCATGTACGCGTTATAGTATTTTGAACATGTGGAAGAAGCTGAATGGGCAGTGGAAGTGTGTAAAGCCACAGGCAAACCTACTGCCGTTTCACTGTGCATCGGCCCTCATGGAGATTTGCATGGCATTCCTACTGGGGAATGTGCAGTGCAATTGGCTCGTGCAGGTATACAAGACATATAACTTCAGTTACACCACCAAAAGCAATTTTTTTCTTATAGAACACAGTAAGAAAGAATGTAGATTGATGCCAGTAATTTTAATGGCACTAACAAATTTAAAGGTCTGGGAGGGTTAAAATTATGGTTTTTCATTATATATATATATATATATATGAGTTGTTGTGGGAGAAAAAAACACACAAAATCCCCTGACTAGTGGGCAACCACGAAACAGGCTGGTAGGGATAAACGTGTTAAGTTTGTTGTGTTTTTTTCTCCCGCGACAACTACTTCGCTCTACGTTCTTTTATTGAGCACTGTTTCACGTTAATCAACTTTTACACTTAATATATATGGTGTTTATATATAAACACCATTGAAATATCTGGTGAGCTTTGGTGCAAAAGCATGCGTGAATATATATAAACACCATTGAAATATCTGGTGAGCTTTGGTGCAAAAGCATGCGTGAATTAACGAATAAAATATTTTTCAACACTTAAAAAAGTAATTACTATCTCCAAGGTGCCAATGCACATCATTTTAGATTCATAGCAAAATAGTTTAACTTGTTGTTCCTGAAAATGTGTATGCCTTAATGCTAGTAGTATCAACCTAAAGAAAACAAAATATCACACAACTTGACCATTCATAGTTTTGATTTTTCATAGGACCCTTCTTAATTGCAGTCCATTCAACCGACAGCATATATTTATAAAATATGTCCATGCAATTGACATTGTCATACACCTGCTGTAAGTCAGAAATCAAACATAATTCAAGGAATGCCTTTCTTGCTGATTTTTCAGGTGCTGATATCATTGGTGTTAACTGTCACTTTGGACCTAAGGAGTCTGTTGAGGCTTGCCGTTTGATGAAAGAGGCTCTTGATGCTGCTGGATTCAAGAAACATCTGATGGTTCAACCTCTTGCTTATCACACTCCTGATGCTAGTAAACAGGGATTCATTGATCTACCAGAATTCCCATTTGGTAAGTGTAAATTTTAAAGCGATTTTCCAGTAAATTAACACTCAAGGATGAGGACGAAAGTAAGCAAGCTCTCAAATCTTAGCTCAACCCAGAGTTCTACTCTGCATCCTTGAATCCCATGTTTGGTCTGGTCAGCCACAGAAAATGTGCAGTTTTTACCAGTGGTTTGTGCTTTTACATGTATTTTGTTATCATTGTGTTTGCAAGTTGCTATTGAATAGCAATTACTGTAATCTTAAGTTCATTATCATCATTGTGTGATTTGTTCATAAACAGGTTTAAAAGAACTGATTGGCTGTTTATGGATTCATGAAGGGGACTACAACTTCAAACTTGATATAAAATGTCTCTGTTTCTTCCTTTGTCCTCAGGTTTGGAGCCACGTCTCTTGACCCGCTGGGATGCTCACAAGTTTGCCCGTGATGCATACAATGCAGGAGCTCGTTACATTGGTGGCTGCTGTGGATTTGAACCTTACCACATAAGAGCAGTTGCCGAAGAAGTATGTTTAAATGCATTTAATTGAACATAACATAATGTTCATCTGCATAACAGACGTTGAATTGTTGTTGACTTCATTGAAAGCAAATCTGCTTAAAATTATCTGCTTAAAATATGTGTTCAAAAAAATTCATTTCACAGTCAAGTAATTTTGTGATCGTTGTGGTTTTGCATAATGCTGTGATAATTTGCTAGAGAATATCTGTTTCTGCTTTTTAAATGAGACAGAAGTGTTGTCTTGCAAGAGTTCCAAGTATCAAAATTCTCACAAGTTAGACAATAATAGTTATTACTAGTGGTACTTATCAGAAGTGCCAACTATGAAAACAAGGAAGTTGGGATCTTTTGCCCAAGGAATGTGTGGTAGAAAAATGGTGGTTGACTTTGTGTATGCCTGGAGATACGCTGCAAGGACAACAGGCACAAGAACAACTGCTATCATTTGCTGAAAAAAAATGGAAGGCATACGAACAACCATTACTTTTTGTGATGTAAAATCTCTCTTACCTGACACATTCTTGCAGCATTTCTGACATTTTTCTGCATGCAGTATTTCTCGGCTTTATCTACGCCAATGAACCAGCCTTTCCCAGAAGGCTAGCTGGCTCATTGGCAAGAATTATTGCATTCTCCATTTGCAATGTATCACCCATGTCCTTTAGAGAGCACATCTTGCATTTATGGAAGGTTGGTTTGATTAAGTTGCAACTACCTGTAAAACAATAAATTCTGTGTTCTGGTGTATGATCTAAAAAAGTATGTTACTGTGTTATATATATCCTTGGAGAATACCAGTAAGGAAAGTAATACCATTTGGTGTTGTTGTTAATGCCATTTCATGTGTTGCTATTCTGAAACATGTTATTCTGCACATGCAGTTGGCCAAAGAAAGAGGGAAACTACCAAAAGCAAGTGAAAAACATGATTCTTGGGGAGACGGGTTAAGACTGCACACAAAGCCATGGGTCAGGGCAAGGTGAGAATTAATCATACTTTCTTACTGTTCATAAATAAGAGGACCCATACATTTTAGCCAAAAGAAGCCACATTTAACTTTGAGGAGACACCTGGCTCTGCCGTTATAACTTGGTTTCCCTTTTTATCTCTTAAAAAGTGTGTATATATATGGGCAGGTGTTTATTTCTTCCTTGAAGTTAGCTAGTATAAGATCAAACCAACAATAAATATTGATTGCAAGTTGAAATTGTGCTGTATCACCAAGCCTTTGAGCTTTTTGCGTGCCAACTTTTTTTGGAAATCAAATGCCAAAATAAAAAAGAAATAAATGCAAGGCATTGCACTGCTATTAAATGAGATTCTGATCATTTTTTTTTTTCATGTCCAAATTGTTACATACATTATTTTCACTTTGGAATTTTTTTCTTTGACACTTTGTAAATGTCTTAGGGCACGCCGGGCATTCTGGGAGAACCTCAAGCCATCAAGTGGTCGTCCATTCTCCTCCAGTTTGTCCACCCCTGACAACTGGGGAGTAACAGCTGGTGATAAGGAGTTGGTACAGCATAAGGAAAGCACCAGCCAGGAGGAGATGAATGAAGTTTTTAAGCATGCCACTGGTGTGAATGGTGTAGCATAGAAAACCTCGCTCCATAAAGCTTAGCCATCACTTACTACAAGGGAATTTAATTGCAAAAATTGTGCTAGTCAATATGGCGAATTAGGAATTTGTTTTAGTAGAAATAACTTTGGCATACACGCCTCATCTGACTCTCCAATGTGGTTGAACTAGACAGTAACTGTTTAAGCAGTGAGCAAAAAAAAAACATATTCAAGTTATTTTTACAATATAAAGTGGAAAGGAACAATATATACATGTCTTATCTTCTGATATTACATGTAACTTATGCAGAGCTATATAAAATAAAATTTGTATTTACTCAAGTTGACTCTCTCCAGACTTTCAAAGTATTTCTAGGAATAATTTTTGGTTACATGGACAATGGTTGTTATAAGTACAACTTAAGACAAGTCATGGTCACTGTGGGGGCAAAATGTTTTCTGACAGTTCTTTTATCATAAGGAAGTCTTGTAATTTCTACCTTTTGCATCCTACAAGCATGTGCATTATACAATGTATAACTCAAAACTTTCACAGATAGCCAGCTTATTCATCTTCTGACATTGCGTTTTTAGAGAAATCTTACATCTGTAATCTGCAGCTTGTACAAGGCACCTTACATGTTGCATGTTTCTTTTGTAGTTATAGGATCAATATTAAAGACTACTTGTTGAGTTGTGTTTTGTCAGTTAGTGCATGGTAAATGAAGTACGACAATACTAAGTGCTATAGGAAGGTAAGTGTTTTTGCAGGCCCCAAAAAAATTTGGGCAACTTAGATTTTTTGGGCATCAAAAGAAATTTGAGTAAAACTAATTTTTAAAGAAGTTTGCATGTGTGTATGTGTGTGTGTCTGTTTTAATTTCTCACAGAGATATTTTCTGTTAAGGAATGGGTTATGTTGTGGTTATTTTAACCTTAAGTCAGTGTGGTAAATTCAGTTAAATTCACATGAAATAGTGGTTGCCAAGCAGGAAGTGTATGAGAGTTTTTGTCATGTACGTTGGTTAGGTTACTGACATTAATGTTTTGGCTGAAAACTTATATAATAATAATAATACTAGATTTGTATAGCGCCATATCCATGGCTCATGGCGCTTTACAGTAAAAAAATGTTATTAAAAATAAAATTTACATTAAAAATTTACATCAGTGATAAAAAATTACTAACAAATAAAATAGCTAAGCTGTAAAAATGAAAGTAAAACTAGGAATCATTGAAACCTTTAAATAAAAACTGACTGACTTAACTAATTAACTAAGTGACTGACTAACTAACTAGCTAAACTATCTAATCTACTAATTAACTAACTAACCAAAAGTCTAGTTATAAAATTTGTTAAAAAGGTATGTTTTTATACAAGTCTTGAAATCTGATAGCGAGCTGCTCCCTCTTATATTGTTCGGAAGAGAGTTCCATAGGCTAAGTGCTACAAAAGAGAAACACCTATGACCATAGCCTATTAACTTGACAGGTGGTACTTTCAAAAGGTTTTTAGAGGAGGATCGAAGATTTCTGGTTGGTACATATGGCTCTAGCAGTTCAGTAATGTAATTAGGGGCCTGGCCGTTGAGTGCTTTATAGGTTAAAAGTAAAATCTTATAGTTGATGCGCTGGCTTATTGGAAGCCAGTGTAGCTGCTTTAAGACCGGCTTGATATGATCGTATTTCCTTGTTCTAGTAACAACGCGAGCCGCAGCATTCTGGACATTTTGTAGGCGATCTATCAAAAATTTTGGTAGTCCATATAGAAGCGAGTTGGCGTTATCTAGTTTGGAAGTGATGAATGCGTGTACTAACTTTTCAGTGTCTGCTAGAGATAGACTGACTCTTATCCTGCTAATGTTTCTAAGATGGAAGAAACAGGCCTTGCAGGTACTGGTAACATGCTTTTCCAGTGACATGTGCTCATCAAAGATGACTCCAATGTTCCTTGCAGAAGTAGATGGCTCGATCTGTTCACCAGACACATCGACGTGGTCTATTAATGGGGGTGGACAGTGTCGTGCGCTCAAGATCAAAAGCTCCGTCTTTCCTCTGTTTAGTTTCAGCTTATTTCACACCATCCACGAGTCGATCTCAGAAACACATGCTTCTATTTTAGCTATAGAACCAGGTTGTTCAGCGTAGGTGGGCTTAAATGAGAGGTAGAGCTGGGTGTCATCAGCGTATAGATGGTAGTTAAGTCCGTGCCGTTTGATGATGTCCCCGATGGGCGATGTGTATAACAAATACAGGATTGGCCCTAAAACGGATCCCTGGGGAACACCGTAGCGAAGTTCTTTCATCTCTGACTTGGTTCTGTCAATCATCACAAACTGCTTTCGGTCTTGAAAATAGGATCGAAACCATTTTAGCGCATTTCCTTTCACGCCGTAGCGTTTTTCCATTCTTTCTAGTAGCAGTTTATGGTCGATGGTATCAAACGCCGCAGACATGTCCAACAGTAGCAGGATAACGCATTTCTGATTATCTATCTCAGAGAATGTCATTTTGCACCCTCAGGAGAGCAGTCTCCGTGCTGTGAAAGCGTTTATATGCTGACTGAAAAGATTCCTCTAGATCATTATCGTGTAGATAGTCACTCAATTGACAAGATACTGCCTTTTCAATTATCTTAGATACAACCTTCAGATTTGAGATAGGTCTAAAGTTTGAATAATCCTCAGAGTCCAGGTTGCAGCACCATGGGGCGACAATGTGTCAGTAACATTGCACTTATTAACACTGAAAGGGAATATGCCAACTCTGTAGTCAACCATTAGTATACATTGTATCAATATATTTGGCTGTCAAAATGGCAGAGACAGCTATTTCTTTTAATGTGTTTTATGAACTAAGATAGTTTCATATGTAAGAATATTTTCAACTTCCTATGTTAGTGCATCACATGACCCTTGTTCCTTTTCAACTGTTTCGTAAAAATTTGGCCAACTTGCAGAATTTTGGGGCAAATGGTTCACCGCCCCCCTCTGGAAAAAATTGTCCATTTGCCTGTGACAATTAAGAATGCAGTGAGATGGCTAGGTTTCCACAAAGATGGTCTCGGCAATAACATGCACCACGTTTAAAAATCATCCATTAAATGATTGCATATTTATCTACCAATAAATTCTCCTAAATATTACATAAGAATGTGTACGGAACTTACTAAAGAGAAATACCACTCAAATCTTGGCAGTGAAAGGGTCACAGATATTGAACCTGACATGTAGATGTTGTAGTTCAATTTTATCCTTGGTTTAAACTTTATTTTTCTTTGTTTCATACTCATTATCATACATTACCATACCAAAAAAAATAACCAAAGGAAAATAAAATTTAAACCAAGGATAAAATTGAACCACAACATAGACAAGTAAACAAGTTGGTCTGTCAATCCTAAGACCTGATAAGTTAATCCACCAAGTGCCTAAACAGCTCCTCATGTTAGGAGAAGTTGAATAATGACACTGGGTGAGTGATAGAGTTGATGGCTTCCTTGGCCAAATGCAACCAGTAAGTACATCTCTGTTAGCTCAGTAATTCTACATAATATGAGAGTCCCTTACATCATGTATCGAGCGTTTTTCACGATCCAGCTGTCCCAGAAGTACATGTAACGTCTAGTGTCCAGAAGCGGTTACACACACGTGCGATTTGTTTACAAGCTTGTCCTCCAGTTCGATAAGTCACGTGACCTGACGTCACATCATACTGAAACTATCATATCAGGCAGCCGCATATTTTTTTTTTCAACAAATCCCAAACGCTCGAGTTCCAACTTGTTCTCAAATCATCTACTCCTTTATTTTCTGATTGTCTGAACAGTCTTGAGCAGTTTCCTCTCCATCTTCAGTGTCCATTCTCTCCTCAAACGTCGTCGAAGTATCGGTTAACGTTGTTGTCTCTTCACAGGGTAAAAAAGTGGAACCAGAGTTGTTAAGTCTCGTTAGAAACGCATCAAGTAATCTTCGATTGAGATGATCAGTTTGTGTGATTTCCCTTGCGTTTGAATCCGTCTCCTCCTTGGGGTCTGAGCTTTCTGTTCCTCGAGTTTCTTGCTGGATTTTTTCTTCGCAACTCTCTTCACTTTCCATATTTTGCACAGGTTCCCTCTCCTTCAGCTCCAACCAAAGATTAGGTACCACGCTCTTCTCTCCCTAAAAAAAAATTGGCCTTTCGGGGTGGGGGTGGGGAAAGTGATAAAATGTGCGAGGTTTCCCGAAAGTCCCGAAACGTTTCGGGACGTTTTCGGGCGCAATGACCAGCGCTGTGGTTGGTATCTTTGTTTTATGTTGAAATGGCTAGAAATGGATCTAAAACTGCCAAAAGTGAAGTTAATTTTTGATTATTATAAAACAACGAGAACAAACTGGCCTTCACGTTTGACCAAATTTAAATGAATAGACTAACTTCTAAGCTAAACCCAACAGACAAACCTGACGACAAACTGCCTCATCTGGCCGCGTCTGTACGAGAAAACCCTCGAAAAAATAACTTGGATCGAAAAATCAGAATAAGGCTGCGTTTCCTAAGAGGTCCGAATATTTGACATAAAATAATGTAATGTACTTTTTTGTAAAAGACAGACCTGGTTTACTAAATTAAAAAAAACAATTGTGATCTAATCAGGCAAAAAAGTGGCGGGGGGGGGGGCTAAACCCTCCCAGCCCCACCCCCTGCGCGGTGCCTGCAACCCGAAGTGAAGGAAAGTTGGTGGGACAAATGTATTGCTTTTCCCCGTCTCTGGTGTACTCAATGGATGGTCCTGTCTCGAACTTATTTATAAGGAGGGGGAAGCACTGAGCTACACCAGTGGCAATAATAAAAACACATTGTTAACGAGCCAAGGGAGCATTCTAAAAAAAAACCTGACTGTACTATCAAGCGTGGATTATGCCGCAGAGCAGGAGCCCATCAGGTGATGGGCTCGTGATGCCGCTGATTGCTATATATGAACAGAAAATGTAGGCGCAAACCTTCATTCTCAAGATGCGTCTGAAAAGACACCAGCTTCCCCCTGTTACATTTTGACTGGTTCCAGTCGGAGAGAGAGATTTGAGCCAGGTATCTTGTGAAAGGAAACAACACGAGGAGGGCGTGGTTGAAATCAGCGGAAGGAGACAACACGAGGCGGGTGTTGCAACCCCGACTCCAGGGCGCTTTTCCGGCCGGTAGAGTGCCCTGGGACCGAGGTTAACCACTGAAAATGGCGGGGGGGAGGGGGGAGGAAACAACACGAGGAAGGTGCGCCTGGAGGGAGGGGAAATCTTTATTTTAAAGAGTACATCTTTTACAATAAAAGCAAACGCATAACAGGCACATAACATGATGTTGGAGAGGCTTTTTATTGAAAGAAACAACGAACGAACAGTCGGTTCGTTCCATTTGAAAGATGTTTCGTTCCACAACTGAAATTGACTCGAAACGACCTGTATAGCTTTGAAATACTTATGAACATGAACATGAAATTTTGAACACACAGACAGTGAGCTGTTCATCAGCAGGATACCATAACTACATTTGGTTTGGCTTCATTAAATCCTGTACCTTTCTGATAACCTACCTAATTCTGCCACAACTGTATATTTGCCACCTGTCTTTTAATGTTATAACTGATACCTAAAGTAATCAAATGATTGGCGTCAGATACTCACTGTATGTTTATTTCGAAAAGCTACTCAGCTCCCTCACCCTTATATGGAATATATAGTTACATGCGGTCCAAAAGGGTATGGGTTTTCAGCAGTTTTGGTAATAAATAGGGTACCGATGTTAGCCATTTTGCCGCCATTTTGGTAATAAATTTTTGCACTTGCGTTATAGTGTGGAATTCTGAACTCGAGATTTTGCACATGAGGACTTGTAATCTACCTAATGAAAGCAGATAAACATTTATTTAAGGGTCAGGTCATAAATAGGGTATCAAATTTTTGGTCAGGTCATTTTCTTTTAGGATTTGGGGTGATTTTCCGTGGTTCCTGCAATTCCACCGTTCCAGCTTTTAGGGTCGCCCCTAGATTATCCCACAATGGGGCTCAATATTCCTCCAAAGAGGCTCAATTATCCCACTATGGGTCTCAATATTCTCCCTAAGAGACTCAGTTAAGTAAAGATTCAAGTGAGTTTTCCTCATACGAGGAATACATGTATGTACTTCCAAATCATGGAGTATCGCCAAGCGTACGTGTTGTTTATCACGCGTCGTCAAATCAGGTTGAAAACCATAGAAATTCGTCGTATATATCGTATATACGAAGTGTTCACGAGTGACTTCAAAATATATATATATATATATATTTATTTATTTATTTATACTATGCCATATATATCTGTTGTGCTGATTAGCTCCGAAGTATATTCTATTGTTACTTACTTTCGGAAAACGCAGTGGTCAAAACAAAAATGGCTAATATTACATCAGTCTGATTATGCTGTCCATTAAATTGCAAGTTTGAGAAGAATACAGCAAGGTTTTTTTTAATCACATTCCAGGCACTGATTTGAAGAAGTTGTGCTTAGGTTCTTAACAGAAGATTATTACGATGACCTGTCCGGTTATAAAACATCATTACGTATCATAGCTAATGATTTTTTTTTCGGTACATGGTTCGTACAACTTCCGACGAACAAAATTTAAAGGCTTTCCGTGGACAAAAACTGGTTTTCAAAAATAGAGTTTTCTTCAAGACATCGAGACTCTTCGTCCCCCTCGTACATAACACACTCAACAAACTCATGCATTTACATTGTCAGACTTGGTTGATGAAACATGCATGTCGTTAATACATTTTGTACGAAATTGACGCAAAGATCTAAATTTTGCTGTTTACAAGTTCACCTTTTGAAAGTCATTTGCGGACAAAGGTTCGTTAAACTCATTAAATTTACCAGGAAAGTGATAGGGCATATAAGAGGGACTAAATTTCAAGGACTTTTCAAGACTGATCAAGTAGAGAAATCAAGTACGCTGCAAATTCACGGCCCTTCCAAGATAGCTGCCAAATTCCATGACCTTTCCAAGATTGTATAGACTATATCGGTAATAAAATACTGCTAACATACCTGTAAATACCATATAAACCACTGAATGGCTTCTAATTCCTCAGTCACGCAATCCCAAGTGAGATGAACGGCGGTTTACATGGCCGAAAACTTAATAAGCGCGCATGTCAAAATATTTAATCCCCGATATCGTTGCACCGGTATCACAAGGTCATGCGTTCGAATCCCGTTCAAGCCTGAATTTTTTCAGGTCTTATGTTGGTAACTGGCTATGTTGCTTACATAACTGAGGATCCTTCATTTATTAGATATCTTTCTACCGCAGGGCACATGTATGAAATGTTCATAAATTTCAGCGTGTTGTAAAGTAAAGAAGGCTTCCACGGCTGCGCCCTTTTAGGAGTAATGCAGTACCATTGATTTTAAAACATTATTCAACAAACCCGTTGTGTACGTTTGCCTGGGTCTTTTCAGCATGCACGCCGAACTCTTTTCCTCGTAGAGCAAATAAGGGACGACTGCTCGCAGGCTCGGGTTTCAAGCCATTCCCAACCTCGCGGCCTAGCCGGTTTAAACTTCATTTTTACAGGTTTTCACTTCTTTGCAATTACACGTTTAAGACTGAAACTAAAAACTTGTTGCTCTTGAATTTACTGCCCGATTAACCGGTATTTGTACATGTTCAAACCAGGTTGCTAAATTTGTAGACTGCGAGTTAAGTCTCTTTTCTTCCTGTACGACGTTTCCGCGTTTCTTAACTCATTTGCATGATTAGTTCGCAAACTTAGGCGCGAAAGATCCGAGACAAAAAGACAGACTGCTCGTAGTCTGCTAACTTTGCTAGACGTTACAGTTCCAGTCCCAGTACGCGATCCCTATTGCGTGGACTCGTACACCAATAACGCAGGGCCATATCATGAATCAAATAAGAAGTTTACAACTGAACAGCACTGCTTTCATTGAACTTGTCTAGCGAGTCACGCAAGAAAGCAAATAGAAACACGAACGACGGGTACTTCTGGCTTATTAGAGATCAATATTGTTGATGACCGGTTAAACCAGGGCAATCTGCAAGTAAAACACGAATTTCGCTCCTGTATAAACTCTAGATCGCCAAACATACGCGTAGTTTCCCTTCTAGTGTGTTCAGTGATCAGATAATCACGTTAACTCAAAGTTTTCCAAGCGAAAATGGCATCGGTAAGTCCAAATCGTACTTTTTCACTCAAGGCAGTGCATTTTTGGCGGGCAGCTTACGAGAGCATATAATCCATGTTAGTATATACTAAAACAGTGGATAGCGTTGAAGGTGCGCTCTGATTGGCTTGTCAAACTCCGAATATCTTTTGCTATTTACCTCCTAGTAACTCGTGAATTTAGAAAAGATGTGGCTTCCCGGTTTGCATCCGTGACAAGCAAAGAAATCATCCATATTAACAGCGAAGCAGTCCCTGAAACGAAGAGGGCGACTAAATTTGGTTTGGCCGTGTAAGGTGAAATGAACCAAAATTTTGATACCTTTTGTTCGCGCCATTTTACGTGAAGGAACACTAAAAAGGACTTCTGTAATACGAAATCACGTAGAAATTGCCCTATCTGAGCTGTTAAGAGAGTAAAACAACTGTGAGTACGGAAATATCCGAAGAACAAACGAAGACGTTTCTGAAATGGCCGCGCACTAGAAATGGAAGGAATGGAAACAATCATGTATTATTGTGACGTCACGGTTGGCAACCAGAAGTGGAGGTCGACCATTGACTTGGGTAATCTTTGCCATCTGTAGAAAAGTTCTTCTTGTTCTCACTTTGAAAATGGCCGAGGAGGTCGAACCTGTGGTTTCCCATGGCTGACCATTTGTTTCAAAATTATGACCAGATATACGTGGGATTTTTTCCCACGTATACTTGAGATCTCCTGTGCTATATTAGTCTCCTCCGCAGCCGTTATTAGGATCGTCACGCAACGCTTCTCACCCACTAACTAGTGGAAGCGTTGCGTGACGATCCTAATAACGGCTGCGGAGGAGACTAGTGCTATATGGGCTTTTACCCAAGTACATCACGTTTTTGTATACTGAACAAAATCGCGTGGTACATGCACCCCGGCAAAGCGCATATGTGCGCGTGCTGAAATGCAGATATAGATAGACCTTAGTTTGAGCCACATCGAATTCTAGCATCAGGTAATAACTTCCTCATGTAACGCATTGGGAAAATACAGGAGCCCATCAAAGGAACATGTAAGTTGAAAGAGGTAACCTTTAGCTTAGTAAGATCAAGCGGGTTCTTATGCGGTTTCCAGTTAAATTATGATTTTAGTTTAACCTAGGAGTGCGAGCTCTTTGAGATTGTAAACTTATATTCTTGTCAGATAGATAATTCTATCCAGACATTTTTCTAAGGAGTTTTGTTAGGCTCAGATTGTAATACTACGGAAGCCGATAAGGGACTATCCCAAAATATTTTTCAAATCCAAAAAAATAGTTCAAATCGCCATTCTTCCTTCAAATCGTTGTTGAAGAGTTTGTCAAACCTAAAAAACTATTACAAATCCTAATAATATTACCGTAGCCATTAATGTTGTGCAAGTTCCGAAATTGGTTGCAGTCCAAAAATCGTCATCAAATTCAGAAAAAATATTTTGGAAATCGCGAAAAATATTTTTCACGAGGTGTGCGGCCTAAAAAGCTCTCTCGGTTCGCTTAGAAACTCGTGAGGTCGACTTGTGGCAAGTCTAGGTAGCTCGGAAACAATAAGGAAAGTACGCAAGCAACATAAGAAAAGCACGCAAGAGTTTGAGTTGCTAGATTCACGTGTAGTGTCACGTGACTTTTGACGCAAACAAACCGCAAAAGTTCGGACATCCGGTCCGTTCTCAAGCACGTACTAGACGTGTGCGAACATCGAGTCGATATTTCAACATTTTCTTTACTTCATAATTTTCCATTGCTTAAAATCACTAAAACTCTAATAGTTCCACGTTCAAAATGTCAAACCAGAAGAATCAGGTCGATTTTAACGTCATGACTGTCGCGGAATTTAAAAATATTTACAGGAACTTGTTTTTTCATCAGGTTGTGTAATGCGATACCTTAATCATCGAAATCTCCCAGTTTGCAGCTGTTTTATGAGTCGTCACGCAACGTGGTGGGGAAGGAGCGTTGCGTGACGAGCCGAACAACGAAAGAGACTATCATCGACATCATCATCGGTGTCATCCATCTTTACATACTAACTATGATCTTTACTGAACTCGGAATTGCCTCTAAGGTCAGGTCTAAGAGGGCCCTAGCGGCGTCTTGTTCCCCTGCTGATTCTTAAGTAGGATGATGGAGTGTCAACGGAGTTTTAACCACTGCTCGCTCAAGGCAAATTCCCTGACCGCTCTCACGGACTGCCGTCTAGATGCCTTTCTTTTACGATTGAGTCGCGTTACCTAGACACGGTATTAATTCAGACTGCAAGTAGTATTTCGGAAGCATAAATAGATAACGTAGCCTTTCTTTATTGGCAGCGGGAGTTATCGGGTCAGGATCCTCTTTCGATGGACCATATCCACCGACAAAATGTATACACATGAACTAGTCACCGCGATGACAAGCCTTTATCTACCTTTGCCTTCTCTCGTTTTCTCGAACTGCACCAGGAATGTGAAAGAAGTGCCATAAGCAAATCTCTTGGTGGTTACCATTCTTTTATTGTGCAACGCTACTCGTAGTTCGTGGCCGGGGACGCGTCACAGTCGGTATTATTCTTCTGCTTTGATTTTTAGACATGGAACTATTTGACTTTCAAGGAAAAAAATTGTTCAGTTAGAAAGTTCAAATATCGACTCGAAGTCACCAAAGCACATTTGAAACCTGAAGTTCTATATCAAAGTGTGTTTTTGTGTACAAGTTGAATTGAAGTTCTGCTTGCCGATATATCGTGAACTAAGGCGACAAAATTAATTTTCAGTTCAAAGCAATTGCCTAGCTTTCGTGACGTTTCGTGACAAAGAGAGCATGTATCTCCAAATGGAATGGCCCTCCCGTCTGAGTTGGCATATAAAGAAGACGCACAGTTATTTCGCTTTCTAGGATAATATTATCTCACCTCTAATATCATCCTCCCAAAGGATGCGAAGTGAAAAGCTCCGGCTAAATTCGAGCTCACAATCTACCTAAAGTTCTTGTAAATACGTAAATTCGTTTTGTGCACCTAAAAGAATATAAATAGTTTTCACGCACAGCTCAGCTGTTCACAACCCAGCAAAATTTATATAAGAGCGAATTATCAGAGAGTGCCAAAGATTCACTCTACTTCCAGCTATGTTAAATAAAATGGAAAATTCCTACCTCTAACTTTCTGCGTTTTACAAACGCTGAACGAATAGATGAGGAATTGCCACTTGAAGTCGTCCCGTTATTCGACGGACTCTGAGAATTGTGGTCGGTATAGCTTCTTTTCTGGCCAATTTTTTCTTCAGATTCCATGCTTCTATGGTCTTCTATAGTTGAAAATAGTTAGTACGGCATCATCTTTCAGGTCAAGTCTTAAAAGCTGCACCTAGCAAACTCCTTGCTGCGAGATTTTGTTTGGTGTAAAATGGTCAGCACAAACGCGTGAATGCACAAAACATCATATTAGAGACCTTAAGATACCCCGAAATCGGTGTACGGGTAACGGGTAGCGCCATGTTTTTTTCATTTTATGGTGACGTCATCGACCTTACCCGGTAGAACCAGCCGTTTTTCCGGGTAGACACCAGTTTACCCGTAGAAGATTTACGAGTAGCTGCAAGTCCTACGTGATGGAGAAACGAGTAAGTTTTTAAGACTTTTTAAGTACAAATGTAAATTGTATGACTCTTTGGCAATGCTATTGCAAGTCTGTTCAAATATTTTTGCCAAATTTGAATTTTAGCTGTAAAGAAAGCACTTCAAAATGTATTGATTTTGGACCTTAAATGCGCAGGTTGAACTCTGAAACGGTATCCGGTCGATTAGCCCCCAAGTCGATTAGCCCCCAGTCGATTAGCCTCCACTAAGTCGATTAGCCCCCAAGTAAAAGTCGACCAGCCCCAAGCGAAAATCTGTTTTCAACTTACTAGATTACTCTTCTTTGGGTTTCTCGTTGTTTTACTAATGCTTGGAATTGAAGTCAATAACTTTAAGATCGTTTGTTCGTTCGTTCGTTCGTCCGTTAAGGGTGACCGGATTTACTTTTAAAATCTTTACTTTGCGTTTAAAAACTTCATGACTTTTGCTTGGTTTATGATCTTTAGAACGAGATTTAGTTCTGAATGTTTATGAAGTAAAGAACATTTACAAGATACAGTTCTAATAGATCAGATCAACTGATTTTACTCGATCGTAACAGGCTACAATTTCATCAACATCAAAAAAGTTTGGTTCGTGGACCATCGCAGGTTTGTTAGAATGCCGATGTCAGCGTCACGAGTAGATAACTTAGATCGCAAGTTATAATCCAAGCATTAGTAAAACAACAAGAAACCCAAAAAAGAGTAATCTAGTAAGTTGAAAACAGATTTTCGTTTGGGGCTGGTCGACTTTTACTTGGGGGCTAATCGACTTGGTGGGGGCTAATCGACCTACAACCTCTGAAACGATATCAATTTGTGGCGGTATTTGGGGGGATTTCTGAGAATTGCTCGAACGTTTGAGTTTCGCAAAAGAAACAGCATTGAAAAATTTAGCATGGGAGTCACTGTTGAAGTTGACAATCAAAGGAATTGTTTGGTGATGTGCCTCGACCAAATGGCGGGGTTTGCGATAACAAGCTTTCGGTCGAGGGACTTCCGATCCCGCCAAGTTTCTTAAAATCTTTCTATGATATTTCAATAAGCTTATGTATGAACGAATTATTTGTTGCAGCTTGTTGTTAAGATATGAAGTGTAGAATTTGAGGGAGATTTTGTATGCATTAAGCGACATGCATGCACAAAGTTAATTTTGCGTGCTTGTTCTTTTAACTAAGGGAAGACAGAGTTCGTGCGGGTCCTGGAAAACCTGGAAAATCCTGTTATTTTACTGTGGCATTTTCCAGAACTGGAGTCCTAGAAAAGGGTTGCTGGTCCTGGAAAGTTCTGGAAATCTGTTGAACTCGAGTGTTAACACTAGACGGAATTTTGCTCAATGCATCCACAAGAAGAATTTCGATGTCCTCATGCACGTGTCGAACGAATGAATAAGAGGCATATCATTGGCGTGCTTTCTAAAGAAAGAACATTCGTAAAGTAGAATTTTGGATACATTTGATAGACTTTATTAAACAATTCAGTCAACTTATTTCAGAGGAAAAAGAGCCAACCTCGCCGCCGTAGCCGCCATCTTGGTTACAACTTAGTGTTACGGATCACGAATATATGCAAATTAAAAAGGTAATTGCGACATATATGGTATTAAAGGAAGTTTCATGGTTTCATGGTTCATAGGTTCAAGGTTTCATAGGTTTTATGGTTACATTGTTTCATAGGTTTCCTGGTTTCATGGTTTCATAGGTGGTTTTATTGATTTATAGGTTTCACAGGTTTCGTGGTTTCATAGGTTTCATGTTTTCATAGGTTTGAGGTTTCAGATGTTTCGCGGTGTCATAGGTTTCCTGGTTTCACAGGTTTCATGGTTTCATAGGTTTCATGGTTTCATAGGTTTCTTGGTTTCATAGGTTTCGTGGTTTCACAAGTTTCATGGTTTCATAGGGTCCATAGCTTTCACGGTGTCGTGGTTTCACGGGTTTCGTAGTTTTATTAGTTTCATGGTTTCACAGGTTTCGAGGTTTCATAAGTTTCATGGTGTCATAGGTTTCGTGGTTTCATAAGCTTCATGGTTTCACAGGTTTCGTGGTTTCATAAGTTTCATGGTTTCACAGGTTTCGTGCGGGTTTCATAAGTTTCATGGTTTCATAGGTTTCCTGGTTTCACAGGTTTCATGGTTTCATAGGTTTCATGGTTTCATAAGTTTCTTGGTTGCATAGGTTTCGTGGTTTCATAAGTTTCATGGTTTCATAGGGTTCATTTCACGGCGTCGTGGTTTCACGGGTTTCGTGGTTTCATAAGTTTCATGGTTTCATAAGTTTCATGGTTTCACAGGTTTCATGGTTTCAAAGGTTTCACAGGTTTCGAGGTTTCATAAGTTTCATGGTTTCATAGGTTTCGTGGTTTCATAGGTTTCGTGGTTTCACAGGTTTGGTGGTTTCATAACTTTCATGGTTTCAAAGGTTTCGTGGTTTCAGAAGTTTCATAGGTTTCGTGGTTTCACAGGTTTGGTGGTTTCATAAGTTTCATGGTTTCACAGGTTTCGTGGTTTCATAAATTTCACTGGTTTCATAGGTTTCGTGGTTTCACAGGTTTCATGGTTTCAAAGGTTTCACAGGTTTCACAGGTTTCGAGGTTTCATAAGTTTCATGGTTTCATAGCTTTCGTCGTTTCACAGGTTTCGTGGTTTCATAAGTTTCATGGTTTCACAGGTTTCGTGGTTTCATAAGTTTCATGGTTTCACAGGTTTCGAGGTTTCATAGGTTTCATGGTTTCATAGGTTTCGTGGTTTCACAGGTTTCGTGGTTTCATAAGTTTCATGGTTTCATAGGTTTCGAGGTTTCATAAGTTTCATGGTTTCATAGGGTTCATAGTTTTCATGGCGTCGTGGTTTCACGGGTTTCGTGGTTTCATAAGTTTCATGGTTTCAAAGGTTCCACAGGTTTGGTGGTTTCATAAGTTTCATGGTTTCCCAGGTTTCGTGGTTTCATAAGTTTCATGGTTTCATAAGTTTCATGGCTTCACAGGTTTCATGGTTTCAAAGGTTTCACAGGTTTCGAGGTTTCATAAGTTTCATGGTTTCATAGGTTTCGTGGTTTCACAGGTTTCGTGGTTTCAGAAGTTTCATGGTTTCACAGGTTTCGTGGTTTCAGAAGTTTCATGGTTTCATAAGTTTCATGGTTTCACAGGTTTCGAGGTTTCATAAGTTTCATGGTTTCATAGGTTTCGTGGTTTCACAGGTTTCGAGGTTTCATAAGTTTCATGGTTTCATAGGTTTCGTGGTTTCACAGGTTTCGTGGTTTCAGAAGTTTCATGGTTTCACAGGTTTCGTGGTTTCATAAGTTTCATGGTTTCATAAGTTCCATGGTTTCATAGGTTTCGTGGTTTCACAGGTTTCGTGGTTTCAGAAGTTTCATGGTTTCACAGGTTTCGTGGTTTCATAAGTTTCATGGTTTCATAAGTTCCATGGTTTCATAGGTTTCGTGGTTTCACAGGTTTCGTGGTTTCATAAGTTTCATGGTTTCACAGGTTTCGTGGTTCATAAGTTTCATGGTTTCATAAGTTTCATGGTTTCATAAGTTTCGTGGTTTCACAGGTTTCGTGGTTTCGCAGGTTTCGTGGTTTCATAAGTTTCATGGTTTCATAGGTCTCGTGGTTTCTCAGGTTTCGTGGTTTCATAAGTTTCGTGGTTTCATAAGTTTCATGGTTTCAAATGTTGTGTGGTTTCATAGGTTTCGTGGTTTCATAAGTTTCATGGTTTCACAGGTTTCGAGGTTTCATAGGTTTCATGGTTTCATAGGTTTCGTGGTTTCACAGGTTTCGTGGTTTCATAAGTTTCATGGTTTCATAGGTTTCGAGGTTTCATAAGTTTCATGGTTTCATAGGGTTCATAGCTTTCACGGCGTCGTGGTTTCACGGGTTTCGTGGTTTCATAAGTTTCATGGTTTTATAGGTTTCGTGGTTTCACAGGTTTCATGGTTTCAAAGGTTCCACAGGTTTGGTGGTTTCATAAGTTTCATGGTTTCCCAGGTTTCGTGGTTTCATAAGTTTCATGGTTTCATAAGTTTCATGGTTTCACAGGTTTCATGGTTTCAAAGGTTTCACAGGTTTCGAGGTTTCATAAGTTTCATGGTTTCATAGGTTTCGTGGTTTCACAGGTTTCGTGGTTTCAGAAGTTTCATGGTTTCACAGGTTTCGTGGTTTCAGAAGTTTCATGGTTTCATAAGTTTCATGGTTTCACAGGTTTCGAGGTTTCATAAGTTTCATGGTTTCATAGGTTTCGTGGTTTCACAGGTTTCGAGGTTTCATAAGTTTCATGGTTTCATAGGTTTCGTGGTTTCACAGGTTTCGTGGTTTCAGAAGTTTCATGGTTTCACAGGTTTCGTGGTTTCATAAGTTTCATGGTTTCATAAGTTCCATGGTTTCATAGGTTTCGTGGTTTCACAGGTTTCGTGGTTTCAGAAGTTTCATGGTTTCACAGGTTTCGTGGTTTCATAAGTTTCATGGTTTCATAAGTTCCATGGTTTCATAGGTTTCGTGGTTTCACAGGTTTCGTGGTTTCATAAGTTTCATGGTTTCACAGGTTTCGTGGTTCATAAGTTTCATGGTTTCATAAGTTTCATGGTTTCATAAGTTTCGTGGTTTCACAGGTTTCGTGGTTTCGCAGGTTTCGTGGTTTCATAAGTTTCATGGTTTCATAGGTCTCGTGGTTTCTCAGGTTTCGTGGTTTCATAAGTTTCGTGGTTTCATAAGTTTCATGGTTTCAAATGTTGTGTGGTTTCATAGGTTTCGTGGTTTCATAAGTTTCATGGTTTCACAGGTTTCGAGGTTTCATAGGTTTCATGGTTTCATAGGTTTCGTGGTTTCACAGGTTTCGTGGTTTCATAAGTTTCATGGTTTCATAGGTTTCGAGGTTTCATAAGTTTCATGGTTTCATAGGGTTCATAGCTTTCACGGCGTCGTGGTTTCACGGGTTTCGTGGTTTCATAAGTTTCATGGTTTTATAGGTTTCGTGGTTTCACAGGTTTCATGGTTTCAAAGGTTCCACAGGTTTGGTGGTTTCATAAGTTTCATGGTTTCACAGGTTTCGTGGTTTCATAAGTTTCATGGTTTCATAAGTTTCATGGTTTCACAGGTTTCATGGTTTCAAAGGTTTCACAGGTTTCGAGGTTTCATAAGTTTCATGGTTTCATAGGTTTCGTGGTTTCACAGGTTTCGTGGTTTCAGAAGTTTCATGGTTTCACAGGTTTCGTGGTTTCAGAAGTTTCATGGTTTCATAAGTTTCATGGTTTCACAGGTTTCGAGGTTTCATAAGTTTCATGGTTTCATAGGTTTCGTGGTTTCACAGGTTTCGAGGTTTCATAAGTTCCATGGTTTCATAGGTTTCGTGGTTTCACAGGTTTCGTGGTTTCATAAGTTTCATGGTTTCACAGGTTTCGTGGTTCATAAGTTTCATGGTTTCATAAGTTTCATGGTTTCATAAGTTTCGTGGTTTCACAGGTTTCGTGGTTTCGCAGGTTTCGTGGTTTCATAAGTTTCATGGTTTCATAGGTCTCGTGGTTTCTCAGGTTTCGTGGTTTCATAAGTTTCGTGGTTTCATAAGTTTCATGGTTTCAAATGTTGTGTGGTTTCATAGGTTTCGTGGTTTCATAAGTTTCATGGTTTCGTGGTTTCATAAGTTTCATGGTTTCACTGGTTTCTTGGTTTCAAAGGTTTCGTGGTTTCGTGGTTTCATAAGTTTCATGGTTTCACTGGTTTCTTGGTTTCAAAGGTTTCGTGGTTTCATAGGTTTCGTGATTTCGTCGGTTTTATGGTTTCGCAGGTTTTATGGTTTCATAGGTTTCATCGTTTTACAGGTTTCGTAGCTTCATGAGTTTCATGGTTTCATGGTTTCACGGTGTCGTGGATTCTATGGTTTCGTGGATTTTATGGTTTTGTTTGGTTCATGGTTTCATAGGTTTGGTGGTCTCATAGGTTTCATGGTTTCGTCAGCAAATATAGATCCAAACCGTGTTCCTAGAGAAGTGAAAGGTTTGAAAGCGGAAAGATCATTGAATCGAATCACATTAATACCCTCATCCGCCAATCCTGGTGAAACATTATATGTAAACATCCCAAAACTATCGGAGAACATGGTTATAGTTCCAGGTAGTGTATATCTTCTCTTTGATTTTAATGTGTCTGGTCATAAAGATAATACTCTCGTTAATCATTTGGGTAGAAATCTCGTTTCCAGACTCAGAGTTCTATTTGGTGGAGAAACTTTGCAAGATACCGAGAGATTTGATTTATTCCAGACGTATCATGATCTGCATTTACCAAAGACGGAGCGTAGAAATAGGTTGAGACAAGGCATCTCTTCTGAAAATGTGCAGAAACTTAGAACAAATGCTGGAGATAAAGACACTTCAAATGCAAAGGAGGTCACTCTTGCGGCGATTCATAACATTAGGTATGCAATCCCTCTAGATCATTCCATTCTCAGAGATCATGCGGTTTTCTATCATAGAGCGTTTACTGACTCGTTGAAATTTGAAATTACATTAGCCTCAGTTGATGATATCGTCGTCTATTCGAACACTGAGACCCCTCCAAATTATACAATGACGAACATTGAGTTGGAGTATTCATGCATCTCAAGTGATTATTTGGCGAGGGAGGCACAGGTTTCCTACCAAGTGGGGAAAGGATTCACTTACGAAAACATTCTCTTACACAAAATGTTTCAAATTTCCAGATCTAATGATGGTTTAATTAGAGAACATATAAATATCTCTAGAAGATCCATGACGGGTATCCTTTGCCTATTCACAGATGGTTATGCATCAGGAAAGAGAGATTCTGAAGCTTTTGTGAATCCTGAAATCACATCAATCAAAATTAACTTGGATGGGAGACCAAACCAACTCTATTCCAAGGGGATGGTGCCAACCGATTTATGGAGATCTGCTATTGGACGATTTGGGCTGAATGATTCTATAAAAGAGGAAGATTTCTACAGAGACAAATTAGCCTTGTGGATCGATTTGAGGTCCTATCCGGATAATGAAATTCATGGGAATGGTTATTCTCTAAATAATAGTCATGGTGGTATTACACTTGAAATAAATAGGCAAAAGAGAGGAACCGGAATCATTACATGTTATATGTTTTTGGTTGCTGATGCAGTCATGGTAGTTCAGAATTCCAATCTCAAGGAAATCGTCTATTAAATGCTCAACAAAAAATCAATAGAATTCTCAAGAGAATCAACAAAAATCAAGACGTTCTAGGAAGTTGTTAGAAATTTACTAGGAGTTTGTTGAGAACTGTTGGGAGTTTCAAGTTTGTGAAAACCATTACTTATTCGGCGACTCTTATTGGCCTTTCCGCGGGTCTAGGCTGGGTTGCTAGAAAAGCTCTAAGAGAAAACTTTCTTGCGGATCCATCCTCTAAATTTGAGAATTATGTCAAATGGGTCGCCGTTATGGCGGGTAGCATGTATCTCAATGACTATTTGGAGGATCAGAGAATATTCTCTAAAATTGGCCAGGAGGTTGAAAGTCTCATGTAATTACCCCCCTCCCCTCCCCCCTCACACAACATTACTAACGCGCGGGGCCTGGGCCTGATTTATTATTCCACTTTTTTAGTGGAGAATTTAAATGTGAATAAAGTGGAAAATGGGGTTTAGGAAAATTGGAATTTCATAAAGTGAGAAATGGGATTTAGGAAGGTCGAATGGGACATTTTTAAAGTGGAAACCTATGAAACCTCAAAACCTATGAAATCACGATACCCATGAAACCACGAAACCTGTAAAACCACGAAACCTATGAAACCTCGAAACCTGGGAAACCACGAAACCTATGAAACCAGGAAACCTGTGAAACCACGAAACCTATGAAACCACGAGACCGATGAAACCATGAAACTTTGAAACTAAGAAAGCTATGAAACCTCGACACCTGTGTAACCACGAAACCAGTGAAACCACGAAACTAGTGAAACCACGAAACCTGCGAAACCCCGAAACCTATGAAACAACGAAACCTGTGAAACTACGAAACCTGTGAAACCACGAAACCTGGGAAACCCCGAAACCTATGAAACCATGAAACTTTGAAACCACGAAACCTGTGACACATATATGATGCATATATTCCTCGTTAATTTATATATAATTTTCATATATTCGTGATCCGTAACACTAAGTAATAACCGCCATCTTTGTAAACAATCCTTACCAATCCCCCGCGCTTTAACTCTTTGGGTATCTTAATCGAAATAGTCACGCAAATGAACATTTTACGGGTACGGGTACACTACCCGTACCCGTACACCGATATCGGGGTATCTTAAGGTCTCTATTATCCGCCAAAAACGACACTAATCTCAAGACTCCCCTTGTCAAGGCAGGCAGAGAGGGAGAACCCTGGGAACGAGGTTGCAATTTTTCAGCTTGCCAACGGTGACGTCACGACTGTCATTTCCGTTAAATTCCCAAAAGCCAAAAAGAAGCACTTTTCAGCCTCCAATATCTCCGTGATACAATACCCGATCACTTTAAAAATCCAGAATTCATATGTCTATTTTGATCAAAATTAACTGGAGAAAAAAAGGTAGAAATTTCGGTTCATTTGACCCTGAAGGTATTGGTTTGTGTCTTTAACCCGGAGTTTATCGATAAAAACCAACGAGAAAAGGTTTTGTTTACAAATGCAAATTAATCTTGCGCGCAACCAAATTTGATGTCACTTGTTCACTTAAGAACCAAAGAATTATATTTTTCACAGAATTGTTTCAAATATAGAAAGCGTTTACAACTTCAATTGAATAAATGCCTCCACCAGAACTGAACAGATGCCTTCCGAAATTTTATCTGTCAGCGGGGAAAAGGGACGGCAGTCATTACAACCGAAAAATCCCATACCGCGATCCGAGCCGCGTTGGATCATTCTTGAGAAGTCCTCCATTTTCCAAGCCATTTTCTTTTTGTGTTGTACATTATCTCACTGTTTTAGTATACACTAACTGGATTACACTTACGAGTCTGTTTTATTGCAGAGGCGCGGTTTGCTTGAAAGGCTCGATGCCGGTGAAGTTGTAATTGGTGATGGCGGTTTTGTTTTTGCTCTGGAGAAACGTGGCTATGTGAAATCTGGTCCTTGTACACCAGAAGTAAATGTTGAGCATCCATCAGCAGGTTTGAAAGCCATGTTTGACACCACCCAGTCCTTATTTTCGTTTCCTATTCAAGTGAAATAGCTGGTAAATCTCTTTGTTTTTTCCTTAGGCCCCACCTCGTCCTCGGTTGAATTTTTGTTTTTTGGATCCGAAGTAAAGTTGAAGTCAAAAATAGGTCTTTCACCCCACTCTGTAAACTGACCCGTGTCTTAACCGAAGGGGGAGTTAGGGCCTGATTACATGCGCCGGGCTGACTTGGTTTGCCGAGATGACTTTCAGCCCGGCATTACATGAGCCCGGTTTGCCGAGATTACTTTTATCAGCCGATGCAGCCCGGGGCGAGCTGAATTTTGGCGCGAACGTCTTTGACGGGAAGTAGTTTATTTTCAAAATGGCTCCTTCAAGTAGAATGCGTCGAATGATTGTCATCATCTTTCTACAGCATTTGACTGCATTGTTTTCCCTTTCAATGGATTGCTCTATCTTTATATGTTGTATAGAAAGCGGAACATAGATTTGATGGTGCTCGAAAGAGAAATCTATTCGTGAAGAAGTGGAAGCAGTTGAAACTTCGACGGCTCCATGTTTGAGAGAGAGCACCAATGCACATGAGTTTTATAAAGTATCCGATGTCCAGCCTCGTCCTATTGCTGGCCCAGCAAGCCGGGCTGGCCCGGTGAACGCGATTACATGGAAAATTTTCAGCCCGGTTAGCCGGGATCCCGGTATCGCGATACCGGGATCTCGGCTAACCGGGCTGGCCCGGTTGTGATGTTATCGCGAAGTTGATTTTTGTTGCGTTTAACAGACGTGCCAAGCCCGGCTAACCGGGCCAGCCCGGCTCATGTAATCAGGCCCTTAATTCCCTAAACCAAGGTTCACGGCACAAATCTGTGTACGTCATCGTATGAAATCACATTACGAAAGCTAGCTAAACAACAAATTCACGAGGGTGCTTGATACAACTTAAGATGAGTTCAGGAGATGAGCTAATGCCAGTTGGATTCATCAGTTTTAATGAACCCACGGAAACGCTAACGAAAACTCCGATCTAAGTTTCGTACATTTAAATAACGGGAGAGTCGCTTCTAGGGGTGCGTTTGATCAGGATTTGGATTTGTGATCCGAGACCCCACGAATCATTGCGTATGAAAGGGACCGATGAATCCTTCTCTAGATTGGATTCATCGGTTCATTTGATGTTCGCGCCATGAGACGTGTAATCTCGGATCCCAAATCCAAAATTCGGATCATGCCAATCGCGTGTTGTCTCTACTTGTCCTATAAAAAGTTGCCCAGTCACGAGTGAATAAGTTCAGTGAACGTCTGCGTAGGAAGAACCCTGCCAACAGGGGAGGGGGGTTTTTTGTCGCTATGCCAGCAGGGACGAGTTGATTATTGATAAAACATTGGAAAAGGGTGGCGAAAAATATCTGCCATTTAGGTATCACGAGAGCTTTGATAGAAATATTCGGACACAGAAAAGACTTCTTGTTTAATGAATTTCTGCATTATTTTCTAACATCTCCACTACGAAAGAGCATTTGCTGTCTGAGTCATTCCAAGCTTAGCAAACAGCTTCATACTAAGGTCTACATCCTTCTGGTACTTGGTGATGTTCTCTCTAGTTATTCATGAACTTAATTTTTCCCATGGTTTAGAAAGGGAATGCTCTGAATATAAATAGGATACAATTTTAACGGGTGAAATTCTTTCCAAATAGTTGAAAATATAATTTATACTAAGGTTTTTGCACGCACTGTTTTTCAAAAATGGGGTGGAACCCAACATGCAGGTCATCGCTATCTCATGCAAAAAATTGGGTCTAATTGGCTGATAAAAAAATTGGATGAAAAACCAACATACAGCCCCTTTTGCTTACAGCTCTTAAATTACTTTTATTCAATAATATTATTAATAGTTTATTGTTTGGTTCTAATATTGAATTTCAGTGAAGGAGCTACATCGTGAATTTCTCAGAGCAGGCGCAGATGTTATGCAGACCTTCACATTTTATGCCAGTGATGACAAGCTTGGAAATCGTGGAAACAAAGTTGGGGCAGAAATTGGGGTAGGCATTCATTTGTCCAACTCTGCAATTGTCAAAAGTTAAAACCTCTTTTGGCTATTAAAACAGCTTTTACTTCATAGGCGAGGCGTTATATCATTTTGACTTTCAAGAGGTGCCATTTTCCAAAACAGCTTCAAAATGCAGAGCCATAAAAAGCTTGCCCATGCTGAGAAGGGTGGGTGTTAGTTTTATGACAATACGTTATTACTGTATGGTCATAATATGACAATACGTTATTACTGTATGGTCATAACGTATTTTATCAGTGAGTTTGGGATTACCAACAACTAGATTTCTCTTAAGATTTTAACTCACCCACTCAGTGGAATTAAAGAACTACACTTAGAGTAGGGTTTGCAGGTTTTCATCATTCACAGCTAAAAAAAGCCTGTCAAAGGTGCACCCCAAGACAATTCATAAACAGCCCATGCTTCCAATAAAGCTTAAATGTCTATCAAACTACTGTATAATGGTTTGTGCATTTCACATGCTCCTACAGGCTATGCAAACTTAGGATGTTTGTTGTTTACACTTCCCAGTACCTGTGAGTAATGCATGTGCTTCATTATGCTAGTGACAAATATGACTGTTGAAAATTTTTACTTTGACTTTGAGTTCATTCTCATTGAGTGGAAATATCATTTTCAGCCACATCACTTGGTATTTGCTGTATACCAAACATTTTCTCACCATTCCCTTTTGTTTTGATGGCTAGTGGTGGATATCTATTCCTTCTATAATAATTCTTTAAAATCAATTTGCGGTGAAATCAACGTAACAACAGGTTTGTTTGCCATCATAGTGTCAAGCTATCAACCAAGCAGCCTGTGACATAGCTCGTGAAGTGGCAAATGAAGGTGATGCCATTGTGTGTGGTGGCCTTTGTCAAACCCCATCTTATTTGACCGGAAAAGGAAAAGAAGCCTGCCAAAAAGAGTTTCTGAAGCAAATTGAAATCTTCATCAAGAATGACGTTGACTTTTTGCTGGCAGAGGTATTTTCTTCATAACTTCTATTTTTCAAACTCCTGACATGTCCATTAGGGACCGTTCATTTTTCATGGAGAGTACTGATTCGGGGAAAAAGCCTACCAGGCTTTGTAATTTGTTTTCATCCTAAGTGACGGTGGTTATGTGTTTTCCCCCGCAAAGTGATTGGTAGTGAAAAAGTGTTGGATAAACTTAAGACTTACCCAAGAAAACCGACAGTTCTTTGAAATAAACAAACAGTAAAAATTAACAAACATTGGTACTCGTGGATGTTCGCACTGAAAAGAATGTATTTCAATACCCAACTCCTTGTACACATACCAATGTAACATACCGTGGAATGTTTGTTACATGCTGGGACATATCACGCAAGCTAAACAGAAAGGTTTCCGTTGTCACGATCTCACATTGTCGAGTCTTCTTTTAAAATGTGTTAAATACTAGGGTATCTAAAAGATAGTGATGTTGCGGCACATTCTATTGATACTGACATAGTTTAGGCAGTGTTCCAACTACCTGCGCGTCCCAAGACTTGTTAAAGCACCTTTCATTCTAAAAATCGTCACAAATTTTAGCGTTACGAAAAGTGGTTTAAGATCCCTCTGCCACTCCCCACCAAAAGCAATTTGAATTCGACAAGTATGAAGGAAAATTAAAGCCATATTTGGTCTAGGTTTATTTAGTTTTATTTTCAGTCATTGACTATATAATAAGACGCTAATGGGTCTATAGGTATTAGTTTTCGAGGGTCTTAGTTTTCTTAATTTCCCAATCATGGGCAAAATGTTCCCTCTAGAACGCACAAAATTCCTTTCTGTTCATTATTACGGTTGACTATTATGGTGTAATGAAGTCATTGAGGGTTACATCATTGTCTGCAGGAAAAAAAAAACAACGATTATGTAACTTAAAATCTGTCCTGGTGTGTATCAACTTCATGCATGGTGATGAATCGTTGTAGAGTTGTGACTGTTTGGATATAATACGATACATCTCAACCTCCCCTTAACCAGCGGGACAATCCAGGGGCACCCAACGAAACATTTTCCCAAAATGCAATATTCAACCCATCACAATGATAAGTAAACACTTTAAAGGCATTTTTAGTATTTTTTTCCTGTTGCTGGGAAAAAAATATCTGTTCCGCACTCCCAGCAGGATGGTAAGAAAAGTTCCACTTCCCAGCTACATTGCCAGGGAAATTCCCAGCCAGCTGACTGTCTGCTGATTTTTTTCCCAGCCAGCATTTTGAAAAAGACATTAATTAGTGAAAAACGCATGCTTGTCCTGTATTCCTTTAGTTTTGACGTTATTTTACTTCCGCGTATGAGAAAATGCCTTAATAATTCTAATGCTAATATTTTAAAACTTCTCCAAACAAATGGTGGGAATCATGGTTGCTTGGCTGCTATGCAAAAAGGCTAATGGACAATAAATTATTTCACGAGTTAAACAATTAGACAAGTACCTTTCACTGTCAAACATTTTTCAACTGATTTGTGTAATTCTGACATACAGTGAACAGTGAGTGTGCAAAAAAGAGGTACAATGTCTCGTAGCTGGCATGAACATTACATAAGATTACATAAAGATTACATACAATTCAGTTTTACTTTACTCTTCCATCTCCAAAAATGTTCTAAGATTTTATCCTTGGGAGTATGCTCGTTTCTCACAGATTTCATGGTTGGTTGTTACATTGACTTGACTTTTCCAGTCACACTGTCAATTTTGCAAACCATTTCAATGTTTGACTGAGTCCTCACCATGAACTTGTATAAACTTCTTTGTCAAAAAAAGCTGCTGAGGTAGTAACATCCATTTCTTATCATGGTGCAAAATGTCACTGACCAAGCTGGGCTTCAGGTACTAAGCCAGAAATGTCTGACTGCTAAATGCCCCAACTAAATAGACTTCTCATTGTCAGTAATTTATTACAAAATGAAATTGTTACCATGGCTGAACAAATTGTTGAACATCTTCATCTCAATGACTTGAATATGCAAACATTCACATACAGTGAGTGCAAATTTAAGAGTTGGCGCATAGAAAAAAAAATACCTTCACCCGATAGAAGAGAGAGGGTCACAAGAATGAACAAACAGTGAATGCTCATCGTCACAAGCCTAACTCAACCTGATGGAAGAAAGAGGGTCACAAGAATGAACAAGCAATGAATGCTCATCGTCACAAGCCTAACTCAACCTGATGGAAAAGAGAGGGTCACAAGAATGAACAAGCAACGAGTGCTCATCGTCACAAGCCTAACTCAACCTGGTGGAAGAGAGAGGGTCACAAGAATGAACAAGCAATGAGTGCTCATCGTCACAAGCCTAACTCAACCTGATGGAAGAGAGAGGGTCACAAGAATGAACAAGCAATGAATGCTCATCGTCACAAGCCTAACTCAACCTGATGGAAGAGAGAGGGTCACAAGAATGAACAAGCAATGAATGCTCATCGTCACAAGCCTAACTCAACCTGATGGAAGAGAGAGGGTCACAAGAATGAACAAGCAATGAGTGCTCATCGTCACAAGCCTAACTCAACCTGATGGAAGAGAGAGGGTCACAAGAATGAACAAGCAATGAGTGCTCATCGTCACAAGCCTAACTCAACCTGATGGAAGAGAGAGGGTCACAAGAATGAACAAGCAATGAATGCTCATCGTCACAAGCCTAACTCAACCTGATGGAAGAGAGAGGGTCACAAGAATGAACAAGCAATGAGTGCTCATCGTCACAAGCCTAACTCAACCTGATGGAAGAGAGAGGGTCACAAGAATGAACAAGCAATGAATGCTCATCGTCACAAGCCTAACTCAACCTGATGGAAGAGAGAGGGTCACAAGAATGAACAAGCAATGAGTGCTCATCGTCACAAGCCTAACTCAACCTGATGGAAGAGAGAGGGTCACAAGAATGAACAAGCAATGAATGCTCATCGTCACAAGCCTAACTCAACCTGATGGAAGAGAGAGGGTCACAAGAATGAACAAGCAATGAGTGCTCATCGTCACAAGCCTAACTCAATCTGATGGAAGAGATAGGGTCACAAGAATGAACGAACAGTGAATGCTCATCGTCACAAGCCTAACTCAACCTTGTTTGTTATAATAAGAGGATGATATGATAAATTGGTGATATTAAAAAGGAGTAGTAAAAGATCTGCCAAGTAAAAAAATGTACAATGTTGGTCATAATAACAATTACTAACATACACAATACACAAAAACACTAATAAACAGAGAAAATATTTATTTGCACATATTGAGTACCCAAGCCCACACAAAACAGCTGATGATTAGTTGCATTTCAATCAGAGGACTTTACTTAGTCCATGTTGGTCTGTCCTGATAAATTGATAAGGAACAATCTCACACAAGTAAATTTCACTCAGTTGGGCATATAAAAATCTACACTACAACAGTGCTCATGATGCCAATCTGAATCATTAGACATAATTTAAAAGTAATGATGATACATGTAAAACTGTAGTGGACTGGCATAGCCGTAAAACCATAAGACAACACAACTATAAAATAATGTCTGGCCAGACAAACTTCGTGCCCTGCCAAAATTGCCCCTCAACTGACAATTAGCCTGGTAATATAACAAAATTGTTTCCAAGCTTGCGCAGTTGACTACAACTTTAAGGCATATACCACCACTTCCACCAAATTCAGACATCTGTCAGTGTTGAACCACTGTTGAATTCGGAATGAAAACACGAAATTAACAATTTGTTGAAGGTTGCACATTTTTTTTTTTTTGGCACATGCTTGTCCTCTACAGCCTGGAGTTGTCGAAAGAAATTAACTGAAATAATACAATTTTTACCGTAAAAGTAGAGGATAAAAACTTGCCTTCTGTTTGAAGAATCACGCTGTCGACTCTAGAACTGAGAGCGGGAAGCCGAACTGGCACCCCAAATCTGCAGAATCTGTGCATGAAAATACTGTTGTTAGCTCATTCAATTCGTCTCAACTGTAGACGAACATCACAAGAACTTCAGCAGACAGACAAAAAAACAATGGAAAATTAATCTTACATGTAAATGAGGAAGATGCAAAATATATTCTCTCAAAATGTCGTTGGATCTTGCATAATCCCGCGTGACAGAAGCGACCAAAACGGTTTTTTCCGCAAACGCGATAACTTTAGCCAGCGGTCATTAGTTTGTCACTACCGAGGGAGTGGTGGAGGGGTTCATTTTCACTCGTCATCAGTCTCCAGTGTTCCTTTAGCCAGCTCCTTCTGTTCGGCTGGAAATGCTAGAAAAAAAGTAAGTATTTCCCAGCCAGCTCGGCTTGAAATGCTTGAAAAAGTCAGTAATTCCCAGCAGAAGCCACTAGCAATTAAAAATTTCCCAGCCAGCTGAATGTGTACTGCGGAACACCTTTTTTGCGGAACACCTCCGATGGGTGCCCCTGACAATCGAAAGATATAGAAATTGTAAAAGAAAAAAGCTGACTTATTTTTGGACATTAAACGATACACATGAATCTCCCCTTTACCGAATTCCGAAAATCAAAAGATGTAGAAATTGTAGGAGCAAAAAGCTGACTTATAAATTCTGAACTGGTACGCAGTTTAAAAAAGTGTCTCTAGAATGTTGACAGATGGTACGTGTCGTGGACGCGTCCATCGCGATGTGTGAAAATGCTGAAGTTCTAGCTAAAATTGATGTTTGGATAAATGATCGCAGCAGATAAGAAATTATCGTGTTCTACGGTTCTCGCGAACCGTAGAATGCTTTAGTACCGACAATCTCTCTTCATTTAAGAATTCGACCAAGGAGGTGAGACTGCTACGAAATGAGACACTAAGTTTCAAAATAAGAAGTGTGGTTAAATGCAATGCATTCTGGTAAAAAGTGATGAATTCGAGAATTCGTCCAACCTTATATATCTCTCTTAATCCTGATTATGTTGCTGCTCGCTCGCTGCGCTCGCTCCGCAGCAATAAGATGTATCATTGTCGGCTGGCATTTGGTTGTTCTTCATTTCAATTTCACATCTAGCTGTTGTGTTTTTGAAACGAACATTTCTGTCAGTGGAAAAACTATGGAAATTTGCTATACATGTTTTGAGACGTACATGATGTAGAGAATATCGAAAGCGCACTAGTTAAAAACAGTAAGTTAATTGTTGCGTTTGTGAAGAATATGAACACATGTATATGTAAATGAAGTGGCGGGGTATTCTAAAGTTGCTCCGAATATGACAGTTCGCAACAATTATTTTATACACATGCATCTTGGAAAGGGAGTATTGAACGTAATGCTGTGAAACTGTGTAAAACGATCGTAAATACATCACGTGCCTCAAAAATCACGTTTGAACAATGATTTCCCTGGATTTCAGTTTTGGGGCAAATTGGGCCGAAAACAATCGGTAAAAAAACCCGGCTAATTTCGCCGGGCTTGTCTGAGCAAATTTCGCTGGAAATTAAGCGATCGGTTTTGCGCTGATTTGAAGAACGTTTTTAAAGAAATTCCTGAATTTCGCAGTTCTACGACCACCGAAATATCAGAAGCGCTGAAGTACAATTGGCTTCTACTTGTGATGATAGGGGAGTGGACTGGCCCAATTAGATCGAGATTGTTAAGTGGCCTTCATCGCAATATCGAGTAGTTTAAGCTGTTTCCGACTCAAATCATTTACTTTTATGTTAATGTTTTTGTTAAGTGGCTTTCATCGCAATATCGCGTAGTTTAAGCTGTTCCCGACTCAAATAATTTACTTTTATGACTATGTAATGACATTGATCATCGCAGTTATGTCCACAACTTGAGCAGATTTAACTTAATTTCGCATGCGCAGTTCTGCGACCACCGAAATATCAGAAGCGCTGAATTACAATTGGCTTCTACGTGGGAGTGGACTGGCCCAATTAGATCGAGATTGTTAAGTGACCTTCATCGCAATACCGTGTAGTTTAAGCTGTTTCCGACTCAAATCATTTACTTGTGACTATGTACTATAGTGTTCTTGTGGTTGTAAAGCCATTGTCGGAAACAGTTCATGAGGCCCCGTTAGGGGGGGGTTCTTTATGTCGTCCGTCTGAGTTTCAAACCTTTTCACGACGCAATTTCGGAAGGTCGAAGGTCGCTGTCGTAATTTCCCGTGAGCGGCTCGTAGTTCCTCGTCATTTCAGCTCCTTCATGTCACCGTTTCAAGGCCATGTCGCTTGTCGGAATTTACCCCTAACAGGATCTCGTTTATCCACAATTTTTCACAAGTTTCATATTAAATAAACATTCTGCACACAAAACTAAAACGTCTTTGATACTGTTTCTTTATCGTATTTTTATGTCAGCCTTTATGCTATTCCCACTGACAGGTTTTGTATACTAATGCTTTATGTTAACTGATAAGATAATGAATAGTAATATCCTGTGTATCCATGCAGATTTTAACTTATTTTCCACCTCCATGAAGCCACCGCTTTTTTGCACCAGTGTGACCATGATCTCTTATTAAACACAGAGTTAACTGTATTAAAGTTCACTTTGCTCATCAATGTCTCTTGTTACAATTTGTGATTATTTTTTTATTCCTGTACGTATTATAGTATTTTGAACATGTGGAAGAAGCTGAATGGGCAGTGGAAGTGTGTAAAGCCACAGGCAAACCTACCGCTGTTTCAGTGAGCATTGGCCCTCATGGAGATTTGCACGGCATTCCTACTCGAGAGTGTGCAGTGCGATTGGCTCGTGCAGGTATATATAAAGGACACATAACTTCAGTTGCACCACCACAAGCAATTTTTTTTCTCAAGGAAAACACTAAGAAAGAATGTAGATTAAGCAGTAATTTGAATGAAGCTATCGAAGAGAGAAGCGAAGTCAGTTTACCTATTATACAAACACCACTGAAATATCTGGTAAGATAAGAACTTTATTATTATGTCGAAATCGCTAGCATACAATGTACACTAATTGATGAGCTTTTGTGCAGAAACATGCGTGAACAAATGAAATAACTTTCAACGCTTAAAGAGTAATTAATGGGCGTTTTCCATTTACCGAAAAATTCCGGAAATTTCATTGGGAAATTTCCATCGGTGAGGAATGTGTTCCATTTGACACAAGTTCCATTCATTCCCATGGGACTGTAGAAGAATCTGTCATAGAGTACCGAAGTGTGACGTCACGTTACCATGGGCACGATTTGAGTGGTTCTAAACAAAGAGCATTCGAACCAACATGGCGGCCATAACGATAACTTCTCTTACTTCTTTTTTTTCTGGTGAGCCGAAATCAATCGAACGTGGTGAAAATCACTACAAATCCGACCATATAGAGTCTTTCCAGTATTCCAATGGAATGATTATAGGATTGGTACATGCCAGTATGAAGGACAAGTCTTACAAGGTCACGGTAAGTAAACTCACAAGTTCGGAACACTCGTAATCGTTTGTATAAAACTTTAATGTTCCCTCTGTTTACTTTGCAATACAGGTTTCTCTTCATGGGAATGAAATAAAGTCTGCTAAGTGCGAATGTCCCCGTGGAAACTATAAATGTAGCCATGCCGCGGCACTTATTATCTATGGAATCCATAATCTTAGCCGAACAGATGTAGAATGCAAATGGCAAAAGCCCAGGGCCCCAAACCAAGTGAAATCCGTAGAAGAGTTATATCCTTGCCTAAAGGAGTATAATTGCCTTAAAAGAGAAGTAAACGAAGAGGATCGTTCCTGGTTCTACCAAGAATTGAAAAAGTACGGCAACTTTACCGGCACTTTGTGGCTTCTCTCTCCAGAGCCTGAAAAGAACAACGCCCTGCCTGCGATCACTGTAGAAGAGATTGTGTTGTCTCGGGAATTTCTAAATCATGCGGATAAGAAGAGATACCTTACCGAGAAACTTCGTATCTCTGAAGAGCAGCGTATAGCCGTAAATAAAGCCACCGTAAGACAACGAGATAACCCTTCCTGGCAAATGATAAGGAAAGGAAGACTCACAGCCAGCAATTTTGGAAATGTCTTAAACTGCAAGAGAGTCACTCCATCCCTTCTAAAGCGAGTGCTTGGCCAGTACGATTTATCAAGGGTACAAGCCATTAATTGGGGCATAATTAACGAAAATCAGGCAAAGAAAATGTTTGAACAAAAAACAAAGCTATGTGTTGAAGAATCTGGGATTTGGCTTGAGCTGTCAGGAATGCTAGGTGCCTCCCCTGATGGCTTGGTAGGCACTTATGCACTGCTAGAGGTGAAGTGCCCATTCACCCAAAGAGATTTAACCATAGAAGAAGCAGTATCATCAGGTAAATTTTATATCAAGAAGAATTCACAAGGACACTATGAACTCGATAAAGGATAATGATAATGATAATGATAATGAATTTATATAGCGCACTTTTTCATATGAATATGTTCAAAGGCGCTTTACAATTCTATTGGGTGAAATCGGACGTCGGCATGTAATAAAGGACATGTTTACTGGCATCAAGTACAAGGACAGTTATATTTAACTGGAAGGGAGATTTGCTTTTTTGTTGTGTGGACAACAAAAGAAACCCTCATCCTCCAAATCAAAAAAGATCCTGCCTGGGCTGACAATCTTCAACTCTTAAAGGACTTTTATATTAAGCATATTATTCCAGCATTCTCTAATGATCTACTGTAAGGCTACAGGCAGTCAGCAGCTCTGCAGACTGATTTTCATGAACATATGAAATTGTTGGAGACTGAACATTGTTAAAATCTCATGCATGTTTTTTCAGCATTTGTGAAAAACAACTTTGGGTTGTGGTCATCTGATGTGATGTACAGAATAAATTGGTTGTGTTTTGCAAACTTGTGATGTTAATTAACTTAAGTCTTTGGGCAGACTGTAGAGATATAAACATTTAATGGAATCAAACAAAATCATATTATGCTATATATACATGCATCATGTTCTAAGTATCAAAATATAGCTCACAGCTAGGGATGCATGTTTCATCTCAACTATACCCAACCAAGAATTAGAAAAAAATAATTCTATTCCATGTCAACAGAATCTCTAACTTCTCTAATGAGGGAGTTTTGTAAGTTTACCAAGCCAGCACATAATTTCAAAACTTTTTCAGTGTAGCATCTCAAGTATGGTGGAATGAAGGTTAGAATCTTGAAATCTTTGATGCGTGCATTTGCCCTTTCAACATGAATTCTGCACCGTGCAATAGTCTTTGTTAGCTTAATTTCACTCTCGTTAAATTTCCCATTATATAAAAATGGGGGAATATTAACAGACACACCATTTGGAACAATATCAGCTATCAAAAAGCCTTTGTCAGCAAGTATCAGATCCCCAGGTTTAAAGTGTTCTAGTACACCAGATTTTTCCACAATGGCTTTATCTGATGTTGAGCCTGGAAACAATTTACTAACATGGGTAATAACAGCATTTGGTGCAACACCAATAAGTGTCTTGAAGGAGTTCATTCCCCTGTATGTTGAGTAAGTCAATTTTTGATCACTCATTAAACCAGGCGCTGCAATTTCTATATCAGTGCAGTCGATGACCATTTTGCAATGCCCAAACAGAGAAAAAGATTCTGGCATAGAGGTTCTGTTCTTCTCTTTGGATGGCACAGATTGTAAACAGTCTTCATATAGTAGCTTGTATAATACATGAACCAATGTAAGTATTATATTACTGATTGTTGCAGTGCTACAGTGAAAGAGCTCAGCCAAGTGCAGGTTTGTGTAGTTCTGTCGTAACTTCATAAGGGTTATAAAAACTTGATCTTCCAACAGGATCCTTTCAACCCTCCAGCCATAAAAATAGTTAATTTCTGCCGAGAACCGTCTGACATAGTTCACAACAATTGAAAATATTTGCTTGTTTGGTAGACCTGTTTCCATACATATTACTTCATCTCTTAAAGCCATTACCGAGTATATTTCTCTTTGATATTGTTCATTTGACTTCCTGTCCTGCAATTCCTTTCTCAAGTTTTCCAGTTCGACTTCAAGAAGGATATTTTGCTTAGAGGCATTGCTGGTTTCACACTTTGAGGCTTCCCCACTTGATGAGTACGAATCGTTTAACTGCTTGATTATATCAGAAACCGGAACCGAGTCTTCTGAACTTGTCTTCTTCGTCTTAGCTCGCTTTGGCGTACGTGTTTCAGCATTTGGAAAGAGTTTATCGGCATTTCTTTTAAATATCTCAGGGCCATTTACTTTCAGTCCTTCACGAAAATGACAGCTACAAACTCGAGAATTGCTTCCCGGACTTCGGTCTTCTCGTCTATTAAAAGCAGATTCATTTCAAACGAACATTAATACATATTAAAAACCGTTGTTTTAAAGAGTAACTGATGAGGGATATCGAAGATTAAGAACAATAATAAGAATTCAAAGAGTCAAAGTTCAATTGTTCGAGTCGTCACGCCACTACCTAGCGCCGGTATTTCTAGCGTGTTTTACCTTACCTTAGGAGCTTTTTCCACCAATTGAACTCCACAGGATCCTTCGGAAACCTGAAAAATTTACATGTCTCCCTTTCTGATTGATGATTACAATCTGGGGCAAAACATTGAACCATTTTCGACTTGTCCACGTTACGTTACCCAAAGAGAGACGCTATGTTGATCTTTTGTTTAGAACCAGCAAAAATGCTTCCATGGTAACGTGACGTCAGCGCTTCGGTACTCTATTTCTCTTTACCGAAGATGTGGTCGTGAAGAATCACCGGCGTGAAAGGTCTGGAACTGGTGAAACCTCATGAAACTCGTAAATGGAACACGCATTTTCCATCGGAAGGTTTCCAACGGGAAAACGGGACTACCTTTTCAGACGCTCCGTTTATTCCGGAAATTTTCCAGTGGAACGTACCAAAAAAGTGCGTTCCATTTACATCCCAACCGGAATTTCCGGAATCTCTTGCTAAATGGAAAACGCCCACTATCTCCAAGTGGCCATGTATTACCGTATTTACCCGTGTATAAGTCGACCCCCAATTTTTGAGGCCTAAAACCAGATTTTCTTTTTTTTCTATGTAAGAAATTCTTGGAAAACGTATCTTGAATTTCTTAGAATTTTCTTTCAGGAATTTCTTTAAAAACGTTCTTCAAATCAGCGCAAAACCGATCGCTTAATTTCCAGCGAAATTTGCTCAGACAAGCCCGGCGAAATTAGCCGGGTTTTTTTACCGATTGTTTTCGGCCCAGCTACTAGTTTCAACGTGAAGTTTGATATTATCAGACGAACGTTTTATCTGATTTACCAACATGTGTGTATGCGGTCACTGTAACCATAATGTTTGGAAAATGCTTACAAAATCAAATATGATGATTTCAAGCAAACCTTTTTAAGTGTGAAGAAATCAAAAGGGGTTTTATAAGACAGGCAAACCCGCAAAGTGGTTATTGAATTTCGTGTTTCACTGAGACCATCTCTGATGTGCTGTGCATAACTTAGAGAAGGTAAATGAATTATTACTCTTCTGGAACTCTTGACGCGGGGCCAATTATCTCTGAACTCCTTCGCTCTAATCCTGAACCTTGTCAGCTGCTGTTTCCTGGTCTCCTTTAATTGCTTTTGTAACATGGATATCTTACAGCTCATGATCCAGGATATGGCAATGACACCTGCTGCCCATTTTCGTTTTCGATAGAGTAGATAAGCTGACCGATCCTTGTACCTTCGCCACGTTGACTGTATTTTAATAGCAGCCATTTCTGTGCCGTTTGGACCAAGATATCTTCTTCCCGGAGTCTTCAAGATCTTTTCCACATCTTCTGCCTTCAGTATACACGTCAAGAAGTGCTCCAGAGCAGGCTGTTGTTCCAGTTCGAATACTAATGCCAGATCAGCCAACCTGTCTCCATCTATGAATGCAATAGGGACACAGTAGTGCTGCGCGCTAGTTCGATATCTGAAATCACGTGTATGATTTCAGACCAAATTGCACTCCACTGAGTTCAATTACCATTATTTATAAAACATGTTCGTGCACTTGACATTGTCATACAGCAGCTGTAAGTCAGCAATAAAACATAATTCAAGGAATGCCTTTCTTGCTGATTTTTCAGGTGCTGATATCATTGGTGTTAACTGTCACTTTGGACCTAAGGAGTCTGTTGAGACTTGCCGTTTGATGAAAGAGGCTCTTGATGCTGCTGGATTCAAGAAACATCTGATGGTTCAACCTATTGCTTATCACACTCCTGATGCTGGTAAACAGGGATTCATTGATCTACCAGAATTCCCATTTGGTAAGTGGTACATTTTTGAGCCATTTTCCAGTTACAATCAACGGTGAGGACGAAAGCAAGCAAGCTCTCAAATCTCTTTTAAAAGGCACAGTTCAACCCAGAGTTGTACTCTGCGTCTTTGAATCCCATGTTGGTCTGGTCAGCCACGGAAAATGTACAGTTTTTAGCAGTTTAAGCTTTATTTGTATTTTGTTATTATTGTGTTTGCAAGGTGCTATTGAATAGCAATTAGTGTAATCTTAAGTGCATTATCATCATTGAATGATTTGTTCATGAACAGATTTAAAAGAACAGGTGGCCGGTTTTGGATTCATGAACGGAACGACAACTTCAAAGTTGATGTCAAATGTCTCTGTTTCCTCCTTTGTCCTCAGCTTTGGAGCCACGTCTCTTGACCCGCTGGGATGCTCACAAATTTGCCCGTGATGCATACAATGCAGGAGCTCGTTATATTGGTGGCTGCTGTGGATTTGAACCTTACCACATCAGAGCAGTTGCAGAAGAAGTATGTTTAAATGCATTTTAATGGATATGACTTGATGTTCATCTGCACTGTGACACAAGTTGAATTGTTGTTGACTTAATTACAAGCAAATCTGCTTAAAATGTGTTGTTTGAAAAATTTCCTTTCACAGTCAAGAGCAATTTTTTTATTGTTGTGGTTTCGCATTGTTGTGGTGCATAATTTGCCAGAGAATATCGTGTTCCACTGAGTATCGAATAAATTCACGCAACAATTAGTTATATAAGCACAATAATTATTACAATTATTGTATTCTCCTTATTAATCTATTTTTTGTGCAAATGGCTACATGCAAAAGAACTTGTAACACAATTATAACACCCACATTGTAACAAAAGGCAGGCCCTCTTTTCAAGTGCAATAAAAAATTTCACCTATTTCAGAGCCGATTATTCGATGAGAATGGACTATTAAATTATGCAATAAATTGAACAACTTGTGCGATTATTTTAAAGCTTTTTTTACTTGATTTCAGCCGGAGAAACCATTTTTTCTGCTGTCCTACAGATAATTTGAGTATAAAGAATCATTTTCAGCATTTGCTGTACTAGCTTTGCTGGGCACTTGGTTTTGCCCGACCTTTTGCTTATGTAATACTAATTTGAGGCTCTTCAATTGACCACCATTGACGGCTTCCGAGTATGATCGATCACAAAGTTACATGAGGAAAAAAACATCTACCCATTGGGTCCGTGGGTCATTCGTCCATTCAATTTTCAATCCAAATTAAAAATTGATTGTCAATGTCAATTTTTGATTTTCCTTTCTTTTTCTCTCGAACGAACGTGTACAGGGTATCTGTAAACAATTCAAAATTGAAATGGAGATTTGATTTCCGATTATTCAAACGCGAGCAGTGTGTTTTCATTTTCATTCAATGAAAAGAAGATTTCGAGTACGAGGAATTTAGATAAATGGTGACAATTTTCGAGTTTGGTACAAATGGAAAATAACAAAATCGAAAAAGGAAAATCGTTTTTCATTTTTTGTTTCATTAGAAAATGACGAAAATGAAAGATTGGCCCTCAACTGTGATTTTGCTTGAATTCGAAAATCAAAAATGTTGATTTCAATTTTGGTTTTTCCTTTTTGTGATTTTGCCAAAAATGGAATGAATGGAAGGAACACGAAAATTGATTTCAGTTTTCAATTTTTAATATTGGATGAAAATAAAATGGACGAAAACCACACGGACCCTTAATCGAGGGCGGCCCTTATTAACTTTTCTGCTACGTGTGCGGCACTTAATCGAGGGCCGCGCGCTTATTCAAGTAAATACGGTAAGTGTGTTAGCTCTGTCCTTGGAGGGTAACAGTAAGGAAAGTAATACTGGTAATTTGGTCTAGTTGTTATTGCCATTTCATGTGATGCTATTCTGAAACGTGTGTTATTCTGCACATGCAGTTGGCCAAAGAAAGAGGCAAACTACCAAAAGCAAGTGAAAAACATGATTATTGGGGAGAGGGATTGAGGCTGCACACAAAGCCATGGGTCAGGGCAAGGTAAGAATTAATCATACTTATTTACTGTTTATGAATAAGAGGTCCCATAAATTTGCTGTATGACCAAGCCTTTGAGCTTTTTGTGTCCCTAATAAAATGCTAAAATAATAAAAAATAAATGCAAGGCACTGCGCTCCTATTAAATTACAGACTCCCTCTGGACGTTATACAGGTTCCGATAATTTTTTTTTATTTTGGTTGTCCAAATTCTTACATACATTACTTCTCATTTTGGAATTTCTTTTGACACATCATGTTTTAGGGCACGCCGGTCATTCTGGGAGAACCTCAAGCCATCAAGTGGTCGTCCATTCTCCTCCAGTATGTCCACCCCTGACAACTGGGGAGTTACAGCTGGTGATAAGGAGTTGGTACAGCATAAAGAAAGCACCACCCAGGAGGAGATGAACGAAGTTTTTAACCATGTCACTGGTGTGAATGGTGTAGCATAGAAAACCTCACTTCATAAAGCTGAGCCATTGCTTACAAGAGCGTTAGTGTTAAAAGTGTGCTGGTCAATATGGCAAATTAGGAATTTGTTTTAGTAGAAATGATTTTGGCATACATGCTCTATCTGACTCTCCAACGTGGTTGAACAGTTTCAGTAACCGTGTAAGTAGAGCACAAAAAAGAGATGTATTCAAGGGGTTTTTACAATGCAAAGTGGAAAGCAATAACATATAGAGCGTTTGCACATGACGTCACGGCAGTCATATTGGTGTTCCTAAACAAACAAAAGGCGGCCTTGTTGGTGTCCCAAACTGATCCTCCAGGAAGAATTTCTATCCTTATGCAAACATCTTCTTTTGTTTCCGTTAAAAACATGGCCGCTGATCACGTGAGTGAAAAGGTTCTATACATTTATTATCTTCTGATATTAACTTATGCATAGCTTTATAAAATAAATTGCATTTACTTGAGTGGACTCTCCAGACTTCCAAGTTATTTCTTGGAACAATTTTTGGGTAGATGGCTGACGGTTGCTACTTTACTGTCGTTACTGTGTGAGCAAAATGTTTTCTGACAGTTCTTTTATCGTAATTTTCTACCTTCTGCATCCTAAAAGCTTAAGAATTATACAGGGTATAACTCAAAACTGTCACAGATAGCCAACTTATTCATCTTCTGACATTGTAGTATTTTTTTTTAAATCTCACATCTGTAATCTGCAGCTTGCGCAAGGCAATTGCATCTTTCCTTTGTAGTTATAAGGTCAATATTAAAGGAGTGCATTTACTAATTCTTGTTGAGTTGTGTTCTTTCAGTCATTGTAGATGTGCTGCTGTGAAGGGTATGGGTTCAACCAGTTTAGTCTGGGAAAGGGTTCAGAAATCCTAGAGTTTTGGTTTAGAATAGAGTATCGTTTTCCAAATTTGTGAAACTTTTTGTCCAGACTTGGTAGACCAAGCATTGCTACTCAAAAAAAGAAAATCAGCAAATTTACATTTACCCACAACTTGGTTTAACCAGGTGAATTAGGTCTGATGTGGGTTGAGGGTCCTGGGGTACTTCCCCTCCTAAAAATTCCTAAAGTACCCACCTTGGGGGACTTGGTGAAATCCTTTTTTGAGTATTGCATAGTCCACAAATTCAAACTTGAAGGGTTAGAAAAGCAGGAAGCCTCTTTAAATTGTGATGTAACAACCTTCAATTTCTAGTATTTGCCCTAACAATTTAGTTTGAAAATCATGAGAACACTATACACACAAGGTTCTCCCGCGGACTGTTTCTTGAAAGGAAGGGTGGTTATCAGGGTTAGAGTGCTGTTTTATGACTGCAATGTTTACAATAGAGTTACAATATTGTTGGATTCCAAGGATACGCAAAACAGTTCATTTGTACATGTACTTTGTGCTGCTCCATATGCCAAGAACTACACAATCATTTATAGAGTCCAACCAGAAAATGGAGCCTAAAACGTTATCGAGACTTCTAAAAAATCAATCCGAGGCCCCATAAATGTGCCTTCCGTAGAGTATTGCTTTGGATAACAATGTTCAGTCTGAACAATGGAGGTCTTATAGTTATTGGGATCAATCTACCCCATACGCCAGCTAGCTACTTACCGCTAACCACCTTTTGAACCTCTAGGACCTGAAGGAAAACAAACCTTTTACTGTACTTTCACAGCACTTTTAATGCTTGAAAGAGAGATCGGCAAGTATGATTTGTAAATTCACAAGTTTTTTTGCATATATGTTCATATATCTGTTTAAATTTCAAAGAAGATGCCTGCCACCAAAGCTTCAACTATGCAAGACAAGGACAGCAACACTCTGCATAGGCAAGCCAGCCTCACAACCCTAACACTCATCTGTCTTGCAGTCAAGGGCAGGGCATGTCTATATAACAAATGCAAGACTTGGAAATACCCTAATTTATTTTTTTCTGAAGCATCTCAGCGGGCCGGAATCCCAAATCCTCGAATCTGATTGGCTAATCGCGCGCTCGTAACCGGTCCAGCTTTTTACGATACGGACCACGGTCCGGATTTTTATCCGCGCTATTCGCGGCAAATTGAAAAAAAAAAAGCTAACAAACAGAAAAAATAAATAAGTTATTTACCGGTCTAGGTCGGTCCGTATGGGAAAAAACTGTGCCCTTGAGTACGGCCCTCGGCCTTTGGCCTCAGGCCGTACTCAAGACCTCGGGCACAGTTTTTTCCCATACGGACCTCCCGCCCGGTAAATAACATATATATAGTGTCCTTGTAACACAGTATGCCTTAAGCAAAAGCATCCCTCCTCCCTAAATCACCCATCACCAGTTAGAGCTGGTGTTTTGTCATCTTACAAGACCAGTTTGGAGATCAGACCTCCTCAAGTTTAAAAGATGGTACGAAAACCTAGAAAAAAAAAATATTTTGTTGAGTTCAGACAGATATATTTTTCATTTTGGAACCGTCACTAAGGATGATTTACTAAGCATTTTCATGGAAATTGGGTAAATAGGTGAGGTGGAAACAAATGGCATAAGAGCGATTAAGATGAAAAGGGGGACATGACACCTAATCTATTTCCATAGTTTAGCCAGAACCTACTGAGCATGCACATTCCTGTACTAGATATGAAGTTGTTGGTCGAGTGTCAACCATGTATCGGTCGATATGATCGACTCTGGACCGAGTAGCTACCAACATGTTGATCGACTTGCGATCGACAATCGACCGCGGTTGTCATAGGGAAGATATATGGAAAATGATTTCATTTATTATTTTCTGTTTAAAACTACATCATGTGTCTTAAACATGTTTAACAATTTGAGAAATGTTCACTTCCAGAACAGTTTTCTCCTCCATAGCGTCCCCTGTTCACTGACATCCCTCACTTGAATGCGATACGTGCATGGGATGACAGCTTCTCCTCCTGGAAGATGCCGAGGTGGCCACGGAGGGAAGCTATTACAGGGAATCCCAGTTTGTTCGCTGAAATATAGTACGCATTACGACAAGGTGCAATAACATGAAAGTAATTCAAATTTAAGCTAAAAAAAAAATTGATTTCGAGACCTTTACATACCATTCACTGCATTCCACCTCTACTATGCTTAAGAGTTCCCAAAAACAAGACGAAAGCTCTCGTGGTACCCGCCCTATAGGTAGGCCAGCAATGGTGTGGACTCGCTCACACGTTTTGCGTCGGTTGTCTGGTTCCTTGAATGTGTGGGAATTTATTCAGGTTCTGGGACCCCTACCAAACATGCATGAGGATCATGCTTATTCCCATATTCTTTAGTTACTGGAAGTACAATAGACTGGGGTGGTCGAATCTGAAACTCATGATACCACTTTATCACCACGTTGCTAACGACGATAAACGTCATCGCAATAATTGATCTGAAATTTACAAAAATTAAATACAATTGTAATTATTTTTAATGCTTGTTAATTTGCGACGCAAGTCATAGAAAATACTGACTTGTTTCTTGCAGTAGTCATATAAAATGAATCCGGCATCACTAACTGATTATAAATAAAATTCAACAAAGGCAAAAACTAGTATTTCACGTAAACAACAGCATCAGCACTTTTCAAACTGAAGTTACATGACCATGACTAAGTGATAAACCAAACGAGGGTTAACAATCACAAGCACTCGAACGCGATACTCATGCAGACATTTCATTACACAGCATTATAATGCCACATTGCTCTATCAGACTTATCAAACGTAGTCTATTCCACGCTGAACGGGTGCTTGTAAAACTGGTCCACACATGTAATTTCAAAAATATCAATCTTTTTAGTCATCTGAACTTTTTGAATTTGCGAAATTGAGATTCTTGAATACAACTACCTTGACTCTGATTTTGTTCATGCACAATGGGTAAGTTCTGAAGTTTCACTCTTTGCGAGAACATTCGTGACAGAAGAAATTATCGTGACTGTTACTTCTCGCAATATTTATCGATTCCGATAGGAATACAGTCTATGTGCACCCACGATCCACAATCATTCACCACATTCCGCATTCCCGCACGAGAGGGTACAAATGGGGGTACCCAGTTATCAGTTGACTCAGTGCTAATTTTCTGGCCAATTCTCAGTTAACTACTAGTTTTAGTTAGATATTAACTTTAATTTTTTTAGTAGCGTTTATTACTGCACTATAATCCAAATTTTGTTTATTTCAGCGCATCAATCACTTTTGGAGTGGACCCTACTAAAATCAACGTATCAAAGGAGAGTGCTGACAAAGGGATGGAAGTATCCGGCACGGAATAATAAGACCTTTCGTGAGTGTAATACTTTGCAGCCCACTTAGTAATTCTTGAAAGCGACTCTTTTACTATGGCTCCAAAGTCTTGCGCGTAGTTCAAAGCACTGAATGTTTCGTGTTTGAAGTGGGAAATCGCGTGTGGGTTTTCCACCTGCGTAGTGAAAAAGTGTTAAAAGCTCAACTAGGTCAACAAACAAAGGATTTGAGGAACTGATATTTTCTATCAGCCAGTTAATCCATTTACGTAACAGGATGAGAGAATCTTGGGTTTTCTTGGACATTGTACCCTCTGGACCACTTGTATCCCTTGATAAAATGAAACGCTCCTTTACGCTAGCTACTGTTCTCTGTATCTCGCTACAGACTCTGTCGACGTTCTCCTTCGCCTCCCTAAATGATACCTTTTTTCAAGGCTTTCCTTTTTCGTGAATTTCAAAAGTGTCAAAAAGGCAAATAAGGGTTTTAAGGAATAACGCAGTTTCAGAAAAGCCGGTTACGAGTCTAATATACATGAAAGAATTACTCGATTCTGATTGGCTGAGAGCAGTGCAGTTCAAGCGTAACATCAGTGCAAAAAGTGTGACACCAGTGCAAAAAGTGTGACACCAGTGCAAAAAGTGTAACACCAGTGCAAATTACACATCGATATTCTGGATTATGATATTCTTTCTTTTTAAACGAACCGCTTTGAGTTCGTAGCGTTATCAGCTGATCTTCATCAGCCAATCAGTAAATAAAGTGTCAAATCCGCGTCAAATGCTCACTTCCTGTCCGAAATGAGATCTTCCGGCACTTCCTCCAGGCGAATTTTTTCATGTTAATATTATTAAAGTTCAACTGCCTGTTTAAGAAAAACCAGACAAGTAATCCTATTTCCCCGACACAGTTTTTTAGAGGAAGGTGTGAAGAACACATAGCGATGTTGATCGTTTTCTCCCGTTCAATTCCGACCGGAAGCGAACTCGATTTGTGAGCCTCGGTACTTTTGGAAATCAAACGCTCTATTCGCACAACGTTAACTTTTCAACTTCAAATAAATATATATTTGTAATCTTCAATTCTTAGGCTTTCATAAAATATATACTTTACTGGGGTTTGCGATAAACGCGGAGCGGTAAAGCAGCTTCAACGAAAGATGGTCATTTGGGGTACGCTGATACCTTAAGAAAATTTGAAATTTAGTGCTCTCAGAATGTAATTTTCCTGCATTCTGAGAGCACTTTAAGCCAGCATCATTTGTGTATATTTACACAGACAAACCAGAATAACATTAATCTAAGCCATAAAGTTACTGTTTTTGAATAGATAAAGAATTTTTTGGTCTAGAAATTTGCCTTTCTTTGTCTTGGATGCTTGTGGGGGTGCAAATAACTCTCCAGTGGGAGTCAGCTCAGTCAACTCATAATCAGGGGAGTGGAGGAAAAAGATATCAAGACTTATTGGTGAATATTACGAAACATCATTGTTACGAAAATGTATCCGCAAAACTGAAAAATTGGAATCATACTTGCCTTTTTAGCCTTATAGATCAGGGTATAAAATGATGTAAAAGCCATTTAACAGGCCTTCTGATAGGGTGCGATAAAAAAATGCAAATTATGCAAAATTTGCAGGGCAGATTATGCGATTATAGAGGCCAATTATGCGATAAATAATGAAGATTATGCGATTTTTTTCTGAGCAATTTTAAGCTTGTTTTATAAGGTTCCAGGATAAGAAAAACACTTTTTTGCTGCTCTTAAGACATTTTGAATGCGTTTCTGCTTTATATGAAACAATTTTATTGTGCAAAACACAAAGCTAAACTCAACCTTGTTCCCAGGGTCCTTTCCTACTCGGCCCCCGGACGGTTGAGATGGACCTTTCACAAGATGCCGGTGAAATGGAAACGGTTATCAGGATTTGAAGAATGTTATACACTGTATATATTCATATAAGCACCCTTGTCACTTGTCAAGGGTGGCATCTATGCTGTCAGGGATGTCTTCTCCTCTATCATTTTTCTCCTTAAATTCTTTCCCACAACAAAAGCTCTGCTGGTAAACTTGCATAATTAGGAATATCCTGTCTGTAGTGGTTTTAAAATTCCCTAACATTATCCTTCCAAATGGGGTCAGTAGCCAACAAAATAGAAGGAATCACTGAAAATCCTTTGTAGCACAGAAAAACATCATCTTCACATCTGCTGTCCAGTTGTGCAAGAGTATGGTAAAGGAATTCTGTTGTCAAATTGATCCTATAATAGTCTTCAGAGGTTGGGACTGGTGCATTGTTTCTGTGAAATTGTCTCTGAATTATCCTGGGCATGCTTGGCTGCACTGAAACACATCTTGCTAGGGTAACAGCTTTTTCATAAAGAGAATAGTACCTGGTATCAAGTTCAGTTTGCATATCTGTTAATGCTTATTTCAACAAAACAATTTCCTCCTGCTTTGAGAAGATCCATTGCTTTCTTAGGTAGCCGAACTGTGAGTGGCCTGGTTAAGTCTGAAATGTGTCTCACAATAACAAGAGTAACAATAAAGGAAAATGTGATTACATTAATTAAGGCTAGTGCATCATTTCTACTGTTTTGATTCTAGGAGCATTTCTGTTAATTGAAATGTCTTCAAGTGTAGCCACAACTGGGTGAAGAAGATCACGATTCGGTCCATACCAACCAATGCGCTCAATCCACCTTGTTCGAAACACATTGTTGAAAAATTATTATTATTTTAAAAAGAGATTTCAGAATTTCGCGATTTCTATTAATTTGCTGTTGAAGTGAGTTGTTGATCTGCTGATCAATTGGGACCGCTTCTCCTCATGATTGTCACAAAATTCTCCATTGCGATCACCGCTCGCGTTTTTGGTATAACGTGAAATAGTGGACGTCCAAAGTGTGAGTGGAGACTTGAACAATTTGTCTCGTTTATTCGTATTTCGCCCACACTGAACTCCAAAACAAACACACGGTAAACGAAATGCACCATCGACATATTTAGAATATGCTAGCCAGGGAAATCCTTTCAGCCAGCTCCACACAAAATGACGTTGGAATTCGAACATTCCACTGACGCTGAGAAGTCCAATAGCTCACCTGGTTTCCACACATTCTCGATGAACTTGAACACTCCTGGTTTGAATATGAGCTGATTTTCTTGAAAACCAAGCCAACATCATACTGAGAACAGTCCTCCTTCCGACAAACTGGATCGCCTCGAACCACAATTTATAATTTAAATTCCCGTTAGCCTACGTGTAGCCGCACCCTCCCCCCACGAAGGAAAAAAACGGGAGGAGGGAACGTACGTTCCCTCCCCCCGTTTTTTCCTTCGGGGGGGAGGGTGCGGCTACACGTAGGCTAAATTCCCGTCTTCCTCCGTGGCAAGTTAACGATGAACCCTAATCGGAACGAGAACAACCGAAGGCACTTTCAGGGAGAGGGTTCCCTTTATATACGATTGTCAGTAGTTTGCACGGTAATTTGCGTCCTGGATAGCCAATCACAACTGAGTTTGAGTAGTTCGCAAGACAATGTGAGTGGTTCTGGCCAATAGAGGAGGGTTTTGAGTGATTTGTGAAAAGATCCATAAACCATGAAGTCCCACCCACTGCGTACAAATTTTGTCCGGTCGTACCTACGAATTTTTTCGTGTTATTCTCGGAAGTCTCGGCAAAGGGCGCGAACGGAGACTCGTCGAGTTCGCTCGGGAAGGACTGAGTTGCTGTGTAATCGACGGTATGAAGAGATTCGACGCTTTTTTTCTTTGTTTTATTTCATAATAAACACTACAACAAGAAGGGTACTTGATATCTCTAGCTACGAGAAAGAACCTGAGAAATAACAAACGCAGGTTTGGAAACATTTGAGTGATTTCCGCAAATCACTTGAACTACTCTGGATCCACCCCTGAGAGTATTTGGTAAAAATATACTAAGCAACTCATAGCATTGGTTGGTTCTACGCGCGCTTTACGTACCTGGTACGAGAGGAGAGTCTGGTACGACCATTTGCAGTTTCACGGGTTTTGCAGCAAGACTCTAGCAGGAGGGCAGTATCGATGAATGACACGAAATAGCTTCGCTGTCAGTAGTCTCCTTCGCAGCCGTTATTAGGGTCGTCACGCAACGCTCCTCCCCACTAACGGCTGCTCACGAGAGAGACACATTCCTTTCCCTTTGTTTTGAGAACCAATAGAATGCACGATATTGTTATCGGCTACGCCAATCAAATTCCTCGTTATATTTGCTGGGCGCTTGCTGTGCGCGCTAGAACAAAACATGACAGATGCACACGTGCGAAACGACTTGGACCAGGTTTCCAGAATATGGATGCCTGCTTCTTATTGGTCAATTTTAGGGAAAGGAATGTCTCTCTCTCGTGAGCAGCCGTTAGTGGGGAGGAGCGTTGCGTGACGACCCTAATAACGGCTGCGAAGGAGACTACGCTGTCAGGAAAAACTTTGTTATCTTTGTCAACATCTAGGAATGATCGTATTCAGTATGATTTAATAGAATGTCAATTAACTGTTAACTTTACATTTATCAGTTAACTGTTAACCCCATTCGCACCCTCAGGGTGCTAATGGGGGTACCCAGTTATCAGTTAACTGCTAACTTTTTGGCTAATTCTCAGTTAACTACTATTTTTCAGTTGGCCAATTATCAGTTCTTGTTAACCCCATTCGTACCCTCCTGTATTCATACTTAAAACGCGATGAGTCAGCAACCAACAGGTTGTTTATTTCTCCTATTGAAGTAAACAGCGGGCGTGAGTTTGGCGCGGAGCTTATTTAGTGAAGCAATGAAAAAAAATAAATTAACTAACGACAAAATGCAATTAACACTTTTTAGAAATGCGACAAGCGCGGAACTCTTAAGTAGTTTGCTACGGTAATAAGCCAAAACGACAGCTATTACTAAAAATAAATATCACAAAAACTTCGGAAGTAAAAAGGAATAATCTATTATTTTAAATCACGCTTTTTCGTAATTTCGAATAATACATTAACCAAATAATAGGCCAACACGTTAGTTTTGGATAATTAGGTGCTGTTGGCTTTTGTAAGTGTTTTTAAATGATTAGCATGCTAAATACGAGAAACCGCAAATTGAATAAATAAAAATTTCAACGAAGCGAAGCGAATCCCAAAATAGCCAATACTAAGGTTAAGAGAAAGATTATAAGATAAGAGAATACCCAATACTAAGTGGCAAAACACACAATTATACTGATAGTAACCTTATGGAATGAATAAAACTGAATAAAGAAGAAACGGCTAACATACACGGCTAAACGCCGTGCTACCGTGGTATAACGTTCTTTGAGCTTACGGCGACTTGCAAGAGTTCCTCGTCTATTCCCTAGTCACAGAACTACATGACTACAATAAGTACAGGTACTACAAGAACTACAGGAACTACATATTAAACTACAATAAGTACAGGTACTACGAGAACTACAGGAACTACAGGTACTACAAGGTCTACATGAAGTAGAGAACTACGTATACAGTAACTACCCGAACTATAGGTACTACAAGAACTACACGACAAAGTACCGTTATTAGAGCAGTTAAGCTGAACTGTATTGGTGACGTTTTGAGGGTGCTATATTCGTGGCGGTATCATGGACCTATTACCTTTCAATAAACCTGTCTAACCATTCACGCAAGAAAGCATCTGCAACCCGAACGGCGGATACTTCTGGCCAATTAGAGAGCAGTGTTGATGATCGGTTAAACTGGTAATTTGCAAGTAAAATACGAATTACACTCCGGTATAAACACCAGATCGCGAATTGTGCGCCGTCGCAGTTTTCTTTCTAGTGTGATCAGCGATCAGACAGTCACGTCACTTCATAGTTTTCCAAGCGAAAATGGCATCGGTAAGTCTAAATCGTACCTTTTCAGTCATGGCAGTGCAGTTTTGGAGATCAGCTTGCGAGTCTGTTTTATTGCAGAGGCGTGGTTTGCTTGAAAGGCTTGATGCCGGTGAAGTTGTAATTGGTGATGGCGGTTTCGTTTTTGCCCTGGAGAAACGTGGCTATGTGAAATCTGGTCCTTGTACACCAGAAGTAAATGTAGAGCATCCATCGGCAGGTTTGAAAGCCATGTTTGATCTTAATCATTCAACACCCAGTCCAATAAATCAGACAGTTTTGTTTCTACTGATCTAAAATTTTGCATACATGTTTTTCAAACCTTTATCTACCAGATGTTTAAAAATAACAGCAATCTGGAAGGGTCAATCTAGCCTCCAGGAATACCTTAATCATACAACACCCCGCCTTTATTTTCGTTTCATATAGTTGGTAAATCTCTTTTTAGTGTGGGATAGAACCCACACTATTGCTATCGGGCTCTATAACTTGCTAGCTAACATGCAACCATACCGATCATTAGCCGTAGCTGGTCGACGGAATGCCGACCAACACTCGACACTGTTTGACTGTATCATGGACTGAGATCGATACGGGCACGAGGCTCATCGAGCGAGGAAGGAGATCCAATTTATGGCGTTGCATCCCCGCCAAAATTCGACTCTTGCTTTTCAAATTCATTTCCATTTTATCTTTGTTGTCTAAGATTCGGCATCAAAGTTTCACACAACCTCGTCCCCAGGGGTCCCTTTTATCATGCGCGAGTAATCGGGACCCCTGGCCAAAGGGATTTGAACACGAATTTTCATTGGCTGTTGAAAGACAAAAGCACAACAACCGGAAGTTTAGATCACTCGCAGCACAAGCAAAAACATGGTAGAACTCCCGATAACACCAACAAAAGATGTTACGCGAGTTTGTCGAACCTGCAACGAAAACATAATATTTAAGAATCACCCGCTAGATCTATTTGGTGAAAAGGCATCAAAAGAAAAAAATATTTCCTCCCTGGAAAGATTTTTTGGATTAGAAATTGCATGTCCTGCTACAACAAAGTTCCAGGAGTTTCTTAGGAAAATAGAGTTCGATAGAGTGGTCTAGGCAACAGCAAGAGTCAGTTCGCCGTTTGAAAAGAGGAAAGAAAACAACAAAAAGTCCATCCTTTAAATGCCCGCATGCGCAAACGCGACGTGAGCCAAAAAGGAAGAAAACTTGCGAAGGCGAACCACGAAAAGGGCCCAGCAGATCGCTGTTTCAGACGCACATGGACAAAGCCTTCAAAACTCGACCACGTCCAGTAATTCGTCTTTCACCCTTGGCAAAAGGCGACGGGAAGAAACGAAAACAGTCAACACCATCAAAACAAGACGGAATTCTTTTGGAGTCTGGTTTGTGAAACCCAGTGGTATTTGCCGAAATTTAAACAATGACACATAATAATATATAATCTATACTAGAAATACGACTCCCGTAAAACCTCGCGAAGCTAGTTTTTAAAGAACTCGTAATTGTTTTTCCTGAGGGATAAAACCCCAATTTCCTTATTATTATATCATTATAACTTTTTGTATTTTCTCATTTCTTGTATTTATGATTATTATTGTATTATTATTATTATTATTATAATTATTATTATTATTATTACTGGTATTGATATTATTATTATTGTTATTTTTTTATGTTTAACATAATATACTGTTATGGGGTGGGGGTGTATGTCCTAATCTGGGAAAATGTTCCTCTGCTACTACAAGCAATACAGTTTTCTTCTGAATAGGGTTTGTATCAGAGGTGGTAGAAATTACTCAACTCTGAACAATACCATTTCTTCTTTTAGGCTTAGAATCTAATCATGGTTGCCACAGCCACAGCATCTTGAAATTCCCTGACTTTCCCTGAAAAATGTAAGATTTCCCTTACCAACTAAATTAGAAAAGTCACAAATTAGTCCTGGTGATGGCCTCCAACCTCTCCTCATAGCCACCTCTCCCCTCATTTATTTAATATGCTTTCAGAAAGTCACATACAGTGTACATGGATTATAGTTTCTTAAGATAACAAAGTCATGGAAAAAGGATTGATTTTCTTGGAAACCCAAAATCAGCTTTTAATCCATCATGTAATTCTACCAATCCAACACATTTTATGTCACATTCTTGATTACACCAAACCATCGCTGAATTGGCAAGAATTAAATCAGTACTCTTAAATTTCACTTTTCCCCGACTTCTCTCAAATACTTAAACTTTCCCTGACTTGATTTGAAATTCCCTGACTTTTCCCTGACCTTGAAGAATTTTTTTTTCCCTTACCATTTCCTGACTTGTGGCAATCATGCTAGTGCAGTCATTTGTCCATACAGTTAGTGTTGAAAATCATGATTGAAATCATAGGGCATTTCGGAAACTTCAAAGAGGTGTTATTACATACAGCAGCCTTGCAATGAATATATAAGAAGTGTTTCAAGTTTCCTAAATGCCCTATGCTTTCAATCATGATTTTCCACACTAACTTTATGAACAAATGATTGCACTAGATTCTAAGCCTTAAAGAAGAAATGGTATTGTTTAGAGCTAGTTTGAATATTACCACCTCTGATGGAAAGCCTATAAGAAGATTTTTGCATTGCTTGTAGTAGTAGAGGAACAATACCTTTACCTAGATCAGGACATACATCCCACCCCATAACAATATATTAAACATAAAAAAATATAACAATAACAATAATGATTATTTTTGCAAAATAATAATAATAATAATAAAAATATCAATACCAGTAATAATAATAATGATAATAATAATAATAATTGTCCATAAAGTTAGTGTGGAAAATCATGATTGAAAGCATGTGGCATTTTAGGAAACGTGAAACACTTGCTACTACACACAGCACACTTGCAATGAATACATGAGAGATCATAAAAATTTTGGCATTACAAACTTTAATTTCTTCTTAATAGTTTTACCAGTGTAAAAGGTCAACTGTATGTTGTGGTTGTTATCAAATATTGGTATTTGACATCATAAAAATGAAGTAAACAGCACTAAGTAACAAAGTTAATATGTTATGTCTAATTTTGCAAATTAGGGCTTAAATTAACTTTTCATTTTTGGGAAAAGGGCAGGGGTCCTAGATAGCAATTTTATCACTGGGTCATTGAACTCTAAGGTAAAACTGACCCGTTGTGAAAAGGCAATGAAACTTGTCTGTCCCAGTGCACTATTACTGAAACCTTTCAATCAGAGAATACATACATACATATATATATACATATATATATATACATATATATATATACACATATACATATATATACATATACAATAAAAAGTTATGATGCTTCGAGCCAACAGGGATGCCACACGCCAGAAGGATCCAAAAGGATTCGTAGTCCAAACCTCGAGTAATGAAATTTGTAGGCAATTGTGGAAAACGAGGACGGACAACTTCGAGCGAAAAAAAAATATATATATATATACAGTAAAAAATCTAAAAAAGTTTAAAAATTTAATAAAAATAGACGTTTCGGTCAATGACCTTCATCAGTTGCAGTGCCTTATTTTATTTTTTTTAACTCTAAAATCTGTTGTTGTAGAACCAATGTATTGTAAGTTACATTTCTTACACGAAGCCAAATAAAGGACATTTTTTGAATCACAAGAAAGTTTCGATCGTATCTTATAGCTCTTGCCTGTTTGAAAACTTTGGAAAGAATTTGATTCGACAAAGTAATTGCAACAGAGATCACATCTTGTTCTTTTGCATTTAAAGCAACCCCTAACCTCAATAGCCTCTTCAACTTCAATGTTAGAGCCATAACGAGATGGCGCTAACAATTCCTTAAGGTTTTTAGATCTTCGAAAAGAGGCTATGATGGAATTTGGCGGGAAAAATTCTTTTAATTTGGGGTTGGATTCCAAAATACCTAGGTGTTTTCTGATGATGCGACCAACATCAGGTAAATTTGGATTAAATGTTGTTACAAATGGGAACAATTTCTTCTCAGCTTTGGCACGAGTTCTAAGTAAGTCAGTTCTAGATGTAGTTAAGGCTTTAGAAAATTGATCTTCCACTAGTTTTGTGGGATAACCCTGATTGACTAGATAACCCTTGTATTCAGTTGTTCTCTCGGCAAGAAATACTTGTTCAGAGCAGTTTCTCTGTAACCTAGTTGCTACGCCATAAGGGATAGCCTTGAAAACGTGTTTGGGGTGAGCACTTGATGGTGGAAGATACAAGTGGCTATCAGTTGGCTTTGAATAAACGTCTGTCTGAATGAAACCCCCGATGAGATGTAGAGTTAAATCTAGCACGTGAAGCTCGCTTTCAGAAAAAACTAATTCAAATTGAATGGTAGGATATAGAGAATTTATAAAGTCAGTAAACTCATGCAGTGCAGGGAGGCCTTGTTGCCAGAGATCAAAAACATCGTCACGGTATCGCCACCATAAGGCCGGCTTTATGGGGCCAGAAAATTTAGCTTGATAATCTATTTCCCCCATGGCAAGATCCGCGTAACTACAGGCGTTCTTTGGGCCCATGGCTGTGCCATGAATTTGTAGGAAAAAGTTTTCCTTAAAAACCGAGTGATTGCTCTTCAAACAAATTTCTACTGCTTCTAAAATGCAATTAGTGGATGGAAGCTGGTTTTCTCTAGCATTCAGTGCCTTCTTGACTGCAGTAAGACCGAGTTGATTATCTATGTTGGGGAACATTGACACAACATCCCAAGAAACTAAAAGGGTGCCTTCGGGGAAAGGGCCACTCCTATTAAGATCCTCAATTCTGTTAAGTAAATCGGTCGTATCCTTGATGAAAGATGGCAACTTACGAGCCAACGGTTGCAAGTAAAATTCACTGAAGGCTGAAAGATTTTCTATAGCCGTACCACAACACGATGTGATAAGCCTGAGTGGGTTCCCTGCTTTGTGGGTTTTAATATTACCGAAGGCGACCCCTGGTTTGGCTTTTTTGTTAATTTTTGTTAAGGCACTGCAACTGATGAAGGTCATTGACCGAAACGTCTATTTTTATTAAATTTTTAAACTTTTTTAGATTTTTTACTGTATATATATATATATATTTTTTTTCGCTCGAAGTTGTCCGTCCTCGTTTTCCACAATTGCCTATATATACATATACATATATACATATACATATATATACACATATACATATATATACATATATATATATATATATATAGCAAAGAGAAATACTACTCAGAAGTCAATTAATATCATGTGCTTTTATTTCAAATGATGGCATTGATGACTGATGATATTGCAGAACCAGTACTTTGTGACACTGGGTATATATTCTATTGAAAATGCTAAACATAACTGCTAGATCAAGAAAATTTACAATATTTTCACTGTTGCAATGATATCAGATCACATAGTTATAAATGATTGCTATCATTTTATTACGAAAAATATCTTCATACATTCTCCTGCTATCTGTTGCTCGTCTTCCGATTCCGTTTTTAGACTAATATAACTATTTTCCAGAGACATCTCTAATCGTTCAAGTCGTTCCTACTCGGTTTTTCCTTCTAAGTCGTTTTGCTCAGTTTAGTTCACCAGTATATTTTATTTTATTTGTGGGCAACAATATTTAAATTTTTTATATTTAATACCTTGTCAGAATGATACGTATCTTTAAATTTGGTATAATGAATTTAATAGTTTTCAGGAACTCTGAATTCATGAAAGAAACGTCTATCGTTATCGGACTGCCAATATTACTACCTTATAATCAATCCAAGCATGGAGATGTTTGTCGATAGCCTTTTTCTGTGTTTGTCTATGGCCGGACGGAATCCATATAATCCACAACTGGCGGGTGGAAGTACCTTAATTACCGATTTCCCGTAATATAACACCTTCGGGAGAACGACCACAAAATCTTATTGCTCTAACACGATCACATTACAAATCTCTTCTTGCTTCGCTTTAAGCTGGATGCTTCTCCTAATCCATACCTGATTCTCATGGATTCTGTCTGTAAAGTTAATGCCTGTGGAACGCTTATCTCCGCCGTCTTGGTTTAGTACTTTCGATTTTGCGCAGTTTGACCGGAAGTCCGCGATTTGCGGACTTCAAATCCCTTTTGGCCAGAGGTCCGCGTAACGACCAAAGACGAGCGGACTCTGGGGACGAGATTGAGTTTCACTCAAAGCAGCATTGTAGTTCTACAATCCAACATTGGGGTTCCATAATACGATACTGAACTTGAGTTATTGGACATGCTACGTTGGAATTTTATGCAAGTTCTCAAATTCTGCTTGCTTTAAGTCTTATTTTCACAAACATTTTGAAAAAAACTTTAATAACATTGAAAAGACACATTGGGGGGCACAAATTAGCTTAAATGTCCGGGAACCGATTGAATTTCACAATTCTTCGGAGTTTCCAAATATCGTGAATAAGTATTTACGTTCAAATTTGCTACGCTCAAACGAACGTAAATTATTTTCCACTTTAAAAACATAGATAACTGAATACAATTACAAATTGATGGTTGGAAGTTCAAGCAGTCCAACCAACGGGACCGAGAACTTTACAAAGTAAAAATAAACAGTGGTCTTACCGCGAAAAGCTGTAAATCACTTCTGGAGAATACAACATCTTGAACATCTTGAAGCCATTACAGTGCTCGAAATTAGAAAAAAATCCAGGTTGCCCTTATGACAAATGCCGGACAACCTGGCCCCTGACTTTGGTTGCCCTGATAAGGACTTGGTTGCCCTCAACATGTTCTATGATTTTTGCCTAGTTGTAGGGTTTGACCAGAGAAATAATACCCCTATCAGTATGACTCAGTTTTCATAGTTCTCGAAGTGCTGCGAATAATAAATATTTAATATTTCAAACAAAGTAAGTATAACCCACCCATTTACTTCATTCTGTGTTAAGGTTCACTTATAGAATACTTACATTTGTATATACGCGATGCCTTGAACTTTTTTTACTTGAAAGATCTGTAAGCACTGATCCCACAATGCCCCAGAAAAGACTAAATACGTGTGCGCCAAAATATTTCGAGGAGGTCTGAAGACAACACAACAAGCTTATCGTGGCTTATTGAATCGCACGAACGGCGTTCAATTAACGGTTACAACCTTCCATTTCCTTTGTTTTACAAACTGATGGATCCTCATCCATCTATCAGTGTCAGGAGTCAGATAAACCCCGCATTTAGAGCTGTTTTCTCAAGTTTATAGCTTCTGTTCTTTATTCTGTTACGCATAACCGTAATGTAGTACTTCAATTTTTTCCTGGGTTGTCCGACGAATTCCTCTCGGGCAACTAGCCCTTTATTTTTCCTAAAAAATGGTTGCCCGAGCGAAGTTTTAGTTGTCTCGGACAACCGGGCAACCGCTAATTTCGAGCACTGCCATTAGCGCTGATCACGCTATTGTGAAGACAAACATCACTGATCATTGTAAAACACTACCCAACTGATAACAAAATGCAATTACAGTAAATGTCCATTGAAATTTGTCAACTGATTATCATCGAATTGATTGCAGGCAATTTCCGATTTCATTCACGTTCGTATATCACGCAATTCTAAAAAAGACCCAAAATTACCAGGAAGACGGGGCTGAAATTTTGGAACATAGTTTACTCGTCCATCATATGGCCTTTATTATGGTTATAAGCTCTTCGTTTTCATGTGAGATGTTTCTATATTCAGAGATGTTTCAACCATTTTAGAAGTAATGAATGTGTTAGACTACGTTATTTAAAGAAATTGTGTTAGAGGATTCTCTTCCTCGGGATAGCGAAAACCCATATAAAATCGCGGTGACCGTGTTATCTGTCTTTGTGTCTGGAAACGTACGTTTGTTATTATACAGATTGTTTTCACTTTCACAAAAAATAAATACATTTTACACAGCCGATGAAAAAAGTTAATAAACAACTTATAGGCCACGTTGATTAAACAAAACGAACAACTAAGCTGTGAGGAATCGCGATCAACCTTTTAAAATTGTGCTTATTGATATCAGTTTAAAATGTAGAATGTGAAAAAAATATATATTGCGTTATATTTAAAAGCGTCAGACAGATTACTGTCACACGGGGTATATTGGGAACGAGACTCAAAGTCAATGTTCACAGATCTTTGAAATTGGCCGGTCATGTTTCACAGGTCATGATTTTGTGTAACATTTTAAAAAAAATAGTTGCGGAGTCTGTGTTTTGGGTGTGACATCTTCACCCACAGTGAAACTCTCCGCTAGGAATTACGACGGAAAGCACACTTTTTTAAAATTATAATATCGAGTTACATTTCAAAGCCTTCTCAGCAGCCAAATAAAGTTACTCAATGGTTTGCTCAAATCTTCGAGAGTGTTAAGATAAAAATCTCACCTCGTTGACACATGTTACGATTTGATTGCAGAGCAAATGCCTTTGGACCATTTGGACGATGTCTTCCTCTTTTACATCGACAAATTTTGACAGGCAACGATAAAAACATAGATTTTTCGAAGCAGGCGGGTCATAACGTAGCGTTAATCCCCGCTTATTGGCCTCCAGGAGGCTTTGTAGACGTCCATTTGCCATGAATCTGTAATAGCATGTAAATGATATGCATGAATTTTCAATCGTTTGCGACTACACTCATAAATAAAACATGAAATCTCAAGATTTAACGACAACAAAACAAAACAAAACTTACCTGAACAAAAGATGGAAAAGATAACGGTAGATGACAAAACTATATCGCAAGGAGAGCGAGGATAGCGAAAACTCGTGTCAAAGCCAAAAGCCGGAGAAAGGAAAATGGACTGGGAACTAAAATCTGACTCGCATGACTCGCTGGCTCGCTGGCTCGCAGTTTGTCAAGACCCCTTTTGCTTACAGCTCTTAAATTACTTTTATTCAATAATATTATTAATAGTTTATTGTTTGGTTCTAATATTGAATTTCAGTGAAGGAGCTACATCGTGAATTTCTCAGAGCAGGCGCAGATGTTATGCAGACCTTTACATTTTATGCCAGTGATGACAAGCTAGAAAACCGTGGAAACAAAGTTGGGGCAGAAATTGGGGTAGGCATGCATTTGTCCAACTCTGCAATTGTCAAAAGTTATAACCTCTTTTACCTATTAAAACAGCTTTTACTTCATGGGCGAGGGTTTATTTCATTTTGACTTTCAAGAGGTGCCATTTTCCAAAACAGCTTCAAAATGCAGAGCTGTAAAAAGCTTGCCCATGCTAAGAAGGATGGGTGTTAGTTTTATGACAATAACTTATTACTGTATGGTCATAACGTATTTTATCAGTGAGTTTGGGATTACCAAAAAACTAGATTTCTCTTAAGATTTTAACTCACCCACTCAGTGGAATTCTTAGAGTAGGGTTTCCGGCTTGCAGGTTTTCATCATTCACAGCTAAAACAAACCTGTCAAAGGTGCACCCCAAGACAATTCATAAACAACCCATGCTACCAATAAAGCTCAAATGTCTATCAAACTACTGTATAGTGGTTTGTGCCTTTCACATGCTCCTACGGGCTATGCAAACTTAGGATGTTTGTTGCTTACACTTCCCAGTACCTGTGAGTAATGCATGTGCTTCATTATGCTAGTGACAAATATGACTGTTTAAAATTTTTACTTTGACTTTGAGTTCATTCTCATTAAGTGGAAGTATCATTTTCAGCCACATGACTTGGTATTTACTGTATACCAAACATTTTCTCACCATTCCCTTTTGTTTTGATGGCTAGTGGTGGATATCTACTCCTTCTATAATAATTCTTTAAAATCAATTTGCGGTAAAATCAACGTAACAGCAGGTTTGTTTGCCATCATAGTGTCAAGCTATTAACCAAGCAGCCTGTGACATAGCTCGTCAAGTGGCAAATGAAGGTGATGCCATTGTGTGTGGTGGCCTTTGTCAAACCCCATCTTATTTGACCGGAAAAGGAAAAGAAGCCTGCCAAAAAGAGTTTCTGAAGCAAATTGAAATCTTCATCAAGAATGACGTTGACTTTTTGCTGGCAGAGGTATTTTCTTCATAACTTCTATTTTTCAAACTCCTGACATGTCCATTAGGGATCGTTCATTTTTAATGGAGAGTACTGATTCGGGGAAAAAGCCTACCAGGCTTTGTAATTTGTTTTCATCCTAAGTGACGGTGGTTATGTGTTTTCCCCAGCAAAGCCGGATTGGTAGTGAAAAAGTGCTGGATAAACTTAAGACTTACCCAAGAAAACCGACAGTTCTTTGAAATAAACAAACAGTAAAAATTAACAAACATTGGTACTCGTGGATGTTCGCACTGAAAAGAATGTATTTCATACCCAACTCCTTGTACACATACCAATGTAACATACCGTGGAATGTTTGTTACATGCTGGGACATATCACGCAAGCTAAACAGAAAGGTTTCCGTTGTCACGATCTCACATTGTCGAGTCTTCTTTTAAAATGTGTTAAATACTAGGATATCCAAACGATAGTGATGCTGCGGCACATTCTATTGATACTGACATAGTTTAGGCAGTGTTCCATCTACCTGCGCGTCCCAAGACTTGTTAAGCACCTTTCATTCTAAAAATCGTCACAAATTTTAGCGTTACGAAAAGTGGTTTAAGATCCCTCTGCCACTCCCCACCAATAGGTATTAGTTTTCGAGAGTCTTAGTTTTCTTACATGTAATTTCCCAAATCATGGGCTAAATGCTCCCTCAAGAACGCACAAAATTCCTTTCTGTTCATTATTACGGTTGACTATTATGGTGTAATGAAGTCATTGAGGGTTACATCATTGTCTGCAGGAAAAAAACAACAACGATTATGTAACTTAAAATCTGTCCTGGTGTGTATTAACTTCATGTATGGTGATGAATCGTTATAGAGGTGTGACTGTTTGGATATAATACGATACATATCAACCTCCCCTTTACCAGGTTGGGACAATCGAAAGATATAGAAATATATTGTAGAAGCAAAAAGCTGACTTATGTTTGGACATAAAACGATCGGCACATGAATCTCCCCTTTACCAAATTCCGAAAATCAAAAGATGTGGAAATTGTAGGAGCAAAAAGCTGACTTATAAATTCTGAACTGGTACGCAGTTTAAAAAAATGTCTCTAGAATGTTGACAGATGGTACGTGTCGTGGACGCGTCCATCGCGATGTGTGAAAATGCTGAAGTTCTAGCTAAAATTGATGTTTGGATAAATGATCGCAGCAGATAAGAAATTATCGTGTTCTACGGTTCTCGCGAACCGCGAACCCTTGTAGAATAATTATTCTACAGGCTTTAGTACCGACAATCTCTCTTCATTTAAGAATTCGACCAAGGTGGTGAGACTGCTACGAAATGACACACAAAGTTTCAAATTAAGAAGTATGGTTAAATGCAAAGCATTCTGGTAAAAAGTGATGAATTCGAGAATTCGTGCAACCTTATATATCTCTCTTAAATCCTGATTATGTTGCTGCGGAGCGAGCGCAAATAAGATGTATCTCTGTCGGCTGGCATTTAGTTGTTCTTCATTTCAATTTCACATCTAGCTGTTGTGTTTTTGAAACGAACATTTCTGTCGGTGGAAAAACTATGGAAATTTGCTATACATGTTTGAGACGTACATGATGTAGAGAATATCGAAAGCGCACTTAATTTTTAAAAACAGTAAGTTATTTGTTGCGTTTGTAAAGAATATGAACACATGTTTTTGTAAATGAAGTGGCGGGGTATTCTAAAGTTGCTCCGAATATGACAGTCCACAACAATTATTTTATACACATGCATCTTAGAAAGGGAGTATTGAACGTAATGCTGTGGAACTGTGTAAAACGATCGTAAATACATCACGTGCCTCAAGAATCACGTTTGAACAATGATTTCCCTGGATTTCAGTTTTGGGGCAAATTGGGCCGAAACAATCGGTAAAAAACCCCGGCTAATTTCGCCGGGATTGTCTGAGCAAATTTCGCTGGAAATTAAGCGATCGGTTTTGCGCTGATTTGAAGAACGTTTCTAAAGAAATTCCTGAATTTCGCTGTTCTACGACCACCGACATATCAGAAGCGTTGAAGTACAATTGGCTTCTACTTGTGACAGGAGCCCATCACCCTCCTCAGTGCTTGTGATGATAGAGGAGTGGACTGATCGAGATTGTTAAGTGGCCTTAATCGCAATATCGTGTAGTTTAAGCTGGTCCCGACTCAAGTAATTTACTTATGACTATGTAATGACATTGATCATCGCAGTTATGTACACAACTTAAGCAGATTTAACTTAATTTCGCATGCGCAGCTCTGCGACCTTCGAAATCTGATCAGAAGCGCTGAATTACAATTGGCTTCTATGTGGGATTAGACTGAGCCGATTAGATCGAGATTGTTAAGTGACCTTCATCGCAATACCGTGTAGTTTAAGCTGTTTCCGACTCAAATCATTTACTTGTGACTATGTACTATAGTGTTCTTGTGGTTTTAAAGCCATTGTCGGAAACAGTTCATGAGGCCCCGTTAGTGGAGGTTCTTTATGTCGTCCGTCTGAGTTTCAAACCTTTTCACGACGCAATTTCGGAAGGTCGAAAGTTGCTGTCGTAATTTCCCGTGAGCGGCTCGTCGTTCGTCGTCATTTCAGCACCTTCATGTCGCCGTTTCAAGGCCATGTCGCTTGTCGGAATTTACCCCTAACAGGGCCTCGTTAATCCACAATTTTTCACAAGTTTCATATTAAATAAACATTCTGCACACAAAACTAAAACGTCTTTGATACTGTTTCTTTATCGTATTTTTATGTCAGCCTTAATGCTATTCCCACTGACAGGTATGGTATACTAATGCCTTATGTTAACTGATAAGATAATGAACAGTAATAACCTGTGTATCCATGCAGATTTTAACTTATTTTCCACCTCCATGAAGCCACCACTTTTTTGCACCAGTTTGACCATGATCTCTTATTAAATACAGAGTTAACTGTATTAAAGTTCACTTTGCTCATCAATGTCTCTTGTTACAATTTGTGATTATTTTTTTATTCCTGTACGTATTATAGTATTTTGAACATGTGGAAGAAGCTGAATGGGCAGTGGAAGTGTGTAAAGCCACAGGCAAACCTACTGCTGTTTCAGTGAGCATTGGCCCTCATGGAGATTTGCACGGCATTCCTACTCGAGAATGTGCAGTGCGATTGGCTCGTGCAGGTATATTTTAAGGACACATAACTTCAGTTACACCACCGCAAGTATTGGATAATACAATTAAGCTACCCTATCTAAGGACCACACCAGGGACACAGAAACAAAAGGGTCAAAAAAGATACCCTATTTAAGGCCTAAAACCAGATTTTCTTTTTTTTTCTATGTAAGAAATTCTTGGAAAACTACTATGAATATGTGAAGAAATCACAGCTTGTTTCAACGTGAAGTTTGATATTATCGGACGAACGTTTTACCTGATTTACCAACATGTGTGTATGCGGTCGCTTTAACCATAATGTTTGGAAAATGCTTACAAAATCAAACATGATGATTTCAAGCAAACTTTTTTAAGTGTGAAGAAATCAAAAGGGGCTTTATAAGACAGGCAAAACCGCAAAGTGGTTATTGAATTTCGTGTTGTGCAATCTTGGTCTGAAATCATACTTGTGATTTCAAATCGAACTCGTGCTGCGCGCTTGTTCGATATCTGAAATCACGTGTATGATATCAGACCTAATAATATACATGCAAAAATTTCAGCATGCTCATTGGCTGAGAGTACGTCAATTAATCCCAAACAGTGCAGAAAATTGAAATTGAGTACAGAAAGTTGAAATTAAATTTTTGCATGTATATTATTAACAAGTAATCACATGATTACCTGTACAAATTGCACTCCACTGAGTTCAATTACCATTATTCATAAAACATGTTCGTCCACTTGACATTGTCATACAGCAGCTGTAAATCAGCAATAAAACATAATTCAAGGAATGCTTTTCTTGCTGATTTTTCAGGTGCTGATGTCATTGGTGTTAACTGTCACTTTGGACCTAAGGAGTCTGTTGAGACTTGCCGTTTGATGAAAGAGGCTCTTGATGCTGCTGGATTCAAGAAACATCTGATGGTTCAACCTATTGCTTATCACACTCCTGATGCTGGTAAACAGGGATTCATTGATCTACCAGAATTCCCATTTGGTAAGTGGTACATTTTTGAGCCATTTTTCAGTTACAATCAGTTACTCTGCATCTTTGAATCCCATGTTGGTCTGGTCAACCAATGAAAATGTACAGTTTTTAGCAGTTTAAGCTTTTATATGTATTTTGATATTATTGTGTTTGCAAGGTGCTATTGAATAGCAATTAGTGTAATCTTAAGTGCATTATCATCATTGAATGATTTGTTCGTGAACAGATTTAAAAGAACAGGTGGCCGGTTTTGGATTCATGAACGGAACGACAACTTCGAAGTTGATGTCAAATATCTCTGTTTCCTCCTTTGTCCTCAGCTTTGGAGCCACGTCTCTTGACCCGCTGGGATGCTCACAAATTTGCCCGTGATGCATACAATGCAGGAGCTCGTTATATTGGTGGCTGCTGTGGATTTGAACCTTACCACATCAGAGCAGTTGCAGAAGAAGTATGTTTAAATGCATTTTAATGGATATGACTTGATGTTCATCTGCACTGTGACACAAGTTGAATTGTTGTTGACTTGACTGCAAGCAAAATCTGCTTAAAATGTGTGTTTAAAAAATTTCCTTTCAGAGTCAAGAGCAATTTTTTTATTGTTGTGGTACATAATTTGCCAGAGAATATCGTGTTCCAGTGAGTATTACATAAATTCACGCAACAATTAGTTATATAAGCACAATAATTGTTATTACAATTATTGTATTCTCCTTATTAATCTATTTTTTGTGCAAATAGCTACATGCAAAAGAACTTGTAACACAATTATAACACCCACATTGTAACAAAAAGCAGGCCCTCTTTTAAAGTGCAATAAAAAATTTCACCTATTTTAGAGCCGATTATTCGATGAGAATGGACAATTAAATTATGCAATAAATTGAACAACTTGTGCGATTATTTTAAAGCTTCTTTTACTTGATTTCAGCCGGAGAAACCATTTGTTTCTGCTGTCCTACAGATAATTTGAGTATAAAGAATCATTTTCAGCATTTGCTTGTACTAGCTTTGCTGGGCACTTGGTTTTGCCCGACCTTTTGCTTATGTAATACTAATTTGAGGCTCTTCAATTGACCACCATTGACGGCTTCCGAGTATGATCGATCACAAAGTTGCATGAGGGAAAAAAAAACATCTACCCATTGGGTCCGTGGGTCATTCGTCCATTCAATTTTCAATCCAAATTAAAAATTAAATTGCTATGTCAATTTTTGATTTTCCTTTGTTTTTCTCTCGAACGAACGTGTACGGGGTATCTTTTCCTTTTTTTGATTTTGCCAAAAGTGGAATGAATGGAGGGAACACAAAAATTGATTTCAGTTTTCAATTTTTAATATTGGATGAAAATAAAATGGACGAAAACCACACGGACCCTTATTGGAGGGCGGCCCTTATTAACTTTTCCGCTCCATGTGCGGCGCTTAATCGAGGGCCGCGCGCTTATTCAAGTAAATACGGTAAGTGTGTTAACTCTGTCCTTGGAGGGTAACAGTAAGGAAAGTAATACTGGTAATTTGGTCTAGTTGTTATTGCCATTTCATGTGATGCTATTCTGAAACGTGTGTTATTCTGCACATGCAGTTGGCCAAAGAAAGAGGCAAACTACCAAAAGCAAGTGAAAAACATGATTATTGGGGAGAGGGATTGAGGCTGCACACAAAGCCATGGGTCAGGGCAAGGTAAGAATTAATCATACTTATTTACTGTTTATGAATAAGAGGTCCCATAAATTTGCTGTATGACCAAGCCTTTGAGCTTTTTGTGTCCCTAATAAAATGCTAAAATAATAAAAAATAAATGCAAGGCACTGCGCTCCTATTAAATTACAGACTCCCTCTGGACGTTATACAGGTTCCGATAATTTTTTTTTATTTTGGTTGTCCAAATTCTTACATACATTACTTCTCATTTTGGAATTTCTTTTGACACATCATGTTTTAGGGCACGCCGGTCATTCTGGGAGAACCTCAAGCCATCAAGTGGTCGTCCATTCTCCTCCAGTATGTCCACCCCTGACAACTGGGGAGTTACAGCTGGTGATAAGGAGTTGGTACAGCATAAAGAAAGCACCACCCAGGAGGAGATGAACGAAGTTTTTAACCATGTCACTGGTGTGAATGGTGTAGCATAGAAAACCTGACTTCATAAAGCTGAGCCATTGCTTATGAGGGCGTTAGTGTTAAAAGTGTGCTGGTCAATATGGCAAATTAGGAATTTGTTTTAGTAGAAAAGATTTGGGCATACTTGCTCTATCTGACTCTCCAACGTGGTTGAACAGTTTCAGTAACCGTGTAAGTAGAGCACCAAAAAGAGATGTATTCAAGGGGTTTTTACAATGCAAAGTGGAAAGCAATAACATATAGAACGTTTGCACATGACGTCACGGCAGTCATGTTGGTGTTCCTAAACAAACAAAAGGCGGCCTTGTTGGTGTCCCAAACTGATCCTCCAGGAAGAATTTCTATCCTTATGCAAACATCTTCTTTTGTTTCCGTTAAAAACATGGCCGCTGATCACGTGAGTGAAAAGGTTCTATACATTTATTATCTTCTGATATTAACTTATGCATAGCTTTATAAAATAAATTGCATTTACTTGAGTGGACTCTCCAGACTTCCAAGTTATTTCTTGGAACAATTTTTGGGTAGATGGCTGACGGTTGCTACTTTACTGTCGTTACTGTCTGAGCAAAATGTTTTCTGACAGTTCTTTTATCGTAATTTTCTACCTTCTGCATCCTGAAAGCTTAAGAATTATACAGGGTATAACTCAAAACTGTCACAGATAGCCAACTTATTCATCTTCTGACATTGTAGTATTTTTTTTAAAATCTCACATCTGAAATCTGCAGCTTGCGCAAGGCAATTGCATCTTTCCTTTGTAGTTATAAGGTCAATATTAAAGGAGTGCATTTACTAATTCTTGTTGAGTTGTGTTCTTTCAGTCATTGTAGATGTGCTGCTGTGAAGGGTATGGGTTCAACCAGTTTAGTCTGGGAAAGGGTTCAGAAATCCTAGAGTTTTGGTTTAGAATAGAGTATCGTTTTCCAAATTTGTGAAACTTTTTGTCCAGACTTGGTAGACCAAGCATTGCTACTCAAAAAAAGAAAATCAGCAAATTTACATTTACCCACAACTTGGTTTAACCAGGTGAATTAGGTCTGATGTGGGTTGAGGGTCCTGGGGTACTTCCCCTCCTAAAAATTCCTAAAGTACCCACCTTGGGGGACTTGGTGAAATCCTTTTTTGAGTATTGCATAGTCCACAAATTCAAACTTGAAGGGTTAGAAAAGCAGGAAGCCTCTTTAAATTGTGATGTAACAACCTTCAATTTCTAGTATTTGCCCTAACAATTTAGTTTGAAAATCATGAGAACACTATACACACAAGGTTCTCCCGCGGACTGTTTCTTGAAAGGAAGGGTGGTTATCAGGGTTAGAGTGCTGTTTTATGACTGCAATGTTTACAATAGAGTTACAATATTGTTGGATTCCAAGGATACGCAAAACAGTTCATTTGTACATGTACTTTGTGCTGCTCCATATGCCAAGAACTACACAATCATTTATAGAGTCCAACCAGAAAATGGAGCCTAAAACGTTATCGAGACTTCTAAAAAATCAATCCCTGGCCCCATAAATGTGCCTTCCGTAGAGTATTGCTTTGGATAACAATGTTCAGTCTGAACAATGGAGGTCTTATAGTTATTGGGATCAATCTACCCCATACGCCAGCTAGCTACTTACCGCTAACCACCTTTTGAACCTCTAGGACCTGAAGGAAAACAAACCTTTTACTGTACTTTCACAGCACTTTTAATGCTTGAAAGAGAGATCGGCAAGTATGATTTGTAAATTCACAAGTTTTTTTGCATATATGTTCATATATCTGTTTAACCCTTTGTATACCAAGGGGGGTGGTATTTATTTGTCCCAAAAATGAGTATATATTACAAAAATGCTTGTCAAGCTCTTTCTTTACAATAAAACCCTATAAAACCATATATATTTAGAAAGTACATTAAATATTCTTTCACGTCAAGTATACAAATTATGACACATGTCAAAATTGTGACGTCATGACAGGCATAATTTGCATAATTATGCACATTTTTTAAGAAATTTTGAAATCACTTGCTCTCAAGAAAAAAATCCAACTATTTCCAATCCTTATCAACTTTCTACAATGTTTCAAGGGATAAGCAATATTTTTTAGGGCAATATACCCCAATTGGGAGAATTTAAGACAAATTATAACTTCCTATCACAAGGGTGATATCTGTGGGTTATACAACCACTAATCTTGTGTCTCAGTAGCTCATACACAGGCTCTTAAGCAATACAGAGTTAGTTTCTTAATGTTCTCCTTCTCCCTCTTTGATATGGCCTCCCTCTTCCTTCTTTCAGCCGCCTGGGGCCATTTCGACTTTCATCTTCAAACAAATAGTCTTGCATTGTGTGGTATCTTTGAAAACATGGCTCAGGACACATTCTCACACCACAAATGGCACAGCTGTATATTGTTTTAACTTTCTGAACATGCACCTTGCAGGTTGATCGTGTTTCATTACTTACAGGGTAATGAAAATGATCACGATTGAACCTTATATCAGGGACAGGAACAGGGGTCTGCACTAATCCTGTGTCCTTCCGGAAGCACTTGCCTTGAACTAATCCACTGATCAGTTGCATTCTAAACTCTAGAGCTCTTTTACTGACATGATTTTGTGACCTGGTGTGGAGAATATGTGCATTTGATACACATACCTCTATCATGTAAAAGAAAATTTTGTAATACCAGACTGACCCCTTCATTAGTCTAGCATACGCAACACTTCTCTGGTCAGACACATCTACGCCACCCATGTAGGTGTTGTAGAGGTCAATTACACCTGGTCGATTGAATTCCTTCTTTTCCCACTTCCCGTTTGTTTTGACTGACCGCTGCACTGTGCTTGAGTCAATTGTGCTGGTGGGAAGGGTAGCTAAAACACTAACTGGCTTCCTGTCATGCCATGTCACGCAAGTCAAATTTCCCTTTTGCCTGTACAGACACTGCCCTCTTACAAGATCTTTCACTGCCTTTTCTTTGACTCCACAAATCTCCTTTGGCAAGTGTACCCTGTTGGACCTTACAGTGCCACATGCAAGTGTTTTCCTTACTTCTAGCTCCTCAAACAAGGCTACAGATGTATAATAATTGTCCATGAAGGCATAGAATCCTTTATCTAGATAAGGTTCCAACACAGACATAACTGCCTTCCTCCCTAAATCTCTCTGAACCTCATTGTTTTCCTTGCCAGTGTAAATCTTGCTATTCAATACATAACCACTTCTGGACTCTGCAAGGGTGAAAGCCTTTATCCCGAATCTTCCTGGCTTTATAGGAATAAATTGTCTGAAGTGCACTTTGCCTTTGAACTTAATTAAAGTCTCATCTATGGCAAGTTGCCTCTCAGGTGTGTAAACTGTCTGAAACCTTGCTATAAGCAAATCCAGGAAAGGCTGAATTTTGTACAGCTTATTGTAATCTTCAGAATCTCTTGGGGGGGCACGGGTGTTGTTGGCAAAGTGCAAGTACTGCAAGATTTGTAGGAAACGTGTCCTGGACATCACAGATGGGAAGAAAGGAGAATTTAGGATGGGATCAGTGCTCCAGTAAGAATTAAGACTTGGTTTAGTTACCAGCCCCATATTTAGATAAAGACTAATCCAAGCCTTCATTTCATCTTCTGTTACTGGATACCATGCAGAGCTTTCTGCTGGCCCTCTCTTCTGCTCTGCATACAAATTAGTTTGACTAACTAACAACTGCCATACCTCTTGTGTAAAAAAGAGCTCAAAGAAATCCAAACATTTCAGGTTTCTTGTGTTGACATTTATTCCTGGTTCTTCACTGAAGTCAATATCTACTCTGCGTTCGACCGTTCTTGACCATTCTTCAGGAAATTGCACTTCAGTGTCGGTGTTTTCATCCTCTGCGGACTCTTCACTAGAATCCTCTGAGCTTGATTCAGATGCACTAGAGTAAAATTCCTGATCAGAGGCTCGGTGCTCGTTTAAATTAGCAAGTGGGAAGTCTTCTTCGTCGATAAATTGAATTTCAAAATCGTTTTGAACGCTAAAATCTAGGGTAGCATCATCTCGAAGAGCCGCCATTTTTAAATCACCTCGCTCAAAACGTTTAACTAAAAGAAAACTCGCAAAATTCGCTAAACACCCGCTCGATTGAAGAAATTTTCGAAAAAACTGAAGAACTACTATGTGTAGTCTACACCAAAATGTAGCATTAGTTTTCAGCCCCTAAAATCCCTCTTTCAAGGACGCCCGAATGGGGCCTGTATTTATGTGGCCACATATGGCCACTTCAACTATGCAAGACAAGGACTGGACAAGGATATGCAAGGATATGCTTCAACTATGCAAGACAAGGACAGCAACACTCTGCATAGGCAAGCCAGCCTCACAACCCTAACACTCATCTGTCTTGCAGTCAAGGGCAGGGCATGTCTATATAACAAATGCAAGACTTGGAAATACCCTAATTTATTTTTTTCTGAAGCATCTCAGCGGGCCGGAATCCCAAATCCTCGAATCTGATTGGCTAATCGCGCGCTCGTAACCGGTCCAGCTTTTTACGATACGGACCACGGTCCGGATTTTTATCCGCGCTATTCGCGGCAAATTGAAAAAAAAAAAAGCTAACAAACAGAAAAAATAAATAAGTTATTTACCGGTCTAGGTCGGTCCGTATGGGAAAAAACTGTGCCCTTGAGTACGGCCCTCGGCCTTTGGCCTCAGGCCGTACTCAAGACCTCGGGCACAGTTTTTTCCCATACGGACCTCCCGCCCGGTAAATAACATATATATAGTGTCCTTGTAACACAGTATGCCTTAAGCAAAAGCATCCCTCCTCCCTAAATCACCCATCACCAGTTAGAGCTGGTGTTTTGTCATCTTACAAGACCAGTTTGGAGATCAGACCTCCTCAAGTTTAAAAGATGGTACGAAAATCTAGAAAAAAAAAAATATTTTGTTGAGTTCAGACAGATATATTTTTCATTTTGGAACCGTCACTAAGGATGATTTACTAAGCATTTTCATGGAAATTGGGTAAATAGGTGAGGTGGAAACAAATGGCATAAGAGCGATTAAGATGAAAAGGGGGACATGACACCTAATCTATTTCCATAGTTTAGCCAGAACCTACTGAGCATGCACATTCCTGTACTAGATATGAAGTTGTTGGTCGAGTGTCAACCATGTATCGGTCGATATGATCGACTCTGGACCGAGTAGCTACCAACATGTTGATCGACTTGCGATCGACAATCGACCGCGGTTGTCATAGGGAAGATATATGGAAAATGATTTCATTTATTATTTTCTGTTTAAAACTACATCATGTGTCTTAAACATGTTTAACAATTTGAGAAATGTTCACTTCCAGAACAGTTTTCTCCTCCATAGCGTCCCCTGTTCACTGACATCCCTCACTTGAATGCGATACGTGCATGGGATGACAGCTTCTCCTCCTGGAAGATGCCGAGGTGGCCACGGAGGGAAGCTATTACAGGGAATCCCAGTTTGTTCGCTGAAATATAGTACGCATTACGACAAGGTGCAATAACATGAAAGTAATTCAAATTTAAGCTAAAAAAAAATTGATTTCGAGACCTTTACATACCATTCACTGCATTCCACCTCTACTATGCTTAAGAGTTCCCAAAAACAAGACGAAAGCTCTCGTGGTACCCGCCCTATAGGTAGGCCAGCAATGGTGTGGACTCGCTCACACGTTTTGCGTCGGTTGTCTGGTTCCTTGAATGTGTGGGAATTTATTCAGGTGCTGGGACCCCTACCAAACATGCATGAGGATCATGCTTATTCCCATATTCTTTAGTTACTGGAAGTACAATAGACTGGGGTGGTCGAATCTGAAACTCATGATACCACTTTATCACCACGTTGCTAACGACGATAAACGTCATCGCAATAATTGATCTGAAATTTACAAAAATTAAATACAATTGTAATTATTTTTAATGCTTGTTAATTTGCGACGCAAGTCATAGAAAATACTGACTTGTTTCTTGCAGTAGTCATATAAAATGAATCCGGCATCACTAACTGATTATAAATAAAATTCAACAAAGGCAAAAACTAGTATTTCACGTAAACAACAGCATCAGCACTTTTCAAACTGAAGTTACATGACCATGACTAAGTGATAAACCAAACGAGGGTTAACAATCACAAGCACTCGAACGCGATACTCATGCAGACATTTCATTACACAGCATTATAATGCCACATTGCTCTATCAGACTTATCAAACGTAGTCTATTCCACGCTGAACGGGTGCTTGTAAAACTGGTCCACACATGTAATTTCAAAAATATCAATCTTTTTAGTCATCTGAACTTTTTGAATTTGCGAAATTGAGATTCTTGAATACAACTACCTTGACTCTGATTTTGTTCATGCACAATGGGTAAGTTCTGAAGTTTCACTCTTTGCGAGAACATTCGTGACAGAAGAAATTATCGTGACTGTTACTTCTCGCAATATTTATCGATTCCGATAGGAATACAGTCTATGTGCACCCACGATCCACAATCATTCACCACATTCCGCATTCCCGCACGAGAGGGTACAAATGGGGGTACCCAGTTATCAGTTGACTCAGTGCTAATTTTCTGGCCAATTCTCAGTTAACTACTAGTTTTAGTTAGATATTAACTTTAATTTTTTTAGTAGCGTTTATTACTGCACTATAATCCAAATTTTGTTTATTTCAGCGCATCAATCACTTTTGGAGTGGACCCTACTAAAATCAACGTATCAAAGGAGAGTACTGACAAAGGGATGGAAGTATCCGGCACGGAATAATAAGACCTTTCGTGAGTGTAATACTTTGCAGCCCACTTAGTAATTCTTGAAAGCGACTCTTTTACTATGGCTCCAAAGTCTTGCGCGTAGTTCAAAGCACTGAATGTTTCGTGTTTGAAGTGGGAAATCGCGTGTGGGTTTTCCACCTGCGTAGTGAAAAAGTGTTAAAAGCTCAACTAGGTCAACAAACAAAGGATTTGAGGAACTGATATTTTCTATCAGCCAGTTAATCCATTTACGTAACAGGATGAGAGAATCTTGGGTTTTCTTGGACATTGTACCCTCTGGACCACTTGTATTCCTTGATAAAATGAAACGCTCCTTTACGCTAGCTACTGTTCTCTGTATCTCGCTACAGACTCTGTCGACGTTCTCCTTCGCCTCCCTAAATGATACCTTTTTTCAAGGCTTTCCTTTTTCGTGAATTTCAAAAGTGTCAAAAAGGCAAATAAGGGTTTTAAGGAATAACGCAGTTTCAGAAAAGCCGGTTACGAGTCTAATATACATGAAAGAATTACTCGATTCTGATTGGCTGAGAGCAGTGCAGTTCAAGTGTAACACCAGTGCAAAAAGTGTGACACCAGTGCAAAAAGTGTGACACCAGTGCAAAAAGTGTAACACCAGTGCAAATTACACATCGATATTCTGGATTATGATATTCTTTCTTTTTAAACGAACCGCTTTGAGTTCGTAGCGTTATCAGCTGATCTTCATCAGCCAATCAGTAAATAAAGTGTCAAATCCGCGTCAAATGCTCACTTCCTGTCCGCAATGAGATCTTCCGGCACTTCCTCCAGGCGAATTTTTTCATGTTAATATTATTAAAGTTCAACTGCCTGTTTAAGAAAAACCAGACAAGTAATCCTATTTCCCCGACACAGTTTTTTAGAGGAAGGTGTGAAGAACACATAGCGATGTTGATCGTTTTCTCCCGTTCAATTCCGACCGGAAGCGAACTCGATTTGTGAGCCTCGGTACTTTTGGAAATCAAACGCTCTATTCGCACAACGTTAACTTTTCAACTTCAAATAAATATATATTTGTAATCTTCAATTCTTAGGCTTTCATAAAATATATACTTTACTGGGGTTTGCGATAAACGCGGAGCGGTAAAGCAGCTTCAACGAAAGATGGTCATTTGGGGTACGCTGATACCTTAAGAAAATTTGAAATTTAGTGCTCTCAGAATGTAATTTTCCTGTATTCTGAGAGCACTTTAAGCCAGCATCATTTGTGTATATTTACACAGACAAACCAGAATAACATTAATCTAAGCCATAAAGTTACTGTTTTTGAATAGATAAAGAATTTTTTGGTCTAGAAATTTGCCTTTCTTTGTCTTGGATGCTTGTGGGGGTGCAAATAACTCTCCAGTGGGAGTCAGCTCAGTCAACTCATAATCAGGGGAGTGGAGGAAAAAGATATCAAGACTTATTGGTGAATATTACGAAACATCATTGTTACGAAAATGTATCCGCAAAACTGAAAAATTGGAATCATACTTGCCTTTTTAGCCTTATAGATCAGGGTATAAAATGATGTAAAAGCCATTTAACAGGCCTTCTGATGGGGTGCGATAAAAAAATGCAAATTATGCAAAATTTGCAGGGCAGATTATGCGATTATAGAGGCCAATTATGCGATAAATAATGAAGATTATGCGATTTTTTTCTGAGCAATTTTAAGCTTGTTTTATAAGGTTCCAGGATAAGAAAAACACTTTTTTGCTGCTCTTAAGACATTTTGAATGCGTTTCTGCTTTATATGAAACAATTTTATTGTGCAAAACACAAAGCTAAACTCAACCTTGTTCCCAGGGTCCTTTCCTACTCGGCCCCCGGACGGTTGAGATGGACCTTTCACAAGATGCCGGTGAAATGGAAACGGTTATCAGGATTTGAAGAATGTTATACACTGTATATATTCATATAAGCACCCTTGTCACTTGTCAAGGGTGGCATCTATGCTGTCAGGGATGTCTTCTCCTCTATCATTTTTCTCCTTAAATTCTTTCCCACAACAAAAGCTCTGCTGGTAAACTTGCATAATTAGGAATATCCTGTCTGTAGTGGTTTTAAAATCCTTCCAAATGGGGTCAGTAGCCAACAAAATAGAAGGAACCACTGAAAATCCTTTGTAGCACAGAAAAACATCATCTTCACATCTGCTGTCCAGTTGTGCAAGAGTATGGTAAAGGAATTCTGTTGTCAAATTGATCCTATAATAGTCTTCAGAGGTTGGGACTGGTGCATTGTTTCTGTGAAATTGTCTCTGAATTATCCTGGGCATGCTTGGCTGCACTGAAACACATCTTGCTAGGGTAACAGCTTTTTCATAAAGAGAATAGTACCTGGTATCAAGTTCAGTTTGCATATCTGTTAATGCTTATTTCAACAAAACAATTTCCTCCTGCTTTGAGAAGATCCATTGCTTTCTTAGGTAGCCTAACTGTGAGTGGCCTGGTTAAGTCTGAAATGTGTCTCACAATAACAAGAGTAACAATAAAGGAAAATGTGATTACATTAATTAAGGCTAGTGCATCATTTCTACTGTTTTGATTCTAGGAGCATTTCTGTTAATTGAAATGTCTTCAAGTGTAGCCACAACTGGGTGAAGAAGATCACGATTCGGTCCATACCAACCAATGCGCTCAATCCACCTTGTTCGAAACACATTGTTTTAAAATTATAATAATATACATGAAAAAATTACTCGATTCTGATTGGCTGAGAGCAGTGCAGTTCAAGTGTAACACCAGTGCAAAAAGTGTAATACCAGTGCAAAAAGTGTAACACCAGTGCAAATTACACATCGATTTTCTGGATTATGATATTCTTTATTTTTAGACGAACCGCTTTGAGTTCGTAGCGTTATAAGTTGATCTTCATCAGCCAATCAGTAAATAAAGTGTCAAATCCGCGTCAAATGCTTACTTCCTGTCCGTCCGCAATGAGATCTTCCGGTACTTCCTCCAGGCGAATTTTTTCATGTTTATATTATTAATAAGTAATCATACGGCTTTTCTCGTTCAATTTTGAATTAATTTGTACTTGTGAGTTTTTCAAAAAGCTGAAATTGCACTCGCTTTTTTTTCTTTTTCAGCTTTTTGAAAAACTCACTCGTGCTAATTATTTCCAAATTGAACTCGGAACCGTATGATTACCTTTACTTATTATTTTAAAAAGAGATTTCAGAATTTCGCGATTTCTATTAATTTGCTGTTGAAGTGAGTTGTTGATCTGCTGATCAATTGGGACCGCTTCTCCTCATGATTGTCACAAAATTCTCCATTGCGATCACCGCTCGCGTTTTTGGTATAACGTGAAATAGTGGACGTCCAAAGTATGAGTGGAGACTTGTACAATTTGTCTAGTTTATTTGTATTTCGCCCACACTGAACTCCAAAACAAACACACGGTAAACGAAATGCACCATCGACATATTTAGAATATGCTAGCCAGGGAAATCCTTTCAGCCAGCTCCACACAAAATGACGTTGGAATTCGAACATTCCACTGACGCTGAGAAGTCCAATAGCTCACCTGTTTTCCACACATTCTCGATGAACTTGAACACTCCTGGTTTGAATATGAGCTGATTTTCTTGAAAACCAAGCCAACATCATACTGAGAACAGTCCTCCTTCCGACAAACTGGATCGCCTCGAACCACAATTTATAATTTAAATTCCCGTTAGCCTACGTGTAGCCGCACCCTTCCCCCACGAAGGAAAAAAACGGGAGGAGGGAACGTACGTTCCCTCCCCCCGTTTTTTCCTTCGGGGGGGAGGGTGCGGCTACACGTAGGCTAAATTCCCGTCTTCCTCCGTGGCAAGTTAACGATGAACCCTAATCGGAACGAGAACAACCGAAGGCACTTTCAGGGAGAGGGTTCCCTTTATATACGATTGTCAGTAGTTTGCACGGTAATTTGCGTCCTGGATAGCCAATCACAACTGAGTTTGAGTAGTTCGCAAGACAATGTGAGTGGTTCTGGCCAATAGAGGAGGGTTTTGAGTGATTTGCGAAAAGATCCATAAACCATGAAGTCCCACCCACTGCGTACAAATTTTGTCCGGTCGTACCTACGAATTTTTTCGTGTTATTCTCGGAAGTCTCGGCAAAGGGCGCGAACGGAGACTCGTCGAGTTCGCTCGGGAAGGACTGAGTTGCTGTGTAATCGACGGTATGAAGAGATTCGACGCTTTTTTTCTTTGTTTTATTTCATAATAAACACTACAACAAGAAGGGTACTTGATATCTCTAGCTACGAGAAAGAACCTGAGAAATAACAAACGCAGGTTTGGAAACATTTGAGTGATTTCCGCAAATCACTTGAACTACTCTGGATCCACCCCTGAGAGTATTTGGTAAAAATATACTAAGCAACTCATAGCATTGGTTGGTTCTACGCGCGCTTTACGTACCTGGTACGAGAGGAGAGTCTGGTACGACCATTTGCAGTTTCACGGGTTTTGCAGCAAGACTCTAGCAGGAGGGCAGTATCGATGAATGACACGAAATAGCTTCGCTGTCAGTAGTCTCCTTCGCAGCCGTTATTAGGGTCGTCACGCAACGCTCCTCCCCACTAACGGCTGCTCACGAGAGAGACACATTCCTTTCCCTTTGTTTTGAGAACCAATAGAATGCACGATATTGTTATCGGCTACGCCAATCAAATTCCTCGTTATATTTGCTGGGCGCTTGCTGTGCGCGCTAGAACAAAACATGACAGATGCACACGTGCGAAACGACTTGGACCAGGTTTCCAGAATATGGATGCCTGCTTCTTATTGGTCAATTTTAGGGAAAGGAATGTCTCTCTCTCGTGAGCAGCCGTTAGTGGGGAGGAGCGTTGCGTGACGACCCTAATAACGGCTGCGAAGGAGACTACGCTGTCAGGAAAAACTTTGTTATCTTTGTCAACATCTAGGAATGATCGTATTCAGTATGATTTAATAGAATGTCAATTAACTGTTAACTTTACATTTATCAGTTAACTGTTAACCCCATTCGCACCCTCAGGGTGCTAATGGGGGTACCCAGTTATCAGTTAACTGCTAACTTTTTGGCTAATTCTCAGTTAACTACTATTTTTCAGTTGGCCAATTATCAGTTATTGTTAACCCCATTCGTACCCTCCTGTATTCATACTTAAAACGCGATGAGTCAGCAACCAACAGGTTGTTTATTTCTCCTATTGAAGTAAACAGCGGGCGTGAGTTTGGCGCGGAGCTTATTTAGTGAAGCAATGAAAAAAAATAAATTAACTAACGACAAAATGTAATTAACACTTTAGAAATGCGACAAGCGCGGAACTCTTAAGTAGTTTGCTACGGTAATAAGCCAAAACAACAGCTATTACTAAAAATAAATATCACAAAAACTTCGGAAGTAAAAAGGAATAATCTATTATTTTAAATCACGCTTTTTCGTAATTTCGAATAATACATTAACCAAATAATAGGCCAACACGTTAGTTTTGGATAATTAGGTGCTGTTGGCTTTTGTAAGTGTTTTTAAATGATTAGCATGCTAAATACGAGAAACCGCAAATTGAATAAATAAAAATTTCAACGAAGCGAAGCGAATCCCAAAATAGCCAATACTAAGGTTAAGAGAAAGATTATAAGATAAGAGAATACCCAATACTAAGTGGCAAAACACACAATTATACTGATAGTAACCTTATGGAATGAATAAAACTGAATAAAGAAGAAACGGCTAACATACACGGCTAAACGCCGTGCTACCGTGGTATAACGTTCTTTGAGCTTACGGCGACTTGCAAGAGTTCCTCGTCTATTCCCTAGTCACAGAACTACATGACTACAATAAGTACAGGTACTACAAGAACTACAGGAACTACATATTAAACTACAATAAGTACAGGTACTACGAGAACTACAGGAACTACAGGTACTACAAGGTCTACATGAAGTAGAGAACTACGTATACAGTAACTACCCGAACTATAGGTACTACAAGAACTACACGACAAAGTACCGTTATTAGAGCAGTTAAGCTGAACTGTATTGGTGACGTTTTGAGGGTGCTATATTCGTGGCGGTATCATGGACCTATTACCTTTCAATAAACCTGTCTAACCATTCACGCAAGAAAGCATCTGCAACCCGAACGGTGGATACTTCTGGCCAATTAGAGAGCAGTGTTGATGATCGGTTAAACTGGTAATTTGCAAGTAAAATACGAATTACACTCCGGTATAAACACCAGATCGCGAGTTGTGCGCCGTCGCAGTTTTCTTTCTAGTGTGATCAGCGATCAGACAGTCACGTCACTTCATAGTTTTCCAAGCGAAAATGGCATCGGTAAGTCTAAATCGTACCTTTTCAGTCATGGAAGTGCAGTTTTGGAGATCAGCTTGCGAGTCTGTTTTATTGCAGAGGCGTGGTTTGCTTGAAAGGCTTGATGCCGGTGAAGTTGTAATTGGTGATGGCGGTTTCGTTTTTGCCCTGGAGAAACGTGGCTATGTGAAATCTGGTCCTTGTACACCAGAAGTAAATGTAGAGCATCCATCGGCAGGTTTGAAAGCCATGTTTGATCTTAATCATTCAACACCCAGTCCAATAAATCAGACAGTTTGGTTTCTACTGATCTAAAATTTTGCATACATGTTTTTCAAACCTTTATCTACCAGATGTTTAAAAATAACAGCAATCTGGAAGGGTCAATCTAGCCTCCAGGAATACCTTAATCATACAACACCCCGCCTTTATTTTCGTTTCATATAGTTGGTAAATCTCTTTTTAGTGTGGGATAGAACCCACACTATTGCTATCGGGCTCTATAACTTGCTAGCTAACATGCAACCATACCGATCATTAGCCGTAGCTGGTCGACGGAAAGCCGACCAACACTCGACACTGTTTGACTGTATCATGGACTGAGATCGATACGGGCACGAGGCTCATCGAGCGAGGAAGGAGATCCAATTTATGGCGTTGCATCCCCGCCAAAATTCGACTCTTGCTTTTCAAATTCATTTCCATTTTATCTTTGTTGTCTAAGATTCGGCATCAAAGTTTCACACAACCTCGTCCCCAGGGGTCCCTTTTATCATGCGCGAGTAATCGGGACCCCTGGCCAAAGGGATTTGAACACGAATTTTCATTGGCTGTTGAAAGACAAAAGCACAACAACCGGAAGTTTAGATCACTCGCAGCACAAGCAAAAACATGGTAGAACTCCCGATAACGCCAACAAAAGATGTTACGCGAGTTTGTCGAACCTGCAACGAAAACATAATATTTAAGAATCACCCGCTAGATCTATTTGGTGAAAAGGCATCAAAAGAAAGAAATATTTCCTCCCTGGAAAGATTTTTTGGATTAGAAATTGCATGTCCTGCTACAACAAAGTTCCAGGAGTTTCTTAGGAAAATAGAGTTCGATAGAGTGGTCTAGGCAACAGCAAGAGTCAGTTCGCCGTTTGAAAAGAGGAAAGAAAACAACAAAAAGTCCATCCTTTAAATGCCCGCATGCGCAAACGCGACGTGAGCCAAAAAGGAAGAAAACTTGCGAAGGCGAACCACGAAAAGGGCCCAGCAGATCGCTGTTTCAGACGCACATGGACAAAGCCTTCAAAACTCGACCACGTCCAGTAATTCGTCTTTCACCCTTGGCAAAAGGCGACGGGAAGAAACGAAAACAGTCAACACCATCAAAACACGACGGAATTCTTTTGGAGTCTGGTTTGTGAAACCCAGTGGTATTTGCCGAAATTTAAACAATGACACATAATAATATATAATCTATACTAGAAATACGACTCCCGTAAAACCTCGCGAAGCTAGTTTTTAAAGAACTCGTAATTGTTTTTCCTGAGGGATAAAACCCCAATTTCCTTATTATTATATCATTATAACTTTTTGTATTTTCTCATTTCTTGTATTTATGATTATTATTGTATTATTATTATTATTATTATAATAATAATTATTATTATTACTGGTATTGATATTATTATTATTATTGTTATTTTTTATGTTTAACATAATATACTGTTATGGGGTGGGGGTGTATGTCCTAATCTGGGAAAATGTTCCTCTGCTACTACAAGCAATACAGTTTTCTTCTGAATAGGGTTTGTATCAGAGGTGGTAGAAATTACTCAACTCTGAACAATACCATTTCTTCTTTTAGGCTTAGAATCTAATCATGGTTGCCACAGCCACAGCATCTTGAAATTCCCTGACTTTCCCTGAAAAATGTAAGATTTCCCTTACCAACTAAATTAGAAAAGTCACAAATTAGTCCTGGTAATGGCCTCCAACCTCTCCTCACAGCCACCTCTCCCCTCATTTATTTAATATGCTTTCAGAAAGTCACATGCAGTGTACATGGATTATAGTTTCTTAAGATAACAAAGTCATGGAAAAAGGATTGATTTTCTTGGAAACCCAAAATCAGCTTTTAATCCATCATGTAATTCTACCAATCCAACACATTTTATGTCACATTCTTGATTACACCAAACCATCGCTGAATTGGCAAGAATTAAATCAGTACTCTTAAATTTCACTTTTCCCCGACTTCTCTCAAATACTTAAACTTTCCCTGACTTGATTTGAAATTCCCTGACTTTTCCCTGACCTTGAAGAATTTTTTTTTCCTTTACCATTTCCTGACTTGTGGCAATCATGCTAGTGCAGTCATTTGTCCATACAGTTAGTGTTGAAAATCATGATTGAAATCATAGGGCATTTCGGAAACTTCAAAGAGGTGTTATTACATACAGCAGCCTTGCAATGAATATATAAGAAGTGTTTCAAGTTTCCTAAATGCCCTATGCTTTCAATCATGATTTTCCACACTAACTTTATGAACAAATGATTGCACTAGATTCTAAGCCTTAAAGAAGAAATGGTATTGTTTAGAGCTAGTTTGAATATTACCACCTCTGATGGAAAGCCTATAAGAAGATTTTTGCATTGCTTGTAGTAGTAGAGGAACAATACCTTTACCTAGATCAGGACATACATCCCACCCCATAACAATATATTAAACATAAAAAAATATAACAATAACAATAATGATTATTTTTGCAAAATAATAATAATAATAATAAAAATATCAATACCAGTAATAATAATAATGATAATAATAATAATAATTGTCCATTAAGTTAGTGTGGAAAATCATGATTGAAAGCATGTGGCATTTTAGGAAACGTGAAACACTTGCTACTACACACATTACAAACTTTAATTTCTTCTTAATAGTTTTACCAGTGTAAAAGGTCAACTGTATGTTGTGGTTGTTATCAAATATTGGTATTTGACATCATAAAAATGAAGTAAACAGCACTAAGTAACAAAGTTAATATGTTATGTCTAATTTTGCAAATTAGGGCTTAAATTAACTTTTCATTTTTGGGAAAAGGGCAGGGGTCCTAGATAGCAATTTTATCACTGGGTCATTGAACTCTAAGGTAAAACTGACCCGTTGTGAAAAGACAATGAAACTTGTCTGTCCCAGTGCACTATTACTGAAACCTTTCAATCAGAGAATACATACATACATATATATATACATAAAGTGTAAAAGTTGATTAATCGTAAAACAGTGCTCAATACGTGAACGTAGAGCGAAGTAGTTGTTGCGGGAGAAAAAACACACAAACAAACTACAGGTTTATCCCTACAAGCCTGTTTCGTGGTTGCCCACTCATCAGGGGATATGTTGGGAATGTCCTTTACCATCGCTTATATACAAAGTAGTTGAATTTACATAATAATAGAGATCGTTAAGTTTCAGGTATTGCGTAAGAGGGTTTTGTTTCTGTGGCGGCAAGAAGACACAAGTTCATTACGTTTGTTTAGCGTGGATAGTTCGGGTCGGCAGATGATTAGGAATTTTTCTTTGAGGCAGAGGTTACATCTTTTGCTTGAGCTGTTATATGGCGAGTGTGAAGACAGGATCCGCCAGGAAATAAAGTGTTCAATGTTGTTGTCTTTAAGGGTCCATATGTGTTTGCTGAGCTCGGTGGAGTTTCTGTGTTTAGCGTGGCGGAAAGATGCGGTGTGGTTTCTGTATCTTGTTTTGAAGTCGTTTTCCGTAAGTCCGATGTAGGTTTGGGACGTGTTGTTGTCTTTACGCGTAACGGTGGCTTGGTAGATTACCGATGGTTGTAGGCAGTTTCCGTTGAGTGGGCAATTGTTCTTTTGTCGGCAGTTGCATGTCTTTCTTTCTTTAGTGTTAGCGGCGGCAGCATCGTTGGTTTGTGTAGATGTGGTTAAGATGCGTTTATCATGGTTGTCGATTATTTGTTTAGTGTTGTTCATGCAGCTGTAACTGATCTTGATGGTGTTGCGGTTGAAGATTTTACGGAGCTCGTGGTCTTTTGGAAAGTGCTTATCTACTAGAGCGAGGAATTTGTGTCCGATGTTAGTACTTGTGTTCTTGCTGAAAGGGGGGTTGTACCACAGGATGTTACTGCGTTGACGGTTTCTTCGCTTGTTAGGTGTGGTTGGTTCGTAGTGTAGGGTGTAGCTGTATCCGCTTTCGTCGAGTGCTTTCTGGTATATTTATAAGCGTCAGACAGATTACTGTCACACGGGGTATATTGGGAACGAGACTCAAAGTCAATGTTCACAGATCTTTGAAATTGGCCGGTCATGTTTCACAGGTCATGATTTTGTGTAACATTAAAAATAGTTGCGGAGTCTGTGTTTTGGGTGTGACATCTTCACCCACAGTGAAACTCTCCGCTAGGAATTACGACGGAAAGCACAGCGTGAGGGATGGTATTAAGGAGAACTTTCTTAGTATGTGCAGCGAAGCTTGAAAATACTCGCTTAAGGTTACACAATACCTTCGCGGGTGTCCTTCGGAAAAAAATTCGTACGCGCGTTGTTTTAAAGTAAACTACCACAAACTATATATCAATAGAAAGGTAAAGAACTGTAGAATTCGAAAAAAAATATCCGTTGTTTGGCAGAGGCATTATTGAGAAGTAAGAAGCCAATAAACCGAAAACGACCGAGTGTCATTCCGCCGAATTAATCGGGTATCAAACGCAGCCACTACGGCAAAAGAACTGCACAATGTAAATCAGCAAGCATCAATCTCTAACTGGCCAACTCTCAGGGAATGGTAGCCACCACGGCCCGTTTAACCGCAGAATTGACTTCTCACTCACTTGGCCACCACGACTCCCCAGATCAGCCGGGTTCTCCTTTGTCCCCACATGTCTCCACTGGATGTAACTTTTCTCCAGGATTTTCTGCACCCGATTTCTCACAAACTGTTTGTACTCTCCGCCTCCCTTTATCCAGTGAAGAGCGGTGCTGCTGTCAAGCCAGCAATGAATGCTTGTTATTTGAAACCCTTGTAGCGCCTCTTTCACATTATGCACAAGATTGGTCGCCATTTGACCAGACACCAATTCAAGTCTTGGCGTTGTCAACTCTTTCTTTGCGAGTCTAGACTTCGCTGCTACAAGGCCTTGGTTTGTTCCAGACGGTTGATGCGTGACGGCATAGACAGCTGCTGATACGCCCTGATTGCTTGCGTCTCCAAAGGCGTGGAGCTCGATGCTGGTTATTTCCTCTTGGAACTTGACAATGCTTCTCGGTACTTCCACGTTGTATGGAAGGCTTCTCTCCCAAGCTTCCCATCTGCTCTTCAATTGCCCTGGCAATTCTTGATCCCAGGGGATTCGGGCTTCACATGTCTCTCTGTAAAGTGTTTTTCCCAGTAGCGTCACAGGCGACGCTAGCCCGAGGGGGTCATACATTTTCGCAATTTCTCAAGACCTCTCTTTTGGTCACTTTGCTTGTTGGCGCGGGAAGGTCAATTTGGATAGTGTCTTTGGTTTTGTTCCAAGGTACACCAAGCAGTTTGGTCTCCCCCTTTCTGACTCTCAGTTGGTCCTTGGCGTAGCTTTGACCTTCTCCTTGTTGGACGATCTCTTGCGTGTCAGCTATCTCCATCATGAGCGCTGTCTCTTCTAAGCAGGGTACATTAGAATGCCATTTAAGAAGTTTGAACCTCCCTTCTCCAAATATGGCCTGGGACGCTTCCTTCAGGTGTGCGGCGTCTTTAATGGTGCTACCGCCACTGATAAGTCGTCTACGTAAAGACTTTTCCTGATCTCTTCAACTTCGTTCGGATAAATTGGCTCAAGGTTCTTTAAGTGCTGATCGATAACACCACCCAGCAAGAACGGCGAGGTCGTTAGGCCAAAGAGTGCTCTGGTAAATCGAAGAGTTTCCACCTGCTTAGTTTGAAGGTCTGTCAGTCAGTGAAATCTTAATACATCACGGTCTTCCTCACGTACCCGTACTTGACGAAAGGCTTGTTTCAAATCTCCAGCCAAAGCTACTGGATGGAAGCGGTTCCCAGTAAGGACGCTCCAAAGCTTGTTCTGTATAGGTGGGCCAGTTTCCAGGCAGTCGTTAAGGGACGGTACTTTCTTCATTTGCCTTCGCTGATGCATCATAAACGATCCGAACCTTTGTGCTTTCAGCTGATTCTCGTACCACAGCCTTGTGGGGTATGTAAAACTCCTTTCCTTGTGCTTCGTCATGCACTCGTTCCACTATCCCTTGAGACAACTGATCTTGGATGATTTCGTCATATTTCTCAAGCATGCCTGGTTGTTTCTCTAGCTTTTTCACAAGGTTTTCTAGTCGCTTCAAGCTTCCCCGCTTATTGTTGGGTAGAGGTGGATGGTTACTCTTCCACAGGAGGCCTGTTTCATACAAGCCTTCGTCACTTCTGGTAAATTGTTTCTTAAAGTGTTCGTACACATTGACCTCTGATTGAGTATCACGCAATCCGAGCACGTCTAGGCTGCACAATGCATTATAATCCGCTTCACTTACTTGCGTCAAAAACATGTTGTTAAGATCTACCTCCTTTCCCGGGAAGAGGATCGTCCAGCCAAACTTAGTGAGTTCAGCGATGGGTTCTCCGGGTCGGCCAATCCGAGGTTTGTTAGGGGTTTTTATACGAGCGTATTCACTAGTTCCTAAGATAATGTGTACTGGGAGATTTGATTTATCATCCCGATCCGTCATCTCTAGATCACGCAAGTGTGCATATTTCTCTAGGGTGTCTTGATAACGTGGGTTATGCAAGGTCAAAAGGACGTCACGATCTACTCTAGTAACTTCTGCTTTCAGATCAAACTTCCGGTCAACGCTTTTAATGTTCAGTTCGTAGACACTTATCAACTTTGTGGTTGATCCTAGCATCATTTCGATTCGTTTATGCTCCTTACGACAGGGATTTAGCTTTAATTCTGTGAGAAGCGAAGCCGATGCATATGGGCTACCTGCCCCGGTGTCTAGTAATGCGCGGCAGCGTATACCATTTACTTCCACGACAACGAGTGGATAGGTCACGCAACTAGTTTTATCATGCGCCGACATAAACTTCTCTGAGCTCGCCGCGTCGGATTTCTTATCACAAATAGACGTGTGGTGGCGTGCCTTGCATGTCTTGCATACCGATCGTGAGGTACACTGAGCAGCTCTGTGATCACGCGATGTGCAAAAAACAGAGATGCTTGTCGCTTAGGAGCCTTTTTCTGTCGGCGGTACTTGTTATTTTCGTGCAATCTACTGACCTATGCTCACTGGAATCACAGTAAACACATAGCTTTTGGGACAGGTTGGGACTCTGTTGTTTTGCTTGAAAGGCTTTTGATTTGTTCGGTTTTAGTCGCAGGGAGATCGGTGGCTTCTCTTCATCTTTCTGCTCTCTAGGGGGGTTTCTTTGTGTCCACCCTTGAAGGGCTTGCGTGAGTGTTGGGAAATCCCATTCTTCCAAATCATCGTCCAGTCTGACGAGATCACTTCTGATTCCCGAGAGTTTATCAAGTGTCATTCTAGTATAACCATTGACTTCTCTTATCTTTCCCAGGGTTTCTAAGGCTTGTATGCTTTGCAAAAGCTTTTCATAAAACCCATTAATCTTATTAGGGTTGGAACCATTAATGACAGGTAGGGATATAATGTTACTGACATGTGCATTCACTATCACGCTTGTTTTGCTGTATCGTTGCTTCAAGATGTCCTTAGCTCGCTCATATCCCTCCGTCGTAAACGGTAACCCATCAACCAACGCTCTTACGGACGGTGAAAGTAGCTCTTTAAGATAAGAGAATTTAGAAATGTGAGGAATCTTGGACAGGTCGATTTCTGCTTCAAACTCCCCCCAAAACCTTATCCAATCTGTTGGCATCCCGCTAAAAGGTGATATGACAAGCCGTGGTAACTTTGCGGTTACCGCCCTTTCACTTCCCTCGATTTTACTTTCAAATTTAAGCTTTTGTTCCCATTTCTTTTTCTCTAGGAGCAGTTCCTCCTCAAATCGCTTTTCTCTGGCCTTTGCAGCTGCGGTCTCCTCCTTTTCCTTTTCTTCATTTTCAACACATCTTATCGCTTTATCTAGTTCTAATATGGCCAGTTCATATGCCAACACACGCTCCTCTGTTTCTTGGCTCCAAGGCTCAATTTCTCCAAAGTCATCCCCATCCCCAATTCTTTTTTCGATAACTCTTACCTTGAGGTTGTGAATTTCAGTTACCTTCGCCTTTACCATAGTCTTCTGTCGTTCCAAGGCGTCGAGGTTGCTCCCTTGCACGGTGAATTTCCCTGTAGTGAACTCCAGCAACTTCAGCTTCGTCTCGATCTCCTTTTCCAAATTTTCCAGGATTGCACTGAATTGATTTCACAGTCCTGGCAGGGTCGCCACTTTTGTCGTGACTGCTTACACGGCAAATAAATCACAAGTTCTCAGTTTACCTTCTTTAATGACTCCCGATCAAAAACAACACTATCTTCTTTTCTCTCACACTGCCGTACGCATTCCCACGCTTTTCTCGCATTCTTACATGATCATTTTTCGTTCACACCACGCTGGCGATCAAAGTTCAACATTGACGTAATTTGTTGTCACGCTAAATGTCACACAATACACTCATTTCCGTCAATGGTTCCACCGATAGCATAGCTCCAAACTCATATATAAATTGCACGTAACCTATAATCTTCTCATTCGCTCAGACAAAGGGCTAACGCTCGAAACGTCAGCACCACCCTTTTACCTTACGGTGGTATAACTTACTTTATAATCAAGAAATCTCGGAGATTTGATTGGTTGATGGTATCACTATTTATTCGTAATAGTGGTATAACAGCAACAATGGATTTTATAACAAGGTTACCACGACAACACTGAACACCATTACCTTTTTGGTCTTGAGGACCGTTCATTTTTTACGAGGGAGGGGAAGCTGGTGGTATTTACAAGTGATGCTATTACCTATGCTTATCAATTTGTTTGATTATCCCAAATTCTTGTCGGTGTTTCAATTCCCGACCGACGCAGCAGCAGTTTCATTAGAAACTACTCCCATAATAATTGTCATCAAACTCATACCTAACGACCAGAGCAGATTTCTAGGGCTTCAATTGTCTCAATGCATGGAGACGCTCTACGATCGTGTCACGGTACGTGAGAAAATCTTCTCTTAACAATATCGGGGTCACCAAATCTTTCGCCAACAGGTAACTTACGGTGGGAACATTAGTTAACAAGATGGCTTTCTTCTGTTTCGAGTCGGTGTCTTTCATTTTTTCCGCAGTAAAACAACCCTTAAAATACCGTTCTTATCGCCAAAAATGTCATGTACTGACAAGAGATCAAGGTTCACACATAGTACAACATCGCGACCAAATAACAGGGACTTTTAGCAACGAAGGTTTTCTGGACGGCTAAGGTGACCTAGATTGCGTCACTGGTGATACCAGTCGCCGTCCGCACGAAAGCCCGCGAAAATAAAAATAGTTAAGCAAAAACAACAGTTCGTGACTACGACGTGAAGCGAGCTGAACAAAATAATCGCATAGACAAGGATAGAAACTAGATATTTCGGCCAAAAATGTCCTTAAAGAAGGCTAGAGAGCATTTGCTCTGTGCAGTTGATGAAAGCTTAATTTCGGAAGAGGAGTTTTTACTGTTGTAAGATGTGAATAAGTCAACTAACTTAGTCCTTTCGAGCAGTAAACACTTCTTGATCTAGACGACATGCAAACTATAACAGCGTTACGATATTGAAAAAATTGAAAGAAAGACCCTCGTCCAAACTTTAAGAAAGAATTTAGAAAAGGAGTATTAGCGAAACGACAAGCAAATAGCTTAAAAAAACTTAAGCTTACTTGGGACGACTTGGCACCCTTTTCGACGGACATGTTGGCTCATCAATGCCTGTGAAAAAAGCGAAAATAAAGCTAAATTATCAAATCAGTTCTAAAGAAAACTGGCCTAAGAATATGAATAAAGGTAGAAGGAGTTATTTTCCCCAATGACAAAAGAAAAAGTCAACTGGAATGTTAAAAAACCCTCACCTAAACCTCACGTACTCGCTACTCCGGCCGTCAAACTACTACTAGAGAAGCCCACGATGGCGGCAAAAAAACGAGAGTAACAATCGCGCGTGCGCAGAAGCGTTTGATTTCATTTCCGGTTACCGCAGCCGTCCACAAAAGAGGGTCTCAATGGGGTTAACCGTTAGTCGTGAAACGGGCAAAAAAATTAGCCGTCAGGCGTAAATATTGGAAGAAAGTTTGGCCGTTAACCGTAAAAAATGTTAACCGTCAGCCGTAAAACAGCCAAAAATATTAACCGTTAGCCGTAAAATTCATCACCCCATTGAGAACTTCACAAAACCGTCGGTGCTAAAAGTCCCTAACATCGACCTACGGTAGGTCATCATCGTGAAGCTCGTTACGATGAAGTCGATAATGTAAACGAAGTAGGATAATGTGAAACGGACCAGGAGCCTGAGTCACGCCATTCAACAACATTTTCTTGCATGAAGAAATTCCGTGTAACGTTCAAAGGTTTTTCCCCCTTTCGTGATTTCATTCACGAAATAGGTCAAAATGTTTAAGCACAAATTTCACATCACTGATTTTGTACAGAAGTAACATCGGCCTTAGGTAGGTATCGGTTGTCAAGGGTTGAAAACATCCACCTACGGTAGGTAGTTTTCATAGGTAACATCTACCTACGGTAGGTAGTTTTCATAGGTAACATCTACCTACGGTAGGTAGTTTTCATAGGTAACATCTACCTACGGTAGGTAGTTTTCATAGGTAACATCTACCTACGGTAGGTAGTTTTCATAGGTAACATCCACCTACGGTAGGTAGTTTTCATAGGTAACATCTACCTACGGTAGGTAGTTTTCATAGGTAACATCTACCTACGGTAGGTAGTTTTCATAGGTAACATCCACCTACGGTAGGTAGTTTTCATAGGTAACATCTACCTACGGTAGGTAGTTTTCATAGGTAACATCTACCTACGGTAGGTAGTTTTCATAGGTAACATCTACCTACGGTAGGTAGTTTTCATAGGTAACATCCACCTACGGTAGGTAGTTTTCATAGGTAACATCCACCTACGGTAGGTAGTTTTCATAGGTAACATCCACCTACGGTAGGTAGTTTTCATAGGTAACATCCACCTACGGTAGGTAGTTTTCATAGGTAACATCTACCTACGGTAGGTAGTTTTCATAGGTAACATCTACCTACGGTAGGTAGTTTTCATAGGTAACATCCACCTACGGTAGGTAGTTTTCATAGGTAACATCCACCTACGGTAGGTAGTTTTCATAGGTAACATCTACCTACGGTAGGAAATTTTTTTTAGCTAACATCCATCTAACTGAAGGTAGGTAGTAATATTATTTGGCTCATCTCTGGTGTAATAACTCGGCTGAAGGAGAACAAAACATTGCCAAAAACAGACCTACTAAACCGGCAATACTGCATAGAACAACAGCTAGAAATCTGTTTGTTTTAAAACACCAGAGATTCAGAACCCTGCAGATGTTTTTTTCGATGAACAAACTCTGTTACCTTCGTTGATTGACCATTTATGGTGTCCAGTTCGCTCGAAATTGGCTTCGTTTTTCCCCTGGTCATGTATTTCTGTTCAGGGAGGAAAAACAGGTTTTATTAACATCCACTATTAGAAGGTATATATCGATAGGTGAGTAAAATTTGCAATATTATTAAGTCTTGAGATAGTAGTGGGCCTGCGTAGCTGGACATTAACAGGACTATATCAACCATAAGGAACGGACCATTAGAAAAGTGATAGGGGGTGGGGTGGAGAAAAAAACAAAAAAAATTCATGCAAGGGAGAATGCCAAGAAAAAAAATTCATGCAAAGAAGAAGGTAAAAAAAAATTCATGCAGAAGAAAGGTCCAATTGTGACTTTTTCACACGTAGTAAAAAAAAATTCGTGCAGAGGGGTTCACCTGAAAAAAAAATTCCTGCACAAGCAGTGAGCGAAAAAAAAAATTCGTGCAAGCTGAAAATTCCCCACCCCCCCCCCTCCCCCATCACTTTTCTAATGGTCCGTCCCTAACTTTGAGGTGCCACTACCGTTTCTCCAAGGAATTGTACAATATAACAATATTTTAAATTCACGTACAACAGGGCCTGGAAGGGGGGAAGAAGGGGGGGGGGGGGGGCTGATTCCGTACTCCTGCTTCTTTTCCAAGAGAATCCCGCATCCCGACCTTTTTTCATCGCTATCCCGAATCCCGTTTTTTTGTGTTCTCAAAAATACATTTAAAAAGACAATTTCTAATAAAGCTAACAAAATGTAATCTGCACTTTGGCCCTTTCAACTGATATTTCAATTTGCGCGTTGTACGTTTATTTGGGTCGTGAAGCTTTCCCGAATTCCCGATGGACAGGCGAAAAATCACGTATCCCGTGCACACAGTTTGGGGAATCCCGCTTCACGGAGAGAAGTCAATTCCCGAATCCCGTCAATAAATTTTGCGTTTTCCCGAATCCCACACCACATTTGGATTAAATCCCGTATCCCGGCAATACCGTTCCAGTTTAGTATCCACAGGTTTAAGTCGATCCTCATACGTCCCCATCTTCACTGTAATTGTCTCGCTGTAAAGGTTTAAGAGCGTTCCGTCGGAGGTGCCACTTTTGTCGCGAATAGCTGTAGGATCTCGACAAAAACAGCGTCACAATTCCTTGTTTAATGCTCGCAGATCAAAACTGATTACACAAGAAGTTTCCTCCCCATGCTTAGGTTATTTTTATTCAGAATTATGGAGTGAACTGAATGTGTTGACAGATCGACTTAGAGTTCATGTAGTGACGCAAGCGTCACACAATCACTTTTGCTCTCCACACTGCAGACTTAGCAAACAGTTTCATTGTAAGGTTTACATCCCTTCTGGTACTTGGTGATGTTCTCTCTCTTATTATTCATTAACTTAATTTATCCCATGGCTTAGAAAGGGAATATTCTGAATATAAAAGGGATACAATCTTAAACGGTGAAATTCTTTCCAAATAGTGGGCAATAGAATTTATGAAAAGGTTTTTGCACGCATTCTTTTGCAAAAATGGAGTGGAACCCAACAAAAAAAAAGCGTGACACTGCTATCTCACAAAAACCGAGTCTACATGTGAAAATGTGGGTCAAATTGGCTGAAAAAACATATATAAAAAATCAACATACAGCCCCTTTTGCTTACAGCTCTTAAATTACTTTTATTCAATAATATTATTAATAGTTTATTGTTTGGTTCTAATATTGAATTTCAGTGAAGGAGCTACATCGTGAATTTCTCAGAGCAGGCGCAGATGTTATGCAGACCTTTACATTTTATGCCAGTGATGACAAGCTAGAAAACCGTGGAAACAAAGTTGGGGCAGAAATTGGGGTAGGCATGCATTTGTCCAACTCTGCAATTGTCAAACGTTATAACCTCTTTTACCTATTAAAACAGCTTTTACTTCATGGGCGAGGGTTTATTTCATTTTGACTTTCAAGAGGTGCCATTTTCCAAAACAGCTTCAAAATGCAGAGCTGTAAAAAGCTTGCCCATGCTAAGAAGGGTGGGTGTTAGTTTTATGACAATAAGTTATTACTGTATGGTCATAACGTATTTTATCAGTGAGTTTGGGATTACCAAAAACTAGATTTCTCTTAAGATTTTAACTCACCCACTCAGTGGAATTTTAAAAAGAACTACACTTAGAGTAGGGTTTCCGGCTTGCAGGTTTTCATCATTCACAGCTAAAACAAACCTGTCAAAGGTGCACCCCAAGACAATTCATAAACAACCCATGCTACCAATAAAGCTCAAATGTCTATCAAACTACTGTATAGTGGTTTGTGCCTTTCACATGCTCCTACGGGCTATGCAAACTTAGGATGTTTGTTGTTTACACTTCCCAGTACCTGTGAGTAATGCATGTGCTTCATTATGCTAGTGACAAATATGACTGTTGAAAATTTTTACTTTGACTTTGAGTGCATTCTCATTAAGTGGAAGTATCATTTTCAGCCACATGACTTGGTATTTACTGTATACCAAACATTTTCTCACCATTCCCTTTTGTTTTGATGGCTAATCAACGTAACAGCAGGTTTGTTTGCCATCATAGTGTCAAGCTATTAACCAAGCAGCCTGTGACATAGCTCGTGAAGTGGCAAATGAAGGTGATGCCATTGTGTGTGGTGGCCTTTGTCAAACCCCATCTTATTTGACCGGAAAAGGAAAAGAAGCCTGCCAAAAAGAGTTTCTGAAGCAAATTGAAATCTTCATCAAGAATGACGTTGACTTTTTGCTGGCAGAGGTATTTTCTTCATAACTTCTATTTTTCAAACTCCTGACATGTCCATTAGGGATCGTTCATTTTTAATGGAGAGTACTAATTCGGGGAAAAAGCCTACCAGGCTTTGTAATTTGTTTTCATCCTAAGTGACGGTGGTTATGTGTTTTCCCCAGCAAAGTGATTGGTAGTGAAAAAGTGCTGGATAAACTTAAGACTTACCCAAGAAAACCGACAGTTCTTTGAAATAAACAAACAGTAAAAATTAACAAACATTGGTACTCGTGGATGTTCGCACTGAAAAGAATATATTTCATACCCAACACCTTGTACATATAGGCCAATGTAACATTGAGAACAGTGCGATTATGGCTAAATCGGAGAATAGTATACTCCGATTTAGGGGTAATATTCTCCGATTTACCACATGAGATTTTGAACAATTTTCCTACTCTACGACCGTAGTTTCATATTGTACGATTCTACGATTTACCCTTAAGATCATTCTTAAATCATTCTTCGATTCTACGATTTTCCCTTAAGATCTTTCTACGATCATTTTCCGATTCAACGATTCTTCCGATTCTACGATTTTCCCTTAAGATCTTTCTACGATGATTGTCCGATTCTACGATTCTACGATTCTTCCGATTCTACGATTTTACTGGTGCAGTTTCCTCCAAACCCAAAAACGTTTTATTTCTCTGCACACGCTTAAAGAACGAGGTATACACATAGTTTGTTTTGCGATTATCTAGTCTACGCGGGCAATCAATTGTCTTGTTGTCGTTGTTGTTGTTGTTCTTGCGAGTAAATAGAACGAATGATGCCTTTCATCGCGTTATTTTATTTGAAACAGTGTACATGCATATAAAACATGGTTTCGCAGAATGCACCTAATGCATTTTCCACTGTCCATTAACATTTACTACTTTGTCTTACAATAAAAACAGTAAATGCTTTATACAACTCGTTCAAATATAAAACTATTAAAGAAGTACGAAATGTTTATGAAGGGAAGACTAGTGTCACTCGTTCTCAGTTCAGGAAAAGTCTTTAAAAGCCTCGTGAAATGTCACTTATTACATCGATATTGTCGCTCAGTTGGAGGAGACATTAAAGGAATTAGCATCAAAATCTTCCTTGGAAATCGCAAGGGAAAGCAAAAAGGTACGGGCATCATCGCTGAGGTCATCGTACTTGGTTTTAACAAACAGTTTGGATTTTTTACTGTTGCGTGGATGACTTATTTCGCGAACAGTGCCAAGCCCAAGATCTTCCACCTTCTTTAAAATTTGAATTGCTGAATGAACCGGGTACTGAAGTAATCTTTAAAACGCGAGTACAAGGGGCACTGTATTCAAAGTGTAATGTAGGTTATCATGTTGTAAAATAAAAGTTTTAAAGGTTCAAGTTCACTAATACCGAGTAGATTCGTAGAGTAATTAGACGAATCATCGAATCGGAAAATAGGTAGAATCGGAGGACAATCGGAAAAATCAGAGAATCGTGTAGAACGAGGAGAATCGCAAAAATCGGAGAATAATAATCGGAAGAATCGTATAATCGGAAAAATCGGAGAATCGTGTAGAACTATAGAAGAATCGGAAAAATCGGAGAATAACAAAGAACTCGGAGAATAGGAATAATCGGAGAATCGGAAGAATTGTACGTCACAATTCATATTTTACTATTCTCCGATTTAGCCATAATCGCACTCTTCTGGAGTAACATACCGTGGAATGTTTGTTACATGCTGGGACATATCACGCAAGCTAAACAGAAAGGTTTCCGTTGTCACGATCTCACATTGTCGAGTCTTCTTTTAAAATGTGTTAAATACTAGGATATCCAAACGATAGTGATGCTGCGGCACATTCTATTAATACTGACATAGTTTAGGCAGTGTTCCATCTACCTGCGCGTCCCAAGACTTGTTAAGCACGTTTAATTCTAAAAATCGTCACAAATTTTAGCGTTACGAAAAGTGGTTTAAGATCCCTCTGCCACTCCCCACCAATAGGTATTAGTTTTCGAGAGTCTTAGTTTTCTTACATGTAATTTCCCAAATCATGGGCTAAATGCTCCCTCAAGAACGCACAAAATTCCTTTCTGTTCATTATTACGGTTGACTATTATGGTGTAATGAAGTCATTGAGGGTTACATCATTGTCTGCAGGAAAAAAAACAACAACGATTATGTAACTTAAAATCTGTCCTGGTGTGTATCAACTTCATGTATGGTGATGAATCGTTATAGAGGTGTGACTTTTTGGATATAATACGATACATATCAACCTCTCCTTTACCAGATTGGGACAATCGAAAGATATAGAAATTGTAGAAGCAAAAAGCTGACTTATGTTTGGACATAAAACGATACACATGAATCTCCCCTTTTACCAAATTCCGAAAATCAAAAGATGTGGAAATTGTAGGAGCAAAAAGCTAATATAATTTTGCCGGGATTGTCTGAGCAAATTTCGGTGGAAATTAAGCGATCGGTTTTGCGCTGATTTGAAGAACGTTTCTAAAGAAATTCCTGAATTTCGCAGTTCTACGACCACCGACATATCAGAAGCGTTGAAGTACAATTGGCTTCTACTTGTGACAGGAGCCCATCACCCTCCTCAGTGCTTGTGATGATAGAGGAGTGGACTGATCGAGATTGTTAAGTGGCCTTAATCGCAATATCGTGTAGTTTAAGCTGGTCCCGACTCAAGTAATTTACTTATGACTATGTAATGACATTGATCATCGCAGTTATGTACACAACTTAAGCAGATTTAACTTAATTTCGCATGCGCAGCTCTGCGACCATCGAAATCTGATCAGAAGCGCTGAATTACAATTGGCTTCTATGTGGGAGTCGAGACTGACCCGATTAGATCGAGATTGTTAAGTGACCTTCATCGCAATACCGTGTAGTTTAAGCTGTTTCCGACTCAAATCATTTACTTGTGACTATGTACTATAGTGTTCTTGTGGTTTTAAAGCCATTGTCGGAAACAGTTCATGAGGCCCCGTTAGGGGAGGTTCTTTATGTCGTCCGTCTGAGTTTCAAACCTTTTCACGACGCAATTTCGGAAGGTCGAAGGTTGCTGTCGTAATTTCCCGTGAGCGGCTCGTCGTTCGTCGACATTTCAGCACCTTCATGTCGCCGTTTCAAGGCCATGTCGCTTGTCGGAATTTACCCCTAACAGGGCCTCGTTAATCCACAATTTTTCACAAGTTTCATATTAAATAAACATTCTGCACACAAAACTAAAACGTCTTTGATACTGTTTCTTTATCGTATTTTTATGTCAGCCTTAATGCTATTCCCACTGACAGGTATGGTATACTAATGCTTTATGTTAACTGATAAGATAATGAACAGTAATAACCTGTGTATCCATGCAGATTTTAACTTATTTTCCACCTCCATGAAGCCACCACTTTTTTGCACCAGTTTGACCATGATCTCTTATTAAATACAGAGTTAACTGTATTAAAGTTCACTTTGCTCATCAATGTCTCTTGTTACAATTTGTGATTATTTTTTTTATTCCGGTACGTATTATAGTATTTTGAACATGTGGAAGAAGCTGAATGGGCAGTGGAAGTGTGTAAAGCCACAGGCAAACCTACTGCTGTTTCAGTGAGCATTGGCCCTCATGGAGATTTGCACGGCATTCCTACTCGAGAATGTGCAGTGCGATTGGCTCGTGCAGGTATATTTTAAGGACACATAACTTCTGTTACACCACCGCAAGTATTGGATAATACAATTAAGCTACCCTATCTAAGGACCACACCAGGGACACAGAAACAAAAGGGTCAAAAAAGATACCCTATTTAAGGCCTAAAACCAGATTTTCGTTTTTTTTCTATGTAAGAAATTCTTGGAAAACTACTATGAATATGTGAAGAAATCACAGCTTGTTTCAACGTGAAGTTTGATATTATCGGACGAACGTTTTACCTGATTTACCAACATGTGTGTATGCGGTCGCTTTAACCATAATGTTTGGAAAATGCTTACAAAATCAAACATGATGATTTCAAGCAAACTTTTTTAAGTGTGAAGAAATCAAAAGTGGCTTTATAAGACAGGCAAAACCGCAAAGTGATTATTGAATTTCGTGTTGTGCAATCTTGGTCTGAAATCATACTTGTGATTTCAAATCGAACTCGTGCTGCGCGCTTGTTCGATATCTGAAATCACGTGTATGATACAGGGGCGGATCCAGAGTAGTTCAAGTGATTTCCAGAAATCACTCAAATGTTTCCAAACCTGGGTTTGTTATTTCTCAGGTTGTTTCTTGAAGCTCAAGAAATCAATTATCCTTCTTGTTGCAGTGTTTATTACGAAATAAAACAAAGAAAAAAATCGTCGAATTTCGTTATACCGTCGATTACACAGCAAACCCAGTCCTTTCCGAACGAATTTGACGAATCTCCGTTCGCGCGCTTTCGTCCTTTGTCGAGACTTCGGAGAACAACACGAAAAAATTCGTAGGCACGACCGGACAAAATTTGTACGCAGTGGGTGGGAGTGGTTAGTTTATAGATCTTTCCACAAATCACTCAAAACCCTCCTCTATTGGCCAGAATCACTCGCATTGTCTTGCGAACTACTCAAACTCGGTTGTGATTGGCTATCCAGGACGCAAACTACCGTGCAAACTACTGACAATCGTATATAAAGGGAAGCCTCTCCCCGAAAGTCCCTCGTTTGATGTGGCTCCGATCAGAGTTCATTGTTAAAGTAACTTGCGACGGAGGAAGACAAGGGAAATTTTAATTATAAATGATGGTTCGAGGCGATCCAGTTTGTCGGAAGGAGGACTGTTCACAGTATGATGTTGGCTTGGTTTTCAAGGAAATCAACTCATATTCGGACCAGGACAAGTTCAAGTTCAAGTTCATAGAGAATGTGTGGAAACCAGGTGAGCTATTTGATTTCCCAGCGTCAGTGGAATGTTCGAATTCTAGCCGTCATTTTGTGTGGAGCTGGCTGAAAAGATTTCCTTGGCTAGCATACTCTAAATATGTCGATGGTGCATTTTGTTTACCGTGTGTTTGTTTTGGAGTCCAGTGTGGGCGAAATACGAATAAACTAGACAAATTGTTAAAGTCTCCACTCACACTTTGGACGTCCGCCGTTTCACGTTTTACCAAACACGCCAGCGGGAAATGTAAGATGCATAATTTTGCAGTGATCGCAATGGAGAATTTTCTGAGAAACATGAGAAGAGAAGCGGTTCCAACTGATCAGCAGATCAACAATTTACTTCAACCGCAAATCAATAGAAATCGCGAAATTCTGAAATCCCTTTTTAAAACAATAATTTTCTGCGGAAAAACAACATAGCCCTCAGAGGTACACGAGATGATGATCGAGGAAATGGCAGTCTTTCCGGTAATTTCCATGCACTGTTAGAATTTCGAATTGACAGCGGCGACCAAACACTAAAACATCACCTGAAAACCGCTCCCAGAAATGCGACTTATATTTCTAAAACCATTCAAAATGAGATGATTACAACTGTGGGTGCTATCGTAGTGAATAATTTGTCACAGGAAATCAGGGACAGCAAATATTTTTCTATTATGCCTGACGAAGCAGCTGACATATCAAATAAAGAAAACCTTTCAGTGGTGATCAGATTTCTCGATTCGACCAAAACAGTCAGAGAAGAGTTTGTAGGATTCTACCTTTGTGAGGATGGAACAACAGGAGCAGCTATCAAAGATTAAATTGTATTAATACTTATATCTGGACAAAAAAGTCATTCTTCAATAGTTTTTAGAGTTATTTTTCCACTGACACTGGGTATTTGATAAGCTTAAATGGTTTTCACATATTCTCTCAGTCTGAGCTCATTGGACCACATCAATTTATACACTGATCTAAAAGGCTGTTGGCACCCTTACAAGCATCCAAGACAGCAATTCAGGCAGCAGATCTACTACATTTTCAAAGGCAGCCCTCAATCTTAATTGACATGCTAGACTCCTTAGACAACAGAAAGGCAAATTTCTGGACAAAGAAAATTGTTATTCTGGTTTGTCTGTGTAAATACACAGAATTGATTTTTTTTGTACAGAATTATGCCTTTCTGAGGAGGTACTGTTAATGTGTCTGAATGGCTTAAAGTGCTCTCAGAATGCAGAAAAATTGCATTCTGGGAGCACTAAATTTCAAATTTTCTTGGGGTAGCATGCCCCCAAACCCCCCTAGTTAAGGTGCTGCAAATCACTCATGTAAAATCCTGGATCCGCCCCTGTGATATCAGACCTAATAATATACATGCAAAAATTTCAGCATGCTCATTGGCTGAGAGTACGTCAATTAATCCCAAACAGTGCAGAAAATTGAAATTGAGTGCAGAAAGTTGAAATTAAATTTTTGCATGTATATTATTAACAAGTAATCACATGATTACCTGTACAAATTGCACTCCACTGAGTTCAATTACCATTATTCATAAAACATGTTCGTCCACTTGACATTGTCATACAGCAGCTGTAAGTCGGCAATAAAACATAATTCAAGGAATGCTTTTCTTGCTAATTTTTCAGGTGCTGATGTCATTGGTGTTAACTGTCACTTTGGACCTAAGGAGTCTGTTGAGACTTGCCGTTTGATGAAAGAGGCTCTTGATGCTGCTGGATTCAAGAAACATCTGATGGTTCAACCTATTGCTTATCACACTCCTGATGCTGGTAAACAGGGATTCATTGATCTACCAGAATTCCCATTTGGTAAGTGGTACATTTTTGAGCCATTTTTCAGTTACAATCAGTTACTCTGCATCTTTGAATCCCATGTTGGTCTGGTCTGGTCTGGTGAAAATGTACAGTTTTTAGCAGTTTAAGCTTTTATATGTATTTTGATATTATTGTGTTTGCAAGGTGCTATTGAATAGCAATTAGTGTAATCTTAAGTGCATTATCATCATTGAATGATTTGTTCGTGAACAGATTTAAAAGAACAGGTGGCCGGTTTTGGATTCATGAACGGAACGACAACTTCGAAGTTGATGTCAAATATCTCTGTTTCCTCCTTTGTCCTCAGCTTTGGAGCCACGTCTCTTGACCCGCTGGGATGCTCACAAATTTGCCCGTGATGCATACAATGCAGGAGCTCGTTATATTGGTGGCTGCTGTGGATTTGAACCTTACCACATCAGAGCAGTTGCAGAAGAAGTATGTTTAAATGCATTTTAATGGATATGACTTGATGTTCATCTGCACTGTGACACAAGTTGAATTGTTGTTGACTTGACTGCAAGCAAAATCTGCTTAAAATGTGTGTTTAAAAAATTTCCTTTCAGAGTCAAGAGCAATTTTTTTATTGTTGTGGTACATAATTTGCCAGAGAATATTGTGTTCCAGTGAGTATTAAATAAATTCACGCAACAATTAGTTATATAAGCACAATAATTGTTATTACAATTATTGTATTCTCCTTATTAATCTATTTTTTGTGCAAATAGCTACATGCAAAAGAACTTGTAACACAATTATAACACCCACATTGTAACAAAAAGCAGGCCCTCTTTTAAAGTGCAATAAAAAATTTCACCTATTTCAGAGCCGATTATTCGATGAGAATGGACAATTAAATTATGCAATAAATTGAACAACTTGTGCGATTATTTTAAAGCTTCTTTTACTTGATTTCAGCCGGAGAAACCATTTGTTTCTGCTGTCCTACAGATAATTTGAGTATAAAGAATCATTTTCAGCATTTGCTTGTACTAGCTTTGCTGGGCACTTGGTTTTGCCCGACCTTTTGCTTATGTAATACTAATTTGAGGCTCTTCAATTGACCACCATTGACGGCTTCCGAGTATGATCGATCACAAAGTTGCATGAGGGAAAAAAAAACATCTACCCATTGGGTCCGTGGGTCATTCGTCCATTCAATTTTCAATCCAAATTAAAAATTAAATTGCTATGTCAATTTTTGATTTTCCTTTGTTTTTCTCTCGAACGAACGTGTATGGGGTATCTTTTCCTTTTTTTGATTTTGCCAAAAGTGGAATGAATGGAGGGAACACAAAAATTGATTTCAGTTTTCAATTTTTAATATTGGATGAAAATAAAATGGACGAAAACCACACGGACCCTTATTGGAGGGCGGCCCTTATTAACTTTTCCGCTCCATGTGCGGCGCTTAATCGAGGGCCGCGCGCTTATTCAAGTAAATACGGTAAGTGTGTTAACTCTGTCCTTGGAGGGTAACAGTAAGGAAAGTAATACTGGTAATTTGGTCCAGTTGTTATTGCCATTTCATGTGATGCTATTCTGAAACGTGTGTTATTCTGCACATGCAGTTGGCCAAAGAAAGAGGCAAACTACCAAAAGCAAGTGAAAAACATGATTATTGGGGAGAGGGATTGAGGCTGCACACAAAGCCATGGGTCAGGGCAAGGTAAGAATTAATCATACTTATTTACTGTTTATGAATAAGAGGTCCCATAAATTTGCTGTATGACCAAGCCTTTGAGCTTTTTGTGTCCCTAATAAAATGCTAAAATAATAAAAAATAAATGCAAGGCACTGCGCTCCTATTAAATTACAGACTCCCTCTGGACGTTATACAGGTTCCGATAATTTTTTTTTATTTTGGTTGTCCAAATTCTTACATACATTACTTCTCATTTTGGAATTTCTTTTGACACATCATGTTTTAGGGCACGCCGGTCATTCTGGGAGAACCTCAAGCCATCAAGTGGTCGTCCATTCTCCTCCAGTATGTCCACCCCTGACAACTGGGGAGTTACAGCTGGTGATAAGGAGTTGGTACAGCATAAAGAAAGCACCACCCAGGAGGAGATGAACGAAGTTTTTAACCATGTCACTGGTGTGAATGGTGTAGCATAGAAAACCTCACTTCATAAAGCTGAGCCATTGCTTACAAGAGCGTTAGTGTTAAAAGTGTGCTGGTCAATATGGCAAATTAGGAATTTGTTTTAGTAGAAATGATTTTGGCATACATGCTCTATCTGACTCTCCAACGTGGTTGAACAGTTTCAGTAACTGTGTAAGCAGAGCACCAAAAAGAGGTGTATTCAAGGGGTTTTTACAATGCAAAGTGGAAAGCAATAACATATAGAACGTTTGCACATGACGTCACGGCAGTCATGTTGGTGTTCCTAAACAAAGAAAAGGCGGCCTTGTTGGTATCTCAAACTGATCCTCCAGGAAGAAATTGTATTCTTAATGCAAACATCTCCTTTGTTTCCGTTAAAAACATGGCCGCTGATCACGTGAGTGAAAAGGATCTATACATGTATTATCTTCTGATATTAACTGATGCAGAGCCCTATAAAATAAATAGCATTTACTTGAGTGGACTCTCCAGACTTCCAAGTTATTTCTTGGAACAATTTTTGGGTAGATGGCTGACGGTTGCTACTTTACTGTCGTTACTGTGTGAGCAAAATGTTTTCTGACAGTTCTTTTATCGTAATTTTCTACCTTCTGCATCCTAAAAGCTTAAGAATTATACAGGGTATAACTCAAAACTGTCACAGATAGCCAACTTATTCATCTTCTGACATTGTAGTATTTTTTTTTAAATCTCACATCTGAAATCTGCAGCTTGCGCAAGGCAATTGCATCTTTCCTTTGTAGTTATAAGGTCAATATTAAAGGAGTGCATTTACTAATTCTTGTTGAGTTGTGTTCTTTCAGTCATTGTAGATGTGCTGCTGTGAAGGGTATGGGTTCAACCAGTTTAGTCTGGGAAAGGGTTCAGAAATCCTAGAGTTTTGGTTTAGAATAGAGTATCGTTTTCCAAATTTGTGAAACTTTTTGTCCAGACTTGGTAGACCAAGCATTGCTACTCAAAAAAAGAAAATCAGCAAATTTACATTTACCCACAACTTGGTTTAACCAGGTGAATTAGGTCTGATGTGGGTTGAGGGTCCTGGGGTACTTCCCCTCCTAAAAATTCCTAAAGTACCCACCTTGGGGGACTTGGTGAAATCCTTTTTTGAGTATTGCATAGTCCACAAATTCAAACTTGAAGGGTTAGAAAAGCAGGAAGCCTCTTTAAATTGTGATGTAACAACCTTCAATTTCTAGTATTTGCCCTAACAATTTAGTTTGAAAATCATGAGAACACTATACACACAAGGTTCTCCCGCGGACTGTTTCTTGAAAGGAAGGGTGGTTATCAGGGTTAGAGTGCTGTTTTATGACTGCAATGTTTACAATAGAGTGACAATATTGTTGGATTCCAAGGATACGCAAAACAGTTCATTTGTACATGTACTTTGTGCTGCTCCATATGCCAATAACTACACAATCATTTATAGAGTCCAACCAGAAAATGGAGCCTAAAACGTTATCGAGACTTCTAAAAAATCAATCCCTGGCCCCATAAATGTGCCTTCCGTAGAGTATTGCTTTGGATAACAATGTTCAGTCTGAACAATGGAGGTCTTATAGTTATTGGGATCAATCTACCCCATACGCCAGCTAGCTACTTACCGCTAACCACCTTTTGAACCTCTAGGACCTGAAGGAAAACAAACCTTTTACTGTACTTTCACAGCACTTTTAATGCTTGAAAGAGAGATCGGCAAGTATGATTTGTAAATTCACAAGTTTTTTTTGCATATATGTTCATATATCTGTTTAAATTTCAAAGAAGATGCCTGCCACCAAAGCTTCAACTATGCAAGACAAGGACAGCAACACTCTGCATAGGCAAGCCAGCCTCACAACCCTAACACTCATCTGTCTTGCAGTCAAGGGCAGGGCATGTCTATATAACAAATGCAAGACTTGGAAATACCCTAATTTATTTTTTTCTGAAGCATCTCAGCGGGCCGGAATCCCAAATCCTCGAATCTGATTGGCTAATCGCGCGCTCGTAACCGGTCCAGCTTTTTACGATACGGACCACGGTCCGGATTTTTATCCGCGCTATTCGCGGCAAATTGAAAAAAAAAAAGCTAACAAACAGAAAAAATAAATAAGTTATTTACCGGTCTAGGTCGGTCCGTATGGGAAAAAACTGTGCCCTTGAGTACGGCCCTCGGCCTTTGGCCTCAGGCCGTACTCAAGACCTCGGGCACAGTTTTTTCCCATACGGACCTCCCGCCCGGTAAATAACATATATATAGTGTCCTTGTAACACAGTATGCCTTAAACAAAAGCATCCCTCCTCCCTAAATCACCCATCACCAGTTAGAGCTGGTGTTTTGTCATCTTACAAGACCAGTTTGGAGATCAGACCTCCTCAAGTTTAAAAGATGGTACGAAAACCTAGAAAAAAAAAATATTTTGTTGAGTTCAGACAGATATATTTTTCATTTTGGAACCGTCACTAAGGATGATTTACTAAGCATTTTCATGGAAATTGGGTAAATAGGTGAGGTGGAAACAAATGGCATAAGAGCGATTAAGATGAAAAGGGGGACATGACACCTAATCTATTTCCATAGTTTAGCCAGAACCTACTGAGCATGCACATTCCTGTACTAGATATGAAGTTGTTGGTCGAGTGTCAACCATGTATCGGTCGATATGATCGACTCTGGACCGAGTAGCTACCAACATGTTGATCGACTTGCGATCGACAATCGACCGCGGTTGTCATAGGGAAGATATATGGAAAATGATTTCATTTATTATTTTCTGTTTAAAACTACATCATGTGTCTTAAACATGTTTAACAATTTGAGAAATGTTCACTTCCAGAACAGTTTTCTCCTCCATAGCGTCCCCTGTTCACTGACATCCCTCACTTGAATGCGATACGTGCATGGGATGACAGCTTCTCCTCCTGGAAGATGCCGAGGTGGCCACGGAGGGAAGCTATTACAGGGAATCCCAGTTTGTTCGCTGAAATATAGTACGCATTACGACAAGGTGCAATAACATGAAAGTAATTCAAATTTAAGCTAAAAAAAAATTGATTTCGAGACCTTTACATACCATTCACTGCATTCCACCTCTACTATGCTTAAGAGTTCCCAAAAACAAGACGAAAGCTCTCGTGGTACCCGCCCTATAGGTAGGCCAGCAATGGTGTGGACTCGCTCACACGTTTTGCGTCGGTTGTCTGGTTCCTTGAATGTGTGGGAATTTATTCAGGTGCTGGGACCCCTACCAAACATGCATGAGGATCATGCTTATTCCCATATTCTTTAGTTACTGGAAGTACAATAGACTGGGGTGGTCGAATCTGAAACTCATGATACCACTTTATCACCACGTTGCTAACGACGATAAACGTCATCGCAATAATTGATCTGAAATTTACAAAAATTAAATACAATTGTAATTATTTTTAATGCTTGTTAATTTGCGACGCAAGTCATAGAAAATACTGACTTGTTTCTTGCAGTAGTCATATAAAATGAATCCGGCATCACTAACTGATTATAAATAAAATTCAACAAAGGCAAAAACTAGTATTTCACGTAAACAACAGCATCAGCACTTTTCAAACTGAAGTTACACGACCATGACTAAGTGATAAACCAAACGAGGGTTAACAATCACAAGCACTCGAACGCGATACTCATGCAGACATTTCATTACACAGCATTATAATGCCACATTGCTCTATCAGACTTATCAAACGTAGTCTATTCCACGCTGAACGGGTGCTTGTAAAACTGGTCCACACATGTAATTTCAAAAATATCAATCTTTTTAGTCATCTGAACTTTTTGAATTTGCGAAATTGAGATTCTTGAATACAACTACCTTGACTCTGATTTTGTTCATGCACAATGGGTAAGTTCTGAAGTTTCACTCTTTGCGAGAACATTCGTGACAGAAGAAATTATCGTGACTGTTACTTCTCGCAATATTTATCGATTCCGATAGGAATACAGTCTATGTGCACCCACGATCCACAATCATTCACCACATTCCGCATTCCCGCACGAGAGGGTACAAATGGGGGTACCCAGTTATCAGTTGACTCAGTGCTAATTTTCTGGCCAATTCTCAGTTAACTACTAGTTTTAGTTAGATATTAACTTTAATTTTTTTAGTAGCGTTTATTACTGCACTATAATCCAAATTTTGTTTATTTCAGCGCATCAATCACTTTTGGAGTGGACCCTACTAAAATCAACGTATCAAAGGAGAGTGCTGACAAAGGGATGGAAGTATCCGGCACGGAATAATAAGACCTTTCGTGAGTGTAATACTTTGCAGCCCACTTAGTAATTCTTGAAAGCGACTCTTTTACTATGGCTCCAAAGTCTTGCGCGTAGTTCAAAGCACTGAATGTTTCGTGTTTGAAGTGGGAAATCGCGTGTGGGTTTTCCACCTGCGTAGTGAAAAAGTGTTAAAAGCTCAACTAGGTCAACAAACAAAGGATTTGAGGAACTGATATTTTCTATCAGCCAGTTAATCCATTTACGTAACAGGATGAGAGAATCTTGGGTTTTCTTGGACATTGTACCCTCTGGACCACTTGTATTCCTTGATAAAATGAAACGCTCCTTTACGCTAGCTACTGTTCTCTGTATCTCGCTACAGACTCTGTCGACGTTCTCCTTCGCCTCCCTAAATGATACCTTTTTTCAAGGCTTTCCTTTTTCGTGAATTTCAAAAGTGTCAAAAAGGCAAATAAGGGTTTTAAGGAATAACGCAGTTTCAGAAAAGCCGGTTACGAGTCTAATATACATGAAAGAATTACTCGATTCTGATTGGCTGAGAGCAGTGCAGTTCAAGTGTAACACCAGTGCAAAAAGTGTGACAACAGTGAAAAAAGTGTAACACCAGTGCAAATTACACATCGATATTCTGGATTATGATATTCTTTCTTTTTAAACGAACCGCTTTGAGTTCGTAGCGTTATCAGCTGATCTTCATCAGCCAATCAGTAAATAAAGTGTCAAATCCGCGTCAAATGCTCACTTCCTGTCCGCAATGAGATCTTCCGGCACTTCCTCCAGGCGAATTTTTTCATGTTAATATTATTAAAGTTCAACTGCCTGTTTAAGAAAAACCAGACAAGTAATCCTATTTCCCCGACACAGTTTTTTAGAGGAAGGTGTGAAGAACACATAGCGATGTTGATCGTTTTCTCCCGTTCAATTCCGACCGGAAGCGAACTCGATTTGTGAGCCTCGGTACTTTTGGAAATCAAACGCTCTATTCGCACAACGTTAACTTTTCAACTTCAAATAAATATATATTTGTAATCTTCAATTCTTAGGCTTTCATAAAATATATACTTTACTGGGGTTTGCGATAAACGCGGAGCGGTAAAGCAGCTTCAACGAAAGATGGTCATTTGGGGTACGCTGATACCTTAAGAAAATTTGAAATTTAGTGCTCTCAGAATGTAATTTTCCTGTATTCTGAGAGCACTTTAAGCCAGCATCATTTGTGTATATTTACACAGACAAACCAGAATAACATTAATCTAAGCCATAAAGTTACTGTTTTTGAATAGATAAAGAATTTTTTGGTCTAGAAATTTGCCTTTCTTTGTCTTGGATGCTTGTGGGGGTGCAAATAACTCTCCAGTGGGAGTCAGCTCAGTCAACTCATAATCAGGGGAGTGGAGGAAAAAGATATCAAGACTTATTGGTGAATATTACGAAACATCATTGTTACGAAAATGTATCCGCAAAACTGAAAAATTGGAATCATACTTGCCTTTTTAGCCTTATAGATCAGGGTATAAAATGATGTAAAAGCCATTTAACAGGCCTTCTGATAGGGTGCGATAAAAAAAATGCAAATTATGCAAAATTTGCAGGGCAGATTATGCGATTATAGAGGCCAATTATGCGATAAATAATGAAGATTATGCGATTTTTTTCTGAGCAATTTTAAGCTTGTTTTATAAGGTTCCAGGATAAGAAAAACACTTTTTTGCTGCTCTTAAGACATTTTGAATGCGTTTCTGCTTTATATGAAACAATTTTATTGTGCAAAACACAAAGCTAAACTCAACCTTGTTCCCAGGGTCCTTTCCTACTCGGCCCCGGACGGTTGAGATGGACCTTTCACAAGATGCCGGTGAAATGGAAACGGTTATCAGGATTTGAAGAATGTTATACACTGTATATATTCATATAAGCACCCTTGTCACTTGTCAAGGGTGGCATCTATGCTGTCAGGGATGTCTTCTCCTCTATCATTTTTCTCCTTAAATTCTTTCCCACAACAAAAGCTCTGCTGGTAAACTTGCATAATTAGGAATATCCTGTCTGTAGTGGTTTTAAAATTCCCTAACATTATCCTTCCAAATGGGGTCAGTAGCCAACAAAATAGAAGGAACCACTGAAAATCCTTTGTAGCACAGAAAAACATCATCTTCACATCTGCTGTCCAGTTGTGCAAGAGTATGGTAAAGGAATTCTGTTGTCAAATTGATCCTATAATAGTCTTCAGAGGTTGGGACTGGTGCATTGTTTCTGTGAAATTGTCTCTGAATTATCCTGGGCATGCTTGGCTGCACTGAAACACATCTTGCTAGGGTAACAGCTTTTTCATAAAGAGAATAGTACCTGGTATCAAGTTCAGTTTGCATATCTGTTAATGCTTATTTCAACAAAACAATTTCCTCCTGCTTTGAGAAGATCCATTGCTTTCTTAGGTAGCCTAACTGTGAGTGGCCTGGTTAAGTCTGAAATGTGTCTCACAATAACAAGAGTAACAATAAAGGAAAATGTGATTACATTAATTAAGGCTAGTGCATCATTTCTACTGTTTTGATTCTAGGAGCATTTCTGTTAATTGAAATGTCTTCAAGTGTAGCCACAACTGGGTGAAGAAGATCACGATTCGGTCCATACCAACCAATGCGCTCAATCCACCTTGTTCGAAACACATTGTTTTAAAATTATTATTATTTTAAAAAGAGATTTCAGAATTTCGCGATTTCTATTAATTTGCTGTTGAAGTGAGTTGTTGATCTGCTGATCAATTGGGACCGCTTCTCCTCATGATTGTCACAAAATTCTCCATTGCGATCACCGCTCGCGTTTTTGGTATAACGTGAAATAGTGGGCGTCCAAAGTGTGAGTGGAGACTTGAACAATTTGTCTAGTTTATTCGTATTTCGCCCACACTGGACTCCAAAACAAACACACGGTAAACAAAATGCACCATCGACATATTTAGAATATGCTAGCCAGGGAAATCCTTTCAGCCAGCTCCACACAAAATGACGTTGGAATTCGAACATTCCACTGACGCTGAGAAGTCCAATAGCTCACCTGGTTTCCACACATTCTCGATGAACTTGAACACTCCTGGTTTGAATATGAGCTGATTTTCTTGAAAACCAAGCCAACATCATACTGAGAACAGTCCTCCTTCCGACAAACTGGATCGCCTCGAACCACAATTTATAATTTAAATTCCCGTTAGCCTACGTGTAGCCGCACCCTCCCCCCAGGAAGGAAAAAAACGGGAGGAGGGAACGTACGTTCCCTCCCCCCGTTTTTTCCTTCGGGGGGGAGGGTGCGGCTACACGTAGGCTAAATTCCCGTCTTCCTCCGTGGCAAGTTAACGATGAACCCTAATCGGAACGAGAACAACCGAAGGCACTTTCAGGGAGAGGGTTCCCTTTATATACGATTGTCAGTAGTTTGCACGGTAATTTGCGTCCTGGATAGCCAATCACAACTGAGTTTGAGTAGTTCGCAAGACAATGTGAGTGGTTCTGGCCAATAGAGGAGGGTTTTGAGTGATTTGTGAAAAGATCCATAAACCATGAAGTCCCACCCACTGCGTACAAATTTTGTCCGGTCGTACCTACGAATTTTTTCGTGTTATTCTCGGAAGTCTCGGCAAAGGGCGCGAACGGAGACTCGTCGAGTTCGCTCGGGAAGGACTGAGTTGCTGTGTAATCGACGGTATGAAGAGATTCGACGCTTTTTTTCTTTGTTTTATTTCATAATAAACACTACAACAAGAAGGGTACTTGATATCTCTAGCTACGAGAAAGAACCTGAGAAATAACAAACGCAGGTTTGGAAACATTTGAGTGATTTCCGCAAATCACTTGAACTACTCTGGATCCACCCCTGAGAGTATTTGGTAAAAATATACTAAGCAACTCATAGCATTGGTTGGTTCTACGCGCGCTTTACGTACCTGGTACGAGAGGAGAGTCTGGTACGACCATTTGCAGTTTCACGGGTTTTGCAGCAAGACTCTAGCAGGAGGGCAGTATCGATGAATGACACGAAATAGCTTCGCTGTCAGTAGTCTCCTTCGCAGCCGTTATTAGGGTCGTCACGCAACGCTCCTCCCCACTAACGGCTGCTCACGAGAGAGACACATTCCTTTCCCTTTGTTTTGAGAACCAATAGAATGCACGATATTGTTATCGGCTACGCCAATCAAATTCCTCGTTATATTTGCTGGGCGCTTGCTGTGCGCGCTAGAACAAAACATGACAGATGCACACGTGCGAAACGACTTGGACCAGGTTTCCAGAATATGGATGCCTGCTTCTTATTGGTCAATTTTAGGGAAAGGAATGTCTCTCTCTCGTGAGCAGCCGTTAGTGGGGAGGAGCGTTGCGTGACGACCCTAATAACGGCTGCGAAGGAGACTACGCTGTCAGGAAAAACTTTGTTATCTTTGTCAACATCTAGGAATGATCGTATTCAGTATGATTTAATAGAATGTCAATTAACTGTTAACTTTACATTTATCAGTTAACTGTTAACCCCATTCGCACCCTCAGGGTGCTAATGGGGGTACCCAGTTATCAGTTAACTGCTAACTTTTTGGCTAATTCTCAGTTAACTACTATTTTTCAGTTGGCCAATTATCAGTTATTGTTAACCCCATTCGTACCCTCCTGTATTCATACTTAAAACGCGATGAGTCAGCAACCAACAGGTTGTTTATTTCTCCTATTGAAGTAAACAGCGGGCGTGAGTTTGGCGCGGAGCTTATTTAGTGAAGCAATGAAAAAAAATAAATTAACTAACGACAAAATGTAATTAACACTTTTTAGAAATGCGACAAGCGCGGAACTCTTAAGTAGTTTGCTACGGTAATAAGCCAAAACAACAGCTATTACTAAAAATAAATATCACAAAAACTTCGGAAGTAAAAAGGAATAATCTATTATTTTAAATCACGCTTTTTCGTAATTTCGAATAATACATTAACCAAATAATAGGCCAACACGTTAGTTTTGGATAATTAGGTGCTGTTGGCTTTTGTAAGTGTTTTTAAATGATTAGCATGCTAAATACGAGAAACCGCAAATTGAATAAATAAAAATTTCAACGAAGCGAAGCGAATCCCAAAATAGCCAATACTAAGGTTAAGAGAAAGATTATAAGATAAGAGAATACCCAATACTAAGTGGCAAAACACACAATTATACTGATAGTAACCTTATGGAATGAATAAAACTGAATAAAGAAGAAACGGCTAACATACACGGCTAAACGCCGTGCTACCGTGGTATAACGTTCTTTGAGCTTACGGCGACTTGCAAGAGTTCCTCGTCTATTCCCTAGTCACAGAACTACATGACTACAATAAGTACAGGTACTACAAGAACTACAGGAACTACATATTAAACTACAATAAGTACAGGTACTACGAGAACTACAGGAACTACAGGTACTACAAGGTCTACATGAAGTAGAGAACTACGTATACAGTAACTACCCGAACTATAGGTACTACAAGAACTACACGACAAAGTACCGTTATTAGAGCAGTTAAGCTGAACTGTATTGGTGACGTTTTGAGGGTGCTATATTCGTGGCGGTATCATGGACCTATTACCTTTCAATAAACCTGTCTAACCATTCACGCAAGAAAGCATCTGCAACCCGAACGGCGGATACTTCTGGCCAATTAGAGAGCAGTGTTGATGATCGGTTAAACTGGTAATTTGCAAGTAAAATACGAATTACACTCCGGTATAAACACCAGATCGCGAATTGTGCGCCGTCGCAGTTTTCTTTCTAGTGTGATCAGCGATCAGACAGTCACGTCACTTCATAGTTTTCCAAGCGAAAATGGCATCGGTAAGTCTAAATCGTACCTTTTCAGTCATGGAAGTGCAGTTTTGGAGATCAGCTTGCGAGTCTGTTTTATTGCAGAGGCGTGGTTTGCTTGAAAGGCTTGATGCCGGTGAAGTTGTAATTGGTGATGGCGGTTTCGTTTTTGCCCTGGAGAAACGTGGCTATGTGAAATCTGGTCCTTGTACACCAGAAGTAAATGTAGAGCATCCATCAGCAGGTTTGAAAGCCATGTTTGATCTTAATCATTCAACACCCAGTCCAATAAATCAGACAGTTTGGTTTCTACTGATCTAAAATTTTGCATACATGTTTTTCAAACCTTTATCTACCAGATGTTTAAAAATAACAGCAATCTGGAAGGGTCAATCTAGCCTCCAGGAATACCTTAATCATACAACACCCCGCCTTTATTTTCGTTTCATATAGTTGGTAAATCTCTTTTTAGTGTGGGATAGAACCCACACTATTGCTATCGGGCTCTATAACTTGCTAGCTAACATGCAACCATACCGATCATTAGCCGTAGCTGGTCGACGGAAAGCCGACCAACACTCGACACTGTTTGACTGTATCATGGACTGAGATCGATACGGGCACGAGGCTCATCGAGCGAGGAAGGAGATCCAATTTATGGCGTTGCATCCCCGCCAAAATTCGACTCTTGCTTTTCAAATTCATTTCCATTTTATCTTTGTTGTCTAAGATTCGGCATCAAAGTTTCACACAACCTCGTCCCCAGGGGTCCCTTTTATCATGCGCGAGTAATCGGGACCCCTGGCCAAAGGGATTTGAACACGAATTTTCATTGGCTGTTGAAAGACAAAAGCACAACAACCGGAAGTTTAGATCACTCGCAGCACAAGCAAAAACATGGTAGAACTCCCGATAACGCCAACAAAAGATGTTACGCGAGTTTGTCGAACCTGCAACGAAAACATAATATTTAAGAATCACCCGCTAGATCTATTTGGTGAAAAGGCATCAAAAGAAAGAAATATTTCCTCCCTGGAAAGATTTTTTGGATTAGAAATTGCATGTCCTGCTACAACAAAGTTCCAGGAGTTTCTTAGGAAAATAGAGTTCGATAGAGTGGTCTAGGCAACAGCAAGAGTCAGTTCGCCGTTTGAAAAGAGGAAAGAAAACAACAAAAAGTCCATCCTTTAAATGCCCGCATGCGCAAACGCGACGTGAGCTAAAAAAGAAGAAAACTTGCGAAGGCGAACCACGAAAAGGGCCCAGCAGATCGCTGTTTCAGACGCACATGGACAAAGCCTTCAAAACTCGACCACGTCCAGTAATTCGTCTTTCACCCTTGGCAAAAGGCGACGGGAAGAAACGAAAACAGTCAACACCATCAAAACAAGACGGAATTCTTTTGGAGTCTGGTTTGTGAAACCCAGTGGTATTTGCCGAAATTTAAACAATGACACATAATAATATATAATCTATACTAGAAATACGACTCCCGTAAAACCTCGCGAAGCTAGTTTTTAAAGAACTCGTAATTGTTTTTCCTGAGGGATAAAACCCCAATTTCCTTATTATTATATCATTATAACTTTTTGTATTTTCTCATTTCTTGTATTTATGATTATTATTGTATTATTATTATTATTATTATTATAATTATTATTGTTATTACTGGTATTGATATTATTATTATTATTGTTATTTTTTTATGTTTAACATAATATACTGTTATGGGGTGGGGGTGTATGTCCTAATCTGGGAAAATGTTCCTCTGCTACTACAAGCAATACAGTTTTCTTCTGAATAGGGTTTGTATCAGAGGTGGTAGAAATTACTCAACTCTGAACAATACCATTTCTTCTTTTAGGCTTAGAATCTAATCATGGTTGCCACAGCCACAGCATCTTGAAATTCCCTGACTTTCCCTGAAAAATGTAAGATTTCCCTTACCAACTAAATTAGAAAAGTCACAAATTAGTCCTGGTAATGGCCTCCAACCTCTCCTCACAGCCACCTCTCCCCTCATTTATTTAATATGCTTTCAGAAAGTCACATGCAGTGTACATGGATTATAGTTTCTTAAGATAACAAAGTCATGGAAAAAGGATTGATTTTCTTGGAAACCCAAAATCAGCTTTTAATCCATCATGTAATTCTACCAATCCAACACATTTTATGTCACATTCTTGATTACACCAAACCATCGCTGAATTGGCAAGAATTAAATCAGTACTCTTAAATTTCACTTTTCCCCGACTTCTCTCAAATACTTAAACTTTCCCTGACTTGATTTGAAATTCCCTGACTTTTCCCTGACCTTGAAGAATTTTTTTTTCCCTTACCATTTCCTGACTTGTGGCAATCATGCTAGTGCAGTCATTTGTCCATACAGTTAGTGTTGAAAATCATGATTGAAATCATAGGGCATTTCGGAAACTTCAAAGAGGTGTTATTACATACAGCAGCCTTGCAATGAATATATAAGAAGTGTTTCAAGTTTCCTAAATGCCCTATGCTTTCAATCATGATTTTCCACACTAACTTTATGAACAAATGATTGCACTAGATTCTAAGCCTTAAAGAAGAAATGGTATTGTTTAGAGCTAGTTTGAATATTACCACCTCTGATGGAAAGCCTATAAGATTTTTGCATTGCTTGTAGTAGTAGAGGAACAATACCTTTACCTAGATCAGGACATACATCCCACCCCATAACAATATATTAAACATAAAAAAATATAACAATAACAATAATGATTATTTTTGCAAAATAATAATAATAATAATAATAAAAATATCAATACCAGTAATAATAATAATGATAATAATAATAATAATTGTCCATAAAGTTAGTGTGGAAAATCATGATTGAAAGCATGTGGCATTTTAGGAAACGTGAAACACTTGCTACTACACACATTACAAACTTTAATTTCTTCTTAATAGTTTTACCAGTGTAAAAGGTCAACTGTATGTTGTGGTTGTTATCAAATATTGGTATTTGACATCATAAAAATGAAGTAAACAGCACTAAGTAACAAAGTTAATATGTTATGTCTAATTTTGCAAATTAGGGCTTAAATTAACTTTTCATTTTTGGGAAAAGGGCAGGGGTCCTAGATAGCAATTTTATCACTGGGTCATTGAACTCTAAGGTAAAACTGACCCGTTGTGAAAAGGCAATGAAACTTGTCTGTCCCAGTGCACTATTACTGAAACCTTTCAATCAGAGAATACATACATACATATATATATACATATATATATACATAAAGTGTAAAAGTTGATTAATCGTAAAACAGTGCTCAATACGTGAACGTAGAGCGAAGTAGTTGTTGCGGGAGAAAAAACACACAAACAAACTACAGGTTTATCCCTACAAGCCTGTTTCGTGGTTGCCCACTCATCAGGGGATATGGTGGGAATGTCCTTTACCATCGCTTATATACAAAGTAGTTGAATTTACATAATAATAGAGATCGTTAAGTTTCAGGTATTGCGTAAGAGGGTTTTGTTTCTGTGGCGGCAAGAAGACACACGTTCATTACGTTTGTTTAGCGTGGATAGTTCGGGTCGGCAGATGATTAGGAATTTTTCTTTGAGGCAGAGGTTACATCTTTTGCTTGAGCTGTTATATGGCGAGTGTGAAGACAGGATCCGCCAAGAAATAAAGTGTTCAATGTTGTTGTCTTTAAGGGTCCATATGTGTTTGCTGAGCTCGGTGGAGTTTCTGTGTTTAGCGTGGCGGAAAGATGCGGTGTGGTTTCTGTATCTTGTTTTGAAGTCGTTTTCCGTAAGTCCGATGTAGGTTTGGGACGTGTTGTTGTCTTTACGCGTAACGGTGGCTTGGTAGATTACCGATGGTTGTAGGCAGTTTCCGTTGAGTGGGCAATTGTTCTTTTGTCGGCAGTTGCATGTCTTTCTTTCTTTAGTGTTAGCGGCGGCAGCATCGTTGGTTTGTGTAGATGTGGTTAAGATGCGTTTATTATGGTTGTCGATTATTTGTTTAGTGTTGTTCATGCAGCTGTAACTGATCTTGATGGTGTTGCGGTTGAAGATTTTACGGAGCTCGTGGTCTTTTGGAAAGTGCTTATCTACTAGAGCGAGGAATTTGTGTCCGATGTTAGTACTTGTGTTCTTGCTGAAAGGGGGGTTGTACCACAGGATGTTACTGCGTTGACGGTTTCTTCGCTTGTTAGGTGTGGTTGGTTCGTAGTGTAGGGTGTAGCTGTATCCGCTTTCGTCGAGTGCTTTCTGGTATATTTATAAGCGTCAGACAGATTACTGTCACACGGGGTATATTGGGAACGAGACTCAAAGTCAATGTTCACAGATCTTTGAAATTGGCCGGTCATGTTTCACAGGTCATGATTTTGTGTAACATTAAAAATAGTTGCGGAGTCTGTGTTTTGGGTGTGACATCTTCACCCACAGTGAAACTCTCCGCTAGGAATTACGACGGAAAGCACAGCGTGAGGGATGGTATTAAGGAGAACTTTCTTAGTATGTGCAGCGAAGCTTGAAAATACTCGCTTAAGGTTACACAATACCTTCGCGGGTGTCCTTCGGGAAAAAATTCGTACGCGCGTTGTTTTAAAGTAAACTACCACAAACTATATATCAATAGAAAGGTAAAGAACTGTAGAATTCGAAAAAAAATATCCGTTGTTTGGCAGAGGCATTATTGAGAAGTAAGAAGCCAATAAACCGAAAACGACTGAGTGTCATTCCGCCGAATTAATCGGGTATCAAACGCAGCCACTACGGCAAAAGAACTGCACAATGTAAATCAGCAAGCATCAATCTCCAAAAGGGTGTCAGGCTTTTTCGTAATTCTTATTGGTTATCTTTTTATAGACCCGTAAAGTTGTAGTAGCGAATAATTTGCCGACCCTGTTGCGTTCGCGACCGTAAAATGAGAAATATCTAAATTAAAGCTAATCCCCGACACCCTTTTAGAGATTGATGCTTGCTGATTTACATTGTGCAGTTCTTTTGCAGTAGTGGCTGCGTTTGATACCCGATTAATTCGGCGGAATGACACTCGGCCGTTTTCGGTTTATTGGCTTCTTTCTTCTCAATAATGGCTCTGCCAAACAACGGATATTTTTTTTCGAATTCAACAGTTCTTTACTTTTCTATTGATATATAGCTTGTGGTAGTTTACTTTAAAACAACGCGCGTACGAATTTTTTTCCGAAGGACACCCGCGAAGGTATTGTGTAACCTTAAAACATTAGCTCAGATTAAAGACAAATGACGCCAAATACTGCAGTGTTAACAATTAACCTCGGGTGATTATTTGTAATACTAAAAACAGTAACCCCCCCCCCCCCCCCCGTCTAGTCCAGTCCAGTCCAGAGTCCAGTCCAGTCCATAGTCCAGTCTATACTTTCCAACAGGCCCAACCGCATCACATACACTTCCGCCAATGTCAGCTATTGCATAAAATCCGAGATATACATCGGCAAGTCCGGAAGAAGATTAGGCGACCGTTTCCGCGAATATCTACGTCACCTCGAAAAAAAATGACAAAGATGCGTCTAAACCAGTAGCGCCACACTTCAATCTGCCTAACCGCTCCACTCAAAACAAGGCGATATGCGGCCTTTCCCTGCATCAGGGCGACACAGAAAGCCGCAAGAACTTAGAACAAGGGTTTATCTTCCAACTCGGTTCTCGTAATCTTAATAGTATCAACGAACGTTTTTATTCATATAATTAATTCACTTCCCTTCACGCGCTGCAATGGTGTCGTGACTGCTTACACGGCAAATAAATCACAATAATAATAATAATAATAATAATAATAAACTTTATCTGAGTGTCAAGTGTATTTAGCACTGCTGTACTAATTGGGGACACTGTAAAGCGCAAATGAAATAAATTAAATCAAATCAAATGTTCTCAGTTTACCTTCTTTAATGACTCCCGATCAAAAACAACACTATCTTCTTTTCTCTCACACTGCCGTACGCATTCCCACGCTTTTCTCGCATTCTTACATGATCATTTTTCGTTCACACCACGCTGGCGATCAAAGTTCAACATTGACGTAATTTGTTGTCACGCTAAATGTCACACAATGCACTCATTTCCGTCACTCTCTCCCCCTATTTGACTCTTACAGAGGCAAATGCAAGACGCTTTGAATGAAACAAAACTCTAACTGGTTGTTGAAAAACAAGATCAGTCTTCCTGAAGTTCGTTTCGAGCTAGTGCGGCTATACGTTGTCTCGCAACTGTCGCGGATTTCCTGGGTTGGAACTCTTGCGCTTCGGCGTCCAGCGTCACACTCCTTTCCTGCACAGGTTGGTCACACGATAACTCTAATGGGTATAGATGCTGAATTGGGCGCTCCAAGTACGATTTACCAGCTCTCAAACGCACTCCACGCACCACTCCGTCTCTTCCCTTGATCAACTGGTCCACAATACCGATCTTCCATCTACCTCTATTTCGGTCCTCTCCTTTTATCAGTACTACGTCTCCTTGACGCAAGGTCGTTTCTTTAGTTTTGTGGTTAAGGTTGTGACGCTCTCGCAGGGCTCTAAGGTATTCCTTTGTCCATCGTGACCAGAGGACGTCCTTGCATCTCTGCAAAAACCTGGCACGTTTCCTTAGGTCAATGTCTCCGATGGTTTCTGGTTCATCTTCTGGTAGCTGGTTAGGCTGACCAAACAACATTGCGCCTGGCGTCAGTACTGGCATCTGAATGTCATCTTCAACATACCCTAGAGGTCTGTTGTTTAAGGTTGTCTCCACATCGAGGATAACTTCTTCCAATTCGTGTCACCGGAGGTTTCCGTTCCCGATGCACTTGTACATGCTCTGTTTCAGGATACCGATCAATCTCTCGAATTGCCCGCCCCACCACGGTGCCCTGCTGAGATAAAATTGCCATAAGATTTCTTGTTTGGCAAGAAAGTCGTTGATCTTCTCGTCATTCCAAATTTTCTTTAACCATTTTGCAGCTGCAACAAAGGTTCTGCCGTTATCGGAGAAAATCTTTTGAGGTCGTCCTCGTCTTGCTATCAGCCGCTTTAAACTTCGGAGGAACTCGTCCATACTCTGATCTGGCAGCAGGTCCAAGAAAATAGCTCTTGTAAGGCTGCACGTGTACAGCACAATGTAAGCCTTCATTTCCTTCTTTGTTTTGCTCACATACTTGATTGGGCCGGCAAAATCTACTCCAACAAACTTGAACGGAACTGATCCTTTAGTTCTCTCCTTTGGTAGATTTCCGGTGGGGGGGTTTGGCAGCGCGGCCACTTGAAAGCGTTTGCAACCATGGCAACTTCGTATGACTCGCTTCGTTAGTCTTCTAAGGCGTGGTACCCAGTACAACTCTCGCATCTTTGACATGGTGAGCCCAACTCCTCCATGAAGGGTCTGTAAATGGGCATGCATGACAAGCTTGTGAGTAAACACAGAGTCTTCTGGCAAATAGATGGGATACTCCCCTTGAATGCGACCTCTACACTGGAATAAGCCTTGCTCGTTCTTCTGAAGGTTAAGTCGCAGTTTGTCCTCTTTAAACTTAGTGGTACCTTGACACCGTGCTTGCGATCTTCGTACCCAGAATTCCATCTGTCTGCTTGTCTCCTCAGTAGCAATCGGTCCGGTAATTCTTTCTTGACGCTTAAGTGTGCAATTTCGAACAAAGCGTGCCACCCATGACCCAATCCGGACTGTTTTCCACAAGCTCTACTTGCTCAGCATTTGGTCAAGCTCGTCTTTTACGTCTGCCTCCACCGTTACCCTCAGCAAGTCTCTGATAATCCTTGCCTCGGCTTGGGTTTCCTTAGTTGGGCCTGTGAGGATGTCTGCTGGCCAACTCTCAGGGAATGGTAGCCACCACGGCCCGTTTAACCGCAGAATTGACTTCTCACTCACTTGGCCACCACGACTCCCCAGATCAGCCGGGTTCTCCTTTGTCCCCACATGTCTCCACTGGATGTAACTTTTCTCCAGGATTTTCTGCACCCGGTTTCTCACAAACTGTTTGTACTCTCCGCCTCCCTTTATCCAGTGAAGAGCGGTGCTGCTGTCAAGCCAGCAATGAATGCTTGTTATTTGAAACCCTTGTAGCGCCTCTTTCACATTATGCACAAGATTGGTCGCCATTTGACCAGACACCAATTCAAGTCTTGGCGTTGTCAACTCTTTCTTTGCGAGTCTAGACTTCGCTGCTACAAGGCCTTGGTTTGTTCCAGACGGTTGATGCGTGACGGCATAGACAGCTGCTGATACGCCCTGATTGCTTGCGTCTCCAAAGGCGTGGAGCTCGATGCTGGTTATTTCCTCTTGGAACTTGACAATGCTTCTCGGTACTTCCACGTTGTATGGAAGGCTTCTCTCCCAAGCTTCCCATCTGCTCTTCAATTGCCCTGGCAATTCTTGATCCCAGGGGATTCGGGCTTCACATGTCTCTCTGTAAAGTGTTTTTCCCAGTAGCGTCACAGGCGACGCTAGCCCGAGGGGGTCATACATTTTCGCAATTTCTCAAGACCTCTCTTTTGGTCACTTTGCTTGTTGGCGCGGGAAGGTCAATTTGGATAGTGTCTTTGGTTTTGTTCCAAGGTACACCAAGCAGTTTGGTCTCCCCCTTTCTGACTCTCAGTTGGTCCTTGGCGTAGCTTTGACCTTCTCCTTGTTGGACGATCTCTTGCGTGTCAGCTATCTCCATCATGAGCGCTGTCTCTTCTAAGCAGGGTACATTAGAATGCCATTTAAGAAGTTTGAACCTCCCTTCTCCAAATATGGCCTGGGACGCTTCCTTCAGGTGTGCGGCGTCTTTAATGGTGCTACCGCCACTGATAAGTCGTCTACGTAAAGACTTTTCCTGATCTCTTCAACTTTGTTCGGATAAATTGGCTCAAGGTTCTTTAAGTGCTGATCGATAACACCACCCAGCAAGAACGGCGAGGTCGTTAGGCCAAAGAGTGCTCTGGTAAATCGAAGAGTTTCCACCTGCTTAGTTTGAAGGTCTGTCAGTCAGTGAAATCTTAATACATCACGGTCTTCCTCACGTACCCGTACTTGAAGAAAGGCTTGTTTCAAATCTCCAGCCAAAGCTACTGGATGGAAGCGGTTCCCAGTAAGGACGCTCCAAAGCTTGTTCTGTATAGGTGGGCCAGTTTCCAGGCAGTCGTTAAGGGACGGTACTTTCTTCATTTGCCTTCGCTGATGCATCATAAACGATCCGAACCTTTGTGCTTTCAGCTGATTCTCGTACCACAGCCTTGTGGGGTATGTAAAACTCCTTTCCTTGTGCTTCGTCATGCACTCGTTCCACTATCCCTTGAGACAACTGATCTTGGATGATTTCGTCATATTTCTCAAGCATGCCTGGTTGTTTCTCTAGCTTTTTCACAAGGTTTTCTAGTCGCTTCAAGCTTCCCCGCTTATTGTTGGGTAGAGGTGGATGGTTACTCTTCCACAGGAGGCCTGTTTCATACAAGCCTTCGTCACTTCTGGTAAATTGCTTCTTAAAGTGTTCGTACACATTGACCTCTGATTGAGTATCACGCAATCCGAGCACGTCTAGGCTGCACAATGCATTATAATCCGCTTCACTTACTTGCGTCAAAAACATGTTGTTAAGATCTACCTCTTTTCCCGGGAAGAGGATCGTCCAGCCAAACTTAGTGAGTTCAGCGATGGGTTCTCCGGGTCGGCCAATCCGAGGTTTGTTAGGGGTTTTTATACGAGCGTATTCACTAGTTCCTAAGATAATGTGTACTGGGAGATTTGATTTATCATCCCGATCCGTCATCTCTAGATCACGCAAGTGTGCATATTTCTCTAGGGTGTCTTGATAACGTGGGTTATGCAAGGTCAAAAGGACGTCACGATCTACTCTAGTAACTTCTGCTTTCAGATCAAACTTCCGGTCAACGCTTTTAATGTTCAGTTCGTAGACACTTATCAACTTTGTGGTTGATCCTAGCATCATTTCGATTCGTTTATGCTCCTTACGACAGGGATTTAGCTTTAATTCTGTGAGAAGCGAAGCCGATGCATATGGGCTACCTGCCCCGGTGTCTAGTAATGCGCGGCAGCGTATACCATTTACTTCCACGACAACGACTGGATAGGTCACGCAACTAGTTTTATCATGCGCCGACATAAACTTCTCTGAGCTCGCCGCGTCGGATTTCTTATCACAAATAGACGTGTGGTGGCGTGCCTTGCATGTCTTGCATACCGATCGTGAGGTACACTGAGCAGCTCTGTGATCACGCGATGTGCGAAAAACAGAGATGCTTGTCGCTTAGGAGCCTTTTTCTGTCGGCGGTACTTGTTATTTTCGTGCAATCTACTGACCTATGCTCACTGGAATCACAGTAAACACATAGCTTTTGGGACAGGTTGGGACTCTGTTGTTTTGCTTGAAAGGCTTTTGATTTGTTCGGTTTTAGTCGCAGGGAGATCGGTGGCTTCTCTTCATCTTTCTGCTCTCTAGGGGGGTTTCTTTGTGTCCACCCTTGAAGGGCTTGCGTGAGTGTTGGGAAATCCCATTCTTCCAAATCATCGTCCAGTCTGACGAGATCACTTCTGATTCCCGAGAGTTTATCAAGTGTCATTCTAGTATAACCATTGACTTCTCTTATCTTTCCCAGGGTTTCTAAGGCTTGTATGCTTTGCAAAAGCTTTTCATAAAACCCATTAATCTTATTAGGGTTGGAACCATTAATGACAGGTAGGGATATAATGTTACTGACATGTGCATTCACTATCACGCTTGTTTTGCTGTATCGTTGCTTCAAGATGTCCTTAGCTCGCTCATATCCCTCCGTCGTAAACGGTAACCCATCAACCAACGCTCTTACGGACGGTGAAAGTAGCTCTTTAAGATAAGAGAATTTAGAAATGTGAGGAATCTTGGACAGGTCGATTTCTGCTTCAAACTCCCCCCAAAACCTTATCCAATCTGTTGGCATCCCGCTAAAAGGTGATATGACAAGCCGTGGTAACTTTGCGGTTACCGCCCTTTCACTTCCCTCGATTTTACTTTCAAATTTAAGCTTTTGTTCCCATTTCTTTTTCTCTAGGAGCAGTTCCTCCTCAAATCGCTTTTCTCTGGCCTTTGCAGCTGCGGTCTCCTCCTTTTCCTTTTCTTCATTTTCAACACATCTTATCGCTTTATCTAGTTCTAATATGGCCAGTTCATATGCCAACACACGCTCCTCTGTTTCTTGGCTCCAAGGCTCAATTTCTCCTAAGTCATCCCCATCCCCAATTCTTTTTTCGATAACTCTTACCTTGAGGTTGTGAATTTCAGTTACCTTCGCCTTTACCATAGTCTTCTGTCGTTCCAAGGCGTCGAGGTTGCTCCCTTGCACGGTGAATTTCCCTGTAGTGAACTCCAGCAACTTCAGCTTCGTCTCGATCTCCTTTTCCAAATTTTCCAGGATTGCACTGAATTGATTTCACAGTCCTGGCAGGGTCGCCACTTTTGTCGTGACTGCTTACACGGCAAATAAATCACAAGTTCTCAGTTTACCTTCTTTAATGACTCCCGATCAAAAACAACACTATCTTCTTTTCTCTCACACTGCCGTACGCATTCCCACGCTTTTCTTTGCATTCTTACATGATCATTTTTCGTTCACACCACGCTGGCGATCAAAGTTCAACATTGACGTAATTTGTTGTCACGCTAAATGTCACACAATACACTCATTTCCGTCAATGGTTCCACCGATAGCATAGCTCCAAACTCATATATAAATTGCACGTAACCTATAATCTTCTCATTCGCTCAGACAAAGGGCTAACGCTCGAAACGTCAGCACCACCCTTTTACCTTACGGTGGTATAACTTACTTTATAATCAAGAAATCTCGGAGATTTGATTGGTTGATGGTATCACTATTTATTCGTAATAGTGGTATAACAGCAACAATGGATTTTATAACAAGGTTACCACGACAACACTGAACACCATTACCTTTTTGGTCTTGAGGACCGTTCATTTTTTACGAGGGAGGGGAAGCTGGTGGTATTTACAAGTGATGCTATTACCTATGCTTATCAATTTGTTTAATTATCCCAAATTCTTGTCAGTGTTTCAATTCCCGACCGACGCAGCAGCAGTTTCATTAGAAACTACTCCCATAATAATTGTCATCAAACTCATACCTAACGACCAGAGCAGATTTCTAGGGCTTCAATTGTCTCAATGCATGGAGACGCTCTACGATCGTGTCACGGTACGTGAGAAAATCTTCTCTTAACAATATCGGGGTCACCAAATCTTTCGCCAACAGGTAACTTACGGTGGGAACATTAGTTAACAAGATGGCTTTCTTCTGTTTCGAGTCGGTGTCTTTCATTTTTTCCGCAGTAAAACAACCCTTAAAATACCGTTCTTATCGCCAAAAATGTCATGTACTGACAAGAGATCAAGGTTCACACATAGTACAACATCGCGACCAAATAACAGGGACTTTTAGCAACGACGGTTTTCTGGACGGCTAAGGTGACCTAGATTGCGTCACTGGTGATACCAGTCGCCGTCCGCACGAAAGCCCGCGAAAATAAAAATAGTTAAGCAAAAACAACAGTTCGTGACTACGACGTGAAGCGAGCTGAACAAAATAATCGCATAGACAAGGATAGAAACTAGATATTTCGGCCAAAAATGTCCTTAAAGAAGGCTAGAGAGCATTTGCTCTGTGCAGTTGATGAAAGCTTAATTTCGGAAGAGGAGTTTTTACTGTTGTAAGATGTGAATAAGTCAACTAACTTAGTCCTTTCGAGCAGTAAACACTTCTTGATCTAGACGACATGCAAACTATAACAGCGTTACGATATTGAAAAAATTGAAAGAAAGACCCTCGTCCAAACTTTAAGAAAGAATTTAGAAAAGGAGTATTAGCGAAACGACAAGCAAATAGCTTAAAAAAACTTAAGCTTACTTGGGACGACTTGGCACCCTTTTCGACGGACATGTTGGCTCATCAATGCCTGTGAAAAAAGCGAAAATAAAGCTAAATTATCAAATCAGTTCTAAAGAAAACTGGCCTAAGAATATGAATAAAGGTAGAAGGAGTTATTTTCCCCAATGACAAAAGAAAAAGTCAACTGGAATGTTAAAAAACCCTCACCTAAACCTCACGTACTCGCTACTCCGGCCGTCAAACTACTACTAGAGAAGCCCACGATGGCGGCAAAAAAACGAGAGTAACAATCGCGCGTGCGCAGAAGCGTTTGATTTCATTTCCGGTTACCGCAGCCGTCCACAAAAGAGGGTCTCAATGGGGTTAACCGTTAGTCGTGAAACGGGCAAAAAAATTAGCCGTCAGGCGTAAATATTGGAAGAAAGTTTGGCCGTTAACCGTAAAAAATGTTAACCGTCAGCCGTAAAACAGCCAAAAATATTAACCGTTAGCCGTAAAAGTCATCACCCCATTGAGAACTTCACAAAACCGTCGGTGCTAAAAGTCCCTAACATCGACCTACGGTAGGTCATCATCGTGAAGCTCGTTACGATGAAGTCGATAATGTAAACGAAGTAGGATAATGTGAAACGGACCAGGAGCCTGAGTCACGCCATTCAACAACATTTTCTTGCATGAAGAAATTCCGTGTAACGTTCAAAGGTTTTTCCCCCTTTCGTGATTTCATTCACGAAATAGGTCAAAATGTTTAAGCACAAATTTCACATCACTGATTTTGTACAGAAGTAACATCGGCCTTAGGTAGGTATCGGTTGTCAAGGGTTGAAAACATCCACCTACGGTAGGTAGTTTTCATAGGTAACATCCACCTACGGTAGGTAGTTTTCATAGGTAACATCCACCTACGGTAGGTAGTTTTCATAGGTAACATCCACCTACGGTAGGTAGTTTTCATAGGTAACATCTACCTACGGTAGGTAGTTTTCATAGGTAACATCTACCTACGGTAGGTAGTTTTCATAGGTAACATCCACCTACGGTAGGTAGTTTTCATAGGTAACATCCACCTACGGTAGGTAGTTTTCATAGGTAACATCCACCTACGGTAGGTAGTTTTCATAGGTAACATCTACCTACAGTAGGTAGTTTTCATAGGTAACATCTACCTACGGTAGGTAGTTTTCATAGGTAACATCTACCTACGGTAGGTAGTTTTCATAGGTAACATCTACCTACGGTAGGTAGTTTTCATAGGTAACATCTACCTACGGTAGGTAGTTTTCATAGGTAACATCCACCTACGGTAGGTAGTTTTCATAGGTAACATCTACCTACGGTAGGTAGTTTTCATAGGTAACATCCACCTACGGTAGGTAGTTTTCATAGGTAACATCTACCTACGGTAGGTAGTTTTCATAGGTAACATCTACCTACGGTAGGTAGTTTTCATAGGTAACATCTACCTACGGTAGGTAGTTTTCATAGGTAACATCCACCTACGGTAGGTAGTTTTCATAGGTAACATCTACCTACGGTAGGTAGTTTTCATAGGTAACATCCACCTACGGTAGGTAGTTTTCATAGGTAACATCCACCTACGGTAGGTAGTTTTCATAGGTAACATCCACCTACGGTAGGTAGTTTTCATAGGTAACATCCACCTACGGTAGGTAGTTTTCATAGGTAACATCTACCTACGGTAGGTAGTTTTCATAGGTAACATCCACCTACGGTAGGTAGTTTTCATAGGTAACATCTACCTACGGTAGGTAGTTTTCATAGGTAACATCTACCTACGGTAGGTAGTTTTCATAGGTAACATCCACCTACGGTAGGTAGTTTTCATAGGTAACATCTACCTACGGTAGGTAGTTTTCATAGGTAACATCTACCTACGGTAGGTAGTTTTCATAGGTAACATCTACCTACGGTAGGTAGTTTTCATAGGTAACATCCACCTACGGTAGGTAGTTTTCATAGGTAACATCCACCTACGGTAGGTAGTTTTCATAGGTAACATCCACCTACGGTAGGTAGTTTTCATAGGTAACATCCACCTACGGTAGGTAGTTTTCATAGGTAACATCTACCTACGGTAGGTAGTTTTCATAGGTAACATCTACCTACGGTAGGTAGTTTTCATAGGTAACATCCACCTACGGTAGGTAGTTTTCATAGGTAACATCCACCTACGGTAGGTAGTTTTCATAGGTAACATCCACCTACGGTAGGTAGTTTTCATAGGTAACATCCACCTACGGTAGGTAGTTTTCATAGGTAACATCCACCTACGGTAGGTAGTTTTCATAGGTAACATCTACCTACGGTAGGTAGTTTTCATAGGTAACATCTACCTACGGTAGGAAATTTTTTTTAGCTAACATCCATCTAACTGAAGGTAGGTAGTAATATTATTTGGCTCATCTCTGGTGTAATAACTCGGCTGAAGGAGAACAAAACATTGCCAAAAACAGACCTACTAAACCGGCAATACTCCATAGAACAACAGCTAGAAATCTGTTTGTTTTAAAACACCAGAGATTCAGAACCCTGCAGATGTTTTTTTCGATGAACAAACTCTGTTACCTTCGTTGATTGACCATTTATGGTGTCCAGTTCGCTCGAAATTGGCTTCGTTTTTCCCCTGGTCATGTATTTCTGTTCAGGGAGGAAAAACAGGTTTTATTAACATCCACTATTAGAAGGTATATATCGATAGGTGAGTAAAATTTGCAATATTATTAAGTCTTGAGATAGTAGTGGGCCTGCGTAGCTGGACATTAACAGGACTATATCAACCATAAGGGACGGACCATTAGAAAAGTGATAGGGGGTGGGGTGGAGAAAAAAACAAAAAAAATTCATGCAAGGGAGAATGCCAAGAAAAAAAATTCATGCAAAGAAGAAGGTAAAAAAAAATTCATGCAGAAGAAAGGTCCAATTGTGACTTTTTCACACGTAGTAAAAAAAAATTCGTGCAGAGGGGTTCACCTGAAAAAAAAATTCCTGCACAAGCAGTGAGCGAAAAAAAAAATTCGTGCAAGCTGAAAATTCCCCACCCCCCCCCCCTCCCCCATCACTTTTCTAATGGTCCGTCCCTAACTTTGAGGTGCCACTACCGTTTCTCCAAGGAATTGTACAATATAACAATATTTTAAATTCACGTACAACAGGGCCTGGAAGGGGGGAAGAAGGGGGGGGGGGGGGGCTGATTCCGTACTCCTGCTTCTTTTCCAAGAGAATCCCGCATCCCGACCTTTTTTCATCGCTATCCCGAATCCCGTTTTTTTGTGTCCTCAAAAATACATTTAAAAAGACAATTTCTAATAAAGCTAACAAAATGTAATCTGCACTTTGGCCCTTTCAACTGATATTTCAATTTGCGCGTTGTACGTTTATTTGGGTCGTGAAGCTTTCCCGAATTCCCGATGGACAGGCGAAAAATCACGTATCCCGTGCACACAGTTTGGGGAATCCCGCTTCACGGAGAGAAGTCAATTCCCGAATCCCGTCAATAAATTTTGCGTTTTCCCGAATCCCACACCACATTTGGATTAAATCCCGTATCCCGGCAATACCGTTCCAGTTTAGTATCCACAGGTTTAAGTCGATCCTCATACGTCCCCATCTTCACTGTAATTGTCTCGCTGTAAAGGTTTAAGAGCGTTCCGTCGGAGGTGCCACTTTTGTCGCGAATAGCTGTAGGATCTCGACAAAAACAGCGTCACAATTCCTTGTTTAATGCTCGCAGATCAAAACTGATTACACAAGAAGTTTCCTCCCCATGCTTAGGTTATTTTTATTCAGAATTATGGAGTGAACTGAATGTGTTGACAGATCGACTTAGAGTTCATGTAGTGACGCAAGCGTCACACAATCACTTTTGCTCTCCACACTGCAGACTTAGCAAACAGTTTCATTGTAAGGTTTACATCCCTTCTGGTACTTGGTGATGTTCTCTCTCTTATTATTCATTAACTTAATTTATCCCATGGCTTAGAAAGGGAATATTCTGAATATAAAAGGGATACAATCTTAAACGGTGAAATTCTTTCCAAATAGTGGGCAATAGAATTTATGAAAAGGTTTTTGCACGCATTCTTTTGCAAAAATGGAGTGGAACCCAACAAAAAAAAAAGCGTGACACTGCTATCTCACAAAAACCGAGTCTACATGTGAAAATGTGGGTCAAATTGGCTGAAAAAACATATATAAAAAATCAACATACAGCCCCTTTTGCTTACAGCTCTTAAATTACTTTTATTCAATAATATTATTAATAGTTTATTGTTTGGTTCTAATATTGAATTTCAGTGAAGGAGCTACATCGTGAATTTCTCAGAGCAGGCGCAGATGTTATGCAGACCTTTACATTTTATGCCAGTGATGACAAGCTAGAAAACCGTGGAAACAAAGTTGGGGCAGAAATTGGGGTAGGCATGCATTTGTCCAACTCTGCAATTGTCAAAAGTTATAACCTCTTTTACCTATTAAAACAGCTTTTACTTCATGGGCGAGGGTTTATTTCATTTTGACTTTCAAGAGGTGCCATTTTCCAAAACAGCTTTAAAATGCAGAGCTGTAAAAAGCTTGCCCATGCTAAGAAGGGTGGGTGTTAGTTTTATGACAATAAGTTATTACTGTATGGTCATAACGTATTTTATCAGTGAGTTTGGGATTAACAAAAACTAGATTTCTCTTAAGATTTTAACTCACCCACTCAGTGGAATTTTAAAAAGAACTACACTTAGAGTAGGGTTTCCGGCTTGCAGGTTTTCATCATTCACAGCTAAAACAAACCTGTCAAAGGTGCACCCCAAGACAATTCATAAACAACCCATGCTACCAATAAAGCTCAAATGTCTATCAAACTACTGTATAGTGGTTTGTGCCTTTCACATGCTCCTACGGGCTATGCAAACTTAGGATGTTTGTTGTTTACACTTCCCAGTACCTGTGAGTAATGCATGTGCTTCATTATGCTAGTGACAAATATGACTGTTGAAAATTTTTACTTTGACTTTGAGTGCATTCTCATTAAGTGGAAGTATCATTTTCAGCCACATGACTTGGTATTTACTGTATACCAAACATTTTCTCACCATTCCCTTTTGTTTTGATGGCTAATCAACGTAACAGCAGGTTTGTTTGCCATCATAGTGTCAAGCTATTAACCAAGCAGCCTGTGACATAGCTCGTGAAGTGGCAAATGAAGGTGATGCCATTGTGTGTGGTGGCCTTTGTCAAACCCCATCTTATTTGACCGGAAAAGGAAAAGAAGCCTGCCAAAAAGAGTTTCTGAAGCAAATTGAAATCTTCATCAAGAATGACGTTGACTTTTTGCTGGCAGAGGTATTTTCTTCATAACTTCTATTTTTCAAACTCCTGACATGTCCATTAGGGATCGTTCATTTTTAATGGAGAGTACTGATTCGGGGAAAAAGCCTACCAGGCTTTGTAATTTGTTTTCATCCTAAGTGACGGTGGTTATGTGTTTTCCCCAGCAAAGTGATTGGTAGTGAAAAAGTGCTGGATAAACTTAAGACTTACCCAAGAAAACCGACAGTTCTTTGAAATAAACAAACAGTAAAAATTAACAAACATTGGTACTCGTGGATGTTCGCACTGAAAAGAATATATTTCATACCCAACTCCTTGTACATATAGGCCAATGTAACATTGAGAACAGTGCGATTATGGCTAAATCGGAGAATAGTATACTCCGATTTAGGGGTAATATTCTCCGATTTACCACATGAGATTTTGAACAATTTTCCTACTCTACGACCGTAGTTTCATATTGTACGATTCTACGATTTACCCTTAAGATCATTCTTAAATCATTCTTCGATTCTACGATTTTCCCTTAAGATCTTTCTACGATCATTTTCCGATTCAACGATTCTTCCGATTCTACGATTTTCCCTTAAGATCTTTCTACGATGATTGTCCGATTCTACGATTCTACGATTCTTCCGATTCTACGATTTTACTGGTGCAGTTTCCTCCAAACCCAAAAACGTTTTATTTCTCTGCACACGCTTAAAGAACGAGGTATACACATAGTTTGTTTTGCGATTATCTAGTCTACGCGGGCAATCAATTGTCTTGTTGTCGTTGTTGTTGTTGTTCTTGCGAGTAAATAGAACGAATGATGCCTTTCATCGCGTTATTTTATTTGAAACAGTGTACATGCATATAAAACATGGTTTCGCAGAATGCACCTAATGCATTTTCCACTGTCCATTAACATTTACTACTTTGTCTTACAATAAAAACAGTAAATGCTTTATACAACTCGTTCAAATATAAAACTATTAAAGAAGTACGAAATGTTTATGAAGGGAAGACTAGTGTCACTCGTTCTCAGTTCAGGAAAAGTCTTTAAAAGCCTCGTGAAATGTCACTTATTACATCGATATTGTCGCTCAGTTGGAGGAGACATTAAAGGAATTAGCATCAAAATCTTCCTTGGAAATCGCAAGGGAAAGCAAAAAGGTACGGGCATCATCGCTGAGGTCATCGTACTTGGTTTTAACAAACAGTTTGGATTTTTTACTGTTGTGTGGATGACTTATTTCGCGAACAGTGCCAAGCCCAAGATCTTCCACCTTCTTTAAAATTTGAATTGCTGAATGAACCGGGTACTGAAGTAATCTTTAAAACGCGAGTACAAGGGGCACTGTATTCAAAGTGTAATGTAGGTTATCATGTTGTAAAATAAAAGTTTTAAAGGTTCAAGTTCACTAATACCGAGTAGATTCGTAGAGTAATTAGACGAATCATCGAATCGGAAAATAGGTAGAATCGGAGGACAATCGGAAAAATCAGAGAATCGTGTAGAACGAGGAGAATCGCAAAAATCGGAGAATAATAATCGGAAGAATCGTATAATCGGAAAAATCGGAGAATCGTGTAGAACTATAGAAGAATCGGAAAAATCGGAGAATAACAAAGAACTCGGAGAATAGGAATAATCGGAGAATCGGAAGAATTGTACGTCACAATTCATATTTTACTATTCTCCGATTTAGCCATAATCGCACTCTTCTGGAGTAACATACCGTGGAATGTTTGTTACATGCTGGGACATATCACGCAAGCTAAACAGAAAGGTTTCCGTTGTCACGATCTCACATTGTCGAGTCTTCTTTTAAAATGTGTTAAATACTAGGATATCCAAACGATAGTGATGCTGCGGCACATTCTATTAATACTGACATAGTTTAGGCAGTGTTCCATCTACCTGCGCGTCCCAAGACTTGTTAAGCACGTTTAATTCTAAAAATCGTCACAAATTTTAGCGTTACGAAAAGTGGTTTAAGATCCCTCTGCCACTCCCCACCAATAGGTATTAGTTTTCGAGAGTCTTAGTTTTCTTACATGTAATTTCCCAAATCATGGGCTAAATGCTCCCTCAAGAACGCACAAAATTCCTTTCTGTTCATTATTACGGTTGACTATTATGGTGTAATGAAGTCATTGAGGGTTACATCATTGTCTGCAGGAAAAAAACAACAACGATTATGTAACTTAAAATCTGTCCTACATATCAACCTCCCCTTTACCAGGTTGGGACAATCGAAAGATATAGAAATATATTGTAGAAGCAAAAAGCTGACTTATGTTTGGACATAAAACGATCGGCACATGAATCTCCCCTTTACCAAATTCCGAAAATCAAAAGATGTGGAAATTGTAGGAGCAAAAAGCTGACTTATAAATTCTGAACTGGTACGCAGTTTAAAAAAATGTCTCTAGAATGTTGACAGATGGTACGTGTCGTGGACGCGTCCATCGCGATGTGTGAAAATGCTGAAGTTCTAGCTAAAATTGATGTTTGGATAAATGATCGCAGCAGATAAGAAATTATCGTGTTCTACGGTTCTCGCGAACCGCGAACCCTTGTAGAATAATTATTCTACAGGCTTTAGTACCGACAATCTCTCTTCATTTAAGAATTCGACCAAGGAGGTGAGACTGCTACGAAATGACACACAAAGTTTCAAATTAAGAAGTATGGTTAAATGCAATGCATTCTGGTAAAAAGTGATGAATTCGAGAATTCGTGCAACCTTATATATCTCTCTTAAATCCTGATTATGTTGCTGCGGAGCGAGCGCAAATAAGATGTATCTCTGTCGGCTGGCATTTAGTTGTTCTTCATTTCAATTTCACATCTAGCTGTTGTGTTTTTGAAACGAACATTTCTGTCGGTGGAAAAACTATGGAAATTTGCTATACATGTTTGAGACGTACATGATGTAGAGAATATCGAAAGCGCACTTAATTGTTAAAAACAGTAAGTTATTTGTTGCGTTTGTAAAGAATATGAACACATGTTTTTGTAAATGAAGTGGCGGGGTATTCTAAAGTTGCTCCGAATATGACAGTCCACAACAATTATTTTATACACGTGCATCTTAGAAAGGGAGTATTGAACGTAATGCTGTGGAACTGTGTAAAACGATCGTAAATACATCACGTGCCTCAAGAATCACGTTTGAACAATGATTTCCCTGGATTTCAGTTTTGGGGCAAATTGGGCCGAAACAATCGGTAAAAAACCCCGGCTAATTTCGCCGGGATTGTCTGAGCAAATTTCGCTGGAAATTAAGCGATCGGTTTTGCGCTGATTTGAAGAACGTTTCTAAAGAAATTCCTGAATTTCGCAGTTCTACGACCACCGACATATCAGAAGCGTTGAAGTACAATTGGCTTCTACTTGTGACAGGAGCCCATCACCCTCCTCAGTGCTTGTGATGATAGAGGAGTGGACTGATCGAGATTGTTAAGTGGCCTTAATCGCAATATCGTGTAGTTTAAGCTGGTCCCGACTCAAGTAATTTACTTATGACTATGTAATGACATTGATCATCGCAGTTATGTACACAACTTAAGCAGATTTAACTTAATTTCGCATGCGCAGCTCTGCGACCATCGAAATCTGATCAGAAGCGCTGAATTACAATTGGCTTCTATGTGGGAGTAGACTGACCCGATTAGATCGAGATTGTTAAGTGACCTTCATCGCAATACCGTGTAGTTTAAGCTGTTTCCGACTCAAATCATTTACTTGTGACTATGTACTATAGTGTTCTTGTGGTTTTAAAGCCATTGTCGGAAACAGTTCATGAGGCCCCGTTAGTGGAGGTTCTTTATGTCGTCCGTCTGAGTTTCAAACCTTTTCACGACGCAATTTCGGAAGGTCGAAGGTTGCTGTCGTAATTTCCCGTGAGCGGCTCGTCGTTCGTCGTCATTTCAGCACCTTCATGTCGCCGTTTCAAGGCCATGTCGCTTGTCGGAATTTACCCCTAACAGGGCCTCGTTAATCCACAATTTTTCACAAGTTTCATATTAAATAAACATTCTGCACACAAAACTAAAACGTCTTTGATACTGTTTCTTTATCGTATTTTTATGTCAGCCTTAATGCTATTCCCACTGACAGGTATGGTATACTAATGCTTTATGTTAACTGATAAGATAATGAACAGTAATAACCTGTGTATCCATGCAGATTTTAACTTATTTTCCACCTCCATGAAGCCACCACTTTTTTGCACCAGTTTGACCATGATCTCTTATTAAATACAGAGTTAACTGTATTAAAGTTTACTTTGCTCATCAATGTCTCTTGTTACAATTTGTGAATATTTTTTTATTCCTGTACGTATTATAGTATTTTGAACATGTGGAAGAAGCTGAATGGGCAGTGGAAGTGTGTAAAGCCACAGGCAAACCTACTGCTGTTTCAGTGAGCATTGGCCCTCATGGAGATTTGCATGGCATTCCTACTCGAGAATGTGCAGTGCGATTGGCTCGTGCAGGTATATTTTAAGGACACATAACTTCAGTTACACCACCGCAAGTATTGGATAATACAATTAAGCTACCCTATCTAAGGACCACACCAGGGACACAGAAACAAAAGGGTCAAAAAAGATACCCTATTTAAGGCCTAAAACCAGATTTTCTTTTTTTTTCTATGTAAGAAATTCTTGGAAAACTACTATGAATATGTGAAGAAATCACAGCTTGTTTCAACGTGAAGTTTGACATTATCGGACGAACGTTTTACCTGATTTACCAACATGTGTGTATGCGGTCGCTTTAACCATAATGTTTGGAAAATGCTTACAAAATCAAACATGATGATTTCAAGCAAACTTTTTTAAGTGTGAAGAAATCAAAAGTGGCTTTATAAGACAGGCAAAACCGCAAAGTGATTATTGAATTTCGTGTTGTGCAATCTTGGTCTGAAATCATACTTGTGATTTCAAATCGAACTCGTGCTGCGCGCTTGTTCGATATCTGAAATCACGTGTATGATATCAGACCTAATAATATACATGCAAAAATTTCAGCATGCTCATTGGCTGAGAGTACGTCAATTAATCCCAAACAGTGCAGAAAATTGAAATTGAGTGCAGAAAGTTGAAATTAAATTTTTGCATGTATATTATTAACAAGTAATCACATGATTACCTGTACAAATTGCACTCCACTGAGTTCAATTACCATTATTCATAAAACATGTTCGTCCACTTGACATTGTCATACAGCAGCTGTAAGTCAGCAATAAAACATAATTCAAGGAATGCCTTTCTTGCTGATTTTTCAGGTGCTGATGTCATTGGTGTTAACTGTCACTTTGGACCTAAGGAGTCTGTTGAGACTTGCCGTTTGATGAAAGAGGCTCTTGATGCTGCTGGATTCAAGAAACATCTGATGGTTCAACCTATTGCTTATCACACTCCTGATGCTGGTAAACAGGGATTCATTGATCTACCAGAATTCCCATTTGGTAAGTGGTACATTTTTGAGCCATTTTTCAGTTACAATCAGTTACTCTGCATCTTTGAATCCCATGTTGGTCTGGTCAACCAATGAAAATGTACAGTTTTTAGCAGTTTAAGCTTTTATATGTATTTTGATATTATTGTGTTTGCAAGGTGCTATTGAATAGCAATTAGTGTAATCTTAAGTGCATTATCATCATTGAATGATTTGTTCGTGAACAGATTTAAAAGAACAGGTGGCCGGTTTTGGATTCATGAACGGAACGACAACTTCGAAGTTGATGTCAAATATCTCTGTTTCCTCCTTTGTCCTCAGCTTTGGAGCCACGTCTCTTGACCCGCTGGGATGCTCACAAATTTGCCCGTGATGCATACAATGCAGGAGCTCGTTATATTGGTGGCTGCTGTGGATTTGAACCTTACCACATCAGAGCAGTTGCAGAAGAAGTATGTTTAAATGCATTTTAATGGATATGACTTGATGTTCATCTGCACTGTGACACAAGTTGAATTGTTGTTGACTTGACTGCAAGCAAAATCTGCTTAAAATGTGTGTTTAAAAAATTTCCTTTCACAGTCAAGAGCAATTTTTTTATTGTTGTGGTACATAATTTGCCAGAGAATATTGTGTTCCAGTGAGTATTAAATAAATTCACGCAACAATTAGTTATATAAGCACAATAATTGTTATTACAATTATTGTATTCTCCTTATTAATCTATTTTTTGTGCAAATAGCTACATGCAAAAGAACTTGTAACACAATTATAACACCCACATTGTAACAAAAAGCAGGCCCTCTTTTAAAGTGCAATAAAAAATTTCACCTATTTCAGAGCCGATTATTCGATGAGAATGGACAATTAAATTATGCAATAAATTGAACAACTTGTGCGATTATTTTAAAGCTTCTTTTACTTGATTTCAGCCGGAGAAACCATTTGTTTCTGCTTTCCTACAGATAATTTGAGTATAAAGAATCATTTTCAGCATTTGCTTGTACTAGCTTTGCTGGGCACTTGGTTTTGCCCGACCTTTTGCTTATGTAATACTAATTTGAGGCTCTTCAATTGACCACCATTGACGGCTTCCGAGTATGATCGATCACAAAGTTGCATGAGAGAAAAAAAAACATCTACCCATTGGGTCCGTGGGTCATTCGTCCATTCAATTTTCAATCCAAATTAAAAATTAAATTGCTATGTCAATTTTTGATTTTCCTTTGTTTTTCTCTCGAACGAACGTGTACGGGGTATCTTTTCCTTTTTTTGATTTTGCCAAAAGTGGAATGAATGGAGGGAACACAAAAATTGATTTCAGTTTTCAATTTTTAATATTGGATGAAAATAAAATGGACGAAAACCACACGGACCCTTATTGGAGGGCGGCCCTTATTAACTTTTCCGCTCCATGTGCGGCGCTTAATCGAGGGCCGCGCGCTTATTCAAGTAAATACGGTAAGTGTGTTAACTCTGTCCTTGGAGGGTAACAGTAAGGAAAGTAATACTGGTAATTTGGTCTAGTTGTTATTGCCATTTCATGTGATGCTATTCTGAAACGTGTGTTATTCTGCACATGCAGTTGGCCAAAGAAAGAGGCAAACTACCAAAAGCAAGTGAAAAACATGATTATTGGGGAGAGGGATTGAGGCTGCACACAAAGCCATGGGTCAGGGCAAGGTAAGAATTAATCATACTTATTTACTGTTTATGAATAAGAGGTCCCATAAATTTGCTGTATGACCAAGCCTTTGAGCTTTTTGTGTCCCTAATAAAATGCTAAAATAATAAAAAATAAATGCAAGGCACTGCGCTCCTATTAAATTACAGACTCCCTCTGGACGTTATACAGGTTCCGATAATTTTTTTTTATTTTGGTTGTCCAAATTCTTACATACATTACTTCTCATTTTGGAATTTCTTTTGACACATCATGTTTTAGGGCACGCCGGTCATTCTGGGAGAACCTCAAGCCATCAAGTGGTCGTCCATTCTCCTCCAGTATGTCCACCCCTGACAACTGGGGAGTTACAGCTGGTGATAAGGAGTTGGTACAGCATAAAGAAAGCACCACCCAGGAGGAGATGAACGAAGTTTTTAACCATGTCACTGGTGTGAATGGTGTAGCATAGAAAACCTGACTTCATAAAGCTGAGCCATTGCTTATGAGGGCGTTAGTGTTAAAAGTGTGCTGGTCAATATGGCAAATTAGGAATTTGTTTTAGTAGAAAAGATTTGGGCATACCTGCTCTATCTGACTCTCCAACGTGGTTGAACAGTTTCAGTAACCGTGTAAGTAGAGCACCAAAAAGAGATGTATTCAAGGGGTTTTTACAATGCAAAGTGGAAAGCAATAACATATAGAACGTTTGCACATGACGTCACGGCAGTCATATTGGTGTTCCTAAACAAACAAAAGGCGGCCTTGTTGGTATCTCAAACTGATCCTCCAGGAAGAATTTCTATCCTTATGCAAACATCTTCTTTTGTTTCCGTTAAAAACATGGCCGCTGATCACGTGAGTGAAAAGGTTCTATACATTTATTATCTTCTGATATTAACTTATGCATAGCTTTATAAAATAAATTGCATTTACTTGAGTGGACTCTCCAGACTTCCAAGTTATTTCTTGGAACAATTTTTGGGTAGATGGCTGACGGTTGCTACTTTACTGTCGTTACTGTGTGAGCAAAATGTTTTCTGACAGTTCTTTTATCGTAATTTTCTACCTTCTGCATCCTAAAAGCTTAAGAATTATACAGGGTATAACTCAAAACTGTCACAGATAGCCAACTTATTCATCTTCTGACATTGTAGTATTTTTTTTTAAATCTCACATCTGTAATCTGCAGCTTGCGCAAGGCAATTGCATCTTTCCTTTGTAGTTATAAGGTCAATATTAAAGGAGTGCATTTACTAATTCTTGTTGAGTTGTGTTCTTTCAGTCATTGTAGATGTGCTGCTGTGAAGGGTATGGGTTCAACCAGTTTAGTCTGGGAAAGGGTTCAGAAATCCTAGAGTTTTGGTTTAGAATAGAGTATCGTTTTCCAAATTTGTGAAACTTTTTGTCCAGACTTGGTAGACCAAGCATTGCTACTCAAAAAAAGAAAATCAGCAAATTTACATTTACCCACAACTTGGTTTAACCAGGTGAATTAGGTCTGATGTGGGTTGAGGGTCCTGGGGTACTTCCCCTCCTAAAAATTCCTAAAGTACCCACCTTGGGGGACTTGGTGAAATCCTTTTTTGAGTATTGCATAGTCCACAAATTCAAACTTGAAGGGTTAGAAAAGCAGGAAGCCTCTTTAAATTGTGATGTAACAACCTTCAATTTCTAGTATTTGCCCTAACAATTTAGTTTGAAAATCATGAGAACACTATACACACAAGGTTCTCCCGCGGACTGTTTCTTGAAAGGAAGGGCGGTTCCCAGGGTTAGAATGCTATTTTATGACTTCCTATTCAATGGCTTCCAAGGATACGCAATACTTTGTGCCGGTCTATATGCCAAGAACTACACAATCATTTATGATGCAAATGAATATATGAAAGACCATATATTTGAACTGCGGAGTCACTATGTAATGACATTAATTGATCATCACAGTTATGTACACAACTTTAGCAGCTGTGAAATTTAAGCCTGAAAAAAAAACTGAGGCCTGAACGAGATTCGAACCCATGACCTCTGCGATACCGGAGCAGTGCTCTACCAACTGAGCTATCAAGCCAACTAGGAGCTGGTCATATCATGAGTTCGTAACATACCCACAGATGGAGAAGAATGATGCAAATGAATATATTAAAGACCATATATTTGAACTGCGGAGTAATATGTAATGACATTAATTGATCATCGCAGTTATGTACACAACTTTAGCAGCTGTGAAATTTAAGCCTGAAAAAAAAAAAAAAAGAAAAGGAAAAAACTCAGGCCTGAACGAGATTCGAACCCATGACCTCTGCAATACAGGAGCAGTGCTCTACCAACTGAGCTAACAAGCCAACTGGGAGCTGGTCATTCACTGTAGGAAGATGTTATATAATGCGATTATCAAGCCTATCCTAGAGTACTGTTGCACTGTTTGGGGTAATTGCTCCAAAGAGAACTTAATAAGACTATAAAGAATCCAGAAACAGTGTGCAGGATTAATACTTGATGCTACGTTTTCTGATAACTCTGTGCAGCTATTCACTAAATTAGGATGGCTCCCCATAGATGATATCATACGCAGCAGAAAGCTTCATCTGTTACATAAGATCAGTTTTGGACACTGTCCAGATTACTTTATTCCATATATACATTATCTAAAGGACACTCATAACTACAACACTAGAGCCACAACTAAGAATAACCTAGTTCTTCCTAGGTGCAAGAGAATTTCAGGTTGCAGGACTTTCCACACAAGCGCTACTCGCCTTTGGAATAATGTGGATGTTTCCATTCGGGATACGACATCGCATAAACAATTTGCAGGAAAAGTACGCCAGAAGCTACTGAAACAAAATGCTACACTAGAACACTTTGTAATTAGTAGTACTTTTTAGATCTTATTGGTATTAAGTTAATTCAATTTTAATCACTATTCACAGTTATATAATATGTAAATAATTAATTAGGGTCCGGTTTTTATTGTGTTATACATATATAATATTTTCTTCTTTACTCTATTTTATGTAAAACTAGGGAGGGCCATATTGTAAACTACTGGGCAACCAGTAAATTATGTTACCCTCGTTAAATAAAGTCATATTATTATTATTATTATTATATTGTGAGTTCGTAACATACCCGTAGATGGAGAAGAATGATACAAATGAATATATGAAAGACCGTATATTTGAACTGCAGAGTAATATGTAATGACATTAATTGATCATCGCAGTTACTACAAAACTTTAGCAGCTGTGAAATTCAAGCCTGAAAAAAAAAAAAAAAAAAACTCAGGCCTGAACGAGATTCGAACCCATGACCTCTGCGATACCGGAGCAGTGCTCTACCAACTGAGCTGTCAAGCCAACTGGGTGCTGGTCATATTGTGAGTTCATAACATACCCGTACATGGAAAAGAATGATGCAAATGAATATATGAAAGACCATATATTTGAACTGTGGAGTAATATGTAATGACATTAATTGATCATCGCAGTTATGTACAGAACTTTAGCAGCTGTGAAATTTAAGCCTGAAAAAAATGTGCCCTACAGAGAGTATTGTTTTGGATAACAATGTTCAGTCTGAACAATTGAGGTCTTATAGTTATTGGGATCAATCTACCCCATCTGCAAGCTAGCCATTTAACCACCTTTTGAACCTCTAAGACCTGAAGAAAAACAAACCTTTTACTTTCACAGCACTATCTACAATGCTTGAAAGAGAGATTAGCAAGTATGATTTGTTAATTCACAAGTTTGTTTTGTATATATATATGTTCATATATCTGTCAAATCAATATGGCGACATGTTCGCTGAACATTACCGTGTTCGAGGAAATGCATTGAAGTGATGTTCCACTGACCAAATCATTGAAAGAGATTGTTCTGAGAAAAAGTATCCTTCCTGAGTTAATTTTGGATCCAAGTCTTATTTGTTGAAAACTTTGAATACGCATTTGTTTACGATAAATTTGACCAACAACTTACCGACAGTTTACCAACAGCCTCCCGACAGATCGCCGACATGTTACCGACTGTCGGTTGACAGTCGGCCAACAAGTTAACGTTCATATGCACAAATTCTGTCGGCCGACTGTTGGCCGTTTGTCTGCCGACAGGTTATTCTGGGAGCTGTTCTTCATTTTCACCAAAATTTCAAAGAAGATGCCTGCCACCAAAGCTTCAACTATGCAAGACAAGGACAGCAACAATCTGCATAGGCAAGCCAGCCTCACATCTCTAACCTGAATACACAATCACTCATTTAGGGGTGACACTCACCTGCCTTGTAGTCAAGGGCAGGCTTGTCTGTGCAACATATGCAAGACTTGGAAAAGTCTTAATATAGTGTCCTTGTAACACACTTCCCACCCCCTATACCTTAAGCAAAAGCATCCCCTCCCTCCCTAAATCACCCATCACCAGTTTGGTGTTTGGCCATCATACAAGACCACCCTGACATCAGGCCCTCTCAAGGTAAAAGGATGGCACAAAAACCAAAGAAACATATTTTGTTGAGTGTAGACAGATATATTTTAAATTTTGGAACCTTCACCAAGCATCACTTATTGAGCATGTTCATGGAAATTGGGTAAATAGGTGAGGTGGAAACAAATACACAGTAAAAACCCTGGTATAAGAACCTGGATTTTTTTTACTACCAAGTTTCTCAAAATATGTTCTTATATTTTCATATGAATTTCACTTAAATAAATTGTAAGTGTCATCTCTTTGAATGGTAAACACAATAGACATACAGTACAGTACTTTAGCTTGAAGGAAAAAAAAATGTTATGTCAAGGCAATTTTAAATATAATCAGATGATGATCTTAATTCAGCAGTTTCTACCTATACACGTTTATACAGCAACTGCAGATGGGTTTTTACTGTAGCATAAGAGCCATTACGATGAAAAGAGGGGCATGCCACATAATCTATTTCCATAGTCAAGCCAGAACCTTAGCATGCACATGCATAGCTGTAGCAGATTATGGGGTGCCATTTTGGATCTGTAGAATTGATTTATACAAATACTGGTCCTTTGGGGAAGGGTCTACTGAGGGGTACAAAAGGGAGATTCAACAACAGCAAAACCACAGCAATCACATGGTATACTGGTAAACTGGTAAAATTTCAAAAACCACATAGTCCTGCAAAACCGCAATACCATACTTTCAAATATAAATTACTGTAAAACCCCACCAAAAATAAAGTAAAACTGCATGTCCCCCCTGTCACTGTAAGGTGATGGTAGAGCTGATGTTTATGGACCTTATTATATGGCTCTGCAACATTGTAAGTGTAAGCCCTTTGCAGAGATGCCAACTCTCTCGCTTTTGGCGGGAGACTTATGCTTTTTTGCCTCGTCTCCCGCTCTCCCGCTTTGATACATAAATCTCCCGCTTTTACGTCCACTATAAATTTTGACTACGTAGTAAAAAATAAAACATACTTCCTCCTTGTCTTTCTTGTGTTTTTGCACTATCTGCACAATGATATAAACAATCTTCCTATTGGAGCAGCTTTTAAGCCAATGAACGATGAGAATACATGAGACGGAACCAGAGATGCCAACTCTCCCGCTTTGATACATAAATCTCCCGCTTTTCAAATTTTTGGTGTTGGCATCTATGCCTTTGTAAAGCCAAAGTTTGTCATTTGCTGTGATGAGTACTCATCTTCAAAATATTGAAAGTCTCATCATTTCATACCTTACAGTAGTGCAAACACCATCAGTTTGTTTGATAACACTGCAAGAGCTCTTTTGTCCTTGATAGAAGTCATCACCACAGCAAATTCATGAAAGCTGCACACACAACCGTTTACTGTTGATTGCACTAGAGTAAACCCAGGGGTTACTCAAAACCTCTCCACTATTTACAAGAATGCAGTGATGTGGTTAGGTTTCCACAAAGATAGTCTTGGCAATAACATGCACCACATTTACAAATCATCCCCTTTAAATGATGGCATACTTATCTACCAATAAATTCTCCTAAATATTACATAAGAACGTGTATGGCACTTATTTAAGAGAAATGCCACTCAAATCTTGGGAATGAAAGGGTCACAGATGTTGAACCTGACATGTAGACAAGTGAACAAGTTGGTCTGTCAATCCATAGTTAGTAGAGGGTCAATCCTAAGACCTGATAAGTCAATCCACCAAGTGCCTAAACAGCTCCTCATGTTAAGGAGAAGTTGAATTATGACACAGCTGGGTGAGTGACAGAGTTGAGGCTTCCTTGGCCAATTGCAATCAGTAAGTGCATCTCTGTTGGCTCATGCATGGGCGCCCCTGACACAGTACATGGCATCGAGCGTTTTTCACGATCCATCTGTCCTAAAAGTAACGTCTTACCTCCACAAGCGGTAACTTGAGCTTTCCCAGGGGCTTGAGATAACAGTTCTTGTACTGTCATTTAAGTTTCATGTAGGTAAAAATATAAAATAATCAGGCAGTCGCATTATTTTCAACAAATCACAACCGCTCGAGTTCCAACTTGTTCTCAACTCATCTACTCCTTTATTTTCTGATTGTCTGAACAGTATTGAGCAGTCTCTTCTCCATCTTCAGTGTCCATTCTCTCCTCAAACGTCGTCGAAGTATCGGTTAACGTTGTCTCTTCACAGGGTAAAAAAGTGGAACCAGAGTTGTTAAGTCTCGTTAGAAACGCGTCAAGTAATCTTCGATTGAGATGATCGGTTTGCGTGATTTCTCTTGCGGTTGAAACCGTCTCCTCCTTGATGTCTGAGCTTTCTGTTCCTCGAGTTTCTTGCTGGATTTTTTCTTCGCAACTCTCCTCACTTTCCATATTTTACATGGGTTCTCTCTCCTTCAACCTCAGCAAAGATTAGGTACCACGCTCTTCTCTCCGTAAAATAAATTAATATAACCCTTCCGGGGTAGGAGTGGGGTTGACGATAAAAGTGCGCGAAAACTTCCCTGACGCAAGGTTTCTCGAAAGTCCCAAAACGTTTCGGGACGTTTTTGGGTGCAATGACCAGCACTGTAGTTTGGTATCTAAGTTTTATGTTGAAAGTGACAATTTCTGACGAACGCGGTTATGCGCATCTCTCTCACGGGATTTCGTAGAGTATTGCTTTCTTTCCTCCTGGCCTATACGAGCAGGTGATTTTTTCCGCTTATATTCCCGCCGTAAGTGAAAGAAAATTGGTGAGACAAGTGTCCTCATGTACAGCATTTCAGCGTGTACTCAATGGATGGTCTTGTCCAGAACTTAAGGAGAAGAAAGCACTGAGCCACACGACTGGCAATCATAAAAACTAAGGATAGGGCTAAGGAAGCATACTCATGAAACCTGACTGTACTACCAAGCGTGGATTATACCGCTGATTGCTATATATGAACAGCAAGTGTAGGCTCAAACCTTCATTATCAAGTTGAATCTGAAAACAAACCAGCTCCTCCCCTAAAAAACCGAAGGGTACATTTTGACTGGCTCAGGACGGAGAGAGAGATTTGAACAAGGCATCTTGTGAAAGGAAACAACTCGAGAAGGGCGCGGCTGAAGCGGAGGAAATCTTTATTTGATAGAGTACATCTTTTACAATAAAAACAAACGCATAACAGCCACATAACATGATGTTAGAGAGGGTCTTTTTTGTGTAAGAAAAAGTGGCCTTGTTCAACGAACAGTGACGGCACCAGTCCATTTCCGTTGCACACAAGGAATGTTCAGGGAAGGACAACTCGCAATATGAACGTTTGAAAAATCAATTTGCTTTCCAGACGAATTAACGATGCCCTCCAAGTTTCTACATTTAGCAATAGTCATGGCAGGATTGTTCTTCGCAATACGCGACATTACAATATTCCTTAAATTGTGACACTCGTTGAACAAAACGTGCGCGATCCTTTCCGATTTAACCCGAAGCTCAGCACACTCGAGATTATGGCAGTTGTCAAGAGCGAGCCTTTCAATGCTCTTTGTTTGAACTTCAAGCCGCGGCATGGAATCGTTACTATCCATTTCGCAAAGCTGCACTTCTATCTTACCGATACGGGGAGAGGCGAGATGATAACGTGAGAATTTGCAGTTGGTTGTGCGAATAAGAGACGCAGAGCCCGCGATGACTTCAAAGTCGAGAGGTGCTTTTTTGTCGCTTGCAATTTCACCCATTGTGACGCACAACTGACCAAGCTCGGCGCACTTCACCGAGATTGCCGTCGCGTTCGGCAAATTGATCGATACGCGTTCGAGTCTTCGACTCCGAAGAAAAATGGAGCACGTCGATCGATCTTGAGGGAAGCCAGGAAATACTTCGGCTGGAAAAGAGCCTCTCCTGTACATATCACACAGAAAGAACTCTAATGTAGGACAATCGATCTTTATACTGCCAAGCCTGGGAACCTGGCAGAGCAAAATGTTCAGGACCCTTAAATGGGTGCACATGGAGCCATACAGAGTCAAACCTGTGATTTCTCCAATGATGGACAGTTTCTTAACCTTTTGGTTCGCTCTCAAAAACTGACGTAACGCCGTTATAGGCATCACGGGACAGGAAACCAGTTCCACATGACTCAGGCGGTCTGAGTTGGATTGCAAGTTATGAAAGTTTGGAAGATGGCGTAAACAAATCGATTCTAGTACTCCTGAAAAGACGTGAAGAGCAGTCAACTCGAAACAGTTGGCGAGCTGGAATTCCCGTAGTTTGGGAGTGTCGCATCGCAAGCACTGCATTCTGAGCGTGGAGAGGCCATCTAGCGCCAACGTCTGTAGAGAGTCGGATTCGATCGACAACAAACTCTTGCGATCACGATGAATCATCCCAGCCCCCACAAAAAGATGGCGCAGTGATTTCATTAGTCTGAGCATGATCCGTAAGTGGTCGCTTGTAAAGAACAGAGGACACGTGCGCAGCTCAAGGCGAGAGACGATGGCCGCGTGTCTTTGGGACGAGGCAATGGTTTTCAGGCTTAAGTCCCTATTGTGTATCATGTGCGGAGGAAGGGCTGGTACTACACCAAACCCAGACAGCTCCAGTCTCCTGAGATCAGCCTGGTCAAGAAACGACAACAAAGTAGAAGGAGGAAACGCAAGGGAGTCGAGAGCAATCTTCAAAACCTTTAGACGAGGAAATTTTACAAGAATCATCTGGAGATGCCGGGCTGTTAAAAAGTGCTTCTCTAAAGAATCGGGGGGTTGAAACAACCACTGTATTTCCGGTGGCTCTGACCGCAAGTAGGCTGTTAAATTCAACTCCTCCAGCTTGTTGTCGCACTGCAACATCAGCAAGAAGCGCGGATCCCATTCTAATAGAGGCACGTCCAAACAGGTCAAGTTATTCAGATGCGGCAGAATCCCACACAGTGACGGTTCTGTGAATGTTCTTGTAATCGGATGATCCCGTAAGCATTTCACGTATCCACCGAACTTCACGAGGCAGTGGCGCAGAGTCTCGCGATGTCTAGCGGTCTCTGTAACACACAATGGGTAAGCACGTGTAAAATGAACGCACTTCCAGAGGGATGGCGTTTTCTCAATCACCTCCTTCCATCGCTTGTTTACTAGACATAATCTCGCCAGGTTATCGTAAATCGGATGAAGAAATCCCAGCATGTGGGACAGAACTTCGTTTGGCAGAGACTCCATAACCGTTAGCGAAGTCAGTTAAAAAGGTGATTGCGTCACAGAGGACACTAAGCTCGCGACTTGCGAATGATCACATGCAACGTTCAACTTGTTATATGTCAGTTTTAAATTACGGAATAAACGTTTTCTCAACTGAAGTAAGCGTTTAGTTTATGGTAAGGGCGTTAACAGTCCTTGTTGACACTATAAGGAGAAACGCCATCCATTAAGGTTACCATATACCTTCGCGGGTGTCCTTCGCGAAAAAAATATTACCGCGCTGTCTTAAATACAACCACTACAAATTATATATCAATGTCAAGGTTATAGAATGCTCTATTCGATAAAAATTGTTTCGCTTCAATTGTTCTTAATAGTAAGGCGAGCGCGACCTAAAAGCGCGAAACGACCGACGTCCCTTTGAGCGAATTTATCGGGTATCAAACTCAACAGTGTAAACAAAACTACTGCATTATATCATTCACAAGGCATCAATCATCAAAACCGTGTCAGGGATTTCCGTTTTTTAAAATTGATCCCCCGCAATGGCCATTGTTGTGAAAGGTAACGGTTAATTTTTGATCATCAAAATTGACAGAAAAATTGCGAAGCAACCAATAGAAATATCGAAAAAGCCTCACACGGTTTTGAAGATTAATGCCTTGTGATTGATATAATGCAGTAGTTTTCATTCTAAGGTCGAATTCCATACCCGATAAATTCGCTCAAAGAGACATCGGTCGTTTTGGGGTTTTGGGACGCACTCTCTCTACGGTTAAAAAAAATCAAAGCGAAATAATTTTTACCGGATAGTGCATTTCATTAGCTTTGTACTGATATATAGTTTGTGGTTGTTACATTTAAGACAGCGCGCAAATATTTTTTTTCGCGAAGGACACCCGCGAAGGTATACGGTAACCTTAACCCTTCAAAAACCACATACCAAGCACCTTTCTGACCTTAGAAGAACGTACTCGCTTACAGTTTTACTCTTTTATTCAAATATTTCCGTAAAGATGATGCATAGAGAATTCAAAGCTACAAGTGGAACAAACATCGCAGTTATATCATTGTAAGTATTCAAACTGATTTTTTCTTGCGTGTGTGTTGTTTGATTTTAGTACAAGAATATAGAAAAAAGCATCCTGAGGATAACGAGTGGATTATCGATTTTTTAAAAAACGAGCGCGTGACGACAACATCTGAGAAGAGTCTGCGCGCACGTCGAAAACATAAGAAAAAAAGTACGCGCTCGGCATTTCACAGTGCATCCATTCTTCAGCTAGCACTGAGACACTATTTGTTTCACTATATACTGTACTCCACACGTTTTTAACAGCACTTTTTTTTTGGTACTGATACAGTGTTTTAAAATAGTGTGACTTTTCCTTCATCTGTGGATAAAAACATGCAGTTTGACCATTCTATGCAAACGTACTGAACAGTAGTTCGTCTAGTTTGATCGTCCGGGTGAGGGTAGTTCTGAAAAGAACTGTTGTTGGTGACTGACGTTTCGACAACCTGAGCGGAAGTCATCTTCAGAGTCAAGCCCTTGACTCTGAAGTCAGCCCTTGACTCTGAAGATGACTTCCGCTCAGGTTGTCGAAACGTCAGTCACCAACAACAGTTCTTTTCAGAACTACCCTCACCCGGACGATCAAACTAGACCAACTACTGATACTCCTGGGTTCAAACCTTTTACTATCGTACTGAACAGTGCTGTACCGTGGCCTGACCGTGGTCCTGCTTTTTTACAGACTTAACAATGCGATTCATTTCTTTTGTTGGATCAAACCATGTAGTGGGAGTGTTCATTTTGTAGTTAGCGTCAACGAAATAGACGCATGGAGGGAAAGAGTAAGACGGCGCACACTTTAGTGGGGGTCTCCCAGGGGTTTTGGGGAACAAGGGAACATTGGCAAAATATCGAAGGGAACAAGGGAACATTAGCCAATTTTTGGGAACAGGGGAACAAAATTCGAAAAATTACGAAGGGGAACAATTTACGAAAATGTGTGGGAAGATGGGAACATAGGGCAATTTTGGAAGGGAACAAGGGAACAAGGACCCCCCCTGGGAGACCCTCTTTACTGGGGTGCAAACACAGAAACATGACAAAACTGATTATTTTTTTTTATTTCACGCCTCGGCAATTTAGTTACCATTTGCAGTTTCCCCCACTTGATTTAACTGATGACAGACAGAAATTAAACTTATTTTATATCTTTAAGGTAGGAAGATTTTCTTGCACAACTTTCAAGAGCCGCAGCGATCCTTCATAAGTCGTCACGGTCTGTACGTCATGTCGTCAGAATATCAATGTCTAAATAGCTTGTTTCTTCGTCGCTAATTCGTCAGGTAATCAATCCGTTCTACGGCACAGTTGTTTCGATCAAAACAAGTTTGTATTACAGTCTTCCGATTTCAGATAATTTGAAAGTAGAAATATCAAGAACCAGGTTAATCATTAAACCCTACAGACATTTTTCATGTAAACGCAATTGAAGGATGTCCCAATCAGACGGTCTCTTACTTGCTGACAGCACCGTATTCTGGTTGTGAATTCAGTGGGACTGTCAACGTGAAATCCGTGCTTCTCCTCTGGATATTTTTGTGACGTCGCCAGCCAATCACAGTAAAGGCAATCATTAATCCCGCCAATGCCGTGACGCCAAATGTAATGCCAGCCGCAGTCCCAGGACGCATGGAATGTTCTGATTGCTGTTCGTTGTTTGCTGAGCCGTCCTCGTGCCGTGCCGGCACCAGGTTCCCCGTTACAGGATCCAAATTCACGATGCCAGGTTCCTGAAGGTTGGTTTGAGCAATGAACTCCGTTACAGAACTACAGGGGCAAAAGTTACACTGTTAATGCTTGTAATTTGCGGTTTAATCAAGGGAATAAACTGAAATTCAAAAAGAGCCTGCCAGCTGACAAAGTCGTTGAGAAAGACATGCTTTGCGAAATCTAAATAGTGGACGTTGAACCATGTCATTTCCGTCCATTACTTAGGTCAGTTTCTTTCTTTAGTTTAACCAACGGTGTTTTATAGTTTCATTTTGGTAACAGTAGTTGCACAGACATGATTACGGCTCCTGCTTGGGTTCATCAAACCCATATAAGGTTTTGTGTTGTCTGACACTCAGAAGGTATGAATGAGAGGGAAACGAAACGAGTGAACTAGCAGTTTGAGAATGAGGCTGTCTTGAGTGTAGTCTGTGTACAGCCGCCCCCTCCCCTCCCCTCCCCTCCCCTCCCCTTCCCCTCTCCTCCCCTCCCCTTAAACATAAAGTAGGTATCAAAGGATGAAGGAAATTGAAGGTTCGGTCATCGCAGTTTGAATTCATTTCTACTAGTACAGTAGCTACCTGTTTGTTGCCAGTATCCAGTCATTTCCCTTTTGACGTTTAAACCAAATTTGTCCAGTGTCACGATTGACGAGTAGTAAGGGCACCGAAAAGTTGAAGATTTTAGGGGCGTCCGTGTAGGGAGGTCTCTTGACGACGGGAAGACCATGGATATTAAACGCATTGGATTTGACACAGTAGCTTATCTCACAGTCTTGTTCGATTGAAGCCAGATGCTGGGAGTAACCGGTCGGACAGGTTTTTGGCCAACCCGCTGGACCCGATTGGCTCACAAACAGAGACAAACCTTTACGAGCAAGATAATAAAGAGAAAACACACTGTGAGCGATTCTTCCCCTCGTATTTCTAAAGCACAGGCGGCCCATGCTCCCAAATTGAAAGTTTTGTTGTCTATTTAGAGGACTAAAAAGCATATATTTTATCGAAATAGCTTTCAAATGGCCTGAGAATCGGGATGATAACAAAATTTCATACAGGAAAGTCGATTGAATAATGTTAAATTTCATACGACTCAAAACATTGTTCTTTCATACAAACCTTTCAAATCAGGAACTTGGGCCGCCTGTGATTACAATCATGGACCAGGATGCGGTTACCAACGACTTCAAAAAAATCTTCTTTGCTAAGGGTGTTATTACTACTTTTGTCTCGTTTCATTAGAAACAGCAACTCTCATTCTTAGTATAATTACTAGCAAACGTAACGCAATTACATTCCAGAGAAATATCAACTAGTCTCCTTTGCGTCCGTTGTCTGGCTCGTCACGCAACGTAACTCCCTACACTTATAGTTGGTATAGGTAGGAGCGTTGCGTGACGATCGAGCCAGCCAACGGCTGCGCAGGAGGCAACCCAACCAAATACCAGAATTTTTGCTACAAATGTTTTAATTCTCTATTAGATTACGGACAACTCTTCTTCTTTTTTAACTTTTTTTTTTATTTACAAACGGTTACAAAGGTTTAAAACATGAAAAACAAAAGAACAAACAGATCGAAAGCTACGTGAACAATCATGTAAAAACTATTGTACTACAGCAATAGACTGAAGAACTTACAGAAGAAGTCAAAAACTAAAAAAAAAAAAATCAGTATTTCCACAAATAAGAAACAACGGAGAAAAGAGAAAAGGAACAAGGACACTAAAGAACACAAAAACTACGGATCAATATCAGTTTCTGGGCAACTGCGCACCTACTGATCAATCTGGGCAACTGTGCACCTACCCCTCCCCTAATCCAACAAGTTATAATGAGTTAAAAAGTTAGCGTTAATGTTGGTTTAGGGGAGGGGTAGGTGCACGGTTGCCAAGAAACTGATATTGATCCAAAACTACTAAACCTACTAAGGAGAACTCTTCTTACCTCTCAATCCCTGATTCCCTCCACCAGAAGTTTCTTTCACCGCAAGAGGATTTCCAGCGTTACAACTAAAGAACCCAGCGAAAGGAACCGATCCCTGAAATCCCAGCTCGTAGTCATCACTGACGCAAACATGGACAGTGGCTCCAAAGCGCAGAGGATAAAACTTGAACGGACAACTAGCGCCCTGTGTAATGGGGTTCTTAAATTTGGTGCTGTATAGGCCTCCAAAAAGATAGCCCGTGTTGACAGGGACCTGACCTTTGGCCACACACCAATATGTGGAGTACTTGGCAAACCCACAACTATCGTGACAACATCTGAAAAACCACCAACAACTGCGACAGTCGCGATGACAACTGTGAGGTGTACTTCCTTCGTGTACCAAAATTGGTTCATACTCTGAACTGCACGAGTAGTCGGAAGTAATAGGGTTCTTTTGAAGCAGGGGTGCGCAAGGATCTCCCGCTGGCGAGCCCTCAAACTGACACGTTTGAAAAACGCCACCAAATGTGTAATTGTTTGTGGGGCTCTGACAAGAGCCGTCATCTAAGTTAGCCTGAAAACTGAAGTTTGGTGAGTCTAATTTCGTGCATCCTTTGATGGTGTTGTGTTTGTAGTACTGGACGATAGCCCACTCGACAACGTTAGCAAGCTTAAAGGTCATTTCTTCGGGGATCTCCGGAAGGATTCCAGGAGTTATCGCGTAGTGTAATGGATCTCCCGATCTATCGACGGGAACGAGATTGTCTTGGAGCCCATCTTCCCACTGATTAATGGTGTAGTTTATTCTGAAAGAAGGACCACCAAATGTTAACACTGTGGAGTAGACAGTGTTCTTCGTGTACTCGTCCAACGTCTTTTTGTCCGTGGTCTGACTGAAACTGGCCTTCGCTCCAAAAACGCCAAAGAAAGAAGCGCTCGCTGCGGCAGTGATTTTGCTTTTATCCTCATTAAAGTCAGCCACGAACTTCTTTGTCAAGTGATCTACTTTTGCGACAACCGCCCCAGCATCCACGCTGGTGATAACATGCGTTCCATAGTCGCGGACGAGAAGTTGAGCAAGGAAATTGGCATAAGCGGTGTTGTTGTACTGCAGATGAGCAGCGATGTCGAGAAGCCGTGACTTGAAGACCGGCTGTAGGGGACAATCGGGTTGGAGCCTTATCGTGTACAAGAAGTGTCGCATTTGGACACGAGTTGTGACGGATTTATCTTCAACTTGGTGTTTCTTCACGGATTCGTACTCTGATGAGAATGATCCGCTCACTGAGCCAAAGTGAAAGCTCCCTGACACTTCCGCATTGATCGACTTCGTTGTCGTTGAGGAGTAATTTGTCCAGTGATCGTAAAAATCCGCGAACACCTCTACCTTACTTCTCTTCATCGGGTAAATAAACACATCATCGGGTATGAGGTATTTTCCGTCATCTGTTGATTTGCACAGGGAATAATTCATCTTGGCTACTTCTCCCATATGGACGTTTCTGAGATTGTCCCAGCCACCACCGGGAAGAACTTCGAAGCGATTCATACCCTGTGACAGGGGGCAGTTTCTTGGGTCGCCCAACGGGTATTTCGGGGCTGAAGAAGTGTCGTTAGCTGCAGACGAAATACGTACCGACAAAAACAGTCCAAAAAGCGACACGAAGCTACATTTGTACGCCATTGCAACGCTCATTTATGAACGCCGACTCCAGCAATGCACTTGACTTAAAACTGTGCAGTTATCATGTGATGCTGTGAGTGTGGGTTTTCCCCGAAATAGCTTCCGCTCGGTTTTTCTTCTTAGAAACTGAAATATGATCGGCGTTCCAGGCTGTCACAAGTCCTTTCAGACATTACATTTTTCTACTAAAATACCATATAAGTAAGCGTAATCGAGAACAGGAGAAAAAGACCATATATTTGAACTGTGGAGTAATATTTAATGACTTTAATTGATCATCGCAGTTATGTACACAACTTAAAAATTAAAGCCTGAAAAAAACTCAGGCCTTAACGGGATTCGAACCCATGACCTCTGCGATACCGGAGCAGTGCTACCAACTGAGCTATCAAGCCAACTGGGAACTGGTCATGTTGTGAGTTCGTAATATACCCGTAGATAAAGAAGAATAATTCTTGATAGCTCAGTTGAATTATTCTTCTCCAGTGTCGTTCCAAAGTCGGACTTACTCAATTAGGGTCGACACATGAGTGGAGCGGTGTCTGAACCAGCCTAAGTAAACTTCTTCGTTAATATAACAACTACATCACCTACGATGAATAAGAATATATTTTATAAAAATGAAGGTATTGGCTGGCTCGTCGAAGAGAGGAATTCGTTACGTCATTCGGTGAAACGTTTCGGTTAAAGTTCTCTCTGCAATGAGTCGAAATGATCTTAGGACTCAGGAAAACGAAGAGTAAAAAACCAGCCACAGAAATCACATACAGCGAAAAATCACCTCACTTGACTTGAGGAACAGGTTTCATACTTGTGTATGGCGTTACGTCATCAACTCGATTGGCAACTCAATTGTTTTCATAGGTATATTTAGTTCTATGTCTTAGGGTGTTGATCACCCGTCAGAGGAATCAAAAACTATAATAATTGTTTATTTATCGAACCATGACAAAGGTGACAAAGGTGAAGATCACATAATTTATTGGTGGATTATTTCATCTGTACTCCTTGTTTGTATACTGTATTCACAGAAGTCGTCACTCGGTCATACTCAATATACAGGCCAACCTATGTTAGCAGACCTACTTTTTATCCCTGTTCTAATAAGTTTGTCAGGTTTTGCTTAAATGTTGTCTCTCATGTACCACCAAATAAAGGGGAAAGCTGCTTCGGGAGGTTAAAACCAAGGAGATGAGGTCAGGCTTGTTTTACGCTGTTGTATCACTCGTGACGACACGGAAAACGAAACAAAATGGCTACTGTCAGATTGCCAGCTTATAAGGTTTCAGTCTTTTTCCATGAACAACAAACTGGAGAAAAAGTTCAAAACTCAGATTTGGCAATTCCGTTTATCAGTTACCGTTTCTGCTGAACGTCTGAGGAAATCAAGAAACTTGAAGGTAGCCAGCAGTCTTAAAAATTGCCTGCGTGCAGACGTCTCCTATTTCCTTTGCTGCACGCGGAAAAGGGACGTCGTCCCTTTTCCGCGTGCAGCAAAGGAAATAGGAGACGTCTGCACGCAGGCAATCTTAAAACAACTACGAAAGCTAAAATTTCAGTTAACACTCAAATATTCACGTGATCTGTTTACAGTGGAACCTCGATTTAACGAAGTGCCAAGGAACTGGGGAAATTTGTTCGTTATATCGAGGTTCGTTACATCGAGGTTTTGTTCGATACATTTTACTGTAATTTTGGCCGGGCTGAAAAAAATCGTTCGTTATATCGAGGAGTTTGTTATATAGAGGTTCGTTAAATCGAGGTTCCACTGTATATGGCTCCGGGCCATAAAACTGAAGTATGACTGGAATAAGAAACCTTGTAACCATATCTTATTAAACTTGAAGGTTACTGTTATAAATTACAAATTTTTTTTCTTTCATCAAATCGAATGGAAAATGACTGTTTCAGCTGTCAGCCATTTCTTGGCTGGTGAGTAGCTCTAAACTAGTTATCAATTGGGTCGTGACAATCTCACCAAAGTTGACGGAAATAGTTCAAGGTGTAATTATGTTATCAAATTAAATGTCACTCATTGCAGTGAGAACCAATGTGAAAGTGGATGAGCGAGTGTTGCGAGCACGTGATTATTGTGAATTAAGTCGGTCAGAGGCTGTATCGAGATCGACAGGGTGTGAGTGAGCAGAGAACGCCAACAATACTAATTTGTGATCAACTATCGTGAGTGATTAGATTATGTCAATGGGTATAGATTCATTCCTAACAAAGCAAAATTAGAAACTGAGCTATGAATAAGGCAACACGTTTCCAGGGGTGCCATTGACTCCTCCTTTGTGAGGTAATTTCCTTTGTAACTTTCAGCAAAACACATACAGGATGTCAACATGACAACCAGGTTGGTACCCTGGGTACGACCCAGCGTACACCCCCCTTTGAAAAATACCAGCCACACCTCTGGTTTTAACCTTCAAACAACAAGGTATAAGTATATGTATGAGCTCACTCACTGAGGAACATTCACGCGACAAAGACGTCTGTGTACTACATTAACGAGGTGGAGTAGAGTCGACTTGAAAGAATATATGTTGGCTAGCTGGTTCGGATTTTCAAACCTCGAAATTTAGACAAGATTCACCAGCCTAGTCACTTGGATTCGTATGTTCAGTTTAATATACCGGCTAACTCACAGCAAAAAATATACATTTGTAAATTTCGTTTGTTCGCACTTGGTAAATTGGCTCAGTCTGTTAAGAGTTTCTCAGTGGAAGACTTTCGGATGATGGTTTAACAAGGAACCGTTTAGAGACCGCGACTGTCCTGGATAATACTGTCCCGCAATTTCGGGGAAGAATATCCCGCAATTTGGGGAATGTTGGGCCGCAATTTCAGGAAATATATTCCTCAATTTCGGGAATCCCGTCCCAAAGTTTCACAATTCTAAAAGTCCAGTGTCAATATCCTGCACTGCACTGTTAATACTTCACCAGGGACACTCGGCTTATTCACCTTGAACGGATGAAACGTGAGAGCAGCGAGCGACCAATGGAATAAGGACAAGGCCTTTAAGGACAATTCACAAAGGGCCCTAAGCCGCAATTGGGCCCATGCAATACGCCAAGTTAAATTGTAATTGAATCAATTATTCGTCACTCAGTGAGAAGTATTAGTACTAGGTTTTGATGCTATATCTTCTCCCTGATGCTGTATTGTACCGTACAACGGAAGTGTATCTGTAACTGGAACCGCTGTCCTCTGAACTAAATAAGCTGCCGGCTCATAAGGAATACTAGGGCCTCTACTGCACATTAAGGACCACGATAACGAGAGCCCCAGGGAACCCGAGCCAGAAAGGAGCCATTTATTGTTCTCGGCTTCTTCTGTTCCTGAGGAAAAACAAGGAAAGAAGTTAACCTTTTCACTCCAAGGATCTGAGTAGCAATTCTCTCAAGTGACTGTCATACATTTTCTTTTAAGTTAGTTTGGAGAATTTGGTGTGAGGTCGATTCATGGTGTCTGAGTTGATCATTTCTGTGATTCTCATTAACAGTTAGCTTTACACTGCAATGTTTTTGTGCTGATCTCTTCTGGGGGTAAAAGGGTGAAGTAGACATGAAAAATGGATTGATGAGGTGGGTGACCGAGCGGACAGACAGACAGACTGGTGGATCAATGGACACCGAGATAAACTGCACAAAAAGTGGCCACTCACAGGCTCATTAAGCCATGGTGAATTAAAGCTTGAACGAGAACCACTATGTGGAACTTACCGGGGCCCAGTGACACGGGATTGCATAGATATAGTTAACCTCTAGCACCTCTCACGATGGAAGGTTCACTCAATGTAGATAGCTTTGATAAGTTGCTCTTATTCTCGATAAGTTTCACGATGGAAGGTTCACTCTTAAGTGATCGCTCGTAAAACTGTCTTTCCAAATATTCACTATGAAATTTTCGCTCATAAACTAGTGCATCGTAAAGGTTGGGGAACAAGAAGCTATAATCTTTCTTTTGACTGTCCTCCATGCCTCGTGCTTTTCAAAATGGCGTTTAAGATTTCAATGAACCAGCGAGCAAAAGTAACGAGCCAGCGATATATCTCAGTCAGCGGTATATCCCTAACAATGTAACGTTGAAAAAACGACAGAAACCGTCTGCATTTAATAACCGGTGCTAGCCTTCGGCTGGGCCCCGGTAATCACATTTAAGGAGTGTATGCTACTTGCAAAAAGTAGGAGGTGCGGGCGGAATGTCTTGTTTCTCCGTTCCCATGAAACGATGTGAAAAGCAGTTCTCTTTAGAATGCACAAAACACTTTCAGATATGTCAACATCTATTATTTGATGCTTATAATCTGAATCTTTTACATTGTAATGATGTTGTCATGATAGGTCACATTTTAATGGCTTTTTGGAAAGAAATTGCTAATCAGCCCGGCTCCTCGTTTAATTAACTTTGAATTAACCTTGCTGTGCGGAACTATGTTAGGCCCTTCCCGATTATGCTAGCATTTTTTTGGCATTATTTAGTTAAACAAGCATTCTTTCACACTTTTTCTGTAAAAAGAATTGCTAGCATTATTTAGCATTTTGTATCACTTTGATCTAGATTTCAGCACTCAAAAGATTTTAAATGTTAAATGTTAGAATTCAAAAGCATTGCGATTATTTGCTTTTGCGCTTGAGAGAAGGATTTCTGTAACTGAATGAACTGAGTAAAGCTGGTCAGCGGTTAACTTTCAGAGACCGCTCACGCGCTTGTACAAACAAGATGGCCTCGGCCAGTGCCACGCCATCTTCTCGAGACTTGCAGCTCATAGAAAGAAGTTCTGATGAAGAACATTCACCAGTCCCTTCACCGATAGCTCGAGATCTTGTTGACTACCTCCCGGCCAGCGTCAGGTCACAGTACAACAAGCGCTAAGGACTCCGAACATTAATTAACTGTTTATCATTGGACAAGTTTTGGCTGCATCAGAAGTTTTATAAACAAACAATTTAACACTCTTTACTTTATTCAGTAGCTGATACACACGTGATGCCTGAGTTTCTACGTTTTGCTTGAATTAAAACGGATTATGTTCTGGAACCAAAGTAGCATTATTTTAAGCATAAATCTGGGCATTGTTTTAGAGCAAAACGGAATTTCTAGGAGCATTAAATGCCAGTTTTACAAGCATAATCGGGAAAGGCCTGAACTATTTTGGAGAGACTACAATCTTCACCGGGGGTAGAAAACATCTAGAAATAAATGCCATGACGTCATAAGTTACCAGACAACTCAGTAACAAAGAAATAGATCCCATAACGTCGTTGGACGCCACGTGACTAAGCAAGAAAACATAAATACAATGAAGTCATCAGTCACCAGGTAACTCAGTAAGAAACAGACTCCATGGCGTGATTAGTGACCAGGTAACTAGTTAATGTATCAATAGTGTTGTCATTCATTATCATACCTTCACGTGTGTCACCAAGCTTTTTCTTTATCAATGTCAACAGCGTTACCAGGGCAACAACTGCTGACAGCCCGGACGCTAACACCATGACCTGTCTGTAGTACAGAGCGCCGGCGCTGTTTTTGACAAAAAAAAAAAATAAGATACTTGACAATTACGGTTTACGTTCTCCGAAAGACGCCATTTTACGGGGCCATATTCACTTCTAAAAGGGAAAATTACAAGGCTATTCGCCAGATAATTTGGTAACAATGTGGAAATGGAGAACATACCTTTGACTCTTATGTCTCGGATAAAACACTTGAATGAGCTGAATGGCGATACCATTAGACATTTTGTCCAAAAAACTCATGGCGCCGTACACAAACGCTCCGGTTTCCTGAAAAAACGTATAACGAGTGTGAATGAGTAGTCTGTAGAGCTGGACTGTCTGGGTGTATGTATTTCTCAGATAAACTGTTGATGACGTTGACCGACGTTTCGGCAACCTGGGCGGAAGTCATCATCAGAGTCAAGTGAATTAGGTATCCAAACAACTCATGGCGCCGTACACAAAAGCTCCGCATTCTCATTCGCTCCGACGAAGCACTAACGCTTGAAGTGTCAGCACCTCCCTTTGACGTTTAGGTGGTATAACTTACTTTATCAATTCGTTTGATTGTCCCAATTTCATGAGTTACGTGTCGTCAGGTAGTGGTATTTTTGTCTCTGTCCAACGTTGTGATTGGTCGTTTAAGCCGCGATTGTATTGGTTGTTTGTCAGTGGGGCCATGATGTCACTGTCTGTGAAAACTCAAATGCTATTGGTCAGTTTATTGTCAGTTTCGATCCGTTTGTCAATTGAGTCTGCTTCGGATGTCGTCGATTTACGGTAAAAAATGAATTTATAATAAAGTCTTTCTTTTTCAAGCTGCCCTCTCCCCTACCCCGGATAAGCAAATAAACTCTTCCTGAAATGCCCCCCCCCCCCAACAACGTGCATTGTTTGACGGATATAAGTACTATTGAGCATTTAACTTTTGCTGCTTTTCTTGTTTCTGTCCTTTTGAAAGTTCTTGCTTACTCTTCAGAGAACTAAATTTGAGCGAGCATGGAGGCTGTAGAATGAACAATCAACACCATTTTAGCCGAGAAATTTACAATGATTATTGTCAGGACTCCGTAACACGGTAATGGTTATGGACTCCAATTGGAGTCAATAACATTATTATCTTACCACGTTTTCTCCTATGAGATCAGCCAGCATACTTAACACAGTAACCAAAAGGGTGGACCCTCCCAGCCCTAACGTTACACTTGCGCCATACATCTGACAACTGAATTTGGGTATCAGCCATAACCACACACTATGGAAAAAAAAGAAAAACAAAGAATAATTACATGGATCTCCCTGCACCTCAGAGGCAAACAAGCTACACTGCCCAAGGTGATACCATACTTCTTCTATGCCATCATCACCTACGTTTTTTAACATAACAATTACAATAAGGTGATGACGATAATTGTTGCAATTTTTATGTCTATAGAGTTTGATCGCCACGTGTTAGTGGTTCTCAAATGAACTGTTGTAGGCACTGACTGACTGAGTCTTGACAACCTAAGCAGAAGTGATCTTAGGTGGAAATCACTGTTAGGGAAAGGAAATCATGACACAAGTCATCTTCTGAGTCAAGTTGACTTATTTGATTGAGTTGAGTTGAGTTATTTGATTTGATTTTTTTTCTTTGAAGATGACCCTCCCAAGTCGTTGAAACTGCTCAGTTCTTCAACCCAGAAAATGAAAAACACCAAACAGCTACTGAAGCTGCTCTTCTCAAGCTATTTACTACTGCAGGTCTATAACTGTTGAAAGAAATTTGGATGAGTATAAATTTGGGAAGAGAGAGGGTGAGAAATCTTCCTGACGTGTCATGAAAAGGCAGTAGATGGTTGACTTCTTCAACTTGCAATCTCACGCACAAGAATCGATTGTTAAATGTTAAAATTTTTCCTGACCATGAAGTACATTTTTATATCTTCTCATTAACAAGAACCTATCATAAAAAATGACACTTTAATCACAAGGAAACACACACTGAGCAGTATACAATGCTTTGTAGCTTTGCTTCATGTCATTGAGTGCATGGGTGAAGTTATTGTTTACAAGACAAAATTTTCCATTGTTATAATTTGTTCTTGAAATAAGGTAAAAAATCATAAGCTTACTGTAACCTCCACAAAAAAACTTTGTAAATACAAATAAGGAATCTTCTTTGAATCAAGATACAAGAAGGAAGTTGTTTCAAGCTTACCTTGTTCCGAATACAAGAATAAGACCACACAGGAAAACAATCTGTAAAATCGAAAAGGAAATGCTCTAATAAATGAACAGTTTGTTGACCAAAAAAGAGAAAAAGAAAAATATGTAAAGACAAACTAACCTTTCTTCCCAAAAGGATGTTCAGCGGCTTGGCAAAGAGTGTTGAAACCAGGCCACTAATGTAAATAATCAGTGGCATAACTGCGATTGTTTGCTACAGTAAAAATTACATAAAGTAAATGATCTTTAAAACGTTCACTCTCAATCAACAACTGTCATGTTTCTAAGAAAGGCCTCCCCTCCTCACTCTGAGGTGTGAAACTTGTATTCACTGCACACCTCTAAAAACCAAGGAAATGCCTCATAACATACAATCATGAAATGACAATATAAATTAAGACATTGATGTCAAACTATGAACAACAGCAGACTTCAGCGAATATTGATAACCCTCTACCGTCCGGAACTCAAGGCACAGTAGTGTAGTGGTTAGCGTGTTGGACTTCCAAACAGTGGTGCTGGCACTGTGTTGTTTCCTTAGACAAAAAAAATTAAACTCCACACTGTCTCTCTCTACCCAGGTGTATAAATGGGTACCAGTGATATAATGCTGGGGGTGACCCTGCGATGGACTAGCATCCCATCCAGGGGGGAGTAATAATACTCCCAGGTGCTTCATGCTAGTGAAACCAGGATAAGCTCCGGCAGTGTGGGCCTTTGGCTTGTGTGCGCCTTTATGAACAACAGAATCAGAGGCACAATAGCAGAAAAATTATTACAATATGGTGGTTAGCAGTGGCAATATAGTAGTTTATATACTTATCGCATATGGGGCAAAATTATTAAATGCTGATTGGCTGAGAGAGACGGCATTTTTCCTCTTGATTACAAGGCACTTTTGGTAAACAAGAGGGCATAATTACTTGATCCTGATTGGTTAGCAGTTGCATAGTAACAAAGCCATATTGTTGAGATTTATTTAGTAATAATTAACTAACTGTAATGGTTACTGGGTCAGAGTCAGATTAGGCTAAAGATTTAGTTTAGAATAAATGTTTGTTATCACTTGACATTCTACCTATCATACACCTAACAACTATTACAGATGGATTAGAAGTGATATCACGACAAAGCTATGACCTCCTCAGGACTTCAGGTATTAGTTGCCATTAACTGGTACTTTGCAACCTGCAACTGTCAGTTTCCAAGTTGCTGTGAAAAGGATATGCAAGGTATGAAGTGGAAAGGGCTTGAGGCACCACTAAGCTTGTTATAATTTAACTGCAGGCTTAAGAAACTGACATTAAAGGTGCAAAATGAAACTTGACAGTGCATGAATGTCACATATAAAAAAGGAAGACATACTTTGCTGAGATTCAGCGTCTCCAGAGTGTACATGGGAATGTAACACTGCGTCACATTGATAATCAGACGCACACACATGTACAACAACCCAATCTGCAAGAAAACAGAGTGGAGACTGTGAATCGTCATCCCTCAAAGTCAGGCTTCCAAATTTAAATATACTACCTGGCTTTTACCAAAGCAAGTTTGCTGTGAACAATCTGAAATTGTACTTTGTTGGGTCCAACCCCATGTGGCGGTGGACCTCATCCGTTAAGTTTTCTATGGTCATGGACGGTAACTAACTGTAATGCAAGGTACGGGTTACTTACTTAGTCATTTCTGTTTTACTCTGTTCAGTAATTCATGTATAATCTCAGTTGATGATATTTCGAAGACTAACAACTTGTAAAGTATAACTGAGGATGTTAAATGTTGAGCCTGAGGAATTTGAGGAAGATGTGTTTTTAGCACTGACAAAAGTAAAAATGGAAAAAGCAAATATAAGCTCTCTCCATAGGACACAAGCCCACAGCCTTCAGATTACTAATTTGGATGCTCAACTGTAGGAGCAAGGCCATTGTTTCAAGGCAGGGAGTATTTTGTCCCTGTTTACTATTACATTAACAGTATTATAGCTTATCTAGAGACACAGTAATACCTGGTAAAAGGCTGGTTCTCTGAACCATGCTATCCAGTTGGAAGCTGATCTCTTACTTGACTTGGTGGCAAATTGGATGGCACAGTCACGCTCTTTTTCTTTCACACCCAAATGAAAAACTATCATGAAGAAAACACCTGTTCCAATGACTATGAACACAACATACTGCAGGGGAGTAATAAAAAAGACATAAAAATGTTGGATGGCAATCAAACACAAAAAACAGAGAATACATCAATAAGCTGGTTGGTAGGTAAAAAAAACTCTACAACCGTGTAAGTAAGAGAAAACATTTCAACATTAGTATGTTTGATACATTTAAGAGCTTTGTTCTGCATGTTATTAGAATCACGTACTGCTGCTACAAAGATTTACAAAGCCCTTTGTGAGCTAGCTTGAGAACAGCTCACTATAGCAAAAGATGGACTAAAAGCAATTAAGACAACGGAGAGAAGGAGGTGAGGTGAGAAAGTGAGCCTTTATCTCTGCTTCCACATTCCAAACTCTCACATGGCAGATTACCGTAAGTACACAGTAGCTGCTTGCAAGCTACCCTTAACACCAAAATGCATTCCTTAGTTTCCTGTTTGTTTATCAAAATAACAATTTGTCCTCTGACTTTACTTAGGAGAACAAGTATTGCGGGGGTAGTTTCTAAAGAAACTGGTGCTGCATTGGTGGGAAATTGAAACGCAAGAAATTGGGTAAATCAAACAAGTTGATGAAGTAAGTTGTACCACCGTAAAGGTAAGAGAGGGAGGTGCTAACATTTTGAGCATTAGCCCTGATAAATTTCAACTCACCCATTCCCTCTTGGAAAGCCTGAGAAATAAACAACTATCAGATTAATATATGAATTTAGAAAACAGTCCTAAGAAAATACGCGCGCTGATTGGTTGGAATTCATGTTTCTATAACTCGATAGAAACACAGAACTGGCACTAGCTGTTGACGTAATGATGACGCGACCAAAGAGAATTTACATTTTGGTCATCAAAATTAAAAAGTGGTTTTCCCTTTTCTCGTCGCGGTGTTTTCTAAAAGAAATAGAAAAAGCTGTGGAAACACTCGCCTGCGGCTCGTGTTCCCACAGCATTTCTCGTTCTCCCAAACTTTCACTCGTGTTTCTATTAACTATCAACTATCTATTATTATCTATTCTATTAACTGTCAACTATCACGCATAGAAATCGAGAGCGAATAATCTAATTGTTTTAGTATAAATCTACTAGTCGTTCAAAACTCAAAAAAGCAAGACAGGTTCATGTTTTTATTATTAAACAATGATAAAAACAGGACACGCCATGCAAGGATAATTGACAAATATATCGCATTGTGTTGGTTTCTGTGTGTGCGCACCTTCACATTTCATTCAAGATGAGCCAAACCGATGAAGCTAGTTTGATTACAATTTCAACGATCAAATGATGCAAAAATGCCATTGGAAGCCAGGGTGCTCAATTTAGAAAACGTCAATGACAAGAAAATATTATATTAAAAATTTAAGCAAAGGCTTGAGAGACTTGCACTGCCAGAAGGTCGTACTGCACAGTTTAACGAAAGAAGTTGTTGTTGTTGTTCACAATGGAGACCGTGCAACCATGGAAGCTGAACGACTGTGGAAGATGGTTGTTTGACTGCTGATAAACTTGTGGTGTGACGGCAGCAGAAGAGCTGGATGGATAATTCTCGTTCTGTATTTGAATCTGAACATCGGAGCGATTCTGGATAGCTTGCGGTTGGAGTGATGATTCTTCTCCAGATACGAATCCGCTCAAAATATTCGACATGTTTTCCTTCTGGGGGAAAGATGCTCTAGCGTTGTAGGATTCAATGGCACTGTCTGACTTGTGGCCTGTAACTGCCTTGATGTGTCTTGCCTCTACATTACGATCAGATAAAACCGTCACTGCCGTGGCTCTCACACAGTGGTTTGTAAGATGCGGAGTGATTCCAGCTGCCGTACACATCGTTTTCATCATATTGGCGAGTGTTGATTCCCCAACTGGTGAATTACAATACCAGATGCTTTCTTTCTCTGGGTTGAATTTTGCTGAAAGTTCTCTTGGTCGTTGGAACAGGCAATCCAGTTTGGGATTAAGATGCTTGAGGAAATTCTCAATTGTTTTGACAGGGCAGCGGCTAGAATTAATTACTTCAAACATCTTTCCGTCGGATTCGTCTGTAGGATCGTTAAGCCCGCCTTGGTGGTTTTTGGTGGAAATTAGAGCATCCCTTCGAATCTCATAGTACCGTCTTCCTTGGGGAGTAGTTTGCAGAACCAGCATTTCTTTGGTGAGTTTTCTTTGATTTTCCCGCCCTCGTTTTCCAAAGTAAAGGGTTAAGTAAAACCAGGCCGTTCGCAGTAATTTTGAGGGATCTTTGGTGTTGGAGTCGCCAAGTTGACCACTTCTGAACAACTCTTGCATTTGTTCGCTGGTTATCGGGTGTTTATGTACCACAGGGCCTACTTTGCCTTCTTTCATCATGTTTTTGCAAATAGCATTTAGCGTTTGGTTGGCCTTTGCAAATTCAGAATCTCCGATAATTGACCAGGGCTTGTTGTTAGGCGGCTGCTTCAAATACCGGTCAATGGCACCGCGTATCACTCGCAGCGAAGAAACTTTGAATTTGCTTCCATTTTTTTGCCGTACAGAGGCATAAAAAACCTGTAAGCATCTGTTAAGCTCTTCTTTGGACTGTTCTTCTATAGGAAGAGAGAATTTCTGTTGGCTTGCGAACCATTCTAAAATTTGTTTACAAAAAATGTGTCAATTGAAATGCAACTTTTGAAAATTTAATTTTGTACTTTTAAAAGTTTCAATGAGTAATTAAAGTTCATTAAAGTCATTTTTCGACTCCTGTTCTTACCGTGAAAAATCTTCATACCATATTTCGTTGCGACTTTTGTCTTTTCTGGAACAGCCTCGACCAGTAAACTGTCTAAATCTTCTTCACGGACATTTCGAAAACGTGAAGAAGCGGCCGCCATTACGCTACTCACTATCTATCACAGATTATAGTTCACCACTAAATTTTCTCCGATTCTTATTGGTTTAAATTGATCACGTGACGCGATAGTGTTCGTCCGCGGAGACACACTATCAGCGCATAGTGCCCTTCCGAGGAAAATACCCGGATGGATAGTGCCCGTCCGTGAAAATGTGAATTTTCTGACAGTTATACCGTATTTTTTAGGCAATGTACGTTGCGAATTATTGAAATTTCAGGCTGTGCATATGGATAAATATTTGATTGATCTGCATTTAGTGGGTTTTGACTGTTTTTCAACTGGCGCGCGGAAGAAAATTTAGTGGTGAACAATAAAGACAATAGAGTGTTTATGTCTCGGAACTATCGATCCGATAGTTGCCCCTTGGAAATTTGATGTTCTTAAAACTAGCATATTTGCCCGAGAAGCGAAGCTTCGAGGGCAAATATTTGTTTTAAGAACATGAAATTTCCGCAGTGCAACTATCAGCCGATAGTTCCTCGACAGAAACACTCTATTGTTTAAATAGATAGTGGGTAGTGTAGCCAATCAGAGCGCGGCATTTGTGATAGAACGCTAGTAGATTTATACTACAACTCGATAGAAACACGGTACATGTTTTTTATTTCTTAATAATAGATTAAAATCATGTTTACCATAAATGCAGTGGCATCTGATGGTCCTAGACTCTCTGTATCTGAGCTGCTGTCCTTTGTGTCTAGCAACACCCAGGTAACAATAAATACAAATATATTACAGGATACAGTAGCTGCATACCTATAGACAAGTCAGTGAGTTTCATGTCAGTATGGCAGACTAAACAATGTAATCCACTTTGTTTCAAGTATCCCATGGTACAATAGAGAGGGCGCAGCCTGGCAGCCTCGAACGTGGACGTTTTCAGCTCCGTCACGCGTTTCTCCCTCAGGGAGGAATGCGTGACAAAGCCCAATTAAAGTACAGTACATCTATACACAGCAGGAAGCTGCAAGGCAGTGGGAATTTGTATTACGTATTTTGCAGCGCTGTAGTGAGGGGTAAGATTTCTGCACAGGTCCCTACTTCATTATGCATTCTGTAACTGTACTATTTCGTTCTTCGAACACAAGAAATATTTGCACGTGCAGAACACAAGACAAGACAGCTTCAGCATGCATAATGAAGTAGGAACCTGTGCGGAAATGATTCCCAATGAGGCCCTGTTAGCGGGGTTCTTTATGTCGCCCGTCTGAGTTTCAAACCTTTTCACATCGCAATTTCAGAAGGTTCGAGGTCGCTGTCGTAATTTCTGGTGAGCGGTTCGTCGTTCGTCGTCATTTCAGCTCCTTCGTGTCGCCGTTTCAAGGCCAAGTCGCTTGTCGGAATTTACCCCTATAGTGACTGTAGTGACTTAAATCATAGTGGCTTACTTTTACTTAGCTTCCTATTTATGTGCAATCAACAGTTCAGAAAAAAATACCGCAGTTTACGGAATGATTTCCGCACAGGTCCCTACTTCATTATGCATGCTGTAACTATACTGTTTCATTCTACAATAACAAGAAATGCTTATATGTGTACTATCCTAAACAATTCATCTGCTGAGTAACTACCAGTGATATGATTTACCCATGACCAACAGACTACTTTCCATTGCGATCTAGAAGTAAACTGGGCAAGATTTCCGCACAGGTCTCTACTTCATTAGGCATGCAGCAGATGAATTGTTTAGGGTAGTACACATATAAGCATTTCTTGTTATTGTAGAATGAAACAGTATAGTTACAGCATGCATAATGAAGTAGGGACCTGTGCGGAAATCATTCCGTTACTTATTGTTCTCTTTTATTGTCGTTCTGGCGGTCCCTTGAGTTGATTGAGGCGACAGTTAGCACGATAAGCAACAAAGGTCAAAGCTCAATAGATTTGTGGTACTCCCTTATCAAAAAAACACAGTAATGATTTAGTTTGTTGATGGATAAGCATAAGCTCTGATAACTGATGTGACTCCAAACATTTGAGTACAAATTCAACAGGTACGGATGGGTATTGGTATGCGACTACCGCGGTCCGATCGCTGCAGAACACGATAACTTTCTATCAATTACCATTCAGTTACATTTGGATACTGTTAACTATGACTTTTGATATGGCCTGTTAAAATGTACAAGAATGGAGAGTCGTCCTCGCGCGATAAAAAGTCGACGCAGATATTTCATGATCGGTACAGTACATGCGAAAATTTACGCTCAATTTTATCTCTGCATTTATCCTTTGTTTTTGTTTTAAAACTTTGACTGGACCCCACAAAACGGCAGAAGACAGAGGTTACGATTTAGTTGTACAGAGCGGGAATGAAATAAAAACCAAATTTACTTTTCGTTCAACTTACCTAATGGCGTTTAAGCCACATTTCTCGCCTTCGTCGCTTGTCAACTCAGGAATGAGACTCAAATGGGATATTTGCGATGCAGCCCAACCAAACTGAAAAATTGTTATAAACGGGGCATAATAAATAAACTTTGACCAAGGCTCTGAGTTTTCACACCCTATGCACAGGTTGAAAACGAAGGGAAATGTGAATGCCACAGACACCACTCCGACAAGATGCCATATTTTACGTCGTCCATATTTACAGCGGCCCGTTCGGTCTGATTCAATTCCAACGATGGGGGTACTAATTGCATCAGCAACTTGTCCTATAAGAAGTAGGGTTCCCGCTGCCGTATTTGAGAATCCCACCACTTTATGCAGGTAGACCAATAAATAGGTGAACCACATGGACGCACACAAATCGTTTAAAACGTGTCCGACGCCATAGCAAATCTTTGCTTTCCAAGTGAGACCGGCATTACTTATGTATGTCATCTTACGGGACAACCTAGGCACCGTTCAAGAAAGAAGTCAAAGAAAACTAGAACAATGCTTTTTACTACCATTTGCGTTCAACCCTGAAGCGTGACGGTTTTTTCGCGCAAGTTTACTTTTCAAACGTAACGGTTTCCTAGACAACTGTCTCGCATAGTCCAATGAAAGTGTCTCGTTTGGAGCGCGAAAGTGCTCACATTCCAATGTAAATACTTGCATGTTTTGCTCTCGCTATGTGCTTGTTTTGAAAATATGTCAGAGGGTTTGCGGGTTTGGCTCCGGGAAGTTGAAAAGTCAAAAGCGCGATCTCTTTAGCGTATATATTGTAAGAGCACTTTCCGTTTCGAAAAGGTCACGACGGAGCAAGGATTCTGGAATACGACCTCGATTCGTTCAAAGGAAGACGGTCATTTCTAGCGATGGAGGCAAGAAAAGTTAATAAGTTTGGGAGAACTTATCGTCCAGGGATTCCCCTAGATGAGAACTTGAAAGGGATGATTATAGATAGGATTTTGGGTGAAGGAGGTGACAGTACTACGGCTTATATTCCACGTTCATTCAAATATTTTTCTGACGAGTTACATGTTCATGTCAACACGATTAAAGCGATATGGCGAAGATACTGCGACGACTACTCGCTAGCTCCACGACCCAGAGGAGGCGCAAAATGGAGTAAACTTATAGAAGACGACCTCGAACTGATCGAAGTGTTAAAGACCGAGAAGCCCTCACTTTCTCTCACAGAAATAATAAGTTGTGTGGAAGAAATGGGTGGTGAAAATGTGTCCCTTTCTGCTGTTTCGAGAGCGCTTAAACGGTTGCCATCTGGCCAATACACTAGGAAAAAGATTACAAACATTGCCATTGAACGATTTACGCCCATAAATATATTTTACACGCAGCTCTTCATCAACTATTTGGCAACTAAAAATCCAAGGCGGCTCAAATTTTTCGACGAGGCGGGCGTTAAGCTGCCAGATGTAGGGACAAGATTATATGGTCATAGTTCATTGGGAACTCGGTGTGTTGAGGTGGTGAGAAAAACAGAATCACCAAACATAACATGCTAGTATCACTGGATGGCCCGGAATACTATAATTTGCTGGATGGAGCGACAAATACAGTGCGCTTTTTGCAGTTTTTTCAAGAAGCTGGGAACTCTGTGAACGTTAAAACCGGCCGACCATGTTTGGAAGTTGGTGACATATTAGTTATGGATAATTTGGGTTTACACCACTATGATGGTGGGGAAGTCTTAGAAGAATGGCTCGCTGAAATGGGAATCGAACTTCTTTATACGCCTACTTACTCTCCAGACTTCAATCCTATCGAACTTTGCTTCAACAAGATAAAAACTGTGTTGAATGGGGAATTACAAGAACGTGTGCATTCGAACTCGAAGGTAGCTATAATGGAAGCAGTGGAAAAAATAACGACACAGGATATGGTAGGCTTCTATGAGGCCACTTCATACCTATTTGTTGACTAGTAATGCTTAGGTCATAAGAGAGTTCATTTATCTTGATTTGCTTTTTCACGCAACCCTATACTTTTGTTGTATCTGTAGATATGAATTAACCAGTACGTAAGACCATGAATACAACTTTATTTCCGCATTTGAAATTCGCTTCTAGCTCACAGGTTTATGTATTGAACCTTAAAAGATAAGTTTACTTTTCTGTTGTTTCTGTAATTCAGCAAATAAAATATGAACAGTGGAGCTCCATATTTCGAACATGTTATAAACACAACAAAAATGTCACGTAAACGTAGGTGAATGTAACGCCGTTGCAGACAGCGTGATCCCGTTTTGAGTTTTAGGATTTCACCGAGTGCAAGAGCTGTTCTAAAATCCCTCCCAGATTCTCGGGTTTAACTTAACACAAGAACTTTGTAAATTTTGGTGAAGCAAACTTGCGTTAACACAACGTGTACGAACACAGCGTACAGTTGTTTAAAGATTGCCAATTAAAGCTGGATACAGAGCTCGTTGTTCAAATGGACTCATAACTCACTAGTTTATGATGACACTGATTCCTGCTCCTTCTGTAAAGCAGCAAACAAAACATTAGCAGTACGCTATTGGTATACAAGGACTGAACGTTTTCAACAACTCAAACCAATACCGAAGTGCGGTATGAAGTTGCATGCCTGTCACACGCTTGGGTTGGCTTTATGAGCAAACTAGGTACGTTCTTGAAGTTTTTTTCTTAGTATGTTCATAAAATTAGGTCAATCTCAGCCTCAAGGTTTTTGTAAAAGAGGTACTTACAAGAAAAGAGCGTGGTTCTCCGGATTTCGAACTTGCCAGTTTACAAACACAACACAGGGTCCTCACGCCGGAACAAAGAAAACACTTATTTTTGTGAAGCAAAGTGTAAACAAATCAGTGCTGTGATTAGATTCCCAAGCAAAATGATAACCTTACAGACTTCCTGCGTGTGACGGTGTACTCCCGGGGGTGTACTACTCGGCAGCATTTTTACGACTTAAGCTCAACAGGAGGTTTGCCGCCTCTTCTGCCGCCGTAGGCTCTACGGTAGACTTCGGGTTAGTGTTTGTAGTCGCGCATGTTGAAGTACTTGTGCTGGGCACTTGCTCCTGATCCAAAGAAGCATTGTTCATTCTGTTCGCAAAATGGCGACCATAAAATGGGATCGGTGGTACAAATGGAGGAGTGAGGAAAGGGTTGCCCATGATTCGAAAAGGAACAGGGGAATCTGTCTTTTGGCGCAAACTTTCTCTCACTACAATGGCAAGTTGCTCTGCTTCTTCTTCTTCATTTTTTGGAGCAGTGTACAAAATCGCAGAAGGTTCTTTAAATTCTCTCGTTTCAAAGTCACAATCTTGTGCGCTTGCACGAGGAAACTTGATCCCCTGCCGCTCTAGTTGAGATTTTGCAGGGTTATTTTCGCGCTTCTTGCACCTTGACAACTTGGCGACTGGTTTGTCTTCATCTTCCGTGGAAAGCGCTTTTTCCAGAACCTTAGTAACATCGTTCTTTCCAGGTATCTTGCCTCCTAGATGTTTCTTGGAATACTGTTCTACAAGGTATACATGCTTTCTTAGTAAAGACCAGTTCTTGTTCCCACTGACAAGATAACCTCGATTTGCCTGAAACAAATCACTCTCGATCCTGTTTGTTTGCTTGTCGTTCATCGCTTGCAATGCCGCTCTTTTATTTTCTAACTCGGATTGCAATTTCCTCAGTTCTAGTTCGTTTTTACGTACTTGGTTTCGCATTTCTCTCATATTAACCTCCCCACTATGGAACTTTTCTTCGCCGCACTTAAATACGGATGTACAGCGCCCGTACTGGCATGTGCGCGCGGAATGTCCCAGTCGTAAATGACAACTTCTACAAATGTTTCCATCTCGTGGATCAGATTTTACCCGCTCCAGTTTAGCCAAGATCGAGTTCTCTCTCTGCTTAAGTTGATCATTGCGCTCCTGCATGTGAATGATCTGTTCTTCGGTTTTTGCTATATACCGCTCGAGAGGGGTTTGCTGCTTGCTATCGCCGGCTTTGTGAGTTGCACGAACCACGATCCTATCAGATTTTTCGAACTCACACAATTCCCCGTCGCATAGATCGTCACACTTGGAGTTATTTTGAAGACTTAGAGACCTTCTGGCTTTCAAAGATTCTGGCCTAGTATATTTGGCTTCGTGTTTGTCAGCCTCTTGCCTCTGCACTCGGTTCTCGGTATCCACTTGTTGAACGGACGGACTGTCAAACGAGAACGCTTGTATCGTGAGATTTCGCTGCTTTCCAAGCATCTCTTTCATTTGCAAATTAAAATATACAGGACTTAGGTCAATCTCCAAGTCTTCGTCATTCATGGTTAATCGAAGGCTCGCTGCGGAAGTTGACTTGGCTAGGTAAGGCACCTCTCTTAAAAGTCGCGCTTTGAAGGAATCAAAGTCGCATTCCAGAATTTCGTCTTCTGTGATGAAGAATGGTGTTGTCCTTTTGGAAGCATAATAATCATAAACTACTCTTATCTGCACCAAAGACATCGCACTTTTGACTTCTTAACTTCTCGGTGAAACCAGCAAACCCTCTAATATATTTTCAAAACCTGCACATAGCGAGAGCAAAACATGCAAGTATTTACATTGGAATGTGAGCACTTTCGCGCTCTAAACGAGACACTTTCATTGGACTATGCGAGACAGTTGTCTAGGAAACCGTTATGTTTGAAAAGTAAACTTGCGCGAAAAAACCGTCACGCTTCAGGGTTGAACGCAAATGGTAGTAACCAACTCTTCCTTGATGTCAGGAATGAAGTGATAATTTCATGGACGAGAGACGTCATTTACAGTATCTGTTCTTCTCGTGTTCAGCTGAACAAACTACAAACAACAAAGACCATAGCCATATAAGCAGCCTTCTTCGGGCTTTGTCCTTTAGTCTTTCCCGAGGATGGAACGCGTGACGACACCTAGTCACGACTAGGACTGCGTTACTTAACTAGGAAGTAATTTTATACAGAGCTGGACTGCTGGAAGAGAAGGGGGGTAGGGAACCAGGAATGCGTCTCGTGAGTCCACAATATTTTGACGACTGTGATGACGCGTACTCGTTGTCGATAAGAGTACAGACAGCGCTAAACCACATTCGATTTGTTTTTGACCACAATAGCCACGTTAAAAAACGTCAAAGAAAATGGTTTTTCCAGAGCGTGAACAAGATCGTGAGACAAAGAAAGAGCAAGCATTGTCAATAACTTTCTCGCAATCTGATTGGTTTATTCTCCAAAACGAGTGTTTCTGATTGGCTATTGCTTTGCGTGACACATTCACGCGAGCAGCGTTGTCAAGAGTCTTATCGACAACGGCAAATTGCGAGATTAGTAGCAATTGTGGTAAAAATCATTTTCGACAGTAGATGGAAAACAGCTCGGAAGTCTCCTTCGAAGCCATTGTCTGGTTCGTCACGAAACGGTGGTAGGTGCCTTGCGTGACGATCACCAGACTAAGATTGCGGGGAAGACGAGCTGGAACTGACAAAGTCAAAACAACTTTGAGTCTGTTAAGTTTCGACTAACTATCAGTGACAATTTTTTTCGAATGTTTCTAAGGAAGTCCATCATAAATGACATTACCTTTCCTGTACTTAATTAGAAAGATAAAGACTACACATTACGCAATGGTGCAGTTTATTTACAAGTAACCTTTTCAAAGGGAAACTGAAAGGTAAAAAATATAAGTAAGTCTCAGAAGGCAGGTAAGACCTTAGGGCAAAATGATCCCAGTTAATTATCCTATGCAAACAAAACCAAAAAGGGAATCCTTTCCATTTGAAAAATAAAACCCTAAACGATATGAACCTAATGGAGGAAAGGTCTAACGATTCTGACTATACCTCGCGAGGTTGTGGAAAATCAAAATAAACGAAGTATTCTTAAACGGCACATTGTCAAAGGCAGGACTCAAAAGAATATCTCAAGGGGCGCCGTTCCAAGTATTCCGGTTAAATGTATTTTATCTTAGCCTCCTATGGAGACGGTCTGTGAGCTTGGTCACGCGTTCCAAGAGAGCTAATTTTAGCTCGGACAAGACTCGATTTTTACCTAAAGTAGGTTCACTGCACATGGCCACGAGTGCTGGAAAACTTCGAACTGTTCGAAATTTCCCGATCTCAAAGTTAGTCTCGCAAGTAAGGTTTAGGGTGACTTGGAACTTAAGCTACAATGAGATATTCCTTTGAAGTGTTGGTGATCATCCCAATTAAAAATGTATGTATTGTGTATACATATCAGAAAATAATTGATTTTCCGGTACACGGTCCTTTAGTCCTTTTAATGAGTGGAAGTGAAGTTGCTCTTTAAGCCTCGTTCATATCATTACAAGATTACATAATCTAGACTGAGCTCTACACATTTTTAAAATAACCCGTTCAAAACTGAAGGCTTAAACCACAGGCGGCCTAACCACCTGAATTGAAAGGGTTAGGATGAAAGTCCAAAGGGTTTGTTTTAAAGTCTGAGGAAATTAAGTCTTTTTCAATGAATTCGATTTCCTTTATTCCTGTGGTATTTTATGTCGCCCGCCGATTTCCAAGCCATTCGACAGCGACATAGCCTAGTTCATGCCATTCCAATTTTCTACTGCAAAATAAATAATAGCTTGGACCGCCTGTGGCTGCATCAGGATGTCAAGAACACCTTCAGCGTAACGGCTTCTTTGAGCCTTGGTTCTTATACGCAGGTCTTAATGGTACTGGTTTCCGTTCTCTGAAGCCGGTGAAGTCAAGCCTTGAACAACTACGGGGATTGCATTTCTTCCCTTTAAAAACTCCTCATTGGAGTTACTGCGCTGTATCAAATGTTTGCCCACCCACCCCCCCCCCTCCCCTCCCACAAAAAAAACACATGCAAGAAGAAAAAAAAAAAAAAGAAAGATATTAAAATAAAAATTAATCATGCTTTTAACACAAAGAAAACTCATTATTCATAAATTGAGCCGGGTGAGCGGGAAGAACACGGCAAAAAGCAACGGGTGCTGATTGCCTGGAAAACTAAAACGGTTACCCAGGGTTACCACCACAAAAATAGACCACTGAAACTTCGCGGACAAAATCCTCGTTAACGATAAGTACTTACAACCTGTATTACGAGTGAATATTTCACGATATATTAATGGCACGTTAACTGCACGAGACAATCATAGTGATGGGTGACAATAGACGAATAAAAATTAAATAGCGGAGAAAAGTGAAACATTATATTCCAACCTCCACAGAAAAGCGATGGGGATACAGTTAATGCCTTGGCGGAGTGCGGGGATTTCCAGCCGACATAAATTCACAGCATTAGCCAGCATACATCATCATGTAACACTCGCACAATTCACGGTTAGGTCAAGGGTATAAACTTCAGTGCAACGTTATACCATCACTGCGTGACAGCATATGTGATGTAGCGTTACTTTGTAATGATAAATATGGTCTGCTACCAAAGTAGGAAGCGATCCATATGATGTGCTGACGTGTACGCAGCTATAACACAGTTCCGTATTATTTTCACACAAAAAAAATTCCCGGCAGCGTGGAAAGGTCGCTTAAAATTAAAACTTTTAAAGAGTTGCACAACTTCCCGATATACCAACACAAAGAATCCAATGTACTTGTACGGCAAACCATTGACGCTGAAATTCCCCACAACCCACCGGAGGCGTAATTTTTCTGGAAACTGGTCGAGGTCGATATTCCCTACTAGCATAGGCCTCTTTTCTTTGTATTCAGCGTGCGGGAGAAAAGAGACCTCTACCATGGGTCGAATCGGTCTTTGATCAAGCCGTCGTCTACGGTCGTGGACGGAGGTTTTAAAATGCATGCTCCCTGTATTGTTTGCTGACTTTATTCGAGCCCTTTGAGTCTTGCGCTATTTAGATTACGTCCGCTGTCATTTAATGAGCTCGCATAGGAACATTGAGTCGTGAGTTACAACGTTTACTTTCTCTCGTTTTGGATAGGATGCAGGATGGAAAGATAAAAGATCTTAGTAATCACCAGTTCAAGGTCCTTTTACAGTTTTCAAACGGGCAAGACATGTTCTCACGCTAATTTGAGGTGTATCAGTGTGTCATTTGATCATGTGCTTTAAGTATCAAATCATCTTCACGTCATGGTTCGCTCGCTAAGAAACCGCGGCGCATGTTCAACACAGATCGATTCGACCCATGGCAGAGGTCTCTTCTCCCGCACGCTGAATACAAGGAAAAGAGGCCTCTGCTATCAGGGAGAGGTCAATATGACAAAGTGATCCGAACGCATGCTCAAAGAACATTTTTGAATTATAACTCCTGCATTAAATACTTTATTTCATTTTTGGACCACTTTAATCGAGGTAATTAGATAAAGTGGGAAACAGATCCGAGTTATTTTTAACAACGCGATCATTCTTTACTAAACTATAACAGAAGTTTATATGGATTTATTTGAAAGATTATTGATACAGCACTGAACATTTTTGATGCGAACTGATTGAGTTCTTAGCACGTTTGAAACAGATTTGTCTGCGGGAAAAAATAAAACGAGAATCGTCTATGACATTCCGGCAAAAGCAACCACCACAGGCAGGTCTGTCATAAGAACTGTCAACCTTACCTTTTCATCCTTAGTTCTCACTAATCTACTGGCTTTTTACATTCAGACACAAGACAATACGGGAAAAAACCTACGACGACAATTTCAGAATTTATGTACAATGGTTTCTGTAAGATTTGCAAAGACGAGGAACAACTTCTTTAACTAGCATTATCCAATATGATCCTGTAATTCTCTCTCTTTTTAAGTGAATCCTAGAGTTACATTGTTCTTTATAAAGAAACTATAGCTTCAATCGTATGCAATGTATTCCCAAATGTCTGTCTCGTATCCTTCGTAGACATGATCCAGAAGGGCTTTTCGCCTTGCTTCGCAGTACCTGCCGATCGATACACCAAATGTTTACCTGTCAATTCGTTCCTGAATCAAACATTGCATTGAAGCCGTAGTATTACCACAGACGGCCCAAGCTCCCGACTTGAAAGGGTTCAGTTTGTATGGAAATCCAACGGGTTGGTTTTTTCTTTCACTAAAGAAGTGAACAGTAGATAACTGAAAGAGCGCTAACTCGCCAAAATCGCTTTCAAATGGCCTTAGAATCGGGTGGATAACATAACAAACCGCAAATGAACAAAGTAAGTTGATTTCACTCAAAAAGATTTAATTTCCGTCGACTTAACAACAAAACTATTGGATTTTCACGCAAAACCCTTTCCAATCAGGAGCTTAGGCCGCCTGTGGTATTACAAGGGCCTTCTAACCAAATCATAACAGGCTCCAGATGGTCATTACTTCCCAGTGCTACTGTTCATTGTTCATTGCGTGGTTCAAACTATTTGGGTCATAATGTAAACGCGATGACTGAAATAAGAAAACGCTCACTAATTACAGTTTTTGCACGTGGTAGTATTTGATTCGATATGTCTCTGGCTTTTAAGTCGGTGGGACAAACAATAAAGGGCAGTCACTAATACTGTGCTGCGGTACAGTACAAACCATGCACCGATGATGAAATGGTAAACGTGCAGCGTGCAACCATCGAGTTGTGGACGCATGCAGGTGGTTGCTAAGCACGAAAGGAGCGTAAGAGATGCACCTCTAACTTCTTGAGTGCTGAGCAAACTCCCAAGTGCGTCCATAACTCGATGGTTGCACAGCTGCTCCGTTTACCATTTCTTTTAACATAAGACTTCACAACTTCACAATCTGACGTCAGTATGCAACCCATGGGCAAATGGATCACGCGTATTAGCCAATCACAGCGCGCGCTTTCCGAAAGCTATGTTATATTAGCCAATCATAGCGCGCGCTTTCCGAAAGCTATGTTATAATTTTGTTTGGAAAGCAAATTAACAGTACAGCAGTGTTTGTTTTACTTTCATTGCTCAAGGCAGTTTTTCATCTTTTTTCTGCCTCTGCATGAAAGCTTGCAGTATGACCACTTCTAGGAAAGCTACTGGACAGTACTGCACTGTGGTGCTTTGGTCTTTGCAACAAAGTGCGCTTATCAACTTTCCAACAGCACATGAAACCATGACTCCATATAATGTTGACATTCCTTGGAAAGCTAACAAGAGCAGTACTGTTCTGTGGCTCATGTTTGGATGTTTAACACGAAACCATGCAGTGTGACTATAAGAAGACCTACTGAACAGTATTACAATGCAATACTGACTATTACCAGTCCAGACAGTGGAAGTTTTTAATCTATGGATGTGAACATGCAGTGTGACCATTTTATGTAAAGCTACTACACAGTGCTATACCGTTAAAATGTTTCACTATACAGCGGGGTTACTGAGTTGCAACAAGGAAAAGAACCCAATCGTAACTTTTCAAAAATACTCCCTTGTGGTACTGTCTTTTTCAATACGTTCACAGCATGTTTCAGCCGCCAAGTTTGGTACATGACGAAAAGGTCACGCAATCCTACACCAAGCATTACCACCTTACCAGTAACTTGTCACGCAAGTCCGAGCGCTCAAGACCACAGACAGTACTGTACCTGTATTTATCTTGAACTTTCTGTTTTATATCTGATAAGCATTCAGAAGTGATGTCCCGTTCCAGGTATTCAGACAGAGTTTCTGTGGCCATCTCGAGATCCTTCTGATTTTCCTGGAACACCACACCACACAACAATCAACACACTGACTTACATAAGTCCGAACCGCATGCGCAATGAGCGCGCAGTTACTAGCGATGGATAATAGACCATGTTGTGTTGTCCCTGGGGAATTTTGGTTCAATTTGACTGACCAATAAAACGCAGTCTCTCCTTAGTTAATCAGATGAGGAGAATTGAGCGCATGATCAAGTCAATGAAGTCGTCAAACCAAAATACAAAAGGAAAAAAAAAGGATGACTTATTAAGTTTTTTCTCAGTGGGAGGAATTCAGCAAATCCTGCGACCCGATTATTTCCGGTAGTGGGTGGAATTTTCTAACCCTGCCCACTTACAGCAAGTGGTTGGTTGGTCTGTATGGGGAAAAACTGTTCCCCTTGTCTTAAAAACCGGTATCCAACCTCTGGCGCGGTTTTCGGGGAAAACATATATTTATTGTGTTCATTTATTTTACTGGAAAATATACCACTCGTAAAATTCATAAAAACTACATCCGGGACCCGAGTGGTTTATTTTCCATAATCTCAAACGTGAGTTTATCGATGACGTAATTTCGGTAATTTCCCTCCGAAATTTTGCCACTCGAAAATAAAATTCATATCTTCGCGCCACCGTGTAATATCCTCTATATATTTATGTTTTCATAAAAAAATTGGAGCTAAAGAAACACAAGTGAAAATGCAAGTTTACGCGTAGCGGTTGAATGACAAATGGGTGAGGTGGTACGTACGCAACAGACTCTTAGATATTGTTTACTGAAATTCCTTACTGACTAAACAAAACTTACAATCATGACACGTACCTCGAAAATAACCGACTGGTTGTTCTTTTTTAGGTAAAACGCAAAGACGTAAGTGTATTTAAGCGTATTCCTACAAAGACACAGAACATCTACAGCTTTGCGGAGAAATTGGACCTGAAAAGAAACACAATAAAGATGCGTGTTATGTTTTAAACCCTTGGACTCCGAGTCAAAAATGGTTCATGGTTGACTTCCCGACGCCACACCCCCTAGTGTGCAGCCTGCGAGCAAACGTAATGTTACAGTGTTGTTGTTAACACTCTCAGGTTCAACAGTCAAGAAGTCAGAATCACATGACCCAAGGCAGGGCTTTCATTAGAAGCCGGCTATCGTCGGAAGTCCGACGGCTGTGAGTCATTGACTCACCGGCAACTAGGCCATGTTTGTCAACAAATACTTCAAATATATATATATATATAAATATATATATATATATATATAATATATATATATATATATATATATATATATATATATATATATATATATATATAAATATATATATATATATAATATATATATATATATATATATATATATATATATATATTTATATATATATATATATTTGAAGTATTTGTTGACAAACATGGCCTAGTTGCCGGTGAGTCAATGACTCACAGCCGTCGGACTTCCTTAGGTAACTGACGAAGGTCTAAGACCGAAACGTTTTTTCTATTAAATTTTTAACTTTTTAACTTTTTTATCGTCAGAAGTTGTCCGTCCTTGCTTTATCTAACGTTTTTAAATTCATTTTTGTGGTGAGGCTTGGACTGTGAATCTTCATTGATCCTTGATTGATCAAGGATCTTAATAGGAGTGGCCCTTTCCCCGAAGGCACCCTTTTAGTTTCTTGGGATGTTGTGTCAATGTTCCCCAACATAGATAATCAACTCGGTCTTACTGCAGTCAAGAAGGCACTGAATGCTAGAGAAAACCAGCTTCCATCCACTAATTGCATTTTAGAAGCAGTAGAAATTTGTTTGAAGAGCAATCACTCGGTTTTTAAGGAAAACTTTTTCCTACAAATTCATGGCACAGCCATGGGCCCAAAGAACGCCTGTAGTTACGCGGATCTTGCCATGGGGGAAATAGATTATCAAGCTAAATTTTCTGGCCCCATAAAGCCGGCCTTATGGTGGCGATACCGTGACGATGTTTTTGATCTCTGGCAACAAGGCCTCCCTGCACTGCATGAGTTTACTGACTTTATAAATTCTCTATATCCTACCATTCAATTTGAATTAGTTTTTTCTGAAAGCGAGCTTCACGTGCTAGATTTAACTCTACATCTCATCGGGGGTTTCATTCAGACAGACGTTTATTCAAAGCCAACTGATAGCCACTTGTATCTTCCACCATCAAGTGCTCACCCCAAACACGTTTTCAAGGCTATCCCTTATGGCGTAGCAACTAGGTTACAGAGAAACTGCTCTGAACAAGTATTTCTTGCCGAGAGAACAACTGAATACAAGGGTTATCTAGTCAATCAGGGTTATCCCACAAAACTAGTGGAAGATCAATTTTCTAAAGCCTTAACTACATCTAGAACTGACTTACTTAGAACTCGTGCCAAAGCTAAGAAGAAATTGTTTCCATTTGTAACAACATTTAATCCAAATTTACCTGATGTTGGTCGCATCATCAGAAAACACCTAGGTATTTTGGAATCCAACCCCAAATTAAAAGAATTTTTCCCGCCAAATTCCATCATAGCCTCTTTTCGAAGATCTAAAAACCTTAAGGAATTGTTAGCGCCATCTCGTTATGGCTCTAACATTAAAGTTGAAGAGGCTATTGAAGTTAGGGGTTGCTTCAAATGCAAAAGAACAAGATGTGATCTCTGTTGCAATTACTTTGTCGAATCAAATTCTTTCCAAAGTTTTCAAACAGGCAAGAGCTATAAGATACGATCGAAACTTTCTTGTGATTCAAAAAATGTCATTTATTTGGCTTCGTGTAAGAAATGTAACTTACAATACATTGGTTCTACAACAACAGATTTTAGAGTTAGATTTCGCAACCACAAGTCTGCCATGCTGACCAAGAAAAAGACTTGTGAGGTAGCGGTTCATTTCAACAGAACACCGCACGACTTAAACGATTTTTCTTTCCAGTGTATTGATCAAGTGCAGATAAATGCTAACAATACAAGTAACATCGAAAAGCTTTTAATCACTAAAGAAGCATATTGGAGCGCACAGTTGTTCTCTCTGGCACCTTTTGGCTTGAATAAACGTCAGGAATTCCACTCGAAAAAAAGAATAAACTACAACTAGCGTAAAAATAACTTGCTAATTTGGCGGTTATCTTAGTTCAGGTGTTCAAAGGCCCTGACCTTGGATCTTGTTAGCTTTGTTAGTGCAAGGTTTTCTCAGGGGCCCCCATCGGGGAATTTATTACATTATTGTTGTTTAAGGGCCCTGTTCAGGGCGCCTGTTGTGCCTTGCCGCGGCATAGCTTCAAGGGCTTTGTTTGGGGTTTTTATTACAAGCTTTTCCTAGGATGGCCTTTTATGAATACTGTGAATATTTTACATGCGGGTCCCTTCACACTTTTGGCTGACTTGACGAATCATGTTATAGTTTTTTAACATTAATCTTTTTGTTTTATATCCGATTATTTATTCATATTTGGTTTGCGTTTCTTGAGTTATGTATCGCATTGTCATAGTTTCTCGCTTAGTAATCACCGATTGTTTATCATTGGTTAATTTTTTCATTTTCATGTGTTACCACGCCCTGTTATGTAATCATCTTTGTTATATTATGTCATCTTTTATACTGTAAACCTATTTAAGGACATTGTAATTTCTTATTCACTTGCACTGCAACTGATGAAGGTCATTGACCGAAACGTCTATTTTTATTAAATTTTTAAACTTTTTTTAGATTTTTTACTGTATATATATATATTTTTTTTTTTTTCGCTCGAAGTTGTCCGTCCTCGTGTTCCACAATTGCCTACAAATTTCATTACTCGAGGTTTGGACTACGAATCCTTTTGGATCCTTCTGGCGTGTGGCATCCCTGTTGGCTCGAAGCATCATAACTTTTTATATATATATATATATATATATATATATTTCTTTTAATTAACAATTATTCGCCGAAGGCGAAGTGATTCTCGGTGAATATTCACCGAGAATCACTGAGCCTGAGGCGAATAATTGTTTTAGTATAAATACACAGGTGATTATTTCAAAAAAGAAGAGAAAAGCATTTTACAACGCGAAAAAGTTCTATTTCATCAAAAGCGCGCGAACGACTGGCAGCCATTTTGTTCGTCGACGTGATTATCGGCTGATAATCCGAGATAGCGAACCACTCAGAGCGCGCGATTTTGTATAATCACCTGAGTATTTATACTAATGATAAATATTCATCATTAACTTTACTTTTTCATGCCAAGAAAGCAGGAGATCGCATTTCCAAGCTTCTAGAAAAGGCTACCGAAATAGTCACAGCCACCTACTATGATTTAGGCAGACGCCTACTTCAAACCTTATTGACAGCCCTGCCAAGGTTTGACTTTGTAAGTGGAATGGTTTAAAGTTAGAACCACTTTGTATCACTCTAGGTTTGACACACTGGGAGTAAAAGGGTCAGAAATTAGAAACGCAAGGCATGACTCTAGGTTTGGCACTGGAAGTGAAAGGGTTTAAAGCTAAACCTCATCACTCGTGGCTTAAAAACTGGGAATAGAAAATTTTGACTTGGGAAGGGAATAGGTTAATGGTAATGAAAATAAGGTGATGAGAGTTAAGGTGAAGAGAAGAAAGATGTTTGAATCACACAAATAAAAAACACAATTGACCTCAATCCATGACATGTTGTGTTGCTGCATCTCCTCCATTTTTGCTTTGACTTGAGAATACAACTAAGAAAAAAAGAAAGTAACGTACTATCAGACTTGAATGACCACATAATTTTTCATACCTTTTCTGCAGAGCAGTGCCGTGTTCAACTTGACATATTGACCTCGCTTTTGCATGCTTTACAATCTAAATAACACATACCGTAGACCGACAGCATAAAAAATTCCATAACATGGCCGGGAAAGTGGCTCATGGTTTGACTGCAAATTGTAGACCATGGAAAATTGTGGTAGATTTCTTTTTACTACAGTTGCTACTAAACTCAATCTGACTGGCTAGTCCAGAGAACGCTGCTCATGTCAATTTGTCACGTAATGCAATAGCCAATCAGAAACACTCATTTTAGGGTAAAACCAATCAGATTAATAACAAGTCATACAGAAAGGTTGGCCTTTCTTGGTGTCACGATCTTGGTCAAGCTCAAAAAAAAAAAAACTTTTTTCGACGTTGCTATTGTGGTAAAAACAAATCGAATGCGGTTTAGCGTTGTCTGTACTCTTATCGACAACAATATGCGACATCACAGTGATCAAAATTGGATCTGTTAAACTGCCGTAACAAAGAATGTTTTTGGCGAAGAGCACACATTAGAAAGTGACAATTCTCTTTTCAGTTCACTTTCTGTGCTTCCACAGATGGGCTCACACTCAAAATTCTCCTTTAGATATTGATGATCTTTCTTTCTTACTACATATTGATCGAGTCGCTGAACTCTGAGCAATTTTTGTAATTGGCCAGAGTAATTACTTTGGTTTTGGTTTAACTGCAGTCAACTGAAGAACACTCTTTTTTTGAACAGTTAGGACCACACCTTAAGCCTCTAGCCAGTGTAAAAGCTGAAAATTTGTTTTCATCGAACTCAATATTCACTTTACCTCAAGTGTTGACGCTTAGACCAATCAAAGAAAGTGGATGTGATTGTCAAACAAAGTGGAAGATAAAGCGATATGAAAATTTATGCCTATTCCAAGGTTTGCTGATTTTCATAGTACAACTCTTAATGAAAACTCTGTGGCTCATACCAACTCGATGATAATGAAATGTTACAGTAATACACCCACCTTTGTTTCAAACTTAGCACTTTGTGCATGGTTCATGTAACGATTACAGTAGAATAGGTAGCGTTCAAGGGCTTGTCGAGATTTCTGAAAGGCAATTTACAATAATCGGTCGATTAATACTTGCAAAAACAAAGATAGATATCTGGCTCAGGTGATAAAAATGATGAAGTTTATGTTGATTGTAATGATAACAGTGGTGGTAATGATGATGAGAATGTTGTGATAAAAATAACAGCAATGATGACAGTGACAGCCAAAGTCCTCATACTATGGACCAAGAGAAAATAAGGGAACAGAATCTATTTGTAGCGCTGAATCCAGTTATATGTCGTTCCTTGGCTGCGTGGTTTCCTCATGGCGCATTGAAATTACAACCACGTGATGAGAAGGACATCAGCCATGGGTCAGTTAAAATAGTTTCCGGATCTAAAAATAGATCCTGTCCCTTTATCATAGTAAGAGAACCCAGTATGGAAGATGCATTCTCTTACATCATTTTATCTTGTATGGACAAAAAACAAAGGCTACAAAAGGTTAGACTTACAGCTTGTGCATCTCTCGCTGCCTGCGCGTCTTTCTCATCATAACGGTTACAGTTATACCTGGAAACAGAAGGCAGCGATAACCAACGATACACTGAATTCCTTCAAAAATGTTAATCCTACGACTCAACTTTTAAATACAATCAATTTTCAAGCTCACAAACTTTGGTAGCCATATTGAACAAAACAGTTAGTAATGTTGCGGTTAAAGAACAGGCAGAAATCTCTCAGTCAGAGCATGCATTTGGTCAATTTAGCAGCCTGCACCTCACAGTACCACCAAACAAATTCAGAAGTTTGCACTCTAGTCAAAATGGCTCTTGGACACAAAAATCTTAAAGCACACTTATAGGGGCAAATGGAAATGGTGTTTTGAAAAAGAAAAACGTTTACCGGTATGGCAACTAACAATTTTGGGATCAATGCCGGTATCTGGGCAACTGTGCACCTACCCCTCCCCTAACCCAACAAGTTACAACAAGTTAAAAAGTTAGTGTTAATGTTGGGTTATGGGAGGGGTAGGTGCACAGTTACCCAGATACCGGCATTGATCCCAATTTTGAAGGCCAAACGATTTCCCTGTCAACATGGCCAGTTCAGAATTTCACGTGTCCCCTACTAGTTGCATTCTATTCCTTTGAATGTTTCTCCCCCTAGAACAGCCGTTTAACTATTTCAGGAATCAGTTAAAACGCATGGACAAAAATGGATATGATTATACATTTGCTAAATGACTGTGTATGTTTGCAGTCTTTTTTTAGCCTGTTTAAAGGAAAAGTGGTGGTTTTCCCATTCGCTGTCCCGTTATAAACAACCTTCAAAACCTCATTTAATCTGTATGTACTGCAAATTAATAAACCTAGTGTTATCCACGAAGATGTATGGCCCACGTGCTTTACACTTGGACCATAAAGTCAAGTACATATGGAATAAAAAAGAAATGGAACAAGTGGAAGTGGAAGAAACTCCCCCTGTAAGTTACAGAACACACACTGAACTTGGTTAGTAATGAATGGTAATGTCTTACCAACTTGAGCCATGAGGTTCCCATGGTCCTAAACACATCCAGCAGAAGTCAGCCTTGGGGCAGAAAAATTAATAACATTTTTCAGAAGAAACTCTTATGCAACAACAAATTACATGTACTGTTTAGAGATAATATAGCAGATATTAAACTGTACATGGTGTCAAGATAAATTTAAATTCTGCCTTAAACAAAACTTACTTCTCAACACCACTGTGCCATATTCTTTTTATGGTATGGGTATGTAAAACAGCTGTAGCATGGAACTGGATATCATCATCAAGTTCAGATTTGCTGGTCTGGGATTTTCACCCACAGAATTGAACTCTGCTGTTTCTTCACACCAGAAACTTAATTCTACACTTTCTCTTTACATCCAAGTGCAGTAAAGATGGGGGTAATCCTATGATGGACTAACTTCCTACTCAAATGAGAAGCCAGCTACTCTCCCAGGGCATGTAAGCCTCCTTGGCTCTAGTACAGGACAACTTAAGTTTACATGTTACAGTGTATAATTCCTGGATTGTACCTTCATGTATCTCCAAAGTAGGTTGGCCTTAATTCTAATCAAGCTCCTCACAGAGTACTCAAAATTCATGTTTTTACCTTGCAGTTATTATTCCGGCAAACCATGTGGTTACAGCCACCGTTCTTCTCTATCGTCACCCGACACTTTGGACATTCCTGTAGGAAGACAGAATAAGTTTACAACCTTAATTTTTCCTTTAAATTATGCCAAGTATAAAGCAAGAAGGTCACTTCTCCATAAACAAAATATCAAAGATACCTTTGTATTTGCCGATATCCAATTAGATGTTTCACTATCATCGTTACACTTTTTAATCCACTTTTTAAGCCACTAAAAAGGAAGATATCAGGAGACAGAATAGCTAATAAACAATAATGATGGAAATGACATTGATTGATCATCGCAGTTATCCACACAACCTAATCAATAATGATTAAAAAGCTCTGCCAAACTATACAGTCAACTCACTAGAAACAGGAACAATTTTGCATAAACTAGTAAATGACATTTTAACCCTTTCACTACTATAGGCTAATGACCCCCAACCCCCCATCTTCCTGAACAATTATCAAGGATCAAAGATGGCTGTGATACTCAATCAAAACATGCATGCTCAGTAGGTTTCAGAGCCTTCTTTCACACAATAAACTACACAATCATGAAGCCAAGGAGTCAATTTATTTGTCTGAAGAATTAATAAAGACAACTCTCCCTAGATTCACAAGATATCTAAGATAAAATTGGAAGTAATTAAAAAAATTCAAATTTGCCGCCATTTCCAGCGCCTATTGTCAAACGTTGAATGAGAATTTATTTGTGAAACCACCACAATATAGCTTACTTTTTACTCGGGCTTTCCGAAGGAAACGCCCGAGGTTTAAATTCGGCTTCGTTATTTTTTTTTTCCTTCAGTCACAAATCGCCGTAGAGCTCTTACGGCGCATGCGTAGAATTTGTATGGTGCGCATACAGTTACGAGCGAACCTTTTATCATGAACCATGCTATGACTGCTTTATCAAATGGACTATCTATCGAAAATCATGCTATATCAAATCAGCTATCTCCTGTTAGCTTACGTAGAAATCGTCGCATGGGTAAACGTGATCGAGAACCCAGCAGATTGCCAGTTCAAATTTTGAAGTGTCTGAGAAACAAAAACAGAAAGCTGAAGGAGTTTGTCTTCAAACGTATCTGGGCGAGTTTACCGAAGTCTTCCAAGCTTTGCTGTTATGTGAAGGTTAAAAACTTATAAAATATGAATGTAGTACAAAGATAACGAGCTTAAATAAAATTACACAACATGAAAAGAAGCTTTTGTTTAATTGCGCTAGCAGGGTTTATCAAGGGTTGATGAAGCTTGAATTTCGAGCAAATCGGTATTTATCATTGTTTACCTGTAATAATTTGATGTGCCGGTACAAAAAGCAGCCCCATATATCAAATTTTTGTCAATTTAAACTGAGTACAGACATAGAGAAGAACCCTGGTCCTACTCCAATGTATATTGACCCAAGCAAAACAATATCAGCCCCTTGTAGCCAAGGAAATGAGCTAGTATTTGGACAGAATTCTGGACAACAATGTGTTGCAATGAGTTTATGCTCTTTGATTTACGATAGCAAACAAGGAATCCATTCAGCTAATAACCTCATGGAAATAATGAATATCGGAAATCAGTTGTATTCAGGTTTGCCTCAGTTTGCCAGGCAATCCTTTTTAATGCAGTCAGAATTACCATCAGTGCTAAATGTGTTCGAAACTGACCATCAACTTCAGTACAGTGAAAGCTACACTAGTACTATTCATTAAGAAGCTGCTATAGAAGGATATCAATACTGTACTTCTTTGCTAAGAGCCTTTGAATCACTTTTGGCTGAAAACTACACTAATTTTGTATTGACAGTAGGGTGAAATGCTATTGCCATCTATTGTAGTGGTAATGTGGGGTTTAAAATATTTGATTCTCATGCAAACGATTCATATGGTAGAAGCCATGCCCAAGATACATGTGAGCTGCTTGAAGTATTGTCTCTTAGTGACTTAGTGCATTATTTTCAGAGTATACAGAACAATATTATGTTTGAGGTGAAAGGACTAATAAATTAATGAAGCTTAAAATGGCATACTTGTTCAGACTTGTGTTTGTGAAACCATGAAGTTTAAGTTAAGTACTACTGTAACTATTTATTCACTTTGCTATTCTATAATGAAATCCTGTGCTTATCAGACTTCAAAAACATTATCTTCTATTTGTCGATAATGGCAAAAGGTTATGTGATAGTTTATCTTTAGATATGAATTCACCATCCAATAAAAATTTGCCCAAAAGTGTTGATTTTTGTGGAGTTGAAGTAATTTTTGACCTTAAAAGTGATATCACTGAAGGAGTATTGTTTGAGTCAGTGCAAAGCAAATCTGTTCTCCAAAATATGATACAGAATAATAGTGAATGCACAGGGTTTTTGATATGGTTCGCATCTTTTTGTGTTCGCTGTATTTCAAAATCCATACAAAAATCAAAATATGTATATTCCCTCTTGATCTATGATGAAAGTCAAATGACTCCCATTCAACTGAATATACTAAAAAGATAAATGGTATTGCTTGTCTAGTTAAGACTATTAGAAATGTTCAAAAAACATATCATTCAGCAGAACATTACCAAATACAGTTTGTGTCATGTTCAACCAAATCTGCTAACAAGAATAAATGAAAAAGGATAATGAAAAATTAAAGGCAGAAACAGAATTATAAAGGCATGGAACCATCAAGGAAGAGAATATTATTGGAAAGAAAACAAGCAAATGATTCTACAAATAAAAAAGAACTGCAAAAGAACCGAGCACAAAAATACAAAACAATGGATGCATTTAAGAAACAAAGGCTGTTAGACAAACATGCAGAAAAATACAAAACAATGGATACAGCTAAAAACCAAGATTTATTAGACAAACATGCAGAAAAATACAAAACAATGGATGCAGCTAAAAACAAGATTTATTAGACAAACATGCAGAAAAATGCAAAACAATGGATGCAGCTAAAAAACAAGAAATGCTTGAAAAACGCAAACAAAAATACTATAGCAATAAGAATAAAAATGTGGAATCATGTATTGAAATGTTTAAGAAGAAAATAAAGGAAGGGCCATATTATATATGTTGTTATATATATTATATATGTTGTTATATATGTTTCTGACGTCACCTGATTCAGGGCCAACAAATCTGGTGTCAAATAACTTTGAGATTTTCACGTTGCTTAAAGACGACTTGTGTAGCGTTCGACTTCTACATAGTCTACATAGCAAGATGTTGAAAGAAAGCCAGAGTTCACGCAGTCATGCGTCTAGTTTACAGAAAAACAAGAGAACTTGTCAGAATATATGAAAAACATAATAGAACGGCTCATCCCGCGAGATTTGTGTTCATAAATAAGAAAGTTTTGTGACCTTGAGTGGAGTCACTGTGACAGCCGGTCCGGTCCGTATCTCGTTTCCACTTTGTAGCCCTTGGGTGTTCTTCGCCCACTCTCTATGCATTGAACACATTTTCTTTTTCTGCCCTCTATACGAACTGAAACATGCTGATCTTGAGGGACAGCATGGTTTGGTGGAACCTCGTTCAACCTACGCTTTCGTTTTCGTTGCGAAAAACCATCGATCAGTTGTTGTGCGAGGTCAAGCTTGAAATATACCGATTCGCGCTTCGATCCAACGTGTTCTGATTCAAGAACAATTAAGCATTACAAACAGATACATCAAAAAGAAACCAAAATACGTATTTTTTCAGCTTTTGCTTCGATAGGTACTGGAATCTTTAAACCATGAGAGACAGAAAAAGGCTCGATGTCGAAAGCGTGCAGGTCTCTTGACCATTCGGGTTCACACTTGCGGTCGACTTGTCATTTTCGCTTTCACTGTCTTCAGACTCACTTTCACCGCTTTCCTCCTCGGAAAATTTTTCCACTTCGATGTCAGATAAGTCAGCATCAACATTCACATCGCTAAAACTTAAATTACTATCACTATCATCATCAGAACCAAAAAGCACATTGTATTCTTCTTGTGTTACTTCAATTTGAGCGTAGCGCCGGGCAGCCATACTGATAAACAAACGCAAAATACAAGTCTAGAGCACGTTCAAAACGACTGAATATCTACATATTATAACTAGATAACTAAACCTCTTTTATAAGCAAATAGACAAAAGAAGGAAATGCTCACCCTTCTGGATTTAGGTGTGTTTTATTGCGTTAGAAAAATCCTGTATACAAATCCGTTGGTGCGTAGGTTCACGCACGTACGTCTTCATAGCGAAGACAAAATTCGGACCTTCACTACTCGACCCAGGCAATAGTTTTGTATGCGCAGTTGGTGTGATTTGATTGGTTTATACCTGCCCTTAACAATCGAACAATAAGTAATGACAAAGAACGCCTTACCAGGGGAATACAGTGCATTTTTTTGTACCCTTTTCTGTTGGCCGCTTTTGGCCGCTCTAGGAAAAATTGGCCATTTCCGGTTGGCCGCTTTTGGCCGCTTTAGTAGTGAAAGGGTTAATTAAGTTAGGAAAAAAAAGGCAAAAGCACAGTGGAACCCTGTTAACAGGTGGCCGTATTTCTAGGACTTGGGTCAAATTTCACGACTTAAGGGCAACAATGATGAGTGTATTACAACTGCACTTTCTGATCAACCATTCTCCCTAATAAACAATTGGAATGTACCACAGAACCACTGCGCAAGGAGAAAGGCGCAACAAAAAAGCAAGCTGTCTTGAAAACCTAACCAAATGTATTTCGAGAGGAGTGTTACTTACTTTTCACAAAGGAAATTGTCTGTTTGATTCATAAACGATAGAGATCATATCACAGGTTTTTTAGTCTTCTAAATTCAATGTGAGAGGCCACATTACTGGAGTGATGTTATAAAGGATTCTGCTGTTTGGGATTTATAAAAATGTGCCCATTAGCTATTTTAACTGGTGACCATATAAACGAAAAGGTATGTCACTTTTGCACAGTTAAATAAAGTGGCCACTGTTGTGGTTCCATTTTATTCTTGGATGAAATTTTATTTTCCTTTGTTTCAAACTCATTATCATACATTACCAAACAAACGAAAATAAAATTAAAACCAAGAAAAAAATTGAACCACAACATTATAAATGCTGTAATGCATGGTTCCACTGTTGACTGTACTACCAGATAATCATATTATTCTTGGTTACTTTCCAAGTTCACTCAAGCACTGCTACAAGAAATCAAAACCAGTACTATAACTCAATAGCCACCTAATAAAGAATTTGCTGCTTTCCATCTTTCAAATGTATAACATTAATAGAAGAAGTACATGTAGAATGTTCTTACCACACATCTGACAGGCTCGTGAACAGGCTCCCCACATCCAAAGCTACCGACAAAACAATAACAGAAAACATAATTACCCCTTTAATAAGTGCATGTTACTTGAACACATTATTTTTCTTACAACAATTGAAAAGCACACATGGGAATGGTCAAATGTGCTGTACTGTTGCTTACATTGTAAGAACAGAAAAAGGACCCAAAATATTTTTTCCATACTGCAGCTCCTTTAAGATAAATCAAACCTACAGGGGTACGTATATGCCAGAAGTGTGAGTTAGAGACCCCTACACTGTATATTTGGAACAATACACATACCAGTACATTTAGAGATCAAAAGATCAACTCCCTGTTTCACTTCAAGACAACTTCATTTGTCTTGAAGAAGGCATTATACAATGCATTTTCCTAATTTAGTGTACTTTAAATGTGGGAACGAGGAGATAGAAATTTTTGTGCTGAATCTAAATTGGAGGAGGATTCCTTTGGATATTATCCAAGATGAAATTCAAAACATCATACAACTTAAAAAAATAAAGCTTCACTTCATTTACATTAGCCAAGAACTAAATTCAACATTGTTACATTTAGCCCTAAACAAACATCTGTTAACCTTCTGTACTACAACGATTTTAAAATGATCCACTTCTATGACAATTATGTCACGTCTGTTATAGTAACGAAATTAAAAGAAATTGGGACAACAATGAAGATAACAGCAACAGAATAACTATGATTGTTATATGCCTAGACTTTCACTCAAAAAATGAGCACTGTGATTGGTTGATTTTTAGTCATGTGCACCTGATCAAATTCAAATGTATCCCGCCAAGGATACAATTGCGCAGTTGATGCCTGCGTGCAAGTTGAACAGTCTTTGTTGGTTTGTTTTTGCTTAGGGACAGTCTAAATATATAACAAAGCACATAATGTATGGTCCCTCAGGAAACAAGTTAGTTTTGTTTTCCCTTGAGTCTTGATGTTTCCCTCAACTTCGTCTCCGGAGACATCAGGACTCTCGGAAAAACAAAACTAACTGCTTCCCTCGGGACCATACATTAAGTGTACAATATATCATTACTAGATTAAGGAATCAACTAGAAAATATTGCAATGTAATATCACCCTTACCAAAAAGTAAAATAACTACAAAGATATAGAGACTAGAATAACGAATTGTCTGGAAAATAGGGTGAGGAGCAGTACTGATTTTACCAAAATGTGTAGCCACAAAGACAAGTCACTGGTAGTGCATCATGATAATTTGCCTTGACCGCATTTTGACAGTCTGGACCAGGACACCAGCTCATCAAACGATTACTCTACAAAACAAAATATTAATAGTAACATACTGTAAATACCTGTTACAAATCAAAATAGTAGTGTATTAGTAAAGGAAATCAAATGGTTTCCGGTGCAACTTGCAATAGTGAAGACAGAGAAAATTGCATGTATTGAAAGTGCTAATTTTTTTCAAAATTGTGCTCCAAATCATTTCACATTCCAGCACTCAATTTCAACTTTATGCACTCACTTTCATCCTTCGGCAATGTCTGGGATTACTTAGTTTGTTTGCAGCCAACCAGCGCATTGAAACTTCTGCATTCATATCATTAAATAAGAAACAAAAATGGCCTACAACAAGGAAATCCACACCCCATTCCTTGTAACACTTAATCTAGTCATTCATCAACCCTTCACTGATCTAAAAACAGTCTTACTGTACAAGTGTTCAGATTCTCATGTTATAATATTATCATGGGAAGTCTCTTGACCAATGCTTAGATATCTAAGATCTACATAGTAATTCTTCTTAGAAAGTCACACACAATTTCTTTTGTGCTAATTTAGAGAATTTAACATTAGATCAATGCAAAATAAATACTCCTGTTAATCTGCATGCTTAACAATGCAATGAGGTTGTCAGGTGAAATGCACATTTTCATTTCTTGAGGGAGAGAAGAAGAGAAAGGGTTAAATGTCAAAATCCCTTGAAATTACTTTTTCAACAAGGCTGCACTTGCTACTGTAATTGTTATGAATGGTTCTCACCTCAACAAAGCTGTTTGCAATAAGATGATGGTACCGAGCTTTAACTTTTGGATCTTTGATGACTTGCCTGCAAAATAAGTGTGCACATATTTATTCTTTCACCACACAGCATGTTACACATACTTAAATGACTTAAAGAAAATTTCTTACACCAAGCAAAACTTAATATTCTGCTTTTGAGGTGGTTTTGAATCAATGAACACATGGAATGACATGATCCACAACCTCAAAACCCACTGACAATAATCAGGAACAGAAAAGGGTAGGATAGCTTTTACAATATCTTCCCAAAAATGGCCACAAGGAGTAAAAAAATATGTATGAAACACACTTAAGAGGTCACTAAACAGAACCACAGTACAGTAATGCCCAGAAGCTTTCCAAAGAAAAGTCACACTGCATGGTTTGAATTGATCCATTGATGAAAATGCTAGAACCATACTGTAGGGTAATACAAACAGCACCACAGAACAGTACTGTTCAGTCAGCTTGCCATGGAATAGTCGCACTGCTCAGTTTTATACCTCAGAAAAAAGTTTTGACTAATATGGTGCATTACTTCTGACTCTTTCTACCTGGGTAAAATATTGGTTTTAAGGGTAGAAAGTACTTACGCTACAAAAATTTCATCTACAAGAATGTCACACTTGTGAGCTGGACAGGAGATATTCTGCAAAATAACACAAATCCAAAGTCATAATAATAATAATAATAATAATAATAATAATAATAATAATAATAATAATAATAATAATAATAAAAACATATTTGCAGGATGACCATTTCAGTTATAAAAACTGCTATCAACATGGGTCCTTTTAATTAGTCGGGCAACCGAATATAGGTTTACACTCGAGTTTCATCGCAAATCGCAGTCACGTGCAATGGGAAATACCGCAGACACATAATACGGGTGCAAACTTCTTTCTACGATGTCGAAGTCGATGGCGAATATGTTGAAAACAAATGGTGTCATCTTTTCTACGCTCAAACATACAGACCCACACACCGTTCGCGGTAGGCCCACTCTAAAAGATGGCGTGTGTAATGAGCGTATATTTTGAAACGGGTCGTTCCGTGAACTGAAAATAAAAGAATCAAATGATCTAGCGAATGTCTCACTAGAATCAAACCAGAAATCAAACGAGTTACCAGTGAACAGAAAATGTGGACAGAGTGACAGAAGAGCATTTTCTGATAAAGACAAGGTGCCTCGCGATGAAACTCGAGGAAATGACAACAAAGATGCCACGTTGGAAACCAGGACCTTGGTACCCTTAGCATTTCTTTTTTGAACCACTCCGCACCATAAGTGGTCAACACTCATAACAGCATGTCTACCTGTTGCCCGACTTACGATCTTAGATCGTCTTGTTACAATAATAACATGGGTCCTTCCAATTACAATAATAAATAATGGTAACAGGACTGAGTGGAGTCCAATTTGGTCTGTAATCGTATGAGTGTTTAACAAAATCTGACAACCATGTAGCCGGAGTCCGATTTGTTTGATCACAAGTTTGATTACAGACTGAATTGGATGACACAAAGTTCTGTTACCAATTAATCATAACTTTAACAAAATTTGTGATATATAACACTTTTTTTTTTAAATCAAAAGACAAGAAACTCCAAGATTTTTTTTTGGCTAGCAGTAAAAAAAAAAAAGCTATTTAAGCACACACATGATGGTGCATACTGTCCAATTACTTAGGCATGAAGCATACTGTCCTATTAAGGCTGAAATCAGGGCAGTTTAATTTTGCTATAGTTGTGATTATAACAATAATAATAATATATATAATTATAGCAATAACTAAAATAAAAATAATAACTTATTACAACTATAATTATGATTATTATTATTATTATAAATCATTATTATCTCTATTGAGGTTATCAAATTTATTTGGAGGTGTTATAAAGACAGAATGATAACCAATAAATAAAATATACAAGTAATATGCACAAAGGAAGAGCTGAAAGCTAATTAAAAAAATTTAAAAACACTTACAAATTGGGGTAACTATAATAAAATAATAAAGAATATGAAAAAGGATTAGCCTTAATCTAATCAAGCTTTCCTGATATGGCATGGTTACATTGATGATTTCATAGTAGTGGAAACAAGACAAAAAAATTTTACAATGATTGCACTCTACCTCCCCCACGTGTTCATCCATTACTTTGGTTGTGATGTATTCTTTCCAGCATCTTTGACAAAACTTATGGCCACATTCCAATCCAGTGAAGTTCTACAAAACAAAACAGACAGCATCATTAAAAATTGACAGATTTTACTGAGATTTCCACAGAGTAACACCTTCCTTCAAGAATTCAGGATTCTCAGTGCACATATTGTACACAATAGACAGGGACTTCAACAGAAGCTGGCTATTGGCCGTATGTTGCACTGGGGACATACATTTTTATCCATACATGTGTGGTAACATTTTTCTTGGTTTGCTATAACTCAGTATTACCACTTAATTCTACAATGAAAACTGACCATTACTGTGATCAAAGAAAATAACATAGGTCTTGTGGGAAGTTGCACAGTTTTCATCAAAAGAGCAAAAGTTAAGACGCATCGCTAGAATCTATAATTACAGGAAAATGTTCTCAAAGAAATATAATTACAGTAATGTTCTCAAAGAAACTTAAACTATGGGCTAACTGAATCATTTGGCATGCCTAATTTTTACAGGTTTCATTTGAATTGCAAAGATGTATTTAGGGTGGGGGGGCGGCAAATTTGCAGAATGTAAAGAGATCACTCAGGGATGTAGATAAAAGCCGGGAGCCGGGAAAATTACCCGGCTGTGAGCGTGATTTTTCCGGCTGTAAAGGCGAGTAGCCACCTCAGAAAGGACTTACTCTCTCTCCTAAATGTTTCCAGGGGAATTTCAGCAATTTATTCATGTACTCGCACCATTGTTTCTCTTTTACTTCAACTGAACGTAACACTCCATTTTGCTGAGTTCGAATGATCACATTGAGTTTCTGTTTGCAGGCTCTACCCATTGTGTCAGCGGTATTTTTACTTCATGTAAACAAACTAATGAATGCAAAATCGCAAATTCACTTGGAAAAGTTCCAAAGGGGCTCAATTTTGCATCCAAAATGAAGGAGAACGTTTCCGAGAGTCTAGATTTCCAAATTTTCCGGGGGAGCATGCCCCCAGACCCCCCTAGATGTATCGTGCCAAAGGCGTGATAAAATGAGCCTCCAGCTCATCGTACCCACCTATGATATCAACATTTCCGCCTGTTAAAATGTGTATCTACATCCCTGTCACTCTATCTAATTATCACTATAATCATTCTGTATTCTAAAAAGCTGAGGCACTAAACAGTGGTGTTCTTTACTTACAGATACATGGATAACTATCATGCAAATGTCACAAGCTATCTCTGAGGAAGATGATGACGAGCGGGTACTAACCTGCAAGCAAACATTTTTGAAATTTACATAAATTGAAACCTGCTAACTACAACAGTTTATAGAGCAACACGTTTTATACACATGTTTGAAGGTGCTGTTAAAGGAACACAAACTGATAGACTGGACTATGTTTCCACCATAATGCAACGATCTAGTGCACACACAATATTTCAGAAGTGCATCTTGCTTTAATTTACTGAATAAAAAAAATAAACATTAACAACCAAGTTACTGGCAGACAGTCAGTATTGTTATATACTTAGACTTTCACTCAACAAAACGAGCACTGTGATTGGTTGATTCTTGGTCACGTGCCCTTGATCAAATTCAAATGTATCCCGATCGGGATACAATTTTGCAGTTGTTGCCCGCGTGCCAGTTGTACCGTCTTTGTTTGCTTGTTTTTGCTGAGGGAAAGTCTAAATATATAACAAAGCACTTAATGTATGATTCCTTGGGAAACTAGTTAATTTTGTTTTCCCTCGAGTCCTGATGTTTCCCTCGAGTCCTGATGTTTCCCTCGACTTCTTCTCGAGAAACATCCAGACTCTGGAAAACAAAACTAACTGTTTCCCTCTGGACCATACATTAAGTGTATAATATCACAGCTCAAACAACCAATCACAATGTTGGACAGAGACATAAACACCACAACCTGATGGCATCAAAGCAAAGGGTTAGTGCCTGAAACATCAGGTGCCATCATGTCTTACAGTGGTACAGCTTACATGTACATTATCAACTAATTTGAAAACACTTTATTTATAGAACACTGTTTCCGAAAAAAATTTTGTACCCATATCAGTTGACTTTGATGATGACTTCTGCTATTGTTGTAGAAGTAACATAAGTCAATCTCAAAAACAGTTTTTTTTTCAGAACTACCTACACTCAGTTGACCAAATGCAATAAAGAACCTCTAACATATCCAGGTTCAAACCATTTAGAGTTTTACTGTACACAAGTAATGCATGGGATAATCCAGCATTTATCACTTGAAAACAACACTACACTGACAAGACAAAAATTTATACCTGTATACTTGTATTACCAAGTGAGTAGTTTAGCAATAGAGACTTACTCTTTTACTTGAAATAACTTTAGAATTTGTTCTATTAGGATTGATAATGTGTGCTTCAGAGAATAGTCGCTCTTGATCACCACTGTAGTATCTGAAACAAGCATATCAATTGCATCATTATCATGAGATTGGCTCTATGGAACATAGTTACACCAATCAAAGGTTAGTTAACCATAGCTGCATTCCAAGAAATCTGATTTGGGCAAATCCAGAAGCTTTCACTGTAAATTAATCCAAATTTGTGGGATCCACATTGTCAAGTGGTTGAGTTGTGGTTCAATTTTATCCTTGATGTAACTTGCAGTTATTACTTGTTTCTCGAAATGGACATGTATGATAACAAGGATAAACCAACCAAAAGTCTATAAAAAGAAGTGAAAAGGAACAACAATAGTTGAGCCAGCAAGTGCCTTTGGCTGCTCTGAACAGGGAAGATGGTTGGCTGCAAATCACTCAAATTCTACAATAGCACTCTTACTTCCAAGATCTAAGTAATACATATCCTTAGTGTATGCTATACACTATCACCAATTAAGGGTTACGTAATTCTCTAATCTGATCATCCGCTTGTTGCCAGTGTACAAAGTTTGTATGGAGATATTGTGTATTGGCCATTTCTAAAGTTGAAAGTGTTTGTTGAACCACAACACCCAAGCTAAAGTGAACTTGAACCATGATTGGTGCTGACAAGCTTTCTATTTAACTTGGTCTGGAATCTTTTTATCAAGCAATAAATAATACCAACCTTTCCAACAGCTTTTCTCTATCCCATTTAAAATGACTTAAAAGTATTCTTGCAGTTGGTCTAGGCAACTGTTTGAGGCAATAAAGATAACAGAAAAATAAGCAAAGGTAGAGAATGAACAGAATACTACAGTATATCTACAAGCAGTACTTAATGTACAGTAGTAAAGCCAGGTTTGATGTAAAAGAGTTAAACATTTCCAGGAAACAAAAATCAATTGACATGTAACAAAATTTTGGTTGCATACCCAAATTACTCATACCTTGTTATTCACCCAGGAAACGCATACTAAATGATTGACATTTTCCCTGGGTGCTGACCATTAACTACATCAATGAGTTTGCCGTTTCATTTCAGTTTTGAGCATTCATGATGATGTAGTATGGTCAACTAAGCGCTATTCAAACCTTGCGCTAACTCAAACAAAAATGGATTTTGCCAGGATTTCCACTGTAAATTTATTATAATTTTGCCCTCATTAACTCAAACCCTCACACTAACCTTCAGACATCTTTGTTTCCCTTGAGAATATTTTCTATATAATTTTACCCTCAATAACTTGAACCATGTCTGTCAATGTGTGAAAGTCAAAACAAACAGTTTACTGTAGCCCAAAACATTAAGTCTACATTGCAGTAGCCTTGATTTACACAAAACATGCCAATCCAGTACCTGGACTTTTACTACTGCTTTACTTTCTTTTGTTTTATGTTATGTTAATTTCTAATTAATGCAGTAATTTAGAAATGTATTGTTCCATTTTCACCCAACTTCTCTATAATTAAATTTGATTAAAATGTACTCTACAGAAATAGGAAAACATTTAACACCATTTTTATTTATTTCCAGACATTTGTTCTAAACTCCCCATTACTGGTGCTCCCAACAACTCAAACCTTTTTCAATTTTCAATTGAAAGTTGCTCAGTGGCTACATGGGAATAAGCTAACTTTAAATCTTACTAAGACAAAATCCATGATTATAGGCAGTAATAGGAAACTTGCTAGTATTTCCTCTTTCTCATTATCTATTTTTGACGCTAATATAAATTCTGTAACTAGTTTTAAATACTTGGGAGTTATATTGTCCTCAACTTTTACATGGTCCGACCATGTTGAGTATATTTCATCTAAGGTTAATAAGAACCTTGGTCTTTTACGTAGGATTAAGTATTTTTTACCTTATAATGCCCGGTTACTTTTTTATAACAGTTTAGTGCTACCTATTTTTGATTATGCTGATTTAGTCTGGGGTGACAAGGACAATGTCTCACTAATGAAAGAATTGCAAATTCTGCAAAACAAAGCAGCTAAGTTGATATTAGATAGATCACTTCAATCCTCATCCACTGATACATTAACAGTCTTGAGATGGCTGAATCTCAAAGAACGTAGGAAATGTCATCGATGTATGTATGCATACAAGTGTATTAATGGCCAACTCAATCAATCCTTGGACATTGTAAGAAAGAGTGATATGCACTCCTACAATACTCGCAATAAAGATACTATAAAGCTCCCCAAAATCCGATACAATTGGGGAAAACAACGTTCACGGTACCACTGTTTCAAAGACTTCAATGAGTTAGAGAGAACTGTAAGAAATTCAGTAAGTTTGCCAATTTTTAAGAAGTGTCTTTTTTCTGTTTTTTATAATTAATTATTTTTAATTTTTTTTTAATCTCTGTAGTGTATATGTTGTAATATATTGATTTATTTTGGTTTTAGCTCTAATTTATAGATTTTAATTGTTCATCATATAGTATATATCTAGTATTAGGACCTCTATGTAAACCACTTTTAGTGATAGAGCTTCCTAATAAAAGATTGTTACTACTATTGTCTTTGAAGGTGTGAGTCAACTGTAATTCTGTTTCAAAAAAGTTTAGGAAAATGTTATCAATTTGTTGAAAGGAATATGACTGATCTATTTAATTTCTTGCTATTCTAGTTTCACAGGAATTCCAGCAGAATCAACAGGATTTATTTATTTATCCATGAACCCAATTGTGGTTCCTTATGCACTTCTATTCCTCAATACATTGGACCCAAGTAAGAAATGGGCAAACTAAATGTTCATTGTCAGCAGACTTTTAACTCTTTGTTCTTAAGCTGCTTGCTTTTTGTGATACACTACACCTCTCGTTTCTAATGTGTTAGTTAGAAATTTACCTTGTCTCAATGGCAATGAATTTAAACTCAGAGAAAACTTAGCTAACCCAGGGGAGTCAAGACAAAACAAAAAATGGTATAAGATGTGATTCCTTCATAGACCATAGTATTAGTAGCTTATGTACACAACATCGATCTAAATCGGTTGGTCCAAAAATAAAACTGAATATAAACCTATGATTTTCTCATAAAACAGATATGAATGTATTACACGTCTTGACGAATCAACCAAATAAACCTAACTTCTCGACATGCAGCAAATTCCCTTACTAATTCATTCTAATGCCCTAAATAAGCTCTTTCACGTAACGATAATTGAACCCTGGGATGTAAGTGAGTGAATGTATCGGAACTTCACCAAGCTATCGTGAATTTGCTGTTGGCAGAGTCGACATATTTATTGTTGACGTTTGCATTGCAAAATGTGTAAAATATGACGCACTTCCGTAAAATTAGAACAACTCACCTGGAATACACTATTAACTTCGTCGATAATATCGTTCATATAAGTGACTAAAGCTTCGGGAGTTAGACAATCATAATGAAAATCGTCATTCATGTGGGGTCTCTTCGGAGTAGAAGGTTCGTCGCAGTCGATATCAAAGTCACTCTCATCACCTTGCTCAGAGCCTGATTCATTGGAGCTATCCAACTCTACGTCGCATATCACATCCATAATTTTTCTCGCTTATCCACGTGTCTGGAAAACAACCCAGAAAACGGTAGAAACTCGCGACAATTATTCCAGAACAACACCAACATTCATTTATATGGAGGAAACCATATAGACTTATTGGAGTTGTTGTCACGTGATAAACCATATGGCAAACTCGCGCATCATTGGCTTAAACACAATAGATTGTGACGTCATGCATAAATTGCTGACACAGAAACGGACGGACAGAGAGATCTGGTACCGACCTGAGTTGAACTCTTTTGGTCTCCAACTTCGTTTGGCAAACTTTACGTCATCCAAAATCGTGAACTGCGGAGGTTCTTTTCAATATAAATTCAAATAAACGAACAGCAAAAAGGTCTATATCTTAATAAGATCTTCACTTTCATTTATTTAAGGATGAAACCTTGGCAAATTATAGTGATAACTGACGTGTTTATACAGAGCACAAGGTCCTTATATATCGTCTCCCTGAAATTAGACGTGACGTAGTAACAATTTCTAAAAACAGTGTGCGTGGGTTGATCAGCCAATATTGTATTCTTTTGCGCTGTCTACATTCTTATTGATAACAGACAAAGTGATAAAATGTGAATTGTTTCTCGGCAACTGACTAAAGATCGTTTTTTACTTCAGGCGTGCGTCTCGCGAAAATCTAAAACTTTTGGAGCCCAAAAGGACAGTCACAAAATATGAATCAGTATTAACTCTAAATATCTCTAATACATCTTAGAGTATTACGCCTTCTGACAAAAGCGTCTCTGTCACCAACATCCAGCGTGAACTGATTGCACTGAAGTTTGTCCGGGGTATATCGCGAAACGCACTCCAAATGATGGCCATAGGCCCTGGGTTAGTATCATTATAGGCCTGTAGTAATATCAGAGGCCCCCAACGAGCAGATTGAGCCAAAAGCCTTTGGGAGACATTTCTAGGCTCCTTGCAATGTTTTAAGACTGAGACTGCCTCTAAAGAGATGTTTTTATCACCTAGAAGAATTTGATCTGTTCGGATATCTTAGCAGAAAATTGAAGCGTTCGAAAATTTTAGATCATAAGGGAATGATATCTTCATTGCAGAATTTGCTAGCTTGGACGGCACTTTCTTAAAACTTCCCAACGAACCATTTGTTCATCCAAAATTGCTAGGTGACCTTTTAAAGTCCAAAAAATTGCAGAAATATCCTTCCAAAACCGAAGGGACTACTATTCCCTTGATGCGAATCTTTTTATAGGTGATGTTTTAGGGACTGAAAATCTATTCAGGGACACGGTTCGAAAATCCGAGGGCCTATGTGTTCGATATTCGAAAATTCTAGCTCACCTTGCTTCCGAACAGATTTCTACCGAAAATAGTCGTTGGGTACCCTTGTAAATATAGATCAAAGTAGGACTATGGTGAACTCGTGGATATGTTTACAAAACAGAGAAAAAAGAAATAATTTAAAAATTACCGAGGTGTTTTTTCAGAGTTGTGATTGAATGAACTTGAAGATAATTTTAATAATCTATAATCACAACATAAAAGTGACCAGGGAGCTGAGTAGCTTTTTGAAATAAACATACAGTGAGTACATGACGCCAATCATTTGACTACACTAGGCATCAGTTATAAGGCAGGTGGCAAGCATACAGTTGTTAAAAAATTTGATAACTTAACATAAGGGTACAGGATTAAATGGCACCGAAACCAAATGTAGTTCTGGTATCCTGCTGCTCACTGTCTGTGAGTTCAAAGTTTCTAACACATGTAACAGGGTCCTTCTCGAATAAGGTCTGAATTTTGTTGCCATGACATTGTCAATTTTATCATCATTACAGTTTTTGTTGTCTACAAGTCTATTCAATGTATTCAACAGAAATATCCACCTTGATTCTGCAGCTGATAATGAACAAAACTATGTAGGATAGCCCAGCTGACGAATCATACCAAACAAATCTTTCTTGCATTTTTGCAAAGTATGTTAGTGATGATCTTAAAATCCTTAAGACTCTCAATCCTTTATCAAGTTGAATTAGTTTATTTACATTACCATCTCATTTTAGGTTATCAGTGGTATATATATTCAGCGTTGCACTTAAAAAAAATCACACTTGCCATCATTAATACAGCAATACATATTTGTTTTTATCCTTATAACTTCTTGCTTTTACAATGTAAATATGAGTCACACAACAGTAAGCAAAACAGGTAAGCCTATTTTTCCAACATGTCTACTTCAACACAATCTAGTTCACTTCAAGGTAAATTCGGAAATCAATACACAGAAAACTTTTCATTGTAATGGCTTGTGGTGTATTGTATATAATATAACACTTAATACGTACATTTTCTACATGACTTACTGTTTTCGAACCCTTCAATGACTTTCTTACATTGTAACCTTCGTGGTTCTCCGTCACGGCAGCCGCCTCCATAATTATTTACAAGTAAATGTTGACATACTTCTTGGCCGTCCCAATACTTCTACAACTCCATTCCTGTTAGTACTAACACTTAAATCAGTAGAAAAGTCCTACATGCGATGTTTCTTATCCAGGTTGGCCACAGAAGTTCTTCGGTTTCACATCATGGATTCGTCAATTTATTCTGTTTTCAGTAGTAGTTTCGTTCAATAACGAGTACTCATTTCGCCCATATAAGTTCTCATTCAAGTGCTAATTTCGCTCTATGAGTTCTCACCAAAGCTTACTACATTAGCAAGAGATTTTCTCATCTTTCGAGCCAACTGAAATTCATATACTGCTTGTAATCTTGGGGGCGGTCGATGGCGGTCGATGTCGGAAAAGCAAATAGTTATCATCTGTTCACGTTTAGCGCCTGGCCGAGTAAAAGGCTCATGAAATTCAGTCTCCAATTTGGTCATTGTCGTAACTGGAAACATTTAAACTCCTTTTGATTTTAGTAAGACCGCTAATGAGGCCCTGTTAGTGAGGTTCTTTATGTCGCGCGTCTGAGTTTCAAACCTTTTCACGTCGCAATTTCGGAAGGTCGAAGGTCGCTGTCGTAATTTCCCGTGAGCGGCTCGTCGTTCGTCGCCATTTCAGGTCCTTTATGTCGCCGTTTCAAGGCCATGTTGCTTGTCGAAATTTACCCCTAACAGGGCCTCGCTAATCGTCCTCTTAAGCTACAAAATCATTACAAACTCTGGCAACGGTACGATACACTTTCAGCGTGAACTTTCATCAACAGACTTCCGTGACTTCGGTCACGACAATTGTCGTCTTCATATCGGTGCCCACGAGTTCTATCCGACTAATTACGAAGAGTGTCTACACTGGAGTGAGTGAGTGAGTGAGCGAGTGAGTGAGTGAGTGAGTGAGTGAGTGAGTGAGTGACAATTTGCATATCGGAGTCCCCACAAAAACTCGCAAATACGCTTCGCGTATCCACGAGTTAAAAAAGGAGTTACGTAAGTTGTCTGGGCGTAATTTGCGTAAATTAACTCGGAAGCTCTAAACCAAATCGGAGAAGGGATGAACGGGGATGAGGAGGAGGAAGGGGAGGGCGAGGGGGAGGGGGAGGGGAGGGGTACAGAGAAGGGCATGCAAGTACAGTGTAATAATAGTCCTCTAGTAGCGTAGTCAATCATTCTGTATGGGTCTGTAGAGCTGTGTATAGGCCTGTAGAGCTGTGTATAGGCCTGTAGAGCTGTGTATAGGCCTGTAGAGCTGTATATAGCCCTGTAGAGCTGTGTATAGGCATGTATAGCTGTATATAGGCCTGTAGAGCTGTATATAGCCCTGTAGAGCTGTGTATAGGCCTGTATAGCTGTATATAGGCCTGTAGAGCTGTATATAGCCCTGTAGAGCTGTGTATAGGCCTGTATAGCTGTATATAGGCCTGTAGAGCTGTGTATACGCCTGTAGAGCTGTGTATACGCCTGTATAGCCCTGTACAGGTGTGTATAGCTTTGTTAAAGCTTTGTGTACAGCTCTGTATAGCTGTGTGTAGGCCTGTATGGGTGTGTATAGGCCTGTATAGCTGTGAATAGCGCTGTATAGCTGTGTATAGACCTGTATAGCTGTGAATAGCCCTGTATAGCTGTGTATGGCACTGTATAGGGACACTCCCTGCCTAGCTCTTGGGATATGAAAACTTCAGAAAAGCTATTTTTGGACACGGAAGTCTGTTTTCTGAGAGGTCCGCATGCCTCATTGCATTGCTCATGGAAGCTCATGGCGTGCCGAAAACTATTGTTTGTAAATTCTACCTGAATAATCCACAATTGGAGAACCTCATACATATTCAAGACCCCGAACGGCCATATATTAGATGCGGATGCGGACCTCTTCAGCTATGTCAGGCTGAAGTTTTCATACACCAGTCGACGCCCCGAGTGTCCCTCTCTGTCCCTTATGTTCTATTAACTGGGAGTGTCCCTCTCTGTCCCTTATGTTCTATTAACTGGGAGTGTCCCTCTCTGTCCCTTATGTTCTCTTGAGTGAACTAATCGACTGTACCGAGTTCTTAGTCCGGTTTCCTTTTTCTTAGAATTGACGTACATGTACATGTCTGTTTGTAGAAACTTTAGAGGTCACTTCTGATTCCTAACCGTCAATCGAAGCACAGTAACAGTGTAAGGGACGGACCATTAGAAAAGTGATGGGGGGGGGGGGGGGGCGGGGAAAAAAACAAAAAAAAATTCATGCAAGGCAAAATGCCAAAAAAAAAATTCATGCAAAGAAGAAGTTAAAAAAAAAAATTCATGCAGAAGGAAGGTCCAATTGTGACTTTTTCACACGTAGTAAAAAAAATTCGTGCAGAGAGGTTCACCTGAAAAAAAAAATTCCTGCAAAAGCAGTGAGCGAAAAAAAATATTCGTGCAAGCTGAAAATTCCCCACCCCCCATCACTTTTCTAATGGTCCGTCCCTAAGTTCAAGCAGATACGTTACTTTAATGCAATGACGTCATAGTCTCGATATCCATTGCGACTCTGAAGAAACAGTCATTATGGGCTCCAGACTCAGTATCGTGTCGATTTGGAAATGTGGTATCGTCCCATCCTCACTTTTGAGGTTATTCTGTAATCTAATCCTTCAGTGTTTATTCACACGGATCGACCTCTGATCTTGCACGTGATTCCAACGTGGACTGGATCCAATGAAATTGCACATATCAATCATACCAAGTGTCGTGAACAGAACTGGTAACTCTTTATTCGTCGCTGATTTCACCTTTCTAACTCACTCACAATCTCACTATGAACTGTTTCGAGATTGCGGGAATCTTTCTAAAATGTTATCCCTTTTGATCCTAATGTCAACACTAATTAACAGCACCCTGAATCATGTCAATCACTGATATGTGTACATTTTACAATTTCCGACACCAAGAAAAAGAACTCTCCCGAAACCTTGACGCGCTCGCCTCGTCATCCAGCGAAATAATTAACATTCACATTCTCGCGCTTTGTAGTGGTGAGGCCAGCCATGAAGGGGCATTCGGGGAGGGGGCCGTGGCCGTGACTCCGAGTGCGAGGTGCTCCAGCCCTTCCGCTTTGTGCTCGAACTGCTTTCTCATTCGAACTCTCCTCCTCCCTCCCCTTTGAAGGCCGCACATACAGACATAAATACATTCATACATAGACAAATGCATGCATACTTTATTTGATCAGGAGCCCATTACCATTGGGCTCCTGATTTGATATAGTAGATCAGAAGTAGCAACCAAAAAGGGTAATGGGGACTTATTAGAGAACTGAAGAATTAACATCCAATTACAAACGAAAACAGATTGCACAAACTACTACATCAAAACTTTTACATTATTTATTATATGGCCACAATAGTACGTGCGCTCTGATTGGCTGCTGAACGGGCAAGATTTTCTTGTAATGACCGGGCATTATGAAAATTTTTCCCCAAAAAGTTTTCCCTTAATATAGACAAAAGTTGTCACATTTTCAAAGAAACTGTTTTTTTCTGTCTCTTCTTGTTTCGAACGCATGGTCAGATGTGTTTCGGTTCAGTGATCATGACCAGGAGCCCCTGTCATGACCTCAAATGACCTGTTGCGCACGCAAGCGGACATTAAAAAACCCTTCCGTTTTTCTTTTTCCAGTGCTGAAAAGGCCATATAATAAATAACTTATTAACCTCGTATGTTCGGTCATTATGAGGAAATCTCAGACGTCGGCCTTGACTGTATTGACTTCACTATCGCTAAGTCAATACATAAAGGCCTCGGTCCAAGATTTCCCTGTAATGACCTCACTCTCGGTCAATAAGTAATATGTAACTCATTAAATTAGATTTCTTACGAACATTGACAAATATTAATAATTGTAAAAATAAAAATAAAATTGAAAATAAATAACATCAGCGATCAACATGCATTGACCATATCGTGTGACATATGAACAATTTATATTATCATCAGCTATTTTCTTAATGTAGTTAGTAATAGCTCCCTCAGCAAAGGTTATTCCTCTCATTTATGTGCTTTTTTAAGTGACTCAAGTGTGACCAATGTTCTAGTGGACCTATCAAGTGCGTTCCAAACAACTGGAGCTCTGAAATAAAAGCTATTTCTACCACAGTCAGATTTTGTACATTTAATCGCCAGAAATGTACCGTTGCTTGTAGACAATAACATTAATAAATGGAGGTAATCTACCCTTCAGATCTACCTTGATCTTACATGCTTCTATTGCTAGTCTACGTTCATCGATATATCCTACAGTCTCCCAATTGATGGTATCTAGGATATCATGATCTGATACATTAAGATGTACAATAATGAATATATTCGTCTTGCCATGGTGTGCAGATCAGCTCGAGTTCATCAATATAGATACTGAGCAATGTCCCCATACTGCATAGGGTAGTCGTCATTCGCTCCGACGGAGGGCTAACGCTCGAAACGTCAACACCTCCCTTTTACCTTATGGTGGTATAACTTACTTTATCAATTCGTTTGATTATCCCAATTTCTTGTGTTTCACTGAATTTCCCACAGACGCAGTACCATTTTCTTTAGAAACTATCCCCACAATATTTGTTTTTGTATTCACATTTACCGTTTAGGCCTGTCGCTCCTTACTAAGCATTTAGACCGCTTTAAGACTAATTTAAAAAAATAGAGTGTTGATACACGTTTGAAATTGAATTTTTAAAAGAAGCCAGTGAAATAGATACTGTTCCCCATGGGAGTTGATGCCATTGTGCAATTGTCCTAGGGTAGAAGGAATAAGTGTAACAATCCATTGTGGCTTTCAACTGTGTGTAAACTCGCCCGAACGAAAAGTTGTTTCGCCCGGACTAATTAAATAGTATCCTCCCACGGTCAACGTTTCGTTCGGACAAGTCGACTTTTCGGTTTGAGGTCGCGGGCGAACTGGTTTCGGGTGAAGTCAGTGACAATCAAGCAAACGGACCTGGTTGTTACCATTACAACGATAGCCCGGGGGTACTCCCCTATAAAATTGAAGGGGGTGCTCGTAGGAAAATTTCGAGAACACCCCTTTGGGGTACCAGAATCTTGTTTTATGGGCGTGTCCCAAATTCCTTTCTACCCCTAAAAGGAGGGTCTCAATGGGGTGAACCGTTAGCCGTAAAAAGAGCAAAACAATTAGCCGTTAGGCGTAAATATTGAAACATTTTAGCTGTTAGCCGTAAAAATGTTAACCGTTAGCCGTAAAACAACCAAAAATATTAACCGTTAGCCGTAAAAGTCATCACCCCATTGAGACCTTCTAAAAGATACCAATTCAACGACGACAAATTACATAACTAGAACTGCAAATCTTAATAGGACCCTAAGAGGTACCAAGACAACGTACTCTGGCAGCAGTCATTTTAGTTTTTAGCATCCTAAACGGTACCAACCCACATATTAAAACCCGTAAAAAGTACGACAAGCACTCCGGTAACTTTTATATATAGGAAAGTACCCCCACCCGAAACCATAGGAGCTGACTTCAGTCGCAAGCAACATAAAGCTTCGAGTTGTCCCATTCACCTTTGAAATGGCCTAATTCCTTTTGCCGTCGGTAAAAAGCGGTTTGTAGGTGAGGTCGTTGCCTAAGAACCAACTTTTTTCCGGAGCGCTTAGGTGCTCCTTTGCGTTGGATTTAATAGTGTCTAGTTTCGCTTTCATCTTATACTTTGTGTACAGTATGTAGTCGGGTTCCTGTGTCATCATTTGTTTGCACACTTGTTTGAGATCATCGGGATTTTTCCTGGTCAGTTTTATCACAGTTTCGTTCAGCTTCACTCCATTCAGACAAATGTCTTCAAAAATTTTGTTTTGTTCACGAAATTTACGAAGATCCTCGTTAAACTTCGAACCCATCTTGGAAACTTTACTCCATAAGCTCTTGTTAAAATGTTCAAAGAGAAGAACATCTGCCTGATTCCAAGACAAGATATTTTTCCTCACTTCCTCACTTACTGGGGCTTTTTTTTTGCCTGACCTTCTGTTTTACATACCAGATGTCCTCGAGTTCCCAACACAGCAATTCTTTCAACAGAATTAGCGATTCATCGTAATAATCGTTTATCATAACCAGATCGAACTCTTTGTCAATGAAATTTATGTACCTCTTGACCACGGTTAAGTTTTGGAAATACTTGTAATCTAAACCCAGCTCAAACAATGCGGGGTTTCGTAGCAGATGAAGATGCGGTACAGGAAACGTGGTGGGAAGTTTTGGCGCGCGCAGAAATGCTCTAAGCGGATTTGATTCTCGGGAAAGCCCCAGATACCTCTCCAGCTTGAACCAATAGAACACAGAATCGAAATGACTGACTGGACTTCGTATTATCGTGACATATTTCGATATTTCTTTGGGAAATAGGATGTTTACAGGTTCTTTATTGTATCTTGTGTGACAACACAGAATGTTTGCTTCCTGGCCGTACAAGGGTTCCGCATAGAACATATGGAAGCGTTGAGGCCAGTTGAACCAGAGACTAAGACCCGGTGGCATGACGAACGTAAGGTCCCTTTCGTCTCCATAACGGTACATTATGTTTGCCATGGTACTGGAGCCTGTCTTGTGGGTTTTGAGGTAAAATACGTGTTGACTGGGTTGGCAGCTTGGAGTAGCGTTTTCAGTAATGCCAATGACATCTACCGAATTGCTGCAATCACAACATTAAAATATATAGGCACACAAAGTGTTAATAGTTGAACTAAACATGCTCTGAAAAGCTTTTGTTGAAAAGATACGCGACACTCTAATTTCACTCACAGTATGAACATTTTTTGTGCTGTGATACCTCTTTTGCCTGATACAAACACATAAGAAAAGCAAAAAGTTAAAGTGATTTGAGTGTACCACTGTTTCCAGGCATATCAAGTTGATGAGCTTTGTGAAGAAGATTTTTGTGACTTTGGCAAGAGAAAACGAGGGAGAGAGTGGAACACTCGGGTTGTCGGCTGGGATATGAAAGCTTCAGTAAACTTATTTTGTGAAACGGAAGCACGTTTTCCGAGAGGTCCGCATGACTTCACTGTGACCCGAGACCTTCTAGCCATCTGTATTTAATGGCCGCTTGCAGCTCTTGAATATGTATCAGTTTCTCTAATTAAAGATTATTCAGGCGGAATTTACAAACAAGAGCCCTACTCGGTACGCCATGAACACCATGAGCATCACAGTGTGGCATGCTGACCTCTCGGAAAACAGACTTCCGTGTCCGAAAATAACTTTTCTAAAGTTTTCATATCCCAAGGGCTGGACTGGGAGTGTCCCTCTCTGTCCCTTATGATCTCTTGACTGGGAGTGTCCCTCTCTGTCCCTTATGTTCTCTTGACTGGGAGTGTCCCTCTCTGTCCCTTATGATCTCTTGACTGGGAGTGTCCCTCTCTGTCTCTTATGTTCTCTTGACTGGGAGTGTCCCTCTCTGTCCCTTATGATCTCTTGACTGGGAGTGTCCCTCTCTGTCCCTTATGATCTCTTGACTGGGAGTGTCCCTCTCTGTCCCTTATGATCTCTTGACTGGGAGTGTCCCTCTCTGTCCCTTATGATCTCTTGACTGGGAGTGTCCCTCTCTGTCCCTTATGATCTCTTGACTGGGAGTGTCCCTCTCTGTCCCTTATGTTCTCTTGACTGGGAGTGTCCCTCTCTGTCCCTTATGTTCTCTTGACTGGGAGTGTCCCTCTCTGTCCCTTATGATCTCTTGACTGGGAGTGTCCCTCTCTGTCCCTTATGATCTCTTGACTGGGAGTGTCCCTCTCTGTCCCTTATGATCTCTTGACTGGGAGTGTCCCTCTCTGTCCCTTATGATCTCTTGACTGGGAGTGTCCCTCTCTGTCTCTTATGTTCTCTTGACTGGGAGTGTCCCTCTCTGTCCCTTATGATCTCTTGACTGGGAGTGTCCCTCTCTGTCTCTTATGTTCTCTTGACTGGGAGTGTCCCTCTCTGTCCCTTATGATCTCTTGACTGGGAGTGTCCCTCTCTGTCCCTTATGATCTCTTGACTGGGAGTGTCCCTCTCTGTCCCTTATGATCTCTTGACTGGGAGTGTCCCTCTCTGTCCCTTATGTTCTCTTGACTGGGAGTGTCCCTCTCTGTCCCTTATGATCTCTTGACTGGGAGTGTCCCTCTCTGTCCCTTATGATCTCTTGACTGGGAGTGTCCCTCTCTGTCCCTTATGATCTCTTGACTGGGAGTGTCCCTCTCTGTCCCTTATGATCTCTTGACTGGGAGTGTCCCTCTCTGTCCCTTATGATCTCTTGACTGGGAGTGTCCCTCTCTGTCCCTTATGATCTCTTGACTGGGAGTGTCCCTTTCTGTCCCTTATGATCTCTTGACTGGGAGTGTCCCTTTCTGTCCCATATGTTCTCTTGACTGGTAGTGTCTCTGTCCCTTATGTTCTCTTGACTGGGAGTGTCCCTCTCTGTTCCTTATGATCTCTCTCTCTACTGACTTGACTTTGGACAGCCATCATTTGAATTGACTGAATGTTATGATTGTTTCACTTTCTCAAACAGAGGGTATTATAAACAAAATTATCAGACTGACTTATATCGAGCTACAGTCGAGGGAATTATTTGGAAATTCTTTTGTTTTGAGTTTCTGGTAAGCGACCACCAGAAATCCTTGCGTTACTCAGCTCTGACCGTGACGTGTTACACAGCTCAGAGGAATACGTCTAGATCATGATCACATGGCATTATGATAAGCATTCCTATTCCGCGTGAAATACACCGGAGTTTCCAATCTTTTCCCTAAGCCATGTAATAAAACAAAAATAATTACTCTTTTTTCTCAGGGGAGCTTTGTATATTTGCTTCATTTTAATTGATGAGATCATAATTAGTAACAATCTGTGGATCCACCCGGGCTGGCTTGTTTTCTTGACTTTTGACCATCTCCATTAAGCGACAACGTTTTTGCACCGAGGGTGGTCGCTGACTGTTATCCTTTCATACTTTTATTCCAATTTTGTGTGCATAATTTGTAACATTGATCTAGGTCACACAGGTCAGAGTGCGAACCGCCTTATGTAATCAGGCTCTTGCCTACAAGGGGACTCTAAATAAAGTTTTCATGTTTCCGTGGCAACTTGAGGGCGCCTAATGTGAACCCATCTATTATTTAGTGGTAAAGCCGGCCCGAATCAAGGTTGTACGAGAAAATACCAAGATATAGATGTAGCCAAATGGCATAGCATCGTGACTACGTTCGTCTGTTCTCGCGGTGCTTGGGACGGCGTGTAAACAGATGAAAAATCTATTTCACAGCGAATGACGGTTAAAGAATAGTCACTTGGCAGGCAAAGCTCTCAATAGCTTCTGTAAATAATTGGAGAAAAAAATCAGTGAACAATACTTTTCTTTCGGAACATGGACTCATGCTGACATTGAAAAAAACTTCCGCTCCCTCATTTGGTGTATCAATAATTTATATCGTATTTGACAACGTATTTGCTTGACAATGAATTACGTAAGAGAGAAGCTGTGTATTGATGTCCTCTGCAATCATTTTGAACAAGTTATTAAGTTTATCTGATAGCACTTTCAGATTTTGCGAATTCCTGAGTTTTGTAAATTCGATCTCATGGACATTTTTGTGGAGAGCTTCTTCATGTTTCCTTCTGTTTCTTGTGGAAGACTAAATTTACTAGACTCAAGAAGTTCGCAAAATGTAAAAGTGATATCAGAAAAACTGTAAAAGCTTCTCAATCAGCTTCAAGCAAACATTTGAATGAGAATTGTGAAAGTTTTCACTCAACAATATTGAATCAATTCGACGCCACATTCTCTATAATATACAAATATAAAACAGTGTACTGGGAGAATTATCACTCAGACGCTGCAAGTGAAATAGCAAATTACTACCGTACTCACTTACTTGTCTAGAAAGCACACCTGGGTTTATGCGATTTAATAATTTCTTAACCTTGCTTTAAAATAGTTAGCTGCCATGAAGTTATCTAGAGCGTTTCATATACTGTTTTATTTTTTCTCAAGCATCTGAGCCGGCCGGAATCCTAAATCCTCCAATTTGATTGGCTAGTCACGCGCGTGTGACCGGTCCAGCTTTTTACGATACCGCCCACGGGCCGGATTTTTTTTCCCCGCCGTAGCAATTTCCTATCTCTTTTCTTACTTAAAAAGAAGACATCCACAAAAAAAATAAAAATAAAAAATAAATAAATTAAATAAATAAGTTATTCACCGGGCTAGGTCGGTCCGTATAGGAAAAAACTGCGCCCGAGATCTTGAGTACGGACCGAGGCCGAAACGGACCTTCCGCCGGGTAAATAACATATATAGCATTCCAAGAAAGCAAGAGTTTACTTACTTAGTGACTGCCATAGCCATGGAATGTTACTATTCATTTAAAAGCATAGTATTGTAGTTCGTTGCAAAAAAAAAAATTATCTTTTGGATTTCTTTCCTGTGATAAACTTCCGCTTAAGTTGAAAGAAAGTATCAAAAACTTACTTGTACATGAAGTTATGGAAAGTGTGCCATTCGTCCTTGGTCATTTTACCAACTAGTGTATACATGAAGACACATACCACCGTTAACAAGAGAGAAACTTGAAAATTGCGTTTGGACAAATAAACCATAATTCAAATCCAGTATGCGTACGGAAGGATAGAGAAGGCGACTAATTGACATCTAATAAATTCAAAATTAACTGGATATAGTCCTTCTCACCCAAGAATGGATACAGCCGCAACAAAGCGAATGATCTGATCAAGAGACAAGGCCCTTTCGTGGGCCCCAGAGAGTAAGAACCGACAGAAACGGTGTAGGTGCCGACGGAGATCGCGATTCACAACCGCTTGGGACTTACTTTAAGATGCCAGCTGGTCATAGCATATCACGCTTGGACACATTGTGTCAGACAATACCGTGAAATTAGCCAGCTCTTGCTATTGTTGTACTACACTTTCAAGACGATTGATACACAGATTTCAATATCTGTCGCTAAGAACGGTCGTTCTCAACTATCCATTCACTGACGAATGCCTTTCTGCTAACTTTGCTTTCGGGTTCAAAGGATTCCGGCGAGTGAAATTATGTGGCAGGAAGAGTACTATATGCAGACAAGGGCCTAAGTAACATGTGGAAAATGTAGACCCACGGCACAACTTCCAGATAAGGAGGGATAATGAGATCTTCCATGCCGTGTCGGGTATGTGGAATTGGTGTTCAGGCAGATTACCGTCTATGTAAGTCCTGTGGCGGGGGCAAACTAAGGCTCTGACTAATTGGGAAAAGGCAGAGAGCAATAAGAGATAATAGTATTGTTATGGGTGAGGTAAGAGCGACTCGAACACTTATTTAGAGAAAGAAGTTTCATAACATATAGCTGTTTGACCACGCAGCAACTCGAACACCTATTTAGATAAATACGTTCCATACGATATATAAGTGTGCTTGTTATGGAGCAAGGGGTCAAGAGGCTAAATAACCTTCTACGTCAAGGGCTCATGACTCCTGAGACCTATGAAGAGGCCTTTGAGCTAATAAAACTGGCATATTATGCTAGTAGCACTGCTCGTTTTTTTATCCAAATTATGCTCAAATTATGCTCGTTGTTAAAAAATTATGCTACTTTTTTCAATTTTATGCTCGACAAAAAATGGGCAAAACATTTCGAAAGGTGAGTTTTATTAACCGCTTATTTAATCAGTCTCTTAGATGAGATAAGTAGTACTGTGCGGGCTGAAACCAAGCGCTATTACAGCAACCCAATGAATATGAGATAACGACTTATACAAAGCTGTAACGCTAGTTACACTGAAGCATTACACTTGCTTGTATATAATCAGCAAGTGCATTGTCTTGCTGATCATTGAAGGACGCTGCCAGGATACTAAAAACCATCTCCGCAAGCAGCAGAAGATGGCTGTACTAGTAGCACTTTCTTCACGGCTGAGGACCAATTAGGAAGTCGATCGGAATGCTACTTCCACCAATCCAATTTCCTTTCCTCGCGATCAGCTACAACATCTTGTGCAGCAGCGACATACTGTGGCAGCTCCCTGATGAGACCATTAATGATCACATCACTGTTGAGAAATGGAAAGAGCCTCAGGGCTTCCACAGATGCAGGTGTAGGTGAACAGCAACTGGACACATGATTCTTGCTGAGTTGGATCTACAATTGCAATATCCGCAGCAACGGCGCGCACATTTGGAAAACGTGGAATCTTACAGGCCTCGGCAACAGCTTTTAACTTTTCGTAGCAAGAAAATATAAGGGGGCCATCTCCTTCCAAGTAGTAGGTGGCTTTGACAAAATTCTCCTCGACTTCAACGGTCACAGCCAACTCGAGCTTGAGGTTAATAAGGCGTTGCGGATCCGAAAGAATGGCTTGAAGCTGCGACACGATGTTTGGACCAATCTTGTCATCTTCGCCTTGTTGCAGAAATCTGGAAACGTCTCCAAACTGTTCCAACAGCTGCTTGCTTGAAGACTTCCCCCTTTGACCACCAACGTGTTTCGCTGTACGTTTTAGGGGCCCGTTCAGGTAGATCTTTCCATGCTAAATTTGCCTTATGGCTGTGGCTGAACAGGCGAATCCATAAGTTTCCGAACTCCAGCAGAGTAGGCATACGTATATGGTTGCCCACATCATCGAGCGTGTGGTAAAATCAAACCACATCAAAGAGCTCTGGGAACATGAATCTTATCCCATTTAATGCAGCTTGATTAAACGCTTGCTCTATCCCTCATCACTGCAAGCAACGCGATTGCCCTGATCCCATATTCCATACGCAGCGCTTCGTTTAAATTTCTTGTTAGTTCTTCGGAATAAACTGATTTCGAGCAGATATCAGTTCTTATCAAACGCTGCGTTGTCACCCAGTCGTCATCAACGAATCGAATAACTATTGCAATAGCCTCACCTTGTCTGGTACTCCCATTAAATATTACTGACACCTCTCTTGTAGTCTCTCCCTCTTTGTGAAGATAGTTCTTTCTTAATGTTTTCAAATTCTTGCTTGAAAACAATTGCAATGTACTGCCGCAGATTGGAGCTGTGACTGAGACGATGACCGTTTTTCTCTAATAGAGGACGTAGCTTGTCTATTTTCTGGATTGGGACCCCAGCCATGAAAAACTCTTACACTACTTCCTGGCGGTATGCCTGTTGATCTATGGGAAGTGTGTTGGGCAGCTATTCTCTCGACTTAGGGCCTGGAGGATAGTTTGCTCTCTTAACTTGGATTTCTTTAACTGTTCCTTTCCAATGGCGTGTTTCTTCGAGACACAGTGAGATTTCAAAATACTCTTTTTGGATGACACAACCTCTTTGCAAACATTGACAAAAAATTGAACTACATTTGACAATTAAATTCTCGTCAGGAAATTGATTTACCCGATCGTAGAGGGGAATATTCTTTGGATTATTTGCTCCCCTGACTTTGTATGTTGCTGTAGTGGTCTTAGGTATCCGATCTCTAGCAATGTCAGCTCTTTTGGGTCCTTGCAAAACCTGTAAGTTATCGAGCTCTGCTTTGGGGGTGTCGGACGCTATTTTGTCACGTTCTCACACCTATGAGAGTGGGACTGGAAACAAGGTTTTCCAGACTTCCGGTTCCGGTTCTTCCCCCACACCACAAAAAGGGAAACAAGAGAGCTCACTTTGTATCTGAAGTTATGCACCTATCAATGTTAAGCCGGCGGGGCAGGGGGGGGGGAATCAGGGCATGGGGTGGGGATTTGACATTTCTGAAAAATTTACCGTCAAATTCCCTGCCCACGGGAAAATCATTCCAGTCAAATGCAACCAAATTTCCACACCACGGGCTGCACATCGCTGTCAAATATCCCAAGGCTGGCAAAGAAAGATTCAAATATTTCCTCCCCCGGGAGAACAAGGTCAGTCAAATGCCCTACCCCAGGGCACACAAAGACAATCAAATCCCCACCCCATGCCCTGACTCCCCCCCGCCGGCTTAACATTGATAGGTGCATTATTTTATCATTACGATAAGGGATACTTGAGCCTGGTTTTAGGCTTTAAGTACTTTCGGTCTTCAAAATACAAATTATGTCGAGCATTGCTTTTTGACAAAAAAATCTGAAAATAATGCTCGTTTTATCAAATTATGCCAAAAATTATGCTAGCACAATCGACTCGAGCCTAGCTGCTGGCGACCAGTTCTAAAATTCTGGTCGCCAACACCTGATTTTTGGTCGCATTGACGACCAGTCAGTCGTAATTTCAGACCCTGTTCCTAAGTGTATAGCGATGGACGTATACTACGTGAAAGACAAACTGTGACCACGAAGAATGGTCGTAATATGTTCAAAGTCAAATGTGCTGTATGCGGTATCACAAAGACTCGGTTCCTGGCGGGAAACTAGCTGTGCCCTCTCGCACAGAGAGCAGTGGATTCCTCAGCGACGCCGCTGACACAGCGACCGAACTGTTCATAAGCAAGGGTATTCCATTCCTCGCCAAGAAGAGCGTTGAAGCAGGTAGGTACTACGCTTCCGAGGCTATGAGAAACCCTACCCTACAGAAGAAAGCACTGGACTACGGTATGAGAAAAGCCAGGGTCAGGCCAAAAAGCGGTGCAGAACTGATAGAGCCGATCTCGATGGTGCGAGCCTTGACATCCATTCGGCTATTGGGAAGCTACCTGCGCCTAAGAAACGTTGGACCCTACCTGAAAACAATTACACTGGACCATACAACCCCCTTGACCAGCGATTGAAATACTACCCCGAGACTGGGGCGATCATAGAGATATATATACCAGCAACCGACCGGCTCCACTGATGCAGTGGCTATGCAACATGATGTCGGCTATGGTAGTTTCGCGTACCGCAAAGAGAAGTATGGTGAGAGCGAGAAGACCTGCAAACATAAGGCGGACCGCAAGATGGTGAAGTCGGTTGACTCGATTCCATGAACGAGAAGAATTTGGGGCATGCGCTAGCGCGTAATGTGATAAACACCAAGCAGAAACTATGTTTGGGTCACTGAAAAAAAAAAGGAAAAAAGGTGAACCCCTATTAGACAAATGCACCCCTAAACAATTATACTATAGGGTGTTTGTCACCTTCATGGTCATCAGCTATATTGTCATAGAGATCTCCACACCCGCGTGCCAGAGAGATCAAGGTCAGAGACGTCAGTCGCGAAGTTGTCGAAGCAATGTGTAAAGCCGAGGGAAAATAAGCCCCACCCCATCCTCTCCCTTTTTGTCCTCGTCGCCGACTCACGCTATCCTTTGGAAGCATCCACAGCGGCACATGCCAGGGTTATGGATATAGACCGAATGCATAAATGGCGGCCAAAAAATTATTCTTTTGTTTATGTGCTAATTAGACTCACTAGCATCGTTTGCATGGACAAAATTCAAAAGAAATGTTGCTTGAGAGCGAGGTTAGTGACTTTAATTAGCATATAAACAAAAGAATACATTTTTGGCCACTATTTATGCATTTGGTCTATAATGTCGAACCCTATGGAAATACACCCCGAACAGAGCCTATTCCTCCCATACCAGTGACATTTACGGCAAAGGAGGATCCACACGATTCTCGATTGCTTTTCGCAGTAGGTGGCGTTCATACGCTGCCGGTGGACCTCGTCCCAACGCCAATCGTTCCTGAACAATCTTTGCGATATAGTATTTATGTATCCTCTCCCGAAGCTCTGGAGGTAGAGCCCGGACGTACTCAAAACTTTTTGTTGGCTCTTTCATCCCGTATATATAACAGTAGCTTTTTGGTATTCTATAGAGTCGCTTCTCTTCAAATGTTTCCAAAATTCCCAAGGTCAACTGGTATGATCCTGACAGCAGATCGCTCATGGGCTAAGGGCATTTTTCTCTAAATGGATGTTCTAGTTGCTGCGTGGTCAAACAACTATATGTTATGGAAATTCTTTCTCTAAATGGGTGTTCGAGTAATATCCCTTATTGCTCTCTGCCTTTTCCGAATTAGTCAGAGCCTTAGTTTGCCCCCGCCACAGGACTTACATAGACGGTAATCTGCCTGAGCACCAATTCCACATACCCGACACGGCATGGGAGATCTCATATCCCTCCTTACCTGGACGTTGTGCTGACTACAGAATGCGCCTGTGCTACCCCTTCCACATCTAATCGCCTTCCATCGCATACGCCACACGCATTTATTCTTCCCCTGGGCCATAATAGTATCACTCATTACGTATAACTAGGTAAGACGCCTTTTTTTAGCTAAACTGATGTCCCGATCCCTGCGGAAGCGCAACGCATACGCTGGTGATGCTGGTGGCGGGAGGGGAGGCGGTGTGCAAGGATATGCTGACAAGGCTGGCGGGAAGGGAGGTGTGCTGGAATGGCTTTTGCTAGGGAACTCCTCAACTTGGTGTGTGCTAGAACCCCCTTGCCTATACTACTAATGTTTCTATACATTTACACCTACAACTTAAACCTTGGCTCTTACGTACAGTTAGCAACAAATAGATTATGATCAGTTTTTGTTTTGGCTACTGCATACGAAATAATACAGGAGCCAATATGTCAAAGGAAACACGAGTGATTGAGTGAATGAAGGAGCCAATCAGCGCGTACGTGCCCAGTATTTAGCTAATCACAATGCACAATACACTTTGCGCACCGCGAAGAATTGTGGGAACTTCTGGCGGTAAATCGGCCTAGCATCAACAAACTTACAGCGGCCGGCCTACATTTGGACGACATTCCTAAAGGAAAGACACTAGAGTTCATATTTTGTAACTTTTATATCGATTTATTTTTAAATTCTGAAGAGAATATGTAAAAGTAATGAATCGAGGAAAGGCGATAGGTATGGCAGAAAGGTCCGAATAAACTTAAATGCACTAGCCACATGCATGCAACGCTTGCCTATTTTTTTACAGTGCATCAGCCTGAAGCGAAAACGTAATCTAACCACTACACCTTTCCCCCACCCCTCTTCCCCTAGGTTCTCAGTCATCCACCTTTCTATGGAGAAATAACAATTTTCCCGTTTGCACAGCAGCCCAAAACTCCTTGATTTGTTTTACTGTTTTAGGTTTCTAAACTACTATTTCGATTAATACATTAAATTAGATTTTTTACGAATATTGACAAATATTAATAATTCTACTAATTGTAAAAACTAAAAGTTTAAAACAAAATTAAAAATAAATAAAATCAACTACTTTCTTATTGTAGTTAACAATGGTTTCCTTAGTAAAGGTTACTCTTCTCAATTGGATTTTAATACATTTATTTGCTGTTTTAAGTGACTAAAGCGTGACCAATGTTCTAGTGGACCTATCAAGTGGGTTCCAAACAACTGGGGCTCTGAGATAATACTATCTCTACCGCAGCCAGATTTTGTACAATTAAAGGCCAGCTGCCGAAGTGTACCATTCCCTTTAGACAACAACATTAATAAATGGAAGTAATCTACCATTCAGATCTACCTTGATCTTACATGCTTTTATTGCTAGTCTACGTTCATCGATATATCCTACAGTCTCCCAATTGATGGTATCTACTAGGATGTCATGATCTGAGACACTGGGATGTACAATAATGAATTACCCGCCCTGCCTTGCATTGGTATGCAGATCAGCTCGAGTTCTCCCAATCACGTGACTTTGAAATGACCTAATTCCCTTTGCCGTCGGTAAAAACCGGTTTGTAAATAAGGTCGTTGCCTAAGAACCAACTGTTTTCTGGAGCGCTAAGGTGCTCCTTTGCGTTGGATTTAATAGTGTCTAGTTTCTTTTTCATCTTATCCTTTGTGTACCGTATATAGCTGGGCTCCTGTGTCATCATTTGTTTGCACCGTTGCTTGAGATCATCGGGATTTTTCCTGGTCAGTTTTATCACAGTTTCGTTTGGCTTCACCCCATTCCGACAAATGTCATCAAGAATTCTGTTTTGTTCACGAAATTTACGAAGATCCTCGTTAAACTTCGAACCCATCTTGGAAACCTTACTCCATAAGCTCTTGTTAAAATGTTCAAAGAGAAGAACATCTGCCTGATTCCAAGACAAGATATTTTTCCTCACTTCCTCACTTACTGGGGCTTTTTTTTGCCTGACCTTCTGTTTTACATACCAGATGTCCTCGAGTTCCCAACACAGCAATTCTTTCAACAGAATTAGCGATTCATCGTAATAATCGTTTATCATAACCAGATCGAACTCTTTGTCAATGAAATTTATGTACCTCTTGACCACGGTTAAGTTTTGGAAATACTTGTAATCTAAACCCAGCTCAAACAATGCGGGGTTTCGTAGCAGATGAAGATGCGGTAGAGCAAACTTGGTGGGAAGTTTTGGAGCGCGCAGAAATGTTCTAAGCGGATTTGATTCTCGGGAAAGCCCCAGATACCTCTCCAGCTTGAACCAATAGAACACAGAATCGAAATGACTGACTGGACTTCGTATTATCGTGACATATTTCGATTTTTCTTTGGGAAATAGGATGTTTACAGGTTCTTTATTGTATCTTGTGTGACAACACAGAATGTTTGCTTCCTGGCCGTACAAGGGTTCCGCATAGAACATATGGAAGCGTTGGGGCCAGTTGAACCAGAAACTAAGACCCGGTGGCATGACGAACGTAAGGTCCCTTTCGTCTCCATAACGGTACATTATGTTTGCCATGGTACTGGAGCCTGTCTTGTGGGTTTTGAGGTAAAATACGTGTTGACTGGGTCGGCAGCTTGAAGAAGCGTTTTCAGTAATGCCAATGACATCTACCGAATTGCTGCAATCACAACATCAAAATATATAGGCACACAATGTGTTAATAGTTTAATTTAACATGCTCTCAAAAGCTTCTGTTAAAAAGATACGCGACACTCTAATTTCACTCAGAGTAAGAACATTTTATTTTGTTGTATACCTCTTTTGTCTGATACAAACACACAAGAAGGGCAAACAATTAAAGTGATTTGAGTGTACAAGTGTTTCTAGTCATATCAAGTTGAGGAGCTTTGTGAAGAAGATTTTTGTGACTTTTGGTGAATATTATTGAAAATTGTAAGTACATAACGTCTTTAACCATTGGTGAACATGTGGCGATTAACTGTAATACCCAAATGAAAATAACCGGCGAAAACTCTAACGGGGAAGAAGCCAGCAAGGGCTGACTTGTGAGCATTTTTTCTAGACACGATAAATAAATAGTTATACATTCATTTATATCGCGAAAATTCGACGTGTTTTCAAATGCACGATGAACAAGTTTGAGAAGTCTCATTTTTTATGTTACAATCTCTTTTAATCCTTGCCATTTAAGCCAGAACAAAGACAAGTTTGAGTCCAGGCTTGTAATGTTTTCCAGCGATAATGCATCATTATTTTTTCTGCCCATAGTTGCAACCTCAAAAAGAGAAAGAGGCATAGATAACAGCCATAAACATATTTTATGTTTTCCCAAGCATCTGAGCTTGCTTCATTTTAATTGATGAAGTCATGAATAGTAATAATCTGTGGATCCACGCAGGTTGGCTTGTCTTCTTGACTTTTCTATTAACCCTTTAAGCCCTAAGAGTGATTTTACTCTTGCTAACTCGTCACAGCGAAGCGCCGATGTTTTGCAACCAAAATCGGAAACACGTCTTTCACTGATCAAACACATGTGAAGCAGTGATCCGCGCATGCGCAAGCAATCTCACGGGATCGGGAGCAAAAACACTAAAGATCTGTCCAAAAAGAAACTTCAAATACCAAAGTAAGGGGAATACATGGAAAAGCGCGCTTTGTTTTCTTTCTAATAGTCCCGTTTGACCTCACTTGAACGCGCTTACTTCACCAATAGTGAGGATGGGCTGATATTGATATAAAATATCCGATACCGGTGATACCAAGAATATCAATACTAGCGAAAAATATTGCTGATTTCGATACCGCGTTATGTCTTGCGCCGGCATCCAACTGCTGACAAGGGAGCAATACCATTATGGGCTTGAGATTGGGTAACGAGTCAGTGAACTCTTCTGTAGAGTACCGTGATGTTTTTGTCAATAAATTGAAACAGTAGCCCATAACTAAAAGCGTTCCTCTCTTTTATATTCTTGATAGGGCGTTTCCACTGACCTTTTGCACGAAATGATTGTGCTTTCACCGAGGTTCGCACACGTTGGCAAAAGCAAGATAGCTGCCAAGTTACATGTATGCAAAAAAGAATTCGTCTCCAAATTTCATTCTCAAGTGGTCCATTGCATTTGTAGCAAGTCATTTATCAGAACAATCAGTGTGCTTCAAAAAGTGTTTGTTTTATTTTCCTCTTAATTAAAGGCATTTTATTGAAGTTTTCTTAAAGACGTAGGCATTTCGTTCCAAATTATAGTTCCATTCTGGAAAACGAATTCACTTAAATTGAGAGTCTGGAACTTTGCGTCGGCGTAAAAGTTATTTGAGACAGACTGATCGGGTATTATAAGAATGAATATCAGAAGTATCTTTAAAGAGATCTTGAATGTTTCCAGGAGCATTCACTATGTCTTATATCAAACATATGGTTAGCTAAGAGCTCATAATACAAAAATTTTTAAAGTAAAACTGCGGCATCAATAAATAAAGGAATAATTCCTTTATTATTTGCTTATTTCCCTCAGAAAAATAGATAAAGTGAATACCTCGCTTTTGAAGCTTGAGAAGTTTCAAGGTAAGATTTATATACTTGGCCCCAGGCCATCAAACCATAAGTTAAATAGGGAATAACAATTTAGGGATCGATAAATAGTTACTGAAGAGTTTTTTTTATATAAAGTCAAATGACAAGACAGTAATTACTTACAATACTAATATCAGTTACGCCACTACTGACATTGCTTACATTACGACCGTTACTTACAGTGACGATTACTACTAACACTACGATTACACATAACAACTACTACAGATGCTCTGCCTACACAACTGATAATGCAAATCTTGCTCTACATAGTTAAAAGAGTTTTTCTTGGCAAAAAATGCCGTAGTTTTCAGATCAGTCCTACAGTTCAGCTTATTTCAGTAGCTACATGGTCAATATGATGTTTCTAAAAAAAGATTATTGTCAATTATTATACCTAGATATCTCACAACTTCTTCAAATTCTAAAGCTACATTCTTAGTTTGATCATTATCGAATATTATAATTATTACTCTGTTTGCTTGAAATCCTGCCTGAATCCAAAATAAATTTCTGTGATATACGTCCATTAAAACGAAACTTTATGCGACTTTTGAAAGCCGTGGTTCGCAGGTTTCCTGGTAATGTATGGAAAACATTATGGACTGTGTTTATTGAGTAAATTTCAGGTAACAGCCAGTAATTATTAATAGAGTTTGCACATTATCACAGTGAGATCCCACGTTGGCAAGTAGACCACACAATAACTTGTTTGCTATCAGTTAATTAATCCGTAAAGGAACATGTCGCTTTTTTTAAACTAAATCTGTACAGGCTGTTGTTGCTTTTAGTACTAACCAGTTTATGTTCAGGATTAGTGTAACTTTGGTTATCGAAGATGTATAATTGGGAAACTATAAAGGGACAGGAAGAACCGAAAGCAGAAGAGATCTGAGACTTTTGTTTTGTTCAGTATTTGATCTTCATGAATTTGATTTACATGAATAATACCTGAAAAAAAGAAAAACCTTTAAGATACGTTTAGTACGTTGTTTTCATTTGGGGTCTTTGTTTTCGTGTTTTAGGGTCTTGGGCCCGATCTACGTTTTCGCGGGCTGAGTTTTCGACGCTACCGTACCGCCTTATGCAGAGTGATCCATTTTTCGGGTCAACTCCGAGCCCGAGTCATATCCGAGTCCGAGTCAGGTCGAGTCAGGTCAGGTCAGCGATAATGACATTTTGTCATTATTGGCGTACTTGAGGTACTTTGCTTCCTTCAGTAACTTGGCGTGCTTGAGTGTCTTGGCCTACTTTAGTTACTTGGCGTACTTGAGTGTCGGCCTACTTCAGTAACTTGGCGTACTTGAGGTACTTTGCTTCCTTCAGTAACTTGGCGTGCATGAGTGTCTTGGCCTACTTCACTAACTTGGCGTACTTGAGTGTCTTGGCTTACTTCAGTAACTTGGCGTACTTGAGGTATTTTGCCTACTTCAGTAACTTGGCGTGCTTGAGTGTCTTGGCTTACTTCAGTAACTTAGCGTACTTGGGGTACTTTGCTTCCTTCAGTAACTTGGCGTACATGAGTGTCTTGGCTTACTTCAGTAACTTGGCGTACTTGAGGTACTTTGCCTACTTCAGTCACTTGCCGCACTTCAGTGTCTTGGCTTACTTCTGTAACTTGGCGTACTTGAGGTACTTTGCCTACATCAGTAACTTGGCGTGCTTGAGTGTCTGTCACCTTGCTTAAAAAGAGAAGTTACTTTGGCGCACTTCCACGAAGATGGCAATCTACCACTTTCCAGAGATACGTTTATGATGTATCGCAGAGAAGGAGCAAGTACATTTGCTGCATCTCGAAGTAAGCGAGCGCTGATGTTGTCCAAGCCAGTGGCTTTATTGATCTTCAACTGGCTCAGCTGCTTTTCGACGAAAAATAGTGTGACAGGTTGGAGGGAAAATCTTGCACTACACGTAAGACATTGACTTAGCACGACACTTCTAAAGGCTTTGGCAAGCTTCTTGCCGATACTTGAAAAATGATTGTTAAGAGTCTCAGCAATATTTGTAGGATCAGTTTGCAATTTTCCATTGGCAAAGATTGCGTTAATTTCATTGTGTTTAGAGGGTAGTGTTTCTTTAATCGCTTCCCACATCCTGGAACTGTCGCCTCTAGCGTCCTCTATAAGACGGCAGTAATAGTCCGATTTAACCCTTTTCTCTTCACGGTTAGTAAAATTCCTTAGTTAGTAAAATAACATTTGCCAGTGGTACTTGGAATTGGAAAATCGTGCCTTTCTTCTATGGTAATCGCGATCACGCCGTATTTCTAAAAGCTTGTTCGTTAGCCAAGGTGACTGTTTACCTTTTACTCGTTTTGTTCTCATCGGGGCATGATCGTCGACAACGCCATTTAAAAGACTCTCCCAAAAGAATAGTGCATCATCAACGTCATTTGTGCTTTCAATTGCAGACCATGGTACGTTATTTAAGTCTTTTAAAAATGCTTCTTTGTCATAGTTTTTAAAACAACGATACTCAAACACCTTTGGTGGAAGTTTTTTGACACCCCCTTTGATGGTACAGAAAACAACGTTGTGATCACTAATGCTTGAATCCAGTACACCTGATTGCACGATCCTATGCGAGTTGTTGACGAAAATGAAATCTATCGTGGTGCTAGAATTCTCGGTAGCACGTGTAGGTTTGTCAACGATCTGTGAAAGGCCTTGATTAGATGCAAATTCTTCTAGCTTATGGCGTAAATGATTTTTCTTAGCAGAATAATCAACATTTAAGTCGCCCGCTAAAACAAAGTCAGAGTGATCCGCATCTATTTTGTTGAGAGCATCATTCAGATACAAAATAAAATCATCAATATTTTGGTCGCCAGGTCTGTAGCTGCAGCATAATGTCAAACTTCTACATTTAGGTCGCTTAACTTCCACCCACAAGCATTCAAAATTGTCCTTTGTGAGATCGGACTTGACTACAAATGGTATACCGTCTCGAATGAAAATCATGACTCCTCCACCACAGCTTTTAACCGTGCTGACCCTGTCCTTTCGCACAAGTGAGTAGCCTGGAATTATGACTTCATCATCCATAACATTTGGTGTTAGCCATGTTTCAGACAGAGTCAAAATGTCAAAAGAATGCTCGTGGACAAGTTCTTTAACTAGATCGAGCTTGTTCACAAGTCGGTTAACATTTAGATGAGCGATCTTGAAACCTCGCAGCAAACGAATTTCAGGTTGATCATTGAAATCTTCAGCTTGATGTACGTTTGGATTCCTGCTGATTGAATCATTTAAAGAGTTTACACTGGGAAATAAACATGTGAAGCACACCCAAGTAGAAGTTTTGTTGATCTGCAGTGAGTAATATTCATCAAAGCCCATATTTATGCATTTCGCGTGATGCCAATTATCACACTCGTCGCATTGTACTGCTTTCTGGTTTAAACGACAACCTTTAAAGCAGATAGCACAAGGATCTTTGACAGGGCCAGGGTTAGAACTCACGTCACCCGCCAAAAGCACCAGTAGCGAAGCCGATAGCCTGACGTTAGCCAGATAGATGCAGCTCTGAAGTTTCCAAGATGGCGACGCTGGAGCAACATTCGATCGTCTCGGAAGGCCGGAGTTGCGTCCGGGAAAGCTAATTGAGTTTAGCTTAAGGGCCACAAATACGTTACCATCATTAAGTACACTTTCAGGTACTGATGAAATGTTTAAACAAACGGCCAACAGCAAAACCAGCGCGAGGGACGAGGAACGTTGGGAAAGCCGACCAACCGCCATTACCAAGTACATTTAAAAAAAGAATAAAGTCTGATTGGCGTGCATGACAAAAGTAAGCCAGGACACTCAAGCACGCCAAGTAACTGAAGTAGGCAAAGTACCTCAAGTACGCCAAGTTACTGAAGTAAGCCAAGACACTCAAGTACGGCAAGTTACTGAAGTAAGCAAAGTACCTCAAGTACGCCAAGTTACTGAAGTAAGCAAGGACACTCAAGTACGGCAAGTTACTGAAGTAAGCAAAGTACCTCAAGTACGCCAAGTTACTGAAGTAAGCAAGGACACTCAAGTACGCCAAGTTACTGAAGTAACCCAAGATACTGAAGTACGCCAAGTTAGTGAAGTAGGCCAAGACACTCATGTACGCCAAGTTACTGAAGTAGGCAAAGTACCTCAAGCACGCCAAGTTACTGAAGAAGGCAAAGTACCTCAAGTACGCCAAGTTACTGAAGTAAGCTAAGACACTCAAGCACGGCAAGTTACTGAAGTAGGCCAAGACACTCAAGCACGCCAAGTACCTAAAGTAAGCCAAGACATTCAAGACACAATAGTAAGCCAAGTATTTAAGCAATCCAGTACATTAGAAGAAGAAAGAGTGCAGTATAAACACTCAAATACGCCAAGTAACTAAAGTAAGCCAAGACACGCAAGTACTCAAGTACAGGAGCGAATTACCTGTCAAGTACTAAAGAGTGCAGTATGTGAATCTATATATCGGTACACTATAGGAATCATATATGAAGTACTTACCCCAACGAAGCCGAATAGTTGAAAACAAAACTTCGAAAGTCGAAAATTGCATTGTTGACATTTTTATAAAAACAGACGAAAATCGTCAATTTGGCAACCCAAATTAGTGATATTGAATTTGAAAAACAAAAAGTACCATGTACAATCGAAAAGTTTAAACACGAAATTAACACAGTTGGATGTCGCATTGTGTAAGACAGCATAAAATAGCAGCAAGTCGAGTATCGAATAGAAAGATCGAATTTTGGCGGAAATGGACCTCCATACATATAGTTTTATATGTACCTAACAAAAATCAGTTTATCTATGTTGTTACGTTTTACTTGTTTTATTTCTTCTAATTAAGAGATTCGTTTATTGGAAGAGCATAAATTTCGGTATTCAACGAAAATACGGTCAGTTTAAAGATTTTTTGTTTTTATGTTAATTCAAATTGAAATGTTCTACTGTAAAGACGCGCTCTTCATGGTTGAATTAATGCTTAATGTGCAAAACGTGTAATATCAGGAGCCCATGGTAATATTTAAGGTTACACAAGTAGTAATAAACGGCAAATCTTAGAATATATACGCTGTGTCAAATTTTGTCAGAATGCCGGGAATTCTGAAAATTTCTGGGAATGTATCCCAAAAACTCAGGAGGATGATCCAAAAGACCTAGTATTGCTCAAACAGCGTTTGTTACAGTTGTCAACCCCTCTGTCAGGTATGGCAAGTTGTAAGTGCGATGTTTTTCAAATCATATGCACATCCTCAATGAGTTTATATATGATTACATATGTGTAAACACTGTTTTTTACACATAAATTAGTAACAGAAATTCTTTAGCATTGATTTCTGTAAAGATATAAAGGACAGCGAGGAAAAGCTCAACCTCGAGGTAAGATCGAGTTTGTTGTGTATTCCTTAGCCCTGTTCCGATCGAGCTTTTGGTGGTCAGCGGTGAGTTGGCCAGGACGGACGTTACTTCACGAGCTCCGGCTAATCCTAGTCAAGTTTCGATAATTTCGATAATTTTTCGTTTCTTTCTTACTTAACCGTTTTCTTTACTTGTTCTCTGATAAAACAAAGAATGCCTGAGTCTATTGCAAGCCTTAGGAGAGAAAACAGCAATCTTAAGGATCAACTGTCTGTTATGGCGGATGAGATTGCTAAGATGAAGGAGATGCTGCTGGAGCAATCAAAGAAACCTGCAGCAACGAAAGATGAAACAGTGCAAAGCTTAGAATTTATGAGTAAAGAATATGATGATTTTGAGCGATTTAGGGTCTCTGCTGGCAAAGAACTTAAACGCTTAAGTGCGAAGCTTGAAGAGCTTGCTGTTGAACTTAATAGAGTTTCTAGGAGTATCGATGAATTTCAAGAGTATCATGAGTTCTCATTTTACAGAAACGTGCTCTACGACTAATGTATTTTGCGGATAGCAAAGCTCATTAGCCCCGCTATTTATTCACTCCCGAATCCTACCAGTAACAGTGCTCTATTATCATTTGGTTTCCTCTATGATGCACGACATTTACAATCACCGTGTCCCTTCTAATATTTATTTGCTCTTTACTCACTCCGAGCAGGTTCATCATCATTTCACTAGATTCTCAGCAGCGGGTAATCTATACGTTAAAGCCTCTAGAACTAACCAACTATTATTTTACTTTGCTAGAATAGGTGTAAGAGTGTGGAATAGCATCCCAAAGAAACTTCACATCGAAAATAGAACCGCGTTTAAGCGTAAACTCAAAAATTGGCTGTTAAAACTAATGGAAATTAAGGAGATGAATGTTGATTTACGCTGCACGGAAATTTGCAAATATCTCTTGCTTGTCCGCTAGTTAACGTTATAATTAAAGTAACTTTTAGATCAGTCTAAATTTAAATTCAAAACTGATCATTTTAAATTGTAATTAGCCATGTTTTTCAACTGTGTTTCTTGGTAATTAATTAACTGATTAATTATTTGTATGTACTTTGGGATTTTAACAGGGTTTTATTTAATAATATGTGTTCAATAACGAGACAGGACTTGTTTTAGAAAGGTGGCCCGCCTAGAATAGCTTCGCTAATTGCGGGTCGCCTAGGACAGTGATGATATTGTAATGTTAACAAACAAATAAATTGAAATTGAATTTAAATTTAAATTGAATTGAGCTTTTCTGTGACATTCAACGTTGTCCTATTTCAAAAGTCGAGTGCGATCTCTTGTTTAGGGCAAGCAGTCATGTAAAGTAAGAAATATTTGTTTCTCAATTCCTATTTTCCCATTCGCCAATCGATAGTTCCAACCAATACTTTAATTTCCGCCTCGCTGCATGAGAGCAGTAGCTTGTTGAACCATGTTGTACCTTCATATTTAGCAAAAATAACAAAATTATGATTTAAATTGTTCAAAACTAAATGGCAGAGTCGAAAAGCGACATTTTTGTAGTATTGTTTCAAATAAAACGCTGACCGGCACTGACTCGGTCACTTGACTAGTACATGAGTTAAACTCGGTGATTGGTTGAACTCCCTTATGTAGGGGTTAACCCTTTAACCCCTGAGATCAAAATCTGAATTCTTCTAACTGATCTCAATACATCTTACATTACAACAGTGTGGAGATTTTGATGTTATATCAACAAAAACCTATACAAGTTTTCAGATCGCATATTCTCATGAGCTCTATGGTTGCCTTTGTAGTATTATGTTTAAGAGAAGATGCATGTTGGTCACTCTCAGGGAGTAAAGGGTTAAGCGGCTGTTGCAGGTAGATCTGGCGGCTGTGACAACCAAAAAAAAATTAGAAATCTTAGAAATAGAAACTGAATAGACAGCGGTATAAGAGGCATGACAGGCGGCGGTAAACCGTCGGTAACCGCTTGCCTTGCTTACGAGTGCATTTTGGCACTCTAAGTAAAGTTTTGATGTTTCCGTGGCAACTTGAAGTGCCTAGTGTGAACCCATCTGTTGTTTGGTTGTAAATCGGCCTGAAGCAAGGTTGGACAAGATGTAGCCAGAGGGCTTAGACGCTCGTCTTTTCTCACGCTTGGGAGAGCGTGTAAACAGATGTAAAAATCTATTTCACATTCGATGGTTAACGAATAGGCACTCGACACGAAAAGCTCTCAATAGCTTCTGTAAAAAATAATTGAAGAAAGGAATCAGCGAACAATTCTTTTCTTTTGGAACATGGACCCATGTATACATATTTGAAAAATCTGTTCCCCATTGGGAAGGGTCAATAAAATCTTTGTTGTATTTGCAACCTCTATTCAATGAGTTGCTTAATAATTACCTGAGTAAGAAGAAGCTGTGTATTGATCTCCGAATCGGTTTGAACAAGTTATACAGTTTTAGTATATGATACCCATTTCAGATTTTGCGAATTCCTGAGTTTTGTAAATTCGATCTCATGGACACTGTTAGGGAGAGCTTCTTCATGTTTCCTTTTCTTTCTTGTGGAAGCCCTAAATTAACTAAATTCAAGAATTTGCCAAATCCGAAAGTGTTATCGTACAAACTGCATAAGTTTTCCAAACAGCTTGTAGAACTCTAATTGGCGGAGAGCGCTCTGATCTTTGTACATTAACTTGTGGAATCCCCCAAGGATCGATTCTTGGCCTTCTGTTGTTTATTTTATACATAAACGATCTTCCTCCATGTGGGTTGTTTTCAAAGTCAAGAATGTATGCTTACGATACCGCTCTAACATCCGAAGCCAAAGATCCTCATACATTGCAAGTTAAAATGAATTCTGATTTAGACAAAATTCAGATGTGGCTAAAGGTGAATAAACTAACTTCAAACGTGAAAAAAAAAAACAAAAAAAAAAACAAAAAAACAGAATACACGTTGACAGGAAGCCGCCCCAAACTTGATCTAGTCTCTAACAACTTTGTAGTTTAAGTCAGTGATAACATACCCATAGAAAGGGTGACCGTTTATAAATCCCTTGGAGTCTCGGTTGATGAAAATCTCATGTGGAAAGCACATACTGAAGAAATTTCTCAGAAAATATCAGCAGGCTTGTCGGTTCTAAAGCGCATAAGTTTAACTGTTCCGTTTAAAACTAGGCAAACCACGTACAAAGCACTTGTCTTGCACTATAATTTTGATTATTCCAGCTGTGTTGGGGGCATATATATAGGAATAGCCGGATTAACGGAAAAACTACTATGCAGCGGCTTCAGAATAGAGCTACTAGAATAGTGAACCTCTCAAATTATGATATACGATCTAAAGAGCTATTGAATGATCTGGGTTAGGAAGTACTGACTACAGCTAGTGGACAGGAGGATGAAGAAACTCGCTAATCTCATGTACAAAATAACTCATGATATTTCCATGCCGTGTTGAAGAAATATCTTTCTGAATGTTTCTGATGTCCACTCTTATGACTTAAGGAACTCAACAATCAACTGGTATATTCCAAAACCTAAGTTAGAGATAGGAAAACATAGCTTTCATTACAGAGGATCAGTCCTCTGGAACAAAATCCCTGCAGAGACAAGAGAACATCAAGGCCTGACTCTTTTTAAACCATTCCTCGAAGGTACTTGAAGTGAAATTAAATAAATTTTAAGTAAAATTATACAATTTGTATCGTGTAAATTTTAGAAGCTTGTGTAAGTGATATTAAGTAAATTGCAAATCCATAATCAAAATTCATTGTACTGCTTCCATTATTGTATTTTAAAATCAATAATTTCTATAATTTTTGTCATTCATGTAATAGTTTTAACAATTTTTACGGCTCACTGGAAGACCCCTTTTGCCAGTGAAAGTGACACCGTGATGAAATAAAGATTTTGATTGACTGATTGATCAACACACAGCTTCTCCTTACATACTGACTAAATCGTCAAGCAAACATTTGAATGAGACTTGTGAAAGTTTTCACTCAACAATATTGAATCAATTCGACACAATATTCTCAATAACATACAAATATAAAAGAGTGTACTGGGAGAATTACCACTCAGATGCTGCGAATGAAATAACAAATTACTACCGTACTCACTTATTTTTTTAGAAAGCACACCTGGGTTTATGCGCATTGATAATTTCTTAACCTTAGTTTAGAACAGTTAGCTGCGATGAAGTTATCTAGAGCGTTTCATACACTGTTAACTTTCAAAGAGAGCTAGCGATTTCTTACTTTTTGACGGGCAAAGCCATGCATGGAATGTTACTATTCGTTTGAAAGCAGTGTGGCGTGGTTTGTTGCAAAATATATTTATCTTTTGGATTTCGTTCCTGTGATAGACTTCCACTTAAGCTGAAAGAAAATGTCATTAACTTACTTGTACATGACGTTAGGGAAGGTGTACCATTCATCCTTGGTCATTATTCCAACTAGTGTGTACATGAAGACGCACGTCACCGTTAACAAGAGAAAAACTTGACGATTGTGTTTGGGCAAATATGCCATAATTCAAATCCAGTATGCGAAAAACTGATACAGAAGGCGACTAATTAACAGCTAATAAATTCAAGTTGGGCGTGCTTTAACATGATTGACAGTATTTTATAATTAACCGGGTGTAGTCCTTCTCACCCAAGACTCGCTGTAGCCGCAAAAAGCGAATGATCTGATCAAGAGACAAGGCCCTTTCGTGTGCACCAGAGAGCAAGAGGTGACAGAAACGGTGTAGGTGACGACAGAGATCGCGATTCACAACCGCTTGAGACTCAAGATGGCAGCTGGTCACGACATATCACGCTTGGACGCACTTTGTCACTCAATACTGTAATTAACTAGCACTACACTTTCTTCCCTGCTAGCAGAGGTCTTTCACTGCGAGAGAAAAATGAAACGAAGGAAGGAGTAGAGAGCTCTGCCAGCCGCTAATGCGATTCCTATCGCGCATGCCCTGGCCGACTGTCGTTACCTACACAACCAGTTACGTAACAGACCAAGCTCGTCCCCAGAGTCCGCTTGTCTTTGGTCATTACGATTACCCGCGCATGACAAAAGAGAATACTGGGGACGAGGTTGCACTAGACTACCTTATTATGGGAAATTAACGCTCGTGTTAATTAAGGTATTGGAAATTAACCCGAAGTGAAGAAAATTACTTTCCAATAAATGAAATTAACGCGAAAGAGGCGGTAAAATTTCAAAATGAAGGAAATTAATTTCCTAACGCGACCACGCAATTGCAAAGAAACGGAACTTGTAGAGACAACAGGAACAAAGTTATTGTAACACACTTTTAACAAGTTGATAAAATCCAACTTAATTTTTGAATGTTAGAATTACTAGTGTTTGACCAAACTACTGAAAAATAGAAGAGTTTACTAAAAATAAAAGAATTCATAAGTAGAAACAATGTCTTCTGGTTTAATAGTTGCTTTATTCTATTTATTTGTATCAGTGTGTGTAGGCAATTTGAAGCAGTTTTAGTAATATGTTCATTATAAGTTAGTGACTGGTTAACATAAAGACCAAGAACTTTGGCGACGGTAATGGGAGTGTTTTCCTTTCCAAACATCAAGACAATAGGCCCTTTGCAGCTAAGCCGTCACGTGACCTACTTTTCATAAAATTATGGGTTATAACTTAACTTTAGAGGATTTGTATGGAAAATGTTGTTGGAGAGCAAGGTCTTGCTCTCCAACAACATTTTCCATACAAATCCTCTAAAGTTTCCGAAAATTCAAGCTGTCGTATAAACTTACTCTTTAATGCCAGGGGCCTCAAACTTGGCCATTTTGGTATTTTCGATGCGCTCTTTCCATTTCTGGCATTCTTTAACCCATAATATGAAAATTTTCTCGGAAAAATTTGGTCACGTGACGCCAGCTGCAAAGAGCTTATTGCGGACAATTGACGGAGGAGTTGTGGAACACCGATAAACATTATTTTGGTCTTATCTGGGTTTATCAGTAGGGACTTTTTTACCACAGTTGACATAGTTGGATTAATGTCAAAATTATGTTCACGAGCAAGGTCATTAGCTTTCTTGGTAGTTGAGCTTCCAACGGATGTAAAGTATTCGTTAAATCTACTAGCCAGGGAAACTGGGTTATCAGGTATACTGGTCTGTTTTGTTTTCCCTCGAGTCCTGATGTTTCCCTCGACTTTGTGTCGGGAAACATCATCACAAGCTCCTTCCGACACGCTCTTTTTAGGCTCTATTTAAGGCATTTACATTCGGATTCCTTTCAGTCAACAACTCCCCTTTTTCTTTTTGTAAGCAGAGAGTAACGTCTGTAGGAAGAATGGGGGGCGGAATGGTACGAAAGGTAAGTTTCGTAAGAAGAGGAAACAAAACTTCTAGCTGAAGTAACAAATTCTTTGACAGTCATTTCCTACCGCTCAAAGTTACTAGCGCGACTCTAAATTCATACAGGTACATTCCTGAACCAATTCTTGCAACAGGTTAACATACGCTGCTTTTCTCCCTACTGTGGAACAGGAACAAGCAGCCCAAGCTCCGTCAGAATTGCAGGTCTACCAATTTCAACTTTGATAAGAGAGTTTGCTTTGACCAACTCACACAAATTATTTTGAGCACAGACTATGGGATGAGCCAATTTTTCATTCTACCCAACTCTTGTTTCCTAGCGGCTTAACGCTACAGGTGAGGATATTAGAAAGTCGTTCAACTTTGACTTTTACTGGTCTGCGTCATCCGTTTTACTAACAGAAGAGGCTGTGCTAGTGGTTTCTGAACTAGCCATGTAAGTGATATCGTGACTATCTAACGTTAGATATTGACACTTTTCAGCGGTATCATCTGAGGTGCTACTGCTATCGCTTTCCCTCTGAAAGAACGAGGGAAACAAAACAATCAGACTAGAATACACCGAGTTTTGTATCCAGTATCATCAATAACTGTCATGTATTGACTTTCGGACATTTAGAGAAAGAGGAGATCGGATACCGCTTCCCACTCAAGATTAATGTCAAAAAGGTTTTCTTTTCAGCCAAGAAAAGTGCAGGGGCGGATCCAGGATTTTACATGAGTGATTTGCAGCACCTTAGGGACGGACCATTAGAAAAGTGATGGGGGGGGGGGTGGGGAATTTTCAGCTTGCACGAATTTTTTTTTCGCTCACTGCTTGTGCAGGAATTTTTTTTTCAGGTGAACCCCTCTGCACGAATTTTTCTTACTACGTGTGAAAAAGTCACAATTGGACCTTCCTTCTGCATGAATTTTTTTTTTACCTTCTTCTTTGCAGGAATTTTTTTTTTGGCATTTTCCTTGCATTAATTTTTTTTTTGTTTTTCTTTCCCCACTCCCTTCCCCATCACTTTTCTAATGGTCCGTCCCTTAACTAGGGGGGTTTAAGTACTAAATCTGTGGTCCCCAAAAATAAATAAGTCACGCATACGTCATGACAGAAATTTCTCACACGTATGCTACACCTTAGTCACGCCCTGCGTAAAAATCTAGCTTGTTTCCCTTACGTGAATCCGCTACAAATCTGTAAATTACGCGGCTCACACTATGCATAAATACAAGCCTGTAATTCTCATTTGTAAAACTCCCTGAAGAAGCCCCCGACAGTCGGACGAAACGCGTAGGAGAATAAATCAGTTTTACAAACCCTGTTCGCAGAGTGATGCTCACTAGTTCACTATTATAAAAATCGTCAGACATAACAGAAAAATATTTGCTGTTCCTGATTTCCTGTGACAAATTATTCAGTATGGTAGCACCCACACTTGCAATCATCTCATTTTCAATGGTTTTAGAAATATAAGTCGCATTTCTGGGAGCGGTTTCCAGGTGATCTTTTAGTGTTTGGTCGCCGCTGTCAATTCTAAATTCTAACAGTGCATGGAAATTACCGGAAAGACTGCCATTTCCTCGATCATCATCTCGTGTACCTCTGAGGGCTATGTTGTTTTTTTCCGCAGAAAATTATGTTTTAAAAAGGGATTTCAGAATTTCGCGATTTCTATTGATTTGCTGTTGAAGTAAATTGTTGATCTGCTGGTCAATTGGAACCGCTTCTCTTCTCATGTTTCTCAGAAAATTCTCCATTGCGATCACTGCAAAATTATGCATCTCACATTTCCCGCTGGCGTGTTTGGTAAAATGTGAAACGGCGGACGTCCAAAGTGTGAGTGGAGACTTGAACAATTTGTCTAGTTTATTCGTATTTCACCCACACTGGACTCCAAAACAAACACACGGTAAACAAAATGCACCATCGACATATTTAGAGTATGCTAGCCAGGGAAATCTTTTCAGCCAGCTCCACACAAAATGACGGCTACAATTCGAACATTCCACTGACGCTGGGAAATCAAATAGCTCACCTGGTTTCCACACATTCTCTATGAACTTGAACTTGTCCTGGTCCGAATATGAGTTGATTTCCTTGAAAACCAAGCCAACATCATACTGTGAACAGTCCTCCTTCCGACAAACTGGATCGCCTCGAACCATCATTTATAATTAAAATTTCCCTTGTCTTCGTCCGTAGCAAGTTACTTTAACAATGAGCTCTGATCGGAGCAAGAACAAACGAGGGACTTTCGGGGAGAGGCTTCCCTTTATATACGATTGTCAGTAGTTTGCACGGTAGTTTGCGTCCTGGATAGCCAATCACAACCGAGTTTGAGTAGTTCGCAAGACAATGCGAGTGATTCTGGCCAATAGAGGAGGGTTTTGAGTGATTTGTGGAAAGATCGATAAACTAACCACTCCCACCCACTGCGTACAAATTTTGTCCGATCGTGCCTACGAATTTTTTCGTGTTGTTCTCCGAAGTCTCGATAAAGGACGAAAGCGCGCGAACGGAGATTCGTCAAATTCGTTCGGAATGGACTGGGTTACGTTTGCTGTGTAATCGACGGTATAACGAGATTGGACGATTTTTTTCTTTGTTTTATTTCATAATAAACACTGCAACAAGAAGGATAATTGATTTCTTGAGCTTCAAGAAACAACCTGAGAAATAACAAACCCAGGTTTGGAAACATTTGAGTGATTTCTGGAAATCACTTGAACTACTCTGGATCCGCCCCTGAAGTGGGTGCATCTTTTTCTCTTATCACTGTCACTTGCATCAGTCATGAATAGCAACTTGAGTAAACATGACTAATATCACATATCTTTTCCAAGGAAATGGTCTTCCGATCTTCTCTTTGGTTTGATAGCTCCGGCACACACGTCGTGGTTAAGACAATATCCGTGAAATCCATCGGGCCTGAGCTTGATCTTTTGATTGTCTTTCTCCCCCAAAAGAACAAGTCGGCTGCTTTTCCATCCCCAGGCGCGGATCCTCACCGGTTTCCACCGTTTTACTGGAATCGGTCAAATTTTCCATAATGAATAATATATTTTAATAAAAGAAAAACTTTCCAAGTTAAAATTTGAGGAGAATGGAACTGGCCAATATCCTGTCTGAATGACTCAGAGACCCAGGAAACGGGACTTAAGGGAGTTAGATCCAAAAAATTTCACCGGGTGAGCATGCCCCCGGACCCTCCTAGAAACTTGCGTCTTCGGCGCTCGTTTAGGAAATCGGTTACCATTTATTCTAGATCCGCGCCTGTTCTCGTTCAAAATTTGCGAAATGTGCTGCCTTCATCGTCTGCAGATGGCTAGAAAAAAGGCTTCCAGTTAGTTTGTATTCAAAAATAAACAATGAATTTATCGCAATCATTCAGGTATGAGAACCTAATAAACGTGAACAGGCATTTCTTATAGTGAACGGAGCAATTCACTGGTGGTTTTTTAAAGCATTCAAGTGAATTGAACTAGCGCATAGGGATTTACTCATCTCATAAGACAGCTTCGTTTTCGCTATAGGTTTTGAAATTGCAATCTTTTGCTGCCAAGTTACACCAATTGACTTTTAGTGGCACCTGTCTTGCGCGAATAGATAGAAGGAAGCGAAGGAGCGTCCAACTTAGAGAGAATTATCTGTCGGTCCGCTGGATTAACTGAATAACTGAATATAAATACTTAATTGACCACTCCCCTAGAGGGGCTTTTCAGGGCCAAATGAAACAAACATAAACAACAGAGTTAAGAATCTTAACTGGCGGGAGGCAGACCAGTTGGTTATTTACAAGGATGATCGAGGAGTTGAACCAGGTACATACCCAGAACAACACCAGGTAGTGGCCAGAGCGGGATTTGAACCCGGGTCACCGCATTGAAATACCGCGCCCTAGACCACTCGGCCATCCTGCCTCCAATTGCTATCAGTATACAGAGGCTAGCCTGTTCAGAACCTTTATTTTCTAATATGTCCTTGGTTTAATCATTGGCTTGCTGCTACCTAACATTACCTTCTTTGCGGGCTAGTATTTTCTGCACTTCAACACTCTAAGTGCCTACACGAAACTCAAAATAAGAATTCTTTCGTTTTGTAATACACATTATACACGGTCTCGGGACGCCCTCGTAAGCGGCCTCGAAAATGGGCGCTAGAAAGAACCAGGGAAAGAGAGGCGAAAGAAGTCGCTCGGGCCACTCTCTTTTTCTCGCTTTCCGTCCCGAGGCCAAAACTAGCATCTGTCTCGCAGACTAGACACACCCCCACCCCTGAAAAACAACCCTGTATTTTGTACTTGCGACTTCCAATGGAAACAAGAGTGCCAGATGTCTGAGATATCAGTGCTGACTGAGGAAAGTCGATACTTTTATCGCCCTTTACTGTCTTAGACTTGTGTACAGCCATTCCGGGCGGAACAGCACAGTGCCTTTTATTGCACCGCCAACGAAGACCATATATATCGCGACGGCGTTGATCCGAGATCACAGTGACACGGATCGCGGCTCATCAAAGAAACCAATGATTCCTTGCCCAGATTGGATAAATCGGTTCCTTTAATGCTTCATGATCCGTGTTATCTCGGATCACAAATCCAAATCCGAAATATCTCAAAGCAACGCACCTTCAGGGAAATTTCGATTGAGTTGTATTCAGTGTTACTTTCGTGTTGTTTAGGCTTGACATGGATTTTGACCTTTCAATAGGCCCTTTGCAGGATCTAGTCACGTGCCTGGATACCACTTAGCAACGCCATGCTGGGACGCAAGCGTTCCAGCGCCATTTGTAAAACAAAGGCTGAACACTGAGGTTGTTGCGTGCGATCAAGCGAGACAAGTACCTTTCGAAAAGATTCCCGTTACTACGATAGCGGATAATTTTTCTCTTACACAAGTTGGCTTTAACCTCTTGTGCTTTTTAACTGGATTCACCGGCAAATAAGCGACAATTTTTCTTCGATTCCTGCAGCAAGTCGGCGAGTGAACACGTAGCGACATGGCGAACTCTGGAGGTAGGGAATAACCTATAACTTTTTGTTATGCATTCTTACTCTCCTCTTTTCGCCATGTAACTTTCTTAGTGTCTTTTGAGGCCTTCTAGAAAATGTTATTTTAGCGTCGTTGAAAGTATTTGGTGGCCGCATCTGGTGGCAAAAATGACATGTTCTGTGAGACTTTAATCCATATTTATCGTACAGATGGTAACTCCGCGTCAGACTCAAGAGAAGCAACGACCCAGGATCTGAGTTTATTCCCCAGTCTATCTTTCAGTGAGGTTGAGGAATATGCAAAAAAGTCCTCTGGCTGTGAAAATACTGCAAAGGCCTACAAATTCTTTGCAGAACCAGGTTATCTCCATGATATCAAAGGTAAGCTTACGCAAGTGGTGTATTTCCCAGATACCGAGTATTCGCTGATTTTGTTGTATGCTGCTCCTTTTAGTTACATATTTTCCGGATAAAGCTAAAGTCAAAGGCAAGTGCTTCAGATCAATGAAGAAAAGTGAAGCCCCACACTCTTTGGAAGTGTCTGTGCCACTACAGGCAAACGAGGACCCCAAAATAACCAATGCCAAGTGTTCCTGTGTTGCTGGTATGAGTGGCTACTGCCATCATATAATAGCCTTACTCTTCTACCTGGCCCACTGTAAATTGTATGGTCTCAAGGCTTTGCCAGATGATTTAACATGCACCAGTTTGCCACAGCGGTGGAGTGTTCCCAGGGGTAAAACTATTCAGCAAAAAGAAATCCAGGATTTGTTGGTCAAGAAACCACAGATGGGAGCAGACTACTCTAGGTACATTAAAAGCACTCTATATTCCCCATCCAATGTGTATGGCATACTTAGCAAGAGTCATTTTAACAACCTCTCACCCAAGCCATTGATGGCCTCTATTGTTCCATCTGTACAAGAGCTCCCTGGATTACCTTCTGTTGTAACTAAATTTGGACATGCTGTTAGAGGCAGTGTCCTCTCATACCAGCAGAAATTATCAGAAGAATACGTAATTAATGACTTATTCTGCGAGGCATACCCTGAGTTACCACTGCCTGATGCTGGTGACCGGTTTGAAAATAGGGTTTCAATTTGTTTGAGCCCTGAAAAGCAAGCATCATTGGACTCTCTATTTGTTACAAGGGAAGTTGCCATTGATCTGCAAAGTAAAACTGTCACGCAGAGTGAAAACAATTTGTGGCACCTTCTTCGCAAGAAACGTATCACAGCAAGCAAATTTGGCTTGTGTGCAAAGAGGGTTTCGAACTTTGAGAGTCTTGTTGCACAGCTTAATCCCAGCCGTCACGTCACCACTCCTGCCATGAAGAGAGGTATTCAGCTGGAGGCCAGAGCTTCAATGGTCTATGCTAATGTAGCAAAGGGGGGGATGGTTAACCTCTATCCATCAGGACTGGTCATCAATCCAAAATGTCCTTGGCTTGGTTGTAGTCCAGACCGAAAGGTTTATGATATAACTTTAGCAAACCAAGGCCGTAACCCATTCGGTTTGTTAGAAGTTAAGGTTGTCAAAGAGGGGGAGACCAGTTTCAATAATGTAAAATATTTAGGAGTGGATCCTTTTACCCAGGAGAGGAAATTGAAGGAAAATCATGAATACTACTCACAGGTTCAATGTCAGCTTGGTCTGACTGGTCTTGATTGGTGTGATTTTTTTTCCTACATGACTGATACAGATTTTTTTTGCCAAAGAATTTACTTTGATAAAGACTTCTTTCAAGCTAGTAAGGATAAGGTGGACACATTTTTCTTCAATTATTTCTTAAACTAATTGTCAACAGTAATCTTAGTAATTATTTTTTAAGTAAGTAAAGGAGAAAATTATACTTAATATCATTTTGTTCTACTCCCCTCTTCCCACCAGTGAGAGTTGTTATGTTTTAAGTTGCCCACATGTAACTAGTAGGTTCAATCACTGTTTTGTGTAAGATAATTATAATGTTTTATTATACATATCATCTGTGAACACTTCTTCGATATTATGATCCTCTTACATAATCGTGGTAAGCCATTGCTGTAGACTAATAAATAAATATTACTTGTTTTTTAGAACTAATCATTGTCAATAGAACCGCCACCCTTCAGAATCAGGGGTCCCTGAAAATTTGTTAGTAAACAGACAACAGTGTATATTTGGTTGACAGTGCCAACCATCGACAGGGGCACTGGTGAATCAAAAATGTGGAACTCTTTTATCCTTCTAATTGCTCTTTCTACATGGATCCTAAGCTTGGCAATAGTTTTAGTTTCATGCACTTGTTTAGCCGTAAACTGGTCCCTGCTTTGCAAAAAAGGAGGGAGATTAAGTCCCACCCCCCTTTCCCTTAACATCCCTTCAATGTCAAAACCCTTGTCTGCCATAACTGAGTCAATAGGTTCTAAGAGATCTATTATACCAGAACATCTAGTTATTTCTTTATCTGATATGGCACCTGTAAATAAAGAAGAAATGAATGTAATTGCACCATGTGGTGCAATTCCTATTAAACCTTTAAGGGTGGTTTTGCTTTTATAAGACGAGTACAGCTGAGACTGTAAGAGAAGAGATGATGGTGTTTCCACAAAAATCTCAGTGCAGTCTAGAATAACTCTTGTTGTTGGATAGAGTTCCTTGAACTCCTCAGGCATGTTTGCATTTACGTCATCCCTAGAAGGCCAAATAGACTGAGAACCCAAAAGAAAATACATATAATTGGCCCAAGTAGTAATTTTCCTGCTCACTGATGAAATATGGATATGGAAACGTTGTGCAAGATCTTGCTCAAAGAGGCCTAATTTCACTCTAACCAAGAACATAAATAATTCATCTATCAATAACATTACCCGGGAATTAGGGCGACTATCTAAGACACCAGAAGCATAACAGTATGTCATTTTTTCAGCAGTAGGCTTGGCAAAATTGTAAAACATAGTTAGGTGTTTGTAGGAACAAAATCCTGTATAAAACTTAATGAGATCATCATTGGTGGAGAACCTCTCTAGTCCAAATCTGCTCAGTGCAAGCTCCTGTGCAGCAAGCTCCTTTTGTCTCTTGAGTTCTTGCTGAGCCTGAAGAATGGTTGAATCAGCTTCCCTGGCAGCAGTGGTAGATATCCTTCTCAGTTCCTCCAGTTCTGCTTGAACAACCAAGAGCTGAGATCTGGTTGCCTCAAGTTCTGACAGTTCTGGTTCTATAATAGCTGTTCTGCACTCACCAGGAATTCCATCTCCTTCATCAGTCTCACTCTCATCGGTTTGAGTGCCACTACATGTACAAGGACCAAAAAGAAAAGGATTATGTTTTTTTAGAGAGAGGTGACTGTCATGTGTTGAATTGAGAATGTAATCTTACATTGAAATTCATTGTTATGAAATGTCTTATGATGCCCAGGGTATATGAGAGGTAAGTAAGCAACATACCTGTCAACAACACGAACAAGTTTTCTTCTTGACTTTGGTGGTAGTGTCCAGTCAAAAATTGTTGGAACAGTGCCTTCCTTTAATAGGCGGCGTCCAGAATTGTCAGATGGCTTATAGTCTTCAGGAAGGAAGTGTTTAGAGCACACTCTGGTCTTGTTAGTAATCTGTAACCCAGAAATATGGAAATAAAGTAAGAAAAAAAAGTTGGAGCATATACTTTGGGCCATGTATTGCAATGCGCTTTAATAATGTATAATGACTTTACTGCTAACGCGAAAAAAATGTACAAAGACAGCCAGCAAACATCTAAACGGTTGGCTTCGGATGAAAAGCTCATTCACATTAAAATAGAAGGCCATGTCAGCAATAAACAAGAACCACAGCAACATGAGGTAAACATATATATTGGTTATAGTTGTACCTTGAAAAATGGTCCAATGTCTCTCCTAATTTTGACCAGCCACAATTTTCTTAAAGTGTCATCACTGGGTCTGCTCAGTATTCGATGAAACGATAAAGAGCTGTCATACCGTGAGTCTCCAGTACAATTTGGCACACAGCAATGATAACTTCCCCCTTTCGATTTCTTCTTGGGAACTGGAGACTGAGAGCCATCACACGGATCCAACAGAATATTCGATGTTCCTTCACCAGCTGTACATGTGCAAGGAACAGTTATTATTTTCGAATCTTCACAAAGAAATCCTTATCGAGGGATGTGTTGTTTTACTTGAAAGTGTCAAGTATGAAACAGAAATCACTGTTACTGTAATCAATTTTTGCCACCAGATGCGGCCACCAAATACTTTCAACGACGCTACAATAACCTTTTCTGGAAGGCCTCCAAAGACAGTAAGAAAGTTAAGTGGCGAAAAGAGGAAAGTAAAAATTCATAACAAAAAGTTATAGGTTATTCCCTACCTTCAGAGTTCGCCATGTCGACACGTGTTCACTCGCCGACTTGCTGCAGGAATCGAAGAAAAATTGTCGCTTATTTGCCGGTGAATCCAGTTGAAAAGCACAAGAGGTCAAAGCCAACTTGTGTAAGAGAAAAATTATTCGCTATCGTAGTAATGGGAATCTTTTCGAAAGGTACTTGTCTCGCTTGATCGCACGCAACAACCTCAGTGTTCAGCCTTTGTTTTACAAATGGCGCTGGAACGCTTGCGTCCCAGCATGGCGTTGCTAAGTGGTATCCAGGCACGTGACTAGATCCTGCAAAGGGCCTATTGTTCCGGTTACGAATTTAGTAGTTGCTTTACCTGGAATTTTCAGCTACAATGGATTAAAATATATGTGAGATTCATTAAGTCTTAAATTTCGCATTTGAGAAAGGGTTTTTTACATCCACAACTAAGATTTTATAAAACGTAATCTAAAAATGTGCTTTCTTGTGCTTGCGTGACAGTTGCAATTCCTTTTATGTAAACACATGAAAATTCACAATGCGTTTACCTCTCTCAAGCGGTGGCCTTTGAATTGCCCAAGCCAGATTTTTTATATGTTAAAGTACAGCAATAGAGCTTTCCTCTGATGTAAATTTTGTTATGAATTTCGATGTACCAGTATGCGATTTTTACTTTCAAAGTTTCCTTAATTTTCAGCGTTTTCCTATGCGCTAAGACTAGGAATCTCGGCGCTTTAAACCCGATGTCTGAAAAATCAGTATTTTCAAATAGTTTTACATTTTCGGGTTCATCTGGTGATACCTTACTCACCTGCAAAAGATTATCGCGTTAAGTTGACCCGTTTTTTATTTCCAAGTGATTTGAAAAAGTGCTAATTCGCACGAATTTTTGATGTCGGCTGTGACGTTGACACGGCATTTCACTTTTTGCCCAGTTTCTCCAAAAAGGAAACTCTTTGGAAACTTTGATTATAATTTTCATAAATGTTTTACTAAAAGGGTTTTTCTGACCAAGTATGAAGGAATTCGAAATTTCAGTTTTGACGGCGAATTCTCGATATTTACAGACAGCCGCTCTTAAGTACATAATCAAGTTTCTTCAACTTCGGTCATCCCCAAGGAAAGCGGCTATTTCAGTCTTCTAGATGCTTTACTCAGAAGACTTTCAAAAAAAGTCATATTTTCCTTTTTTGACGGTCTAAGCTATGAAATGTCACCATTCTTTCGAATTAAAGTACTTTCTTACTGTTTATGGTGCAATAACGTGAGCGTTCTCGGTACAATTTCTTTTTAGTTGGAAGAGTTCTACTCATGTTGAAAGAAACCATGATACACTTACTTGGACACGACGCTACGGAAGGTGTGCCAGTCATTCATGGTCAATACATCAACCAGTGTGTACATGAAGACGCATACTACAGTTAACAAAACGCAAACTTTAAGATAAAGATTGGAGGGATGAACCATGATTCAAATCGAATCAGTGATCTGTATGATACAGAGCACGATAAATTACTGTGTAATAAATTCAAGTTTTGAGACCAGATAGCATTAGGATTGGTCAATCAGTTAAAAGGTTTTCGTCAAAGGACGACGCTCTGAGGAGAGACGAATTCGCAATTTGAATAAATTGGGGTTTTACAATTTTGTCATATTTGAAGTGTTATGGCACTATCTACATCAGTTGAATAAGTTGAAGATGGTCTCGAAGCGTTGGCAAAGTTATATTTTATTTGAATTACTTGTGTCAATCATTTGTTTGGCCCCACTAGCCTTAGTGCTATAATTATTTCCAAGGGCAAATAGAAAATTTGTTTATTTGTTTAAAATAACTTGTGTAATTAAAAATGGCAGTTAAAATATAGTACAAACAGCAGATGTGCAAATTTTCATTTTCTGTTTCACTCCCTGAGGTGATCGATTTGTAACTTCTTATTGTGTCAGCGATTTATTACGTAAAACAGGAGAGAAGAATTAACTTTAATGGCCTTGGTCCCGCGTGTCTCATCATCTACATGTAGCTGATTGGTATAGCGTCCGCGTGGGTGAACTCGGCGGATTTGCTTTTTCCGTGGCTGTGCCGAAAAATACCTGATCTTTCAATAATCGACCTAGTGACCAACACAAGGGCATCGAATCTATCAAACACCAAATTCTCCAAACTAACACATGAGAAAATGCCCTGATCTTCGAAGTGAAAGGTTGAGTTAAAAGCCTTTGGGTCCCGGGTCGAAAGCGCTCTTTGTTAACCGTGTAGAACCCTCAGTTCAGGAGCCTCAGTTCTACAGTTGATTAATCCAGCTCCGTATTGGATTTAAGCCTATGGAGTTTATTAACAGTTACATTTCGCACAACTTGTTTTTACTGTTAAGTTCCAAAGTTCTTGTAATTCATTGAGTCAATTCAGATAATTACTCTGGAGCACAAATGACGCCTTAAACCCTAGCTTGGCCGTAATCGTTAAGATTGTTCAGTATCTTACCCTTTTTAAACTAAAACTAATGAAAGTTCCGGTTTCAAAAGCTTGCAGCTCATAATTGAAGTTGCGTTGTAAATTTTTGTTCCCATCCACACTGTTAGTTGTGCATACTTACCACAAAACCACCATTAAGCCATCCGGGTCAGTAGCTTATCTATTGAAGGAACCTTTTGGGGATGGCTTGATAGAGAGGTGGTGGGGGAGGGGTGGCTTAATAGAGGAATGGTGGGGGAGGGGTGGCTTAATAGAGAGGTGGTGGGAGAGGGGTGGCTTAATAGAGAGGTGGTGGGAGAGGGGTGGCTTAATAGAGAGGTGGTGGGAGAGGGGTGGCTAGAGAGGTGGTGGGGGAGGGGTGGCTTAATAGAGAGGTGGTGGGAGAGGGGTGGCTTATTGATTTTGTTAAATGCAGCATTATGGGGATTTGTGGTATGATAACTTTATTGGCTCCTACGCAATCTTAATGACTGACGTTAAATTGTGCTAATCGCGTCATTTTCGAGTATTAGTACATTGAAATACTTCATCGACACGCGCACATACACACACATTTTATTTATTTCCAACTTTCAAATTTGTAAATAAGTTGACCCGCAGATAGCTCATTTGCTTCTCGAGGCGGGTCAATGCAGAACAGAGTTACAAAGCTAAAGAATACTAAAAGAAAACTTATCAAATCAAACAAAAACTGATATCATAAATAATTAATTAATGTACAACAACAGTTATAACAGTTACAATTATAACAGTTACATTTCACACAACTTGCTATTACTGTTAAGTTTCAAAGTTTTCGTAATTTGTTGTGTCAATTCAGATAATTACTCAGGAGCATAAATGACTCCTTACACCCTAGCTGGGCCGTAATATACCTAGCATAATTAATTAATGTACAATAAGGTTTTATTCTAGGGCGACTGAGATGCATGCAATCTCATAGTCGTTGTCCATTTGACGGTGCTCGCTCAACGTATTAACAAGCTCAAAGTGTGATGGGCTCCTCCCAGGCAATTGTGCATAATTTTTTTTCTTTGGGGGAGAGGGGTCTCTTGGGATGCCTTAATAAATTTCGTCATCTAGAGAGGGGTGGCTAATAATGAGTGGGGGGGGGGGGGCGGAAAGGCTTATGCAGTCGTTCAGTTGGAAATTTTAGTAGTTTAGCAGATCTTAGTAACGGACTGTGACGATTCGATAGCGGAGTTTTGTATTGTTAACCCCCAACCGCAGTGCGACTAGACACTTGGGTAAAAACAGGTAATGGGCTCCTGGTAAAAACTATATATCGTGACAATACACCTTAGGCACTCGGTAATTGAAAATTCTCTTCGGTTGCGTAGCATTAGAAGAGAATAGGTTTCTGTTCGCTATTGTATTAGCTGTCTATGAGTTGTGCAAGATATGTCAGAAAGTGTAAATGACAGGCATGCGGCCAAGTATTCGCGAAGAGAGGAATTTGTGTACATATATAATTAAATAGGTGGGAAAGTTTTTCATTATGCAAGTCAAATCTCGGAAGTTACGCTTGCCAATGTACAAAAGTCAAACTTCCAATATTGTCGCCATTGTCAAACTGTAATAGAACTTTGTATTATTTTTAAGAATTATAGACCTCGTAGGAAGGGTAGTCGGAGTTTCGGGCTTAGTTCCTACTCAGGTTTCCTATTTTTCCTTGCTTTTGGGCGGGGTTTTTTTGTAAAGGTTTTTTCCTGGGCTCTGAGTATTCTGCGGATACGTTCCTGAAACTGTGTTACTCTCATGTTCTTGTATTTAAGCTATGAATAGCTATGTCTCGATTGAGAATTAATCATTCCCAACATTAATGAAGCGTAACGGTCACCACGCCATAATTAATCAGAATTGTTATATACCCAGACTTTCATTCAACAAAACGAGCACTGTGATTGGTTGATTCTTGGTCACGTGCCCTTGAACAAATTTAAATGTATCCCGACCGGGAAACAATTGCGCAGTTGTTGCCCGCGCGCAAGTTGTACCGTCTTTGTTTGCTTGTTTTTGCTAAGGCAAAGTAAAATATATAACAAAGCACTTAATGTATGGTCCCTCGGGAAACGAGTTAGTTTTGTTTTCCCTCGAGTCCTGATGTTTCCCTCGACTTCGTCTCGGGAAACATCAGGACTCTCGGGAAACAAAACTAACTGTTTCCCTCGGAACCATACATTAAGTGTATAATGTCGCCTGGTCTTTGTTGCAGTATGTGCTGTTTTGTGATGCCATGCTGTTAAGAACAGAAATCCCTCTGATGTTCCAGTCCAAAAAAACTGCAGGAATTGATGAGCGCAGAAAATGACAGAAGTCATTCAAGTTTCTAGATCAGTAAAATACCACCAAAATGGTCTAAGTATGGCCCTTTATGTAATCCAACTCTATTCTAATATTTTATTTTCTAATTTTATTGTTCTATTCCTCGTCCCAGTGTCTTTCTCAGAAATGCACAGGCTTCAATTAGCGCAAAACACCTCTGAGATCCCTAGCCAAAGTGCTTAGAACAATAGATGTTACAAAAAGGCTAATTCATGGAGAACATATTCAAAAACAGCAATACATTTAATTTTAAATTGAAAATTCAAACATGAGCCAAAATCGACTTCCTTCAGAATTTATAAACAATCTCTGAAACATAAGCTTTACTCCATGCCAGTTCATCAACTGAAGGTAAGCGAATCAAAGTAATAAGAATAAAATAGCAAGCTAGTCTCAATAGAACGGACAGAGTAATTCGATCAAAATTCGTTGAACATGTAGGCGTCATTCGTTTCATATTCAACTGGGCAGTTGTTCGATGCAGCTATTACTCTGAATTAGATCTTCTCAGAAAAAATCTTGAAATCTACCGCCCTAGGATATCGCTCTCCGCAAAGTGCAGCAGCCTACATGGCCCTCAAAAGGGATAGAAAAATTTAAATAGGCAGTCTAGGACTGCATGCATCTTCACTGGATGGCCCAGCTAGCAATGTAGACGTTTTGAACAGTGCTGTGCTTAGAAAGGGAGAGGACATAAAATGGAAAATTGAAAAGAGTTTGAAATGCCTTGTATATAAGCCACGGGATAGACAAAGAAATCGGATGATTTCGGAGTCCAGCGAACTGAATTGGAGAAAACAAGGAGTATCCGAGAGACTACAACTATTTAAAGAAAGGTTCTATTCAGTGTTTCACACGGACGTACTAAAAAACTTTGTAGCATTGTATCTACAAGAGCCCGCCAGTCCTGGGTGTCCTGTGCTGTGGCCACTATCTCACTCACGGTCAGCGGAGCGTCGTTGTTGTTGATGACTTTGGCAATGTAGTCATGATAGAGCCGGCTTTTGCTATAACGAGTGGTGTGCCCATGACTTGGGGAGTACAGAGCGTACCGACGGATGGGTTCGTCAACATCTCGACGTCAGCTACATAGGAAGGCCGTCAATAAAAAAATTACCTTTCTGTGAAACAAAATTTGGAATGATTTCCGCACAGGTCCCTTCTCACAGTAGGCATGCTGTAGCCGTACAAGAAATGTTTGCACGTGCACTTCCCAAGACAATTCAACTACAGCATGCATAATGAAGTAGGGACCTGTGCGGAAATCATTCCCAAAATTTTTCCAGTACTCTGAAGTTTGCCATGACAAGAAATATCGTCAAGACTAGTGGTGTCAAGAAACATATAGGTCCACAACAACAATAGCCTTAATTGTTTCACACTCATAACTGGTTCAAGAGAGTTATTGCATGTATTAAGAATTTATTAATGACGTAGCAAAGGAGGGAGGGAAAGTAAATTGGAAACTTATAGTAGAGTCTAAAGGGACCGCAAGCCAGAATTTGAGTTACCCCCCAACGGAATCGCAGCCTTCCGTGATTATGGCGCAGAAAGCTATTACTTCCGGTTACCAAATATGGCAAATTGTCTGTGACGTTTAATTGACAGTGAAAGACTGGAACGAGTAAATACACAACAAAACTTCTTTTGGTGGAGAATTGGTGATCTAAAGGTGTAAAAGTTTTGGCAAATCCATTTCTTGGACTTCGTTCTTTATTAAGTAACAAAAACGTACATTCGAGGGAACAACGTGAGGGGAATGGCGTCGCAACCACCGTCATCGGCCGTGCGCGCGCTACAACTCGAACTGAAGAAACTCACCGAAGAGCCAGTTGAGGGGTTTGTGGTAAACGTGCCCGACGAGGGAAATTCATTCGAATGGGATGTAGCTATTTTTGGACCTCCTGGTACACTATATGAAGGGGGATATTTCAAAGTAAGACCTTAATTTAATGAGAATACAATTCTAACACAAGGAAACGAGGCAGGCTAAGACTTAAAAATCGCGATCATTTTTCATTTCAGGCACACATGTCATTCCCTTCTGATTACCCGTACTCGCCTCCGACATTTCGCTTCCTTACAAAAATGTGGCATCCAAATATATACGAGGTAAGAACGCGGCGGTAATCGTAATTTTGTGGATGGGTTGATGTTGTTTTAGGTGCCCTACTGATCTCTGATTGCTTTTTATCAACCAGTCTGGTGATGTATGTATTTCTATATTACACCCACCGGTTGACGACCCACAAAGTGGAGAATTACCTTCTGAACGATGGAACCCAACACAGAATGTACGGTACGTGAAAGCAGTCTCTGTTTTTCGAACACCCTTTGCGACTACGTACGAATTTCCTGGCTTTTCTTGGAGTATGCGACCTTACGGTTTCTGTTGTCTAATTTGAGTGACCCTTATTTCACATGTTTTTCACTGTCATTTCATATTTGACTTTGTCAAGGCAGAACTCTTCATCCACACCTCATGAGAACATTTCTTTCAGAAAACTACTTGCTTTCTCTTAAGATTTCCGTACTTTACTCCCGTCTTGCTTTTCGTACATGTTTGCTTGTCGGCATGGTTTTTTGTCACACCATCGAAACGTGGTTTACGTCGGCATTACGAGCGATGTGGTTTATGCTTCACTAGTTCAGCATGCTGCAGTTTAAAATCTGTACTTCTCTCGGCACAATTTCAACATTTTGTGATTGGGAATTCAATCTAAAGCAAATAAACTTATAACTTCAAATTTAAAAGTTGAACTTTTTTTGGGATAAATCACCTGTTTTGAATTTATTAAAGATGACTAACTGGTACTTTATTGTAAAGTTTGCTATAAACATTTTCGTGAATTTTTTGGCAAAAATCTTGCGTTCCAATTCACCGCATGAGATTTCGGATTTTTACTCCCTTGAAAAGTTTCCTACACTGACCCTTCTACATTATCGGGGGAAACAGCGTAAATGTAGGACAAAAAGCAGTGTCCTTTGTTCGCAAAATCCCGAGAATATCGACCAAAAAATTGATTATTGTATATCTGAACAATTCCCAGTGATGAATTGTTAAAATGTTGTCATTATGAAAATGTATTTAGACATTGAAGGTAAAAAAATAATACATTTTTCCTTTGCCCTCTGCTGTATGATTTATAGTTCAATCCCTCATCTTGGATTGCCTAATGGGTTTTAATTTGAGGAAATGTTACTCTCCTGATACTGTAATGTTGGTTTTATCCTCTGGTTGCATCTAAGAAACCAATGTAGTTGTTAAATTTTAATGAGAGGATACCCAGCAAAAGCGTCTATATGTATCTTTTCTCTTTGTGAAACAACCCCTTATTTAACTGACAAAATGGCAGCAAACATTGAGTTTTGTAAGAACTTCCACTTAGTTACTGGGGTTACAGCTTTAAAATTCACATGTAGCATACCTTAAATTTTCAAATCATTGCTGAGTTGGAAAATAATCGCTGATGTTAAGAAGAATTGTTCTAAAAGCTACAGTTCATACTATCCTATTTAGTTTCTTGAAATTTAATGGATAGTTAAACGTAACTCAAGTTAGGGAAAAGTTGAGTTTCCAGGCATTGCAATGATTTTGCTCTCTGTACATTGTACATGTAATTTCTTGACAAAATGGTCTTCCAAAAAGGGTCTATGACATGTAGCATTAATTTGAAAAAACGTTATTTGGTTGGTTTGGATCAGATAAAATTTTAACAGTGTGCAAGAATTGCATAGCACATACATTTGGTAAACTGCAAGACAGTATTTTACATGTGCACCATATGATGGCTTATTTGATGTAAAGGTGAATGGGTTTCTCATTTGTCAATTATAAGAACATTTTTATTGCAAACTCCCTTGGAGGTTTGGGTGAGGCAGCTTTTCTAAACACTGTAGGTGTGATGGCGGCCAAATACTAACAAGGAAAGCTCTCAGTTTTTTGGTATGTAATAAGTGCTTTACAGACAACTCTCTTGCGGTGACCACTCTCATTAGTGACCAGTTCCCGTGAGTGACAGCCTTGTAAAGAATCATTTTTGTTCTTCAGGCAAACACTTTCAAAAACTCCATCTTTAGCACCTCATTCTCAAATTTCATTAGTGACTACAACCACTTGTGAGTCCTGAAATCCTTTTGGTTTGTGTTTCTGTTAACTTGGTATTGGTTTCTGAGATGGCACAAAGTTTATTTTTTAAGATATCGATAACCATTATGTACCCAGTAGAAAGAATATGGCTAGATCATGGTCTTATATTTAAAACATCCACAGTTGCTATGTATGGTGGAAATTCCTTTTCCACATGAAACACAGATGTACTTCCAGTAAGCCCTGGAACAGAAATGCCATTATCTTATAGTAATAGTAATGCCATTATCTCTCACAAAATTTAATTGTACAGAATTTCCAGGACTAGAATTGAGATTTTTCTTTTTCTCAAAGGATGTTGTACATTTGCTTCAATTTAATTGATAGGGTCAGGGTTGTTACTAAGATTTCAAGTTGTCAGTTATTTGTTGTTGGTTTCCAGGGAAGTCATAAGCTGTCTTGGGACTCTAAAACCCCCTCCCAACCCCCAAGAAGTGCAACTTCCACCATTTTTCAAAAGGTTTTACTGCCCCCAGTAAAGTTTATAGATGGATAGTTTATTTGAACTAAATCGCAGCCATATAGCTGAATTAAATAGTTAAAATTACGTACGATAAATATATATGTAATAATAATTAGAACCTAATATAATTACAATTAAAAAATGATGTAAAATATACTACGAGGCCAATCTTCTTATCTTAAAATACAAGAACTTGGAATAAAACACATATGATATAGTATAAAAATTATAAACACTAGTCGCACATTTACGGGTCCGATTGGTGTGACAACGCGGGATGTTGAAATGACGCTGGTTCCTTAAATAATAAGATGACATATGTTTGGGGGGCAGCAGATTATGAATTTTGTTACTCGGGTCAGATCTGATGGTCTCGAACAACTTAGTACATAACTGCCGATGATGTTCCACCATTGATCTGATACCAAGCGTAACAAGACAAGACTCATAATCTGCGCCCGGTAAAATTATAGACAAAGCCCTTTTTTCTAAATGCACCAACTCATTTCTGAGATATTTGGGAAGTGAATTTGAAAATACTGGTGCTGCATAATCCATAACAGATCTTACACAAGATGTATAAAATAAGGCCAAATCCTGAATAGGCACCTTTGAACGTTTGAGTTGGATTAGGAAATATAAACGTTTGCTAGCTTTCTTAACAACCTCATCAATATGAGCATTCCATGTTAAATTATGACTAATTGTTAACCCTAGTAACTTCACGTTTTTAACTAGTTCTAACTCTTTGCCATCCACCACTATTGGATCAAAAGAAGGGGGGTTCTAAGCAAACGAAATCCTAATTTCTTTACATTTACTAGAATTTAATTGCACCCTATTCTCAACAGACCATTGACTAATCTGGTTGGCTATAGATTGAGCATTACTATCCCTACCCTTGGGAACAACTTCGGAAACTGATGTATCATCTACGTATTTCCAAAGATACGGTTCAGTAATAAATAAATCATTAATCATTAAAACGAACAGCCAGGGCCCAAGCTCAGTACCTTGGGGCACTCCAGAGGGGACAGAGCCCCACTCTGAGTAACACCCATCAACTAATTTAACCCTCTGGAATCTATCTTTAAGGAAATCAATTATCCAGTTAATAATACTTCTAGATAAATCCAACTTACACAATTTCCTGACTAAAATGCCGTGATCGATGAAATCAAAAGCTTTCCGATAGTCAAAAAGAATAGTTCGTATAGTGTTCCCATTTCCATCAGTTTGTACAGACCAGTGGTGTAACATATTTATTAAAGCCATAGTGGTTGAGGACTTTGGTATAACTCCATATTGGTTTGGATCCAGTACTTTCAGGACAGCTGGTTTAACATGATCGGCCACAACACACTCTTCCGCTAGTTTTGTAATGCAGGGTGTAAGCGAAATTGGTCTCAAGTCCTTTGATAGGTCCTGAACAGGCTTCTTTTTTGGTAACAGACACACATCAGCCATTTTCCATATCCTAGGAAGACATTGGTTACGATAGAACAAATTAAGGATCTGCATAATTGGATAAGCCAAACTATCGGAATATTCTTTATTAATGAAAACTATGTACAACATTCTGAGACACTAAGGTAATAAAAAATGTAACGTAATAGAAGAGTACATGCAAAGTCACACTCTTTTGAATGTCAAAATTTATTTGATCACATCATGCAAACCTTTGGGTGACTGGAATGTGTTTTGGGTTTACCCAAAATGAAGTGTTTATCTCCCACTTACATGTCTTCCAGAAACCAACAAGGGTGAAAAAAGAATCCATATGACCTTCTATTTATAGTTATTTAATGGACCCTGAAACACAAACATTGAGATCTACATGCCTTGAGTTTGATAAAACTGGATGCTTGGCGGCTTTTTTGACATGTTCAACACCAAGTCGACACGACAGTTGAAACTGCCATTTGGAAAACATAGTGTTTCGAATGTGTGTACTAGTTTCAAATCTAAGTCAGATGTCTTTTTCTGACATTTCTTAGTTTTTGCCGTGAGAATTTCAAAATTACTCAAACCTGCTGCAGATGAAACTTGCATTTAGTTTGTTGGACAGTTTTTGTGTATTTCAAGGATGTACTATAATTATTAATTTTACTTTTTTCAGTGCTTATGTCCCATTTTTCTTGAAGAATTTTCGGGTCCTTGTTCGGTTTAATTTAACGTTGAAAGTAGCCGGGGTCCTGTATAAACACAAAAATATCCAACCATCCCAACCTAGTGCTTGGTTGATAATCCATTTGTATCTATAATTTAATTCAGCACATTTTTCTCACTTATTTGGTTTGAAATGGGGACCACTTAAGGCAAACAAATGTTAAGGCATACACAAACTTTTAAGGGAGATAGTTTTTAACCCTTTCACACCCAAGGGGTCTCCAATTGACGAGTAAAATCGTCTGGTGTTAGAAAGTAAAGTCTATTAAGTCGTGACTCTTGGGAGTGAAAGGGTTAAGGGAGATAGTTTTTAAAGCCCACATGGCTGGGGCTTATGTTGGTTTCAGTAGCATGATACACCTGCTACAGTGTAGTATTGTACCTCTCTCTGGATGGGATGCTAGTCCGAAGCATTACATTGCTGGTACCCCTTTTTACACCTGGGTGGAAAGAGACAGTGTGGGGTTAGTTTCCTGTCTGAGGAAACAACACAATGCTATCCCCAGGGCTCGAACTACATGGAAGTTCAACAGGCTAAACTCTACACTACCATGTCTCCACACTACACTCTCTGTGGCTCCATGATGGGACCACAAAGGGGAACTTATATTTCAATCGTTAGGATTAAATTGTTAACATTTGTTTATGCTTTACGCTTAGGACGATTCTGTTGAGTGTCATTTCGTTACTAAATGAGCCCAACACATTTTCCCCTGCCAATGTTGACGCTTCTGTGATGTTTAGAAAATGGAGAGAATCAAAGGGAAAGGACACAGAATATGAAAAGATTGTTAAGTAAGTTTGTTGGTTTGACATTGAAAATGCACATTATCGATGAAGGGCTAACGCTCAAAACGTCAGCACCTCCCTTTTTAATTATGTTACGGTGGTATAACTTACTGTATCAATACAATTTAATTGATTATCCCAATTTCTCATGGTTAAAAGTGCTGAATACACCAAAGCATATGAAAATAGCTAGCCAATCTTTCTTGAAACCACCAGAGCATTTTTGTTGCACTCATAACAATTCATTGTTTGTATAATTATTTATTCATGATTTTAACCGTCTTTTTTACTTTTGCTTAATTTCACTGGCTATTTTGGATCTTGTTGTTGTTTCGAGCAAGCATAACAAAGGCAACGTCTTTCAATTTTCTACCTCCTTTGTTTTGGCTTAGAGATTGTCCTCAAAGTTTGACATGCACTGTATGTCAACTTTATATTTTTTAGACAATCTGTCAGCAGCAGGCATTTTCCTCCAATATGGCAGCTCCTGGAGAGAGTTCATATACTTATTAATATCACTTCGTGTTTGATTCCTTTTCAGTTTTATAGTCTGAATATTAAGTTTCCTTATGGGGTGCAGTTCACTTTTTATGTGAACTTAGGGGATAAATCTTTCAGTTGATATCTGTTTGTTGTTTTACAATGCAGCAATAGTGCAAGGAAAAGTTGCTTGTGTTAAGCACTTCTGATGGCTTAAAGTCTAACGCCTTATTTTCTCCCTGTTATAGAAAACAAGTTCAGCGTTCCAAAGTTGAAGCTGAAAAAGAGAACATTAAAGTGCCTACAACTGTGGATGAATACTGTGTAAAATCAAAACCCTCACGATCTGAAACTGAGGACTTTACTGATTTCTATGATGATGATTATGGCGACGATGTAGATGACGATGATGATGACGATGATTGTATGGATTATAGCGAAGACTCAGGAAATGAAGAAACATGATAGTAATGAACAAGAGCCGGCTCTTTGTTGCGATGTATATTTTGTACTTTGTAAGATACTTCTAGAAACCCTTTTCCCAAGGCACACAGAAAGCTAAACTAAATACGGCTTCAAGAACTGAATATTGGGTTTGGGAAGCTTGGAAAAACTTTCTTTTGCAAACAAGTCTGTGATATTGATTGGTTAAGGACTGGAGGGGAGATGATGTCTTTGTAACATCCACACACTAAGTGTTGGAAAGTTGCTCAGTACCATGTACAGAAATACCTCATCCAGCAATTGTGACGTCTCACACAATGCTGAGTTATTGATTCTGTTGCTTCCTTTGCAAAGCACCTTCTGTACAAACTCCCCTCGCCCTGCCTTTTCAATTCAGTCACTCAAAGAGAACCTCCCTTAAATTTCTGGATGCCAACTGTGACTGAACCAGCACACTAAAAAACTGTTCCACCTTGTAGCTTTTCATGTTTGTGGTGATATCTTTGTGATGCAATAAATTCCTAACTTAAATAATGATGTGTGTTTGCTCCAATTACTGCTTCTTCATTATTTTATAGCTTTCCGAGGCCAGTTGCATAAAAGGTGACGTGAGGCCTGGGGAGGAGAGTCCCCAAAAAATGACGGGTGCTTGACGGGAATTTTTGAATAACACCCAAATAGGTACCAAAACCATGTTTGATGGGTTTGGCTGAATAAAACTTTAACCCCAAGAGGTACCATGGAACATTTCGGCCAGATTTGCTAACTGTTGATCATTCAAACCCGTCAGCATTCTTTGATGTTAGCAGTTATGTTCAGTGGTAATCTCTTGGAATATTCAACACTATTTACCTCCTACAAGATGAGTATTGCTGGGGGTTCTGAAAAATCCTTGTGCAAAAGAGATTTAGTCAAAGAAGAAATGTGTAATGACCTGAA
>OX453273.1:27588249-28028249 GCA_949710005.1 Ricordea florida | reverse complement strand
AACGCTACGTAATACACACGTGTTAGCGTGAAAAGTAGGCGTACGTTACGAAAAACGCCTAAATTGCGGAATTTCGTGTTTTATATTTTGGGGGCCATACGATTAGCGCTAATCGTATTGCCCCCAAAATGTAAAACAAAAAATATAAAACACGCAATACCGCAATTTAGGCGTTTTTCGTAACGTACAGCTACAGCATGTATATGCTATTAGTCATTCCCACGGGAAGTTTCACGCTAACACGTGTGTATTATGTAGCGTTATTTTATGTATATATATGCTATCCTAAGTTGACTTCGTAAGTCGAAACATTCATTACCTGAAGAAGTCTCCGTTTGAGACGAAACGCGTTGGAATTAAAACTGACAGTTACAACTACACAGTTCTCCTTTGTGCTGCTCACTAGTCCTCGTTAAAAAATGTGCAGTTTGATTTTTTCACCATGCCGTTATCTTTGTTGTTGTCTGTGCAAACTTTGCAAAACATCAAGTTTTCCTTACTGTCGTAAGCTAACCAGGGATACAATGTCATCCATCCAGAATGAAATGAACGTTTTCTTGAATGAGACTCGTCTTCAGAAACAACATTGTTTACAGTAGTGTCCGTACTTTCCGTTTCGTTATTGTTTTTACCGAAACACAACGTCGTTTGACCTTTTTCGAGACACCATACTTTAGTCTTCGGACCCATGTTGTTATTTTGACAACCTCGCCATTACCGAAGACCGAACAGACCGAAGTGCGTGATTGGATGGTTTTGGTTTGTGTAGTCCAATCAAATGCGAGTTTACATCTAGTACCTTATCCCACTCACCTTGACGCTTCAATGCCGAAAGAAAATGTCGGTCGATGTTAAGCGTGTGGTAGGCCCGAGGTCAGTCTTTGTTAAAATATAAAAAAAGGGAACTCCCCACTGAAAGAGATGCGTCCATCGTGACGCGACTAGCAGATTTCGATGCGTCATTTGGTTTAATTTTGCGACATTGTCGCAAGACGCACGCGTAGATTTATCACTGCCCATTGAAAGTACGTTTTGCAGATCTTTGAAGTAAACGCGTGGTACATGTCAACCATGCTGTTAGACAGTATGCCGGTTTTACTCAGTTATCTGTTCATGTTCAATAGGTTATGATTGGAATAATGAATCTGACAGAATGTGTCACATTACTTTACTATGAAGGAGCCAAAGGCCACTATTTCATCCAAAAAATAAATTTCACTGCCAAGTAAAGGTTGATCTTTTAGTTCTCTTTTAGTTAAAGATCCTATAAAAAGTGTCAATGATTTTTATAAAACGCGTTTCTCTAACACACAAAAGCTCAAGGTAAACGTTTTTTCTCAAATCCACATGTCAAATAGCAAACGGATTCTGACTTAAATATTTTATTTACACAGATCTATGGATTTGGTTATTGAACTATGGCGAATCTGCGGATTTACATATACCCCTATTCACCCCCTTCCTACCTAGTGTTGCTACCAAATAATTTTGCCATTACTGTTAAAACTTTATCCTGATAACCCTTGGCCAGTAAGCAAGCTCTTTTGCAAATTTTCATGGCTACAAAAATACATTTTGCTAAGAGTGTGTACAATATGCGAGCCAGCGAGCCAGCGAGTCATGCGAGTCAATATGCGAGTCATGCGAGTCAACAAGCGAGCCATGCGACTCAGCATAAAATAACTTTGTTTTTAACGTAAACTACAAACAAACTAGCCTCTGTAACTAAGTAACGTATTTATTCCAAAGACACGTCATTTAAAATTCAGCTTCAGAAAAATTCGCCAACATACAAATTGAACGAGGTGAAACAATAACAAAGGTTTTATTTGAGAATTCGTTAAACAAAGGTTTAAAGGTTCTTCCATTTGGACGATGTCTTCCTCCTTTACATCGACAAATTTTGACAGACAACGATAAAAACATAGATTTCTCGAAGCAGGCGGGTCATAACGTAGTGTTAATACCAGCTTATTGGCCTCCAGAAGGTTTTGCAGACGTCCATTTGCCATGAATCTGTAATAGCATGTAAATGATATGCATGAATTTTCAATCGTTTGCGACTACATCATAAATAAAACATCAAATCTCAAAATTTAACGACAATAAAACAAAACAAAACTTACCTGAACAAAAGATGGAAAAGATGAAGGCAGATAACAACAACGAAAACTCGTGTCAAATAGCCAAAAGGAAAATGGACTGGGAACTAAAATCTGTCTCGCATGGCTCACATGATGACTCGCATGACTCGCTGGCTCGACTCGCATGACTCGCTGGCTCGCAGTTTGTCAAGACCCTTTTGCTAATGTCAAGGCTAACAGCAAGCTAACCCTTGGTTAATACCAGTAACCTTGACTTATAACTTGTATTAGTAAAGTATCACCATGCTGAGGGCATCATGGTAATTATTACCTTGTAGTGAATTTCAGGAAGATTCCTCAGCTTTTCAGCAGCCTGTAGAAAACAAGAATTAACTTTACTATGTATTAATAGGTTCCTGTTTGAACCATGCAGATATCCTTTGCCATGAGTGGTCTTTTTATTCCGATCATTAACTTAATGCTTATCATCTAGTGCCCAGGAACTTCAGAAGTGATTTGCGACACACAAAAAAAAATGAACTCAGATTTAGTTTTCTGTTCCACCATTTGCACTTACTACCATAATCAGAGGGTTGTCACTAAGATTTTCCATAGCAGGAGCATGAAGGAGAAGTAGATGACATGATGGGGGAGGGGTCGGTGGCTGTTATTTTCATTGCTTTGTTTCTTTAAAATTGATGTTATAAGAAGTTGAAATTAGTCACACTTCAGGAGTGAAAGGGTTTGAGCAAAGAGGGGCACACATTAGGGTTTGCAGTAATACAGTTTTGAGTTAATTTTGGTGCCCCTTTATTGTAATGTTTATATGAAAGTATGGTATATTGCTGTTTTGCAAGACTAAGCAGTTCGCAGTTATTCAAAATTTTTGGTTGTGGTTATCGTTGAAAATATGAACGTATCAATGCACTACAAAACTTTTTTGCTTGGTTCCTACTCCTTCTGGTTTTCTTCTTTAAGCACAGTTTCACTGCATAATTGTGGTGTTTTCACTTTTGTCCATGCAGTTTTGTGGTATTTGGACCCCCCAGGGGGGGTACTCCCATAAATTTCAGATAGGTGTATGTTGCAAAGGGTCTTTAACCCTATCTAGACCGGGGGGGGGGCCTTTGAGGCCCTACCGAACTTTAACAGCTCGTATTTCCCAAACCAGGAAAGCTAGGACCACTAAACTTGATGACTTTTCCTAAAATTTATCTGGCAACATTTCTATGTTGGTTATGAATGTCTGTCATTTTTGGTGTTTCCATGGTAACCGATTCGTCACAGGTATATTTTCAAAATTTTGGAATGAGTATTTTTTTGGACATATTGTTTACAATTTCACCATTGCACTGGTCTTTTTACACTGATTCATCAATAAATCATTAATTTAATAGTAGTTTATACAATTTATGACCATTGTATGCAAATAAGATGAATTTATGAATTTCTAATTAGCAAAAATAAAGATGGCGGACAATATTTTTAGTTTCATGAGAATATCTCTAATATTAGATAAGTAAATACCATGTTTTGATTAAAAAAATGTTTGATAAACTATAATTAGTTGTTTCCAGTCAATTGATGTATGTTTTTAAACATTATTATGCAGAAAAGAATAACTGAAAAATTCCAAGATGGCGGATCCAAGATTGCGGATCATAAGAAAAAAAAATTTACTAAACTTTGATTTTTTTTGTAAACCTTTTATCAAAAACAGTACACACATGTTGTTTAACATTGTTGTTCAAGAAAATTGCTATTTTCTGGCGAATAAGTAGGACACTTACTGATTTTTTGGAAATCTATGAAGAATTGCATTTGGGGATAGTTTATCAATGCATTGTGGGTAATAAAAATGGCGATTGACATTAAGACTTACCCAAACTCTGATTTGTAATGATCTTGTAATGATTACCTACATTTTATGTATACTTTGAAAAGTCATAAAGTCATGTCATTACACATACATATATATGACGTCATCATGACGTATATATTAATCGCCAATTATGTGAACTATGCTTGAGATATACAACACTGTTATTAGTAACATTTATCTTGCTCAGTTTTATGTTATAACGTTTGATTTATAAAATCCCTTTGCTAATACTTTAACTTTAACAGATCATTAATTTTTGTTTTCGCTTGACCGAGTATTTATGCACTGCTATTTTAGCTGATACAATTTAGGCACCCTATCATAGGATGACTATATGCCAACATGGGCAAAAATGATTCCCTATTTAAGGATTGAGAACCTCAAAAACCATACCCTATTCTGCAGCATATACCTATACAGCCCATATATGGGAGTACCCCCTGGGGTTTGGACCCCCTTTACATCCCTCCTAGAAAGGTTTTAATACCTGCTCAGCTGTCAGGTCTCTTTGGCTTTGAGCTAGCATTTCATAACCAACCATAAACTTCTTCACCTATATGGATAGAATCAAAAACAGAAACAGAAATGCACACTGAAGTGACCTGAGCAATAAATAAAACAATATGTGCTTACACAAAAATCCTCATGATGCTGATAACAAATTACATAGCACCAATAATGGAAGAGACTTTCTTTTCAAAAATTGTTTGGGTTGTGAAAGATGTATTTTTGGCACTTTCACTGGTAAACTTGGAAAAAGCAAAACTGAGTTTCCACCTTCTGATTACTAGTTCAGATGCTAAACATGTAACTATGATGAGATACACAAGGCTCTTGGGAGCAAGCTACTAGGCCATTAAACTTGGTCCATGGGTTAAATAACCTGCATAATACCTTACTAAGATTCAAATGTCAAAATGGAAGGGCTGTGAAACAATTAACTGCATGATAATATTATATTTTGAGCCTGGAGAATTTGTGAAAGATGTATTTTTTAGCACTGTCACGGGTTATATCTTGGAAAAAGAAAATCCGAGTTTGCCTGTGACAGAAATCAGAGTCAGCAAAGGCTCCTCTTTCCCCAGTTGTAAAGGAAAGCAGTCTTGAATAATTTTCGAAAGGTTGCAATGAAACTATTAAAGTACCCAAACTGTAGCGCAAGGGTTAAATCATTTTTAACAAGAGGAAAAAGGTTACATCAGTGATTCAATGCTGTTTCTCTGTTAAAAGGATGTTATGAAGAAAAATAAAAGTGATCTTACTGTAGCAGAGCGGAGTAATGGAGGATAATAATGGGCATGTAACTGCCAGTGGCTGTCAATAAAATGCAGAGAGAATATGTAGTTAATCACTACCTACAATATACCTAGGAATGATGGTGGTAAAACATTCTTGAAAAGATAATATTATAATAATTATTACAACAGTGCAACCTTAAGTAGCCAACCTTGGGACTTTGAGAGATGGCTGCTTTGGGCAGAAATGGCGGTGAACGTGATTTATTGACTCTACACTGTATATAGCAAACTGCTTTTTGAAAAGAGTTATAAACTACAATGTATGTGAAGATAAATTCAAATAAATCCACGAAACAAAACATAGACCTGTTTTTCCACACAAACAGTCTGCATATTCTATAGTAGTTCAAAGCCTTTGATTTGTGAAAGATTTTTTTTTTAAATTTTATTTTCATTTGTTTTTTTTTTTGGTATGGTAATGTATGAAAATGAGTGTGAAACAAAGGAAAATAAAATTTAAAAACTGAACGACAACGTTTACATTTTGCAGCTTGTGACTTGTTATTACAGTGGAGATTAAATTGCAGTTCAAGTAATGTTCGACTTAGCTGTTGTTACCTATAATTCTTATCGCTGTCTTCCTGTCACCATTTCACTCAAAAAGATCAAGTTTACTGGCCACTTAATAGAGATAAAAAAGCAATAAATAATGACCTTGCAAAAGCAAAAGGGTGGTGGCAGCCGCTTAAAGGAGGTGGCTGTTGAATAGAGGACGTATCAAATACAGAATGTTAGTGACAAATAATTTGGGACTTTTGAAAGTGGTGGTTTAATGAAGGGTGGCTGCTTAATAGAGGTCGCACTGTATTATATTATCAAAGTAGGTAGATGACTCAAATTAACCATTAACATTATTGATTAGATCTAGTAGGAGATGAGAATTGAGAAAATTGACTGGATGCCATTAATCAGTTTTAAGATGAAAACAGGCAACAAACAAAATTTGACCTTTTTAATACCCTTCACAATTATGATCACACTGTAGTTTTATACTATCCTACACTAACAACAAGTCATACCTACAATCAGTGTCTTGTTTCCCAGTGGGGGCTCCTGTAATCAAAGAAACCCAGTAAATTATGGGTACATCCCTTTGGCATGATTCGGATCAGGACTTGAGATTCCAAATCACTTTGATCATGATGAAGGGGTATTGAATGTTCTTTCCGAGCATGTGAGTACTGTGTTTTATTTCACAAGCACAAGCACAATGACCAAATTTGTCTTATGAGCATTGAGTACAAGAAGTGAGCACTTGGAGTTCTACTTGGAGCTACTTGGTAAATTTTCTGCTGCTCTGTTTTTTTTTTATTGAAGTGTGCCTACAAGTCTGACTGGTGCCTCTACAAGTTCCACAATGCGCAATGCTTTCAGTTCAACCAATCATTGCTATTATATGCCACGTTTGATGCAAAATTATGTCATGTTTTCACGTGTACGTCTGGACTATGTCTAGTAGCCTTTGGCTGTTAACTATCAGAATGTCTCAAGTTGAGGCGATTTAATGCCAATTTGAAGCCAGATCAAGAGGGATTCAGTACAATGAAGTAAAGCATTATTTTTGTACCAAACCATAGATGAAGACTGATTTATGAACTTTTGAGCAATTGCGCAAATTTCAATGAGAATTCCAGCAAATCGAGCAAGGGACAAATTTTGTGAGCACTTGAAAATTTGAGGAAACTATATATTTGCTACCCCAGGCCTACAATGCATCAAACAAACCATTCAATCTATTGTTAATGAGGATTCACTGGATAGATACCATAAAAAAATTGATAGATAGATTGACAGACAGATACACAGTTAGAGAGAGATACAGTTAATAGATAGACTTCTCAGATAGATACTTTATTAAGACTTTGGTAACCAGTGGGATGAATTATGCAAGATATCAATGATATATGTTTGTACAAAGTTAAAAGGTAACCATATTAAAATTCTTACCATGCCATCCCATAGAGTAGGGAAATGAGACTTCAAATAAATTATCATACTTGATTAATAACCTTTTCATAACATCTGCAAGTTCTGAAGGAAACAAAGCAGTGAACAATATTAAATAAATGAACCTGTTAACATTAGATACTATGAACAGGCTCACACAATAAAAATAATAATTTTGCCACAGGTTCTAAGAAATCTAACCAACACATTTGAATAGTAATCAAAGCACCAGACGTGATTCTAAATCTAAAGCTGTAACTGATACAAGTCAAACATATCTATTAGAAAAAAGAGAACACAGAGAACATTCACTACCCTTGTTAGTAAACTTTTTACCCTTAAATAATTCACTTAATTTCTAGAAATTTTGAAATGATTCATAATTAAATTAAAAAAAAGGATTTGCTTCAGACAAATCAACAAATCAAACACAAACAACCACATTTGACTACAATTCAAACACAGAGAAAAGATTTTGAAATATATAGGTTTTTTAACAGAATGTCATGGATGAAACAAAACAATGAACCAGTGTGATTTCAATTGAATTATTTTATGCTAATTACAAAACAAATCCTGGGGGAAGATTTCATGCTTGTCAAACATTACCTTTTTGTTCATGTTCTGTAAGGTCTGTCAGTCTGTAAACATGTCTCCTGGGAAGAAGAAGAACTTCATATGGCCATGTTGCCCTGACAACAAACACAATCAAGAGTAGAAGTCAATATTTATATAAAAGAATGTCACTCTCACCTGTCAGCATATCATACCAAAAATGCTTTGACAAGGAAATATTGGACATCATAGGACACCAAATTAAACTCTTTTTTTGTCTGATCTATATATTGAGAAGTATTCCCTAAATGTTGGCAAGATGGGTTTAGTTTCTGAGAAATTAATTATGTTAATACCAAAAATGTCTCTCCTAGCAGCTGCTGTATAAAAATAATGTCTCATGCCAACAGCACTACAAGTACTTGGTCTTAGCACTCGTTTTTTGCTGAAACTATTTCCAATAATTATCGACAGTTATAACGTACGTGATATCATGCTCTTGTTTTCATAAAATATGAATTTGACTTCATTTTATTGAAACATGGAATACTGAATAATGCCCTTGATTAATAAGAGCACTACATAATAATGAATTGTTTTTTTTAATTTTATCATCACACTGCAACTGAATTTTTAAACAGTTATTTTTCTTTATTTCTAAATAATTCAGAGTATCACTAGATTTTAGGAGAAGTTGTGCCATTTACAGAAAGACTTATTTTCACTGTTGTCATTGAATTAACATGCACAGTGTAACAATTCTTTGGATAACAACCAGAGAATTAATTGTCATTACCAATATGGAACTACCGCAATCCAGTCACTGTTCTCTACCACAATGCGAACCTGCAAACAAGTCAACTTTGACAATGACAATGAATACTTTTTAAATTTATTTCATTAAATCTTATAAAATACGTGAAATACATGTATTGAATAACTTATGAACTTTAATGAACTATTTATTTGAGTGCCAACTGTATCTAGAACTGATGCACTAATTGGGGACACTGTAAAGCGTAAAAGAAAATAATGAAATAAAATCATATTAAATTAAATCAAATCAGATCAATCAAATGTTAGTTTTTGTGGAGTGGGGGAAAACCGGAGTACCTGGAGAAAAACCTCTTGGAACAGAGTAGAGAATGAACAAACTCAGCCCACATACGACGTCAGGGCCGGGAATCAAACCTGGGCCACACTGGTGGAAGGCGAGTGCTCTCACCACAGTGCCAACCCTGCTCCCCATATTATGCACTCTTGAATGATTGGTTGTAGACATTCAGTATTTTTTAGCTTCTTCTTTGTGTTACTCTCTCTATTTTTTATTGACTGAATTTTTGTAGGCCACTGTCCACCTTGATTAGAGTTAGAAATCTGAATGTTACAATTTTTGTTTGTTTCATGTTAAATAAAAGTGCTATGAGAAATTATTGACAATATAATAACAATTTATTACAAAGAATAAAAGAGAACTCAAAATGGATGGAAATGTTAACCACAAAATAAGAGAGAGAAAGAAGGGCATATGGCTACAATTCCTTGTCCAAGCTTTCTTATGTTTCTAAAGATCCACTGGCAATGCCTGCCAAACACCTGCATTGTGTGTTAATAAGGTCAGAATTGTCTAAGACTGTACAGCCTACAGCTGTTAATTTTGAGGAACATTACAAGGGTAGTAAATAAAAATATAACTTGACTCATGGGATGTTCCTGAACAATATCTTTCTTTGATTCAACTTTACTTCCTTCTATAAGTTACTTCCCTCTTCCCTGCTTTTCCCCTTCCCTACCCTTTCCTCCAAATTCTGAGATTCCAAATAACCTTTCGTGGAGTAGGTAGGGATAATTTCTGTTTACTGCAGAGGAGTATCGGACAAACCTTTTGTTCAGCCTCAAGTCTTGCATACTCAACAAGCATTGGCACTTTGTGCTCAATTAAATATTCCTTCTGTGTGCGATCCTGTACACAAAAAATGTTTACTTACAAGTAAATGATTGATCTTGCAGTCTCACATTCAGGCCTTGTTTTCCACCAAAATGGATGCCTGAGATCCTAAATGCAAGCATGGCTCGACGTTGCGACCTGTGGGGTCGCCAATGCGACTAGATTTTATTCACTGGCGACTAAGTTTTCACGCCTGGTCGCCAGGCTGGCCCCAACATTTTTTGATTTAGCTTTAAAATTTCTTATTGAGTTCAATACTCTGATACCTTCGTGTTCACGTATGAAGCCGATGAAATCGTTTGTTGAGGTTTATTAAAAGACCTTTAGTGTATTATATTTTATTTTTTCTTGAAGATAATTTTGGCGACTAGAATACTTGTCCTGGCGACCAAAAATGAAAACTTGGAGGCCAGGAGGCCCCAATATTTTTTTCTGAAAGTCGAGCCCTGGCATGGCAGTGGACTTATACTATTTTAGAAAACAGTCCTAAGAAAGTACGCGCGCTGATTGGTTAGAAATCGTGTTTCTATAACTCGATAGAAACACAGAACTAGCACGAGCTGTTGACGTAATGATGACGCGAGCAAAGAGAATTTACATTTTGATAATCAAAGCTAACAAGTTGCTTTTCTTTTTTTTCGTCGCGGTGTTTTCTAAAAGAAATAGAAAACATGTTCTTCGTGTTTCTATTGAGTTATAGAAACACTCGTGAAAGTTTGGGAGAACTCGAAAAAGCTGTGGAAACACTCGCCTGCGGCTCGTGTTCCCACAGCATTTCTCGTTCTCCCAAACTTTCACTCGTGTTTCTATAACTCGATAGAAACACGGTACATGTTTTCTATTTCTTAAATAGTAATCATTATGCTAGACTAAACTGGCAGTTAAATGCTGTTGCAGTATTTCTAAGTCCTGCATGATAACATCATTACATGGCATAATTTTTTTTTGTCGCAAAGGTGGCTGAATTTGTACAATGTCATGCCACTATCAATTTTTGCAACATACTGCTCTGGATGATCTAGTTTAATTTAGAAATTTGTGCTTGAGTTTTGGGAAATAAAATATGTCTTGAATGAGGACAAGCCTTTTCTCAACAACAACAATTATTCTTCTTTGAGAGAGGGCTCCTTTAATCTGTTAGACACAGTAATTAAAAAAGAAATTCTTTGCTACATTATTTAGTGGTATGCAGCTCTACAATTCTTTTTCACGTTTATATGGAAAAACTTATTTTCTAACCTCTGCTGCTGCTTCATTAGGAAGAAAGGAACTTGCCCATATCTGTAGGGAGGAAATTAATAGCACAATTACAATTACTTTGTAAGAAAAAAACATTGTTTTGACTCTAGGGCAATCTTTGTGATGGAATTACTTTGGTTTTGATTTACCTGCAGTCAGTTGAAGACGTATTTTATAATATTATGAATAAATCTTGCCACTGAGCTCACCTGGCAATGAGGATGAGGATTGGAGCAACCCATAACAGCACCTCTATTTTCAAAAATCTATCCACCAATTAAAAAAAAAAATGTTAACTATCATAATAATGAATTCAAGTCTATTGCTTTAGCAAGGTAAGATACAACTGACATAACTGTAATGGTCTAGGGTGTGGTTAAATGGACGCACCTTTGCACCCCACCTTCCCACTCCCTCAAAACATTATTTTTGCTACTGACAACAACAAAATTAAAGGTGACGCAAAAGATGGAGTACTATCCTAAATACAAGAATCTAGCAGAATATATTTTACAGGAATTTAAAGATTCACTTTTTAAAGGATGAAATACAATTTGACATGAAATTTAGAAAAGGGTCTGCTTTGGTAGGCATTAACAACAATAATATTATTCTAAGTAATACTTGTAGACCTGAAAGAGAAACACAACAAGACTTCAGATTTAGAGAAATGACTAAAACACTTGAGGAGTATAGTGCAGCTGTGAACAACTGAGCAACTATGTTAAGTGCAGACTAAAGCAATTAGACTCATGGAATATCTTGTTGTTTCACTATAAAGACAGTTATATGACCCCTATGAATAAATCAAGCTCTCAAATAACTGGATAAATCAAATGAGTTGATTAAGTGAAATTCGCTCCGACGAAGGGCTAACGCTCGAAACGTCAGCACCTCCCATTTACCTTACGGTGGTATAACTTACTTAATCAACTCGTTTGATTTATCCAGTTTCTCTTGTTTTGATTTCCCACAGACGCAACACCAGTTTCTTTAGAAACTATCCCCACAAGCTCTCAAATGGTCAGGTGTGAGCTCCAGAGCAAGTGGGGAAAAATAGGAGCTCTTTCTCATCCCCTCTTGCTTATGCCACCTCTACGCCTCAACTTGCTATAAATTTTTGTTTGCTACCAAATTTAAAGATTCTGGAATAGGCTAGTTTGGGTTGAAAGTGAAGTGCATAGGCAATTTGATAGGTCAGGCATGAATGTCACTTTTACTGGGTACAGAAAGCACAATTAAGGAATTCTCACCTGAACCCATCGATACTTAGCACCAAGTTCCTGTGACTGTTTGATCCACTCCTTAATGACTTCCATTATTTCATCAATTGACATGCAAGGGAGTGTTACATCAGACCAGGGATGGAAACACATCACACGGCTAACAACAAAAATATCAGTGATAAGCAAACACTAAGTTGCCAAAGATAGATTCTTGAATGCTTTCATTTGCTGCTCAAGATTGATATTCACAGAATTTGCATCACACAAGCTCAGGGGTTTTTACTGTAAAATTGGTGAGATTTACAGGCCCTGAAAACAGTTGCATTGATACATGTGCATAATAGATATCATCTGGTACTTTGCTAAACATTCTTTATTACAACTGTGCATGCCAGCAGTCCTTAAGCCTCTAAAAAGAAAGTGCTATTCATAATGTGTAGTTATCTTAATCTTTAAAATCACGAAAGAGCAACAATAAACTGCTAAACAAAAAGATTAATATGCTTTGAGTACTATTCATTCACCAATATTAGCTATAACTCAAATACAGGTTTAATATTGTACCAGCTTAAGTTTCATAATCAAATAATTATTAGAAAAAACCTGAGCTGGTCACGAATCACAAATTGACAAAATCTACTGGTAAAAGTCTATTTCTTTTTTTAATTCCTGAAATTTGATTTGATGCTAAGTGTGTTTTTTTGGGGGAAATTGTCAACAAGGTAAAGCTAAAAGATGGCCCTGGAATGAAGTTGAATGCCACTTGGCATAGTTTAGTCATGGGCCACCTTTCAGGTAGTTGTTTAGCTGTCAAGTGCTAGTACTATTTTGGATGAATGAGTCTTCTATATTTAGTATTTTTGTTACAATTACAATTACAATTACAATAATAATAATAATAATAATAACAATATTATTATTATAAATAAAAATAAATTAATATAATATAATAATTAATGTTAAAAATAATAGAAACTAGGGAAGCTAAAAAGAAGTCTAAAACCTACTTACAAATAAATAAAATTTTGCTTAATGACATAGAGTCTCAAAGTTAATTATTACAAAGCACACAGTTACTGCAGCCATCATCAATTACCGGTATGTCAGTCAGGTCTGTTCTCCTAAGTTTAGTCTTAAATCTGTGCAGACTATCTTCAGTAAGTAACTCTCTTGTAAGTTTTGACCAGAGGAAAGGGCCATAGTATCTTATCGAATGCTTTCCATATTTAATCGTATTAAAACGACGCATATTGAAATCCGAGTTTCTTAAAGAATATCTCCTATTACAGTCTGCTTTCAAAGTAAAAAGTTCCTGTATTTGACTTGGACGTAGATTCTTCTTCGCCCTGAACATGAGGATTGCAATTTCCTGAAGCCTTCTATTAACCAGTGAAGTGAGTTCAGCCAGCCTCAGCAGCTCATCATTGCAAACTGATTCATTATTAAAAACTACTTTAAGGGCTCTCTCCTGTAATCTTTCAACTTTACGTTTGTCTGAGGCTCTGCAGAAATGCCAAATAGTACTGCAGTAGGTCAAGTGGGGCAATATGGCAGCTTTGTAAAGTTGTGATTTAGCATGAGTGGGTATAAGCTTATAATTAATAGACATCTTAAAACTCCTATCTGTTGGCTAGAATATTTTACAAACGGAACTAATGTGCCCACTAAAATTAAGTTCAGAGTCCAGGAGTACACCAAACAATTTGATAGATTTCAATTGTTCTATGTTACTCCCATCTACATGCCGGTTTATATTATTTGCCTCAGTTCCAGGACCCAGTAACATGGATTGATATTTCTGAACATTTACTTGTTGCAGGTTTTCCTTGTCCCTTCAACAATGCTAGCAGACGAGCCTGAGGCAAAAATTTGGTGATCGTCAGCATACGTAGAAATTTCCTCCTCAGTTACATAAGTGAAATCATTTTGAAATGAGTTAGACAAGAGGGGACCAAAACGAGGATCCCTGAGGACAACCTCTTATTGCATTTTTCCACTGACTATTCACAGAGCCCAATTTGACCCTGTTTTGTCTGCGAGAGAAACACAAGCGCAGAAGGTTGAGGGCAGATCCTGAGAAGTTGTATGATTCCAGTTTCTTAATAAAAGTAGTGGTGGGCTTACAGAGTCAAATGCCTTACTCATATCTGATGATAATACTTTCACACTGGTCTACTGTCTAGATCCATCTTCCATTTCTCAACTACTCTCATTAATGCGGTATCGCACCCATTATTCTTTCGATAGGCTGTCAAGCTGTTGCTAAGTTTAGGATCCATGTACTCCGTAAACTGCTTTCCCAGTAATTTCTCAAACAGCTTATCAAGGGTTGGTAGAATTGTAATTGGTCGGTAATTCTTCATTTCTTCTCTGTTATTAATCTTGTAGACGGGTACCCACTCCCTTCTCTTCCAATCAGATAACCATGTCCTTTGTTCAATGCTATAGTGTTGAAAATCCTGGTTAGTGAAGGAGCCAATTCCTCTAAATTTTAAAATTCTGGGTTGCATGCCATCATATCCAGTTGGATGTCGGCTGTTTCACCTACACGATGATTCGCCTACACTTGAGTCGATTCGCATACACATTCTGAGACGTTTCGCCTACATTGAAGTCGATTCTCCTACAACCCAATACCCTAGAAAAGTAAATTAGTATAGGAGAATTATCACTTTTAGCGACTACAGTTTTACTTGCCTCATAGTTTGTTTGCGTACCTGAATGCAAATTCCAATCTTTGTGTGTGTTCTGATCTTTGCAATTAAGAAAATACAACTCTTAGTTCCGTTACAATTCTAAAGTTGTTGCGAATCCCTACTCCCTGCGCTGAGCGAATGCTTTGCATGGTCCATTAAGATGAGCGCCTTGCCTAAGTAGTTGGTCTGCATTTTTTCTCTGATTAGAGATATCATCCCAAAGTTCAAAGATTTTAGCTTGGAGCGACCTGGTTAATGCTAATGTTGTTTATGTCTTTTGTTAAAATAAACTGATTTATTCTGTTAAAAAAAATAAAGAGAAAAAATCACACCTACCTTGCGCGAGGCACTAATTAGCTCTCATTGTCAAGACAGTCACAAGTATAAACAATAGAAGACTAATAACAATACGGAAAAAAGTCACACTTTATACCTTACCCGAGCCATATAAGTCTGCGCGCTGTTTTCTTGTCTGCTTTGGAGAAAATTAATCCGATAACACACATATACCATTGAGTTAAAGTAAACTTTATTCTTCTGTTCTATGAGGCAAGTAAAAGTGATAATTCTCCTATACTAATTGACTTTTCTAGGGTATTGGGTTGTAGGCGAATCAACTTCAGCGTAGGCGAGACGTCTCGGAACGTGTAGTATATGCGACTTGACACAAGTGTAGCTAGGCAAATCGACTTGTAGGCGAATCATCCTGTAGGTGAAACGACCGGCTACCAGCCAGTTGCTTTACAAGTATTAAGATTTTCAAGGGCATCCTTCACTTCATAATAGTTTACAGGTCTGAAACAAAAGGAATCATTTGATTGCTCCATGTAGGTAGAGATGAGATGTGGACTACCTTATTAAATGAAATTTTCGCAACACGTTAATTTCGCGATTTTGAGGCTCGCATATTTCGCGACACCTTAATTTCATGATTTTGCGAAAATTTTGCTTTTGGACTCACTTTAATTTCGCATTTTTCAGTGAGACACACTTTATTTCTTTGTCAATTTTATTTAACATGTCCCTGAATTTGATCAAACAACTTAATCAACAATGTCCAAATGAACAGAAACGCAACTGATTATGTAAACAGTAACAAGAAAGCTGTTCTCAGTGTCTACAAGGCACGGTTTGTAGTTCATGCTTGAATTTCAGTCACACTTTTAGTGGTCAATTGACCTCATTATCCATGAAAATTGAATATTCCTTTCTGCAGACTCCAATGAGAAAATGTTCCCGTTTTGTTTCACGACTGATGCTGTTTAATTGTTTGCGTTAATGTCTTGATACGGATCAACAGGTGGTAGCACTTCTTTTCCATTGAAAACATCCTCTATTCTGGCTTTTTCCCATCCTTTCAAAGCATAAACCTTCCTAAGGACTGGTGAAAAAGTTATACAATTCTACCAACCACGTGGCATGGATTGGTTTAAGGACCGATAGTTTGAAGTCAATATCGACATCTTTAAAATTGATTCCACTTTCCACTTGTTTCTGGACTTCTGCTGAATACCACGTCGCGAACTATTTCTTGCAAAACGTCTTGGCTTTTCCGTTGAGCGTTAGATCCAAAGGTTGAAAAAATGGGTCATGTTAGCTGGGACAGAAATGACTTCTATATTCAGCAACGAGACTTCGAGCAAACCTTCTGCATTTTCTGGCCTCTGAAGACATCCCAGACAAGTAAGAATTTTTGAGATTGCGGAAGACCCACTTCCTTGCGTTTTTTCACCAAGTAGGGATTGATTACAGAATTAATTAGGCCAATTGTTTCTGCCTCGCTTGAATAGTGCTTTGGTTTTGGCTGACACAAAAGCTGAAGACTAAAGTTCCGAGGGAGGCTAGCCTTAGTTTTACCCTGGTATATAATTTGCAATGGGAGAAATTTGCCAGACAAAGAAATAACAAATGTTAAAGTGATGTTATGCTTATCTGTACCAGAACGGAATAGGACCAGAACAGTACCACAGAATAGTTCCAAATGATTGTAAAGTCGCTTTTTTAATCATTGACATAGTGTGAGTCACTTAATTTTCGCATCATGTTATTTTCGCGACATTTAATTTTCGTGTCACTTAAATTTCGCGATTTGTTTTTAAATTGCGAAATTCGCGAAATTAAGGTGTCGCGAAAATTTTATGTAATAAGGTACTATGCTCAATAAAATGTTCCTCAGTTAAATCATCTGCCTGCTCACCTCCTATTCTCTTGGCCATGGATGAGAAGTACTTAGAAAGATGCTCTGCCACTACTAGCCTACCTCTTTCCAGTTTGCCATAAATGGATAGATGTATTTCTCTTTTCCTATTGTCCTCCTTGTCCTTTCTAACCAAGAATGGTTTGAAAGTTTAAACAACTTTCTTTGGATTACTCTTCAGATCATGTAATACCTCCTTCCAGTACTGCTTTATGGCTATATACACCTTTGTTGTGTGGTCTCATTCCTCCATTTCCTCTTGAGTTTCAAGTTTTTCTAGTGTTTTGTTTTGGTTGTACCTTTAGGCACACTTACGTTTAGTCCTTATAGCAGATTTCCATGCTATAGTCATATAGGGAACATCTTTTGCCCTGACTTTCATTTTCTTCACAGGCAGATGTTCCTGCAAAATGGTTCTCAGAAGTTTTAAGCAGTAGTCATAACAATCCTCAACAGAGTCAAACATTTCTTGATCCAACATGCAAAGGTGCCATACTAAAGGTCTCTTAATTTCAGTTTGTCTTTATCAAGGTTCTTGAAATCTGGAAAAGTAATGACTTTGCTTTGATGGTACTTAATCGTTTTGGTCAGAATTCCACCTACCATCAGATGGTCACTAATTTCGGGATCATAAACACCACATTCGTTAAAGAGTTCAGTTCTGTTTGTCAAATTTGAATATGACTTCCAATAAAGTTTCTGTTGTACCAGTAATTCTTGTTGGCTTAATGACCAGGCATTCCAGACCATGAACATCCTCTAAATCACACATTATTTTTCCCTCTCTTTGATCTGGTCCGAGCATATTTAGGTTCAGATCTCCATTGATTACTATAAATTGCCAGGAAACAGCCTCAATCAGCTCATCCTCCAGTCTAGTATAGTAACTGGTCCCTAAAGCTTTGGGTGGCTCAAAAAGGCCACATACAGCTACTTCATGTTTTCCAAGGGTTGATTCACGTACCAATTAGGTCCAATTTGGTACACGTTTGAATAAAAAGATAACATGCATGATAATATTTAAAATTAGTGTATCTCTCAGTTAGTATGCACGCTGTGATTGGTCACTTTAGCGGGCCGTACTTCACTGTACGGCCCGCTTAAGTTTGTTTTGGTCGCCAAAATGACTCCAGAGATATAATAAATATCTTATTAACCTCGTTTTCTCGGTCCGTACTGTAAAATACGGATCCTCGTTTTTTCCCTTCGATTTATGGCCCAAGCGCGAAGGGAAAAAACTCGGTCCGTATTTTACAGTATGGACCTCGAACTCGATTAATAAGAGGTATTTAGGGTAAGATTTCCGTACAGGTCCCTACTTCATTATGCATTCTGTAACTATACTATTTCGTACTTCGAACACAAAAAATGTTTGCATGTGCATTACACCAGACAAGACAGCTTCAGCATGCATAATGAAGTAGGGACCTGTACGGAAATCTTACCGGTATTTAGTATAATTTCAGAGCTGAACACAGTGTTTCCAGTAATCTGATTGGTTGAGTGTACTCGCCATATGACGTTATATTCACCGCGCTAGGCGGTGAATATAAAGCAAAACAAAATGGCTGCCAGCAGCCGGTTTGTAAATGTTTCCGACGAGGAAATCTCAGAAATTAAAAGTAGTGCAGTCCCGAAAACAACGCAAAATGCAACAAAATATGGTGTTAAACTTTTCAAAGGTATGTCAGCCTCTTCCGTTGGGCTTATTATTTTACTTTGAAACTTTACAAACAGAAACAGTACCGATAACAACGGCTGAAACAGCTAATTAACTGTCGTAACTCTTAATTTACCTTACACAGAATGGTTCGCACAACAAACCGAATTCGAAACAGAGTTTGAGTGCATGGAAATCAAAGAAATGAACAACTGCCTTTCAAAGTTTTATTTATCAGCAAGACGACAAGACAGAAGCCATTACAAGAAAACAAGTTTGTTGTCAATCAGAGCAGCCCTAGATCGTTATCTACGCTCACCTCCGCTCAACAAGAAATTCTCAATTTGCGACGGAATTCAGTTTAACGAAGCAAATAAAGCTTTAAATTCTTACCTAAAACACCTTGCCAGTACCGGTAAAATTGCTGGGACAATTCACAAGAATCCCTTGACAGCCGAAATAATCCAAAAATTGTTCGAGGCGGGGGAATTGGCGAGTGCAGAGACGACAAATCCTCGCGCTTTGCTGCAAACAACATGGTTTTACGTTTCGCTCTATTTCGGTAAAAGAGGCAGAGAGAATCAGAGTGTTATGAAAAAAACCATGCTTCGTCTGGCGGTTACGGCCTCAGGTGAAGAATACTTTGAGCTCAACAAAGAAGAACCAGGCGCGGTGCTTTCCACCAAAAATCACTCAGGCGGTCTTGATGGCAGCGAGGACAACGCAAATGGAAAAATATTTTCAAACCCCGATTTCAAAAGGTGCCCAGTTCAGACCATCAAAGCGTACCTTTTTCATCTGAATCCGGAGGTAGATGCCTTATTCCAACGGCCCAAGGATGTATCTTTAAGGTTCAGTCCAGAAAGGGATAGTGTCTGGTTCGAAAAGAAAGTTTTGGGCCACAACACGTTGGAAAATATGCTGAAAAACATGACTCAGAGAGCCGGGATCCAACCGCATTTCACGAACCACTCTTTGAGGGCGACTACTGTCACTGTTCTTTCCTCAGTTAACGTGGAAACACGACAAATTAAAGCAGTGACTGGTCACAAAAGCGATGCAAGCATCAAAAGTTACTGCGAACGGCCTACCCTGCATCAATTTCAGCACATGTCTTCGGCGCTAAGTTCATTCATACAAGGAAAGGAAAATACGGCAACAACAGCAACCGCGTCCTCTCCAGCTTCAGAATCAACCGGTATTCGAGCCCCAAGCACTCCAGCTGAAATGATCGTTCCAACAAGACCAACCAGCATCTCTTCCATTCAAAACGACGAGAACGTCTTCATTTCCAACGGAGTTAACCCGAGTGCGATACTACCATCGGGCAACTTTCATGGATGTTCTTTCACGTTCAACGTAAACATCAACAAGTGAGCGATGTCTTTTTGCATCCAACAAACTTTAAGCTGCTTCCTTTTAACTTTTTTGTTCTAAAGAACTGCTTCGCTGCAAATTTAAGTGCAGCTAATTGACTTTTGCGTTGTCCACGTCGTTTGAAAGTTGACACGAAACATACGAAGTCCGTTTGAACTTTGTACCATGTGATTGATCAATTTCTCGTGCGCGGCCTCATGAATGGGACCCGCGCACGACCCATGTGACATTTAAACCGGAAATAAAATGTGTTGAATCCCGATTTCTCTGTTGTTCAGCTCTGAAATTATACTAAAACAATTAATCGCCTCAGGCTCAGTTAATATTGGCGAATATTTACCTCACCTTCGGCTCGGTAAATATTCGCCAATATTAACTTCGCCTTCGGCGAATAATTGTTAAATATTACCTAATAATGATAATAATTAACACTATTATCATTTCTTACCAAGACATTTCCCTTTGTATTCTTAACTACTCATTATTAATAATTGCCTAACTCAAGGGTTTCCATCAATGATCAATAATCTCTATTATAATCAATGCTACGTACACTACTTAACTACTTGTTTCTCTATAGACACCTACCAAGTCCCTTGTGCAGGCTCACTTCTGAGCAGTGGGTGAATAGGGGGACCTGCAAGCAGAGAAGAACACTGACTAGGGACATACCAAATTTATAATAATGTTACAGGTTAAATTTGAGTTCAGTATTCATAAATCATAAATATAAACAAAGAAATTACAAACCAATCTAGGTTAAATCAAATTTAACCTGTAACAATAACAACAAGTAATAATTACCTAGATATAATTCAAACTACAAGGTATGGTAAAGTGTTCTCCAACAAAATACTGGTAGTCTGTTCATAACTCTTCCAAAGAGGGTATCATGTTTTGAACTGATCTAGCCTACTAAGGATTTATATTTTGCGCCATAATTTTCTTGATGGATATTAGTCTTCGAGATTCATTTTTGTGCATGGACGAGCACAAATACAGTTGAACCCCTCTATCTTAAGCTCTCAAGGGAAATGAAAAATAGGTTGAGATAAGGCGGATTTAAGATAAGCAGGTTAGGTATGTTCTAATTGAATAAAATCTATTAAGCATTAATATGATGTACTGTCCTCCATTCTGTACTATTTAGTGTGACTTTTATTGCAAACAATATCAACAGAAAAAAAAGACTTAGTTTATTTAACTGAACCAATGGAACAATAACTCAATTGCTTCTGGACGAACTGTTAACACTTTCATACTGGGTCCAGTAGATACCTTGGTGATGCAAGGAAACTCTCAACAGTTGGCCTCAACAAGAACACGTAATAAAATTTCCAGCTGTGTTGACTCTTTCTTATATTTATATAAAAAAGACTGTAACTGACTGAAAAAAAAGTTCAAATCCAAGGGAAATGAGTTTGAGTTGGAGATACCAGGGAGTTTGAGGTGACTGCGTTTGAGATAGTTACTGGTAGGTTTACAGTACCAGACAGAAGTAACCTAACAGGGAACGCATTACTGGACGCTTAAGGAACGCTAAGGGAACGCTAAGGGAACGCTTAGGGAATGCTGAGGGAATGCTTAGGGAACGCTTAAGGAATGCTAAGGGAACGCTAAGGGAACGCTTAGGGAACGCTGAGGGAATGCTTAGGGAACGCTTAAGGAACGCTAAGGGAACGCTAAGGGAACGCTTAGGGAACGCTGAGGGAATGCTTAGGGAACGCTTAAGGAACGCTAAGGGAACGCTAAGTAGAACGCTAAGGGAATGCTAAGTAGAACACTAAGGGAATGCTAAGTAGAACACTAAGGGAATGCTAAGTAGAACGCTTAAAGATCGCGTTCTGCTTAGCGTTCTCTGTTAGGTTACTTCTGTCTGGTACTGTAACTGTACATGTATTGAACAGTAAATGAATAGTAGATCATTGTTAGTAAATACTACTCTTTAAGATTGTACATGTATCTTCCTTGCTCTGCATTAACCCAACAACAAAGTTTAATTCTGAAACTGGCTTAGGGGTACTTTTGCATTTTTTTTCTGGAATAGCAATTTAATGTTTGTTTTTAAAAACCTAAATCACAAAATTAATGCTAGAAGCAGTTTCAGAAAAGGGTACACATGGCTGCTGGTCATTCAATTTTGCCTGCATGAGCTACTTTCCCTTACACCTGCTTTTTGCTTCAGCTTCTTCACTGTGTCTTATAATTTGAAGATGTTGTAGGTTAAAATTAATTTCAACTAGGTCAAACTAGTTTGATTTTTCCCTTGTTTCAGAATATTGGAGGATTATAGAAATTAATCTGAAATAAAGGAAAAAAAATAAAACTAGTTTGGAACTATTTTGACCTGAAACTCATTGATACTGCAATTGATACTGTAGTTAGTTTTAGTCCTTTTAGTTACCTGGGGTAGGTGCTTCTTCTTGTAGCAGTGCTGGGAAGTCATTTTCAAATACATAAGTACTTTGATAGTCTGGGTTTTCCTGAACAAAAAAATAGCAGTTAAAGTGAATCACTATGTAGGACCTACATGTACATAGATTAGGTTAAGGAACCCTGGATCCACAAACACAACTGCATGGTTGAAACACATTATCAGGCATGATGTACATTATATATAAGGTACCAAAAGGTATAGCTAGCACCCTCACCCCCTTCACCTACCTAACCCCTGGATGGGCTGCTGAACAGTTATAGGTTTAGTCCTAAAGCAATATCAATGCATGGGGCCTATTATTTTATGAACCTTGTGGAAAGAGACATTGTCACATAACACATTGCCATCATTTTGGCTTGAAACCTGAACCTTCACAAAGGAGACCTGTGCAATCACAGCTCTGACATCAGAAACCTACTTGCTTTTTCCTTTTCACATGTAATCTGGTTGAATACCCAGAGTACCTTTTGACTCTGATAACCAGGGAGGGTGGTACTTCAGATTTAAAGTGGCAAGATTTTCCTGTTCTTAATCAACATTATAATAATAATGATAATAATAGCAATAATAATAACCATAATAACAATAATAATAATAATTAATCATATTAATAATAATAATAATAATGGTCACAATTCAAAGATGTGTGAACAAGAGATATGAAGGCATTTGTGATAGACCTAAACAACTGGGAAAGCCTCATCCAAGATTCCTCCTGCTGGAGACAGGAACTAAAATAAGCAAAACCTGCGCAAGGAAGAAGAGAAGCAATAGCAGGCACCTAATGAACTAAGAGCATCATGCAAAAAGAGCCAATAAACTCAAATTGGACTGCATAGCCACAGTAGCAACTGCTCCAATAGGAACTGAACAATTAGTTCTCTAGGTGCAGATCCATAATTGCAAGTGACTGACAGATGGTAATGTAATGATAGTAATGATAACCATAGCAATATAATGATACTGATAATAGTAATAGTAATAGTAATAGTAATAATAATAATAATAATCAAAAGCTTCAGAGAAGTTTAAAGCCAAGACCTTTACGGCAATACCGGTATATGACTGAAAAGAGACAACGTACCCTAACACCCTTCAAATTATGTCAACTCTAAGCTGTAGGCCTTCCATGTTCGTCAGGCCTTGACTTTTATTTTACAGAAGAAAATGACCTAAACGCACTTTCTCATGAGCTATAAGAATCTATTCAATCCTCACCTTGCCGCTAGCTCGCACAGTTCTAGGACAAAGTGGGTTTTTAGGGTCCCACCGTGGAATTTCATCCTCGCATGGCTTCTCAACTTGCCCTTTCCATGGTCTTTTCATGCGATGAGGAGAGACAAGGATCCATTCGCCACGGAGGGGGTTGTATCGTGTGTGTTGATATTCAGTTGGATCGAAGATACGTGCCTGTTTCGAAAGCGGAGAGCCTGTCTCCTCTGTAGCGCAGAGAGAGCCGTTTGTGTCCGCCATGTTGATTTTGATCTCGTGAGATTCACGGGAAGGGGTCTTGACAAACTGCGAGCCAGCGAGCCAGCGAGTTATGGGAGTCGAGCCAGCGAGTCATGCGAGTCATGCGAGTCATCATCGTCATCATGTGGACCATCATGTGAGCCATGCGAGACAGATTTCAGTTCCCAGTCCGTTTTCAATTCCTTTCTCCAGCTTTTGGCTATTTGACACGAGTTTTCGCTATCCTCGCTCTCCTTTCAATATAGTTTTGTTATCTGCCTTCATCTTTTCCATCTTTTGTTCAGGGAAGTTTTGTTTTGTTTTGTTGTCGTTAAATTTTGAGATTTGATGTTTTATTTATGAGTGTAGTCGCAAACGATTGAAAATTCATGCACTCATTTACATGCTATTACAGGTTCATGGCAAATGGACGTCTGCAAAGCCTCCTGGAGGCCAATAAGCGGGGATTAACACTACGTTTTGACCCGCTTGCTTCGAGAAATCTATGTTTTTATCGTTGTCTGTTTTTTTTACGTTAAAAACAAAGTTATTTTATGCTGACTCGCATGGCTCGCTTGTTGACTCGCATGGTTCGCATATTGACTCGCATGACTCGCATGTTGACTCGCATGACTCGCATATTGACTCGCATGACTCGCTGGCTCGCATATTGTACACACTCCACGGGAAGGTCCGAAGTTACTGAAACAAAACAAAACAGTCCCCACTCCACTCAAAATTTGGGAAAAATAGAAAGGAAAAAAAACAGAATAAAAGTGAGAAATACGCAAAAAAAGGAAAAAGATACAAACAAACGAAAAGTAGTGTAACCTTAAATGTTGAAGCACCTGTTGAAGCTGAAAGTGTACTTCAAAATACGGAATGATTTCCGCACAGGTCCCAACTTCATTATGCATGCTGTAGCAATACTGTTTCATTCTGCAATGACAAGAAATGTTTACATGTGCGAGTTACCCTAAACAATTCATCTGCTGCATGCATAATGAAGTAGGGACCTGTGCGGAAATCTTGCCCAAAAAACTAAAGGACTTACTGAAGACGATGAAAAGAATGATAACCGTACGCGTACTGTCTAGCTCGCTACTTTGAACTCTCAAGCCCAATTGGTTCGAGAAAATTCGTGATTTAATTTGCATATATCCGTAAGCTTTTGTTAACCGGTTTCCTCGTCTGTATACTTACCAACATTGGGGTAGCCGTTATTCCACCACCAACCCCATAAGTTAACGGTTACCTTTGGGTCGGAATCAGGTGATGGGTTCATGGTCGGAATATATACTCTGGACCTGGGAGGTCTCCACCAAACCCGATGACTTAACCGATGCATGCCTTTGTGTCGGAGTATGTACTTTGGACCTGGAGGTCACCACTAACCCGGCTTTACGGCTACATTTGGCTTCAAGGGAGTAGGTTGAAACCGGTACTATAGAACGGGAACCTCTGCCAAATAACACACCCAATATGGTCGCCAGCTGGAGATTAGTGGCGGGGGTGGGGGGGGGGGGGGGGCTTGGGATGTTTTGGGATCGCCGACTGAACGGGTAGCGGTGACTTGTACAGTTAAAATTTAGACAAATGCGCAGTATCTCATGAGAACGACATGCTTAAGTGCTTAAAAAGACGTTGTCATCTGCCATTGCTAATTTTTCCTTAACCTTTAACTGAGAGAAACATTTTTTGTGTCCAGAAACTATAATTTTATTTGAATTTATACTTGTTGGAAATTATTCAAACACTTAGCTTAAATTACAAATGACCTGACCCTTAAATAAATACCCAGACCTTCCTTATTGCCCCCGCAGGGTTCCGCGGAACCCGAGGAGGCACCCTAATGTTCCCCGCGCAAATAAGAAGTATCGTATGGTCGTAGTGTTAGTATGCGAAAATTTTCTCGATTTGACGAAAATAGGCGCGCACGGTGGTCCCGGTTAATTTTCAGCATGTGCGCCTGGCTCAGCAACCGCGCAAACTGGGTTTGGTAAGTTTGGCAACGAGTCGTCACGATTTCATTCCAAGCTTTCTTATTTGATTCCAAGCTATAAGATGAGTATTTTTATCATTGAGTATCACATCATTAACAAAAAGCTATTCAGCAGTACTGGAATTCTTTAGTTTTAAAGAACTTGATTTGTCAGACACAAATCAGCAACGTCGATCGACAGACTCGATTCAAACCACATCAGGAATAGCTCAAATATTTCAAAACCCAGTCAAAAACAAGAAAAGTGCTAACGTGAAATAACCGGGTTTTGTTCTATCTTAAGTTCAAGAATGTCACACTCGAAGCCAAAGCAGTCGTTCGTTGCGTTTCGTAGACGACACTTTATGAACTCGGTTTTCACTGACCCGGGCATTTATTCATGTGCAGTTGATGCTTTTTTGGAAGTGTGTACACATTTGTTTATGCCATATTTATCAAATTTGCCAGCTAAAAATGAGTTCACGGAGCTGCTTTTCAATACTTGCTCATATTACATCTGTTCGAGAGAAGACAATGCCTTGGTGAAGGAAATTCGCGAACCTGTATGGTCATACATCATTGACCACTGTAGTTCATTTGTAGCCAGAGATTGTAGTGCCTGTTTTAGTCAAATATTTGGGCAAAGAACACTTGGTAATATGAATGTAGATGAAGAGAGTCTTTTTGTGACTTTAAGAACTTTTGATTCTTTCTGTAACACTTGTGCAAAACTTGTGACTTCGAATAGCAAAATTCTTTTGACAGTAGTTACTGAACATGGATTACAACACTTGGGTTTAGATAAAAATATGTGGCCCCAGTATGTTACTGATGTGCATACAAACCCAGGACAACTGAATTGTGTCACCTGTAATACTCGCACTACTCGGCCTGTTTTGAGTAATGTATCAAACTCTAAATTCCTGTTTATTGAATTCCCTCCTGGGTTGATGAAGGACATAAATGTCTTTGAGTTGATTGAAATTGCTGGAGTTCATTACAAACTAAGAGGTGTTGTGCATTGTAACAATAACCACTTCACTTGTGCTGTTGAACGTTATAGTAAATGGACTTATTTTGATGACCTTTGTTTTAGTTTAAAAGAGTTTGCAAATTTTTCTTCAATGCAACAAGTTTATAAAGAAGGGTGGTTTTTCACAATTTATGAGCTGAGAGAAATGGAAATACAGTATGAACAAGATGAAATTTTCCACTGCACACCAGAAACATCTGCAAATTACAATACATGTATGAACATGAAACCTAATGCTAGGCCAAGAGTTGCATGTGAGTCAGGTGCAAGAGAAATATTGGACAACTCCCTCATGGTAGACCTAGAGAATACTAATGATGCTAAAATCAGTAATACTCTATCATTCTCAGGTGCTAAAGTTGTGCACAATCAGAAAAAAAAGAAAACAAGGAAAAACGTTAATTTTACAAGAAATAGAAAAAGAAAGATTCCACAGAAAGAGGCAATTGCAAACATAACAAAGAGAAGTAAGAATTCTGATGAATCTGTGCAACCTTCTAAGAATTCATCAGTTTACTTTTCTGAGTTTCAAACAAATGAAGATAACAATTTAACCTTACTATCACCCTTTGCTGATAATGTTCATGATAAGGATGACAAACCTTTGATGAACGAAATTGATTTTAAATATCCAACAGCATATAATGAGGAACTTCATCAGCAAAATCATCCAAGGAAAATATGAGATTTCATAATGCATTAAAATTTACAATTTATCAGTGCTGTGTCTGTCATGAAGCCTGGCCTTTGAAAACAAAACCAAAGAATTCTGCAAATTACATTTGCTCTCAGTGTGTGCATGACAAAAGTTGTTCCCAAAAAATTTTCAGCCAATAACTCTATGATACCTTCTCCAGTTCCCAAGGAGTTACAAGGCTTGACACAATTTGAAGAAATGCTCATTGCAAGAGCATTTCCTGTTATGCATGTGTACGCAAAACCAAGGGGTGGTCAAAGAGCATATAAAGGCCATGTGCTTACTTTGCCTTAGGATGTACAACAACTTGCAGAAATACTTCCTAGGTGTCCAAACGATTTGCCTGTGATTATTTTTACTGTTAATGGTAAAGATAATTTTTCATTGGATTTTGTAGTGAGGCGCAAAAAAATTGAAAGAGGCACTTTAGTGGTTTTGAAACTGGTAAAAATGCAAATGGGGAACTAAACAATCCTTTGTACAAAATTGTGAAGATAGATAGAGAAACTTTTGCTAATTTGCCAGAAAATGACATCCTTTCAGATGTTATGAGAGTAGAGGGTGAAGAAAAATCAGATGAAAATGAAGATGTGGATATTGACACTGGACCAGTTCATTTTGAAGATGATGAGAAAGTTTATAATGCAGAAACTGAAATGAATAGCTTTGTTCCAACCAACATTGACTCCAAAAAGGAAAAAGAAATTATTAATGAACAATTTCTTCATGTTCCACAATCATTCAATTGGGATATTGGTGATGAGCCATTGAATGAATTTAGTTGTCAATTCTTAGTATCAATAGCTTTTCCAACTTTATTTCCGGATGGAAAAGGTGATCCAACCAATAATGCAGTTTTTTGATACTTTGACCAATACATCTCAGTCATTTGCAGCTAAAAGACACTTCAACCTTTTCAACATCAAAGGACAAAAAGGATTGTTCTTCAAACAGTTGACTTTCACTGCATCGAAACAATGTGAAATCCTCCATGCAGAAACACCCTGTTCCTTTTTCATCAATTTTGAACGTCTTCCAAACATACTGAATTTGACTTGTGACTATAGTTTTCAATTCTTTTTTCGCCAGGTGTTTTAACCACGTACTTCAGTTATTGTTCTGTTTTATTCCAAAGACATTTTGCATTGCCTTACATTATTAACCAATTCATGTTGTTTTTGGAAGAGCCCTTTAATTATTGTTCCCTTTTACTGTAAGGACATTTTGTATTGCCTTATATTTAACAAGTTCATGTTCTTTTTACAGAATATTACATTTTGAATGCTGTTATACGCAGTATTAACAAATGCTTTCATAACTTTTCATCGTTATAACGACATTTTTCATAGTTATACTACCTTTCTATAGTTCGTTAGAAATAAATAATTAAAGATCGTTTTGTTGTTTAACACGCGTTCTATTACATTTGCCTTGTTGATTGAACTCAGTATGACATGTTAAAATACCATTGCCCATCCTAAACACGATATGTATGAGGATTTCCATTAACAACAAGGAATTTGCACTCACAAACTCTCAAACGAAAACTACAATTCAAAGGTTCATAACAAATACATGGACAACCACATGCAGTCTTCATTCAGTTTTTACTAGGTCGGGGGCAGATTTAGTGACAACTATGACTAGTAATTATTTCCCAAGTTCAGAGGCCGAGTATACCGACATGGTCTGCGGACATTCCCTTAAGGGGTAATTCCGTGGTGTGTTCAGTTGTGTAATGTCTCATGTTGGCCAGCGGTGTGCTGGTTCGACAAACTCTGCATTAACGTGTTTTATGAGCTCATATGGCAGTTTTACATGTAAGAATATTTTCTCTACATTGGGCCTATGTTAGTGTATTATATGACCCTCGTTTCTTTTTGACTGTTTCGGCAAATGGTTCACCACTCCCCCCCCCCGACCCCTGGTAAAAAATTGCCCGTAAGCCTGTGATCATAATTAACAATTATTCGCCGAAGGCGAAGTGATTATCGAGGAATATTCACCGAGACGAAGTCGAGGTGAATATTCACCGATAATCACTGAGCCTGAGGCGAATAATTGTTTTAGTATAAATACGCAGGTGATTATTTCAAAAAAGAAAATAAAAAGCATTATACAACACGAAAAAATTTTATTTCATCAAAGGCGCGCGAACGACTGGCAGCCATTTTGTTCGTCGAGGTGATTATCGGCTGATAATCCGAGATAGCGAACCAATCAGAGCGCGCGGTTTTGTATAATCACCTGAGTATTTCTACTAATGCTCATTAACTCCAGGTTTGGAGGAATGGAAAGGTCGGAAGCACTAGCCATGGGGAGCGCTAACCCCAAAAAGTCTTTAACCGAGATCTCCAGAAATGTAGTTTTCTTGTTGTTGTAGTTTAGTCACCATGAGTAGTCCTGAGTCCTTTCTTTGGAACTTGTAACGGTCCGTACCTGAACCAGGAGAACACCAACGAATATAAGACAGTTGCCATTGACCTTCTGCTCAGCCCGTAAAGCCAGTAGTTTTCCACTTGGATCTGCTGTCCGTTGTGAAATTGTAATGATTACTTTTGGAATTAGTATGCGAATACGTTAGCTTCTCACGCTTTTCGTCCTTGCGAGCGCAGAGAGAAGCGGCTAGCACTGTATTCGCAGTTTCGAAAACCAATGCCGAATTTTTCTTGGTTGCTTTCTACGCAGCAACTGAGAGGTCATTCATTAAAACCTAATTTTAACAAAGGACCTTATAAAATGGGGAAATTTAACTGCTACGGAGTGTCTCCCCTTCTTAAAGGGATCTCTATGAGGGCCCGTTCTGGTCAAAATTACATTAATTATTTTTACTAATATTGAATTAATAAAACGTTTTGTTCAGTTATTTTTGTGGTGTCTTATAAATAATTATATCTACTCTTCGAATTATTTTTACATATTTTACATTTTGTTTTGTAGTTCTTTTAAGTCTGGAATTAATTTTACCTGTCCCAGATTTTTCCATTCCTTTCATCAATTATTTTTTCCTTTGCACGAATTTCTTAGCAAATCCCATACGCCATTGCGGGCAGAGTGGAATCCGTTAGCCATTGCTCGCTCTTGTTCAATATGGCGACTGGTGTATCGAGCTCTAGTGGAACGATTCTCAGAAGGATGAAATTATCAGAATTGCAGAAAGAGCAATCGAAACTATAACTCAACTTTCAAAATCGTGGGAAGATCAAACCCTGCTCCTGCTCCAAGTAACTCGCGCTCACAAAACGCCGTCGATGAACTTCATCGCAGATTTCCAACTGCATGTTCAAGATTTTTTAAAGGTTCAAGGTTATACGTCTTGCGTCGTATCCTTCTCGGCGTCCCACTGGAAAAAAATCTTCCCACATATTGTCACCTGAGATCCAATCAACATGTGACTCTTGAATCAAGTAATGGTTTTAATTTTCAACTTTCATTTGAACAGTGGATCTATTGAAAGGAGTAAGTTAATTAAATGAATTTTTCCTTATTAAATTCACCCATAGCAGAGATGCTTGACCTATTTTAACTGTTGTTATTGTGGATGCACTTTCCCTAGAGAAAACAGTGCAGGATAATTGAGTTTACTACTTGGCTGTTTTAAGAATTTGATATGGGATATGCATTAATTTTTTACACAAAATATCCATACCTTCTTCACCATGAGTTAAAACTTCTACCCTGCTAACACTTCCCTTCCAGGACAATTTTATCATAAATTTCACAAACTCCACTACCTCTAGTATCATTCATGGTTCTTGTTTTTGTTCCTGTTTGTAGTCCCCTTTCTGTTGAGTTCAGTTTTGTTACATGTTCAAGATGGTGACAATTGTAATTTAATATTTACAATAACAGTTTGAAGTTTGTTACAAACAAAGGAATAAAGAATGTTGGGAATAAAGTTCAGTGTTTACTCAAGGATAAACAACTTCAGTGGGAGAATTATCTAATGCCTACATCCACGTATCTTCCATCTGCTCATTATGCTGTCAATGCTGCTTACTTTACATGGTCTAAAATTCTACCTGGATAAAGAATTAATTAACTCTACACATTGCTTGAAAATGTTGACTTCACAATTCTCATCATTTTGCAGTGGACTTGGCATTTGGGTTACCTGTTAGTCAGTTAACTAAGTTGTTGGAGGGATAAAATTAACCTGGTAATCTTCTTCTTCAACTAACAGTGCACCCTCTAGATCCATTCCACTGTTATAAATTTCTTATGATGAAAGCGCAGTGTGCCAAGAATGCATGTTCTCTAGCATTCCCTGTTCCTACATCTGTAAGAGTGATTGGTGGTTTCAGTTGAAACTGGGTGATTGTTTATTTGCCAAATAAACTCCTTGAAAGATCTATTGATCCTGGGAAAATAGACATGGTGAAGGCTGAATAAATGCACATCATGTGATAATTATGTCAAGAATGCTTTCATCTTCCATTGCCTCAAAAATATGCGCACAAAAGGCAAGCACCCCATAGTAAACATCTCGATGAGCTCTTTCAACTCTGGAGTTAAGCACTGAGGATCCAGTGATGATGGTTTCTCTGCCCTCTCCACGGTGTTCTATCATGTATTGGCCAACATAACAGTTTTCCATTCCATAGTCACAGCAAACTCGTGAAGGTAGTCCCCACTGTTCCACTCCATTTTGGGACAAAGAGAGCACTGTATCAGCCTTGTTGTTGTTGCAGCAGGAAACATAAACTAGCAATCTGGTCTTGTAATTGATACACAAACATGAGTGATCGATATGTATCGTATTAGCTTCCGCCCAGAATCTATGTGCCAAAGGCCGTTAAAGGTTGGAATGAAATATTTTTTGTGATGTATCGTCATTCTCCATCGTAAAGCAGTACCAATGGGGTCAATACGGCGTAAGCACTCACTTACTCTCCACCTTTGAATTCTTAAACCACGGCTTCTCAAAGCACCAATGAACCTCCTCCTTCCCATATTAGGGGTGAGGGGGCCTTTATGTGAGTTACATGTTACAATTGCAAAAATCTGATCTAATTCATCATCTGTCTGAATATCGTTTAAATTCATCACTGAGCCCAAACTCCCTGCGTGTTCGCTGGATGGTAGAAACACTCACCTGCAGCATGTTTGCTATTATTTTTGCCAAGAGAAAAAAAGTGAGCGCAAGTGTTCCAGCTGGTCCCTAGAGATGTCATAACGTCTCAGTCTACGTCCAAACTGCGTTGTTGTCATAGATGTAGAGTAGGCAGTGTCCTGATCAGAATTTTCAGCCTGCTGTCTACTCTCTGTCTCAACTGGAAACATGTTAATCATTTGAGCCACAGATTCGTTTTAATTCTGAAGGGGTGCTTGTAAAGTACTTGTTGGTAACCCTGATGGGTTGGGGTCACCTCTTTCCAAGTCAACTATCAACAAATATAAAGTCTCTCTGGCATCTAGTAGATGATATCTTGCATCAACTAAAGCATCCGTTGTTAAATTTTCATTCCCAGGAGTCATGAAAAGCCGAAACACTGCCTTCAAATCTTACAGAAAATAACGAAAACCGCGCTCATTTCTCTTTCAAACAACAACGCTTCTGGCCGCCATCTTGGAATTACCCTCAGGGGCAGTATGGAATTCCACTCAGCTCGCAATGGCGTATGGGATTTGCTAAGAAATTCGTGCAAAGGAAAAAATAATTGATGAAAGGAATGGAAAAATCTGGGACAGGTAAAATTAATTCCAGACTTAAAAGAACTACAAAACAAAATGTAAAATATGTAAAAATAATTCGAAGAGTAGATATAATTATTTATAAGACACCACAAAAATAACTGAACAAAACGTTTTATTAATTCAATATTAGTAAAAATAATTAATGTAATTTTGACCAGAACGGGCCCTCATAGATCTCCAGATGGCTGGCGGGAATCAAGCGTCCACATTGGTCTGTGACCAATTTTTGTAGCGCGGTTTGTTATTGAATTCGCTAGCTTAAGAGCCCACGGTAACCCTCTTGAGTAGCTCGGTCAGTGGATTCCCGTTGATGCATGCGTGTTTCCGTTAAGGAGAGTGGCCAACATGGCGCTCCTCAATCAAAAAGCGTTTGAACGCAAGCTGCAAAACATGTCATCCACGCAGGACAGCATACAGACGGTTTCTCTCTGGATGATCCATCACAAAAAACATGCAGATGATATGGTGGCAATATGGTCTGATCAGCTAAAGAAAGGTAGCGGCACGTTTTCTCCATTACCTCGATTTGATCGGATGGGTTGGGATTTTTAAACTGCCAAACAGAATCCCGGTTGGCGTACTTTAATTTTGCAACTTTTTACCCTTTTTATGTCATATGTTTCAGCTCCAAAGGTGGATCGGAGGCTAATTCTCTTCTATCTAGCTAATGACGTGCTTCAAAACAGCAGAAAGAAAGGCAAAGAATTTTCATTGGCATTCACCAAGGCTCTTCGCGATTCCATGCTTCTTCTTTGGTGAGTATATTTCAGATTCTTGCTGTGATAATTTGTTTCATGTGGTTAAGGATTTGCAACAACCTTCTTTTTTTACACATGTAGTGACAAGAGTATCAAAGGAAATGTCGAAAGAGTCATTAAAATTTGGGAAGAGAGGAAGCTCTTCGAAAAAACGTATTTGGAAAGTCTCCGAAGTCTGCTTGGTATGTCCCTTCGATTAAAATTAGATATTGTTCTTCGTTAATTTTACGACAATAATTTGGCTAACATTAAATGGATGCATTTTCGATTAGAGCTAGTAAGTAATATTGTATTTCTTGACTATTAGCAGTGCAAAGAACGTTTTTGGCAATATGTCAATAACTTATTGACCGCTGGTTTTGTTTGGTATAGCATGCTGCTGTAATCTGGAGTAACATTTATTAGTGTTAGGGCTACTTATGCTGTGTTAGTTTATTTTCTTTTTTCGCTTCCTCCTTCATCTGTAGTCGTTACTGACTTTAATTTGTTTACTTTGTTCATTGTTTGGCTAAAATATCGCGATCACGTTTTGTGGCTGGAGCATTTCTCTGTAGTTTTCTGTCTGTTTAGTAAGTGGCAAATTTTTCTGGTGGTGAAAATTGAAAAAGTGGTCAGGTTTCCATATCGCCTCATATTTCATTATGTATTCTGTACCTGAATTGTTTGGAGGTAATGCAAATGTTTTGGAAGAACAAAACAGTATGGCTGTGGCATTCATAATGAAGTTTGGCTGATATGGAAATCTAGCTGAAAAAATTATTAAGTCAAAGGTTAGATATGGATCCAAAACTCTTCCCTCCAAGAACGTTTATAACAGATTTCATACTCAAATAGTGAAAGTGATAAGGTTTATCTTGCAACAGAGGTACACTGGAAACATTGATGGTGGATTTACAGCTTCAACAGAAAAGTGCAAATGGCCAAGGCTCAAACTGTGTGTTAAAGGGCAAATCATATGTCTTTGTTTCTGAGGGAATGTAATTTTCTTGTACATTTTTGGCAACCTGTAGTGGAAAAATATATCATTGTTTGATTATCTTGAAGCAGTAAAATAAAATGTTTATTGCAGCCGGGTTCTCCCAAGAATTTGAAGTAGAGGGAGAATAACTTTGAGTAGGCGGCGAACAATGCCGATAGAAAAACGTGGTGTGGTTATTAATTTATTATTATTTACTTTGAGTAGCTGGCACGCCAAGGACGACTAGACAGCGAATTTCGCCGGCCGCCGGAGCTTACGGAGAACTCTGATTGCAGCTGGTTTTCTATTTTAGATACGGGAACATGTATTGTCCCTGTTCCAAGCAAGAAATCAAAAGACAAAACAGAGGATAAGGAGAAAGAAGTACATCCACCACAGAAACAGAAACGGTTGCCTCCAGCAGACTTTAAAGTAAGTCCTGATCTGTTATTCTTATACTGGTAATAATTCTTTATTTTTTCTATCCCAAAAAAGGAAGTAAAACATGACAATTGCTAGTAATAGAAGCTTATTGATGTTGTAATTTTTAACAATGAAGCCTTGCATTTGCAATCTATCTTGAGAAAGTACTGAATCAATTTCTTTTCATAATTAAGCTGTTCAAGTTCTTTGCCAGCAAGTAATCCATTTTTGGAACCATTCAAAGTTATTTTGAGTAGTAATTCTCCTTAGTAAGTGCCATCCTGAACTTGATAATAACCAAAGTAATCAGTTCTTGTCTGCCATGTGATTGATCATGCATTGATGCTTTGAGTGGAAGTCTCATTTTGATTACCTCTGGAAGTGATAAGGTCTCAGTGATAATGATATTACCGGTATCATTATTTTGTTTCAAATTATATTTATATGCATGTCATATTCCTATTAGTTAAGCAGTGAACCAACAAACTCCTTGCTGTGGTGGTAAGAAACCAAATTGCTGTTTTGTAATAACCAGGTAAAGATCAAACTAAATAATTACTGATACTGTATTTGTAAAAACAATTTTATATTAAAGTTTGTAATGTTTGATATGTTTTCTTATTGTTTTTAGCCTTCAAAATTGATTGATGCCTTAAACGCTTTGAGGAATTTTGAAGGAGAACTGACCCTTAAAGAGTCTCAAGTCAACTCACTTAGGATTGATGCATCAGATTTGGAGATTGTACGACAGTTGAAAGGTACAGTTTGTCACAGTATAATTTTGTAGGAGTGGGTGGAATTACCGTATTTATTCGCCTATAAGCCGATCCCGGCTATAAGCCGAGACCTCAAACTAAGAGAACCGACGATGGGCTTAAGCTTGTCAAAAAAAAATTGGAAAACTCTCGGCTATAAGCCGAGACCAGGAAACATATGTCGATTGTTGAACGAATAAACACAACCAAATGAATATTCAAAAGTATATTGTAAACAGTTAGTTTACATATCGTCCGTGATCGTATTCATCATGCCAAAAGTTCGCCGTACTTCTTACAACATGGCTTTTAAGCTCAAAGTTGTTGCTGAAGCTGAGGCTGTTGAAAACAGCTCAGACATCGCCCAAGATTACGGGATTAGCGAGTCGATGGTTCGTAGATGGAGAAGAGACGAGGCGAAGCTTTTCGATGGCGAGCTGAAGATGTCTGCGAAACGAACAAAGTTGGGCCGCTTTACTCCAAAGTATCCAGAGCTAGACCAGCAGATGTTAGAATGGTTTTCAGACCAAAGAGATCAAGGTGAGTACTAATCGCTTCATGTGAAATGGGATAAACATTTCGTGTAGATTCAATTGATTGTTTATTATCGAAATCGATCAAAAAGTTTTCCCTCAATCTCTTCGCACGAGCGAGTGCACGTGAGTTTGTTTGTCAACCCGTGGGAACCAACGCTTGTGATTGGCCAGATTTAGAAAGCATGGCAACAGATTCCAGAGGAGATGGTAAAGTAGTCTTTTAAGAGCTGTGGAATTTCCAATGCTATGGACGGAACGGAAGACGACGCAATCTACTCCGAGGACTCACAGGAACTCGATGATGATGAAGAAATGGAGGATGAGTTCGAGACGGTCAGCGAATATGAGACTGATGGCGAGTGAATTTTTAGTTGAAAGCTAATAATTATCACACACAAACGGTTCCTTTAGGAGCCACCAATTATATCAAAGTTCAATGACCAACATATTACGACTTGTTTTGGTTGTGTTTTACTATAATTTCAGAAACTGAGTTGGCTATTAGCCGAATCAGAAATGTCCATGATGATTTTCACTTTGTTGATGACGCTTCGAAGAAAAAAATTATTCAGAACTCTCGGCTATAAGCCGAACCCCCCTTTTCGGAATAGGCGAATAAATACGGTAAGCCACAAGTAACTTCAGTTGATAAACTGATACATTCTTTTTGTTATTTCCATTTTGTGCTTGTGAATACAAGGGAGAATTTTATTGAAGATGAAGTCAGATTTTGTCTATCTTTCCTGCTCACAAAGTGAGGCACATGCATGTATGTACAGGGGAAGTGTAGTGAGAGGTTACTCAGGGCTTGAAATTGGGACCAATATGGTCATCAATATGACAAAAAGTTTTTTCTTGGCAACTAATAATTCAGGTTTAGTTGCCACTCTGGTGACTATTTTCGTGTGAGATATAAAAGACTAAAGGTGCAAAGCAATTTCCTAAATCTCGTTTTTGCTTTGCTACAAAATGAATTGATCAAAATCATGCGAATTAAGTCTGTTTTCCTTCAAATGTTTTTGAATCACCTTCAAATCATTACTGCCTTTTTTTCATGGTGATCATGGGCGTAGCATTTCTTTGAAAGACTGCTGCATGAATATAAAAGCTTTCTGTTGGTGGGACTGGCTTTTGAAGCATGCGCTTTCTGTCATCCAAAAGCTATGAATTAATTATCTGTAAGGAAGGAAACACTGTGCAATTTTCGTAATTTGCTGCTGTCCAGTAACTGCTAGGAAGCAAGATCATTGTTGGAGTGCAAACAACAAGAGTTTCAAAACCTTTCAAAATCGTTTGGCGAATAACAATAAATGAAGTTCATATCTGCTTTTTGTTATTGTTCTTTCTGGCGACTACATTTTTTCTTTGGAAGTATCCAAATTGCAACTTGGAATTTTTTTTAATTTTGAGCGCTGTTACTTCTCCAGTTTTCATATTTGTGTGCTGTCATGGTGCTGTCATAGGAAAGGCCATATGATGTCAATTTGTTTTCAAAGTTTTTTTGCAAACATTGGAATTTCAAACTATTGCAGGATGACTGTGGAAGTGTAAAGGTTGACCCATCAATTCAGTTAAATAGAAGGAGTGGTGTGTTTTGCAAACTTTTCAGTGCAGTGAGACATCTTTTTTTTGTTCAGATCGTACTGGTGGTGGTAAATTCTGTGAAGAGTATGAACTAGCCACCACAAAACTTGATGAGTTCTCTGAAATGTTGAGACGTGAGCAGCAGGAAAGACAGGATATGATAAAAGCTTTGGAAGATGGAGAGGCTTTTTATGATACCTCATTTGGAGAAGTTAAAGTTATAGTACATGTGAGTATACTGTGTGCAGTAGTAAACTTGCATGTTTCTCATGATGTACAGCTTTTATTTGAAATACTTTTCTGGCCAGTGTTGGTCAAGGTGTGATGCCATATCCATTATTTCTTTGAATTTGCTGTATCATAGCCATTATCAAGCAAGTACATTTAATAAGCTTATATAGGAAGAACAGTCTCATATTCATTGTAGGAAGCATGAAATGCATGACACAGTAACACAGTGTTGATTGCCATCTCCTATCAGTTTGAAAAATACATTAAATTAGATATTAAAGCATTCTTAAGTTTTGAAGCAAGAGCTGATTCTTTCACTCCCCTGTAAAAAGAAAAGCTAACTAATGTAATTTCAATGTTATAAAGTTAGGTGTTAGTAACAATGGTTTTAGGTATGCTTAAATAAAATTGTGATGCAACCTTTTCTATTTTCCCACTTAGATTGCTTGATTAATAAACCAGCTTTGGTACCTTTTGTTTGACATCTCAAAATTCTGCTGCCATATTTAGCAGTCATCAACATGTTGTCTCTAAAGTTATGTCAGAGTGATAAAAATCTTGCACTTGTTGTATTTTGTTACAGGCTTATAAGACTTTTGGGAACCGCCTGACTTCATTGAAGAAGAAGGTTGATGCCAAAGTGAATAGGATTGCACAGAAAGAGGCAGAGAAAGCTAAAACTGGACCAGTGTCTGCACCACAAGCCTCATTCCTTACATCTGGACTTCCTGATGTTGTTGAAGGTTCTGCACCATCCACTCCAACTATGGCCAAGGAAGACAAAGAAAAGCCTGAAGAATCTAAAGTGGTTGATCCATCTGTTGATAATACTGAAGTTGCTGATATGGAAATCGAAGATGATTCAGGCAGTGAGAAGTCTGAAACAAGTGAAGAAGCTGTTTCAGAGACCAAGGGTAGTAACAACCACACACCCACCTCAAATGAGAGTTCTGATTCCCAACTTGGTTCCCAAGCAGGAAAGCTCCCAGAAATTGTTAATGTGCTTCCCCCTGCAGCATCTTTGGTGCCCCTAAAAACATCAATTTTAACCCCTGCGGCTCCAGTACAAGGCTCATTGACACAGCATCAGCAGCCGATGGTGACTCCTCTGACACCTGTTGGAGTGGTTCTTCCTCCATACATAGGTGCACAATCTGTTCAGTTTCCAGGGCATCCACTGCCGTTTAGGCCAGGTTTGCCTACCATGCAGTCTACACTAAAGCAGGTGCAGAATGTACTTTTGCAACCTTCTCAACATCTGCCTGGTCCTGGTCAGATTATTTCTCAGGGTCCAAATTTTCCTCAGATGTCTGCCAAAGGCCTGCCCATGGTTCCTGTGGTTGGGATGACAGGGGTACCAATCAGTGCAACTACACAACCTCCAAGTAGCATGGATATGGGAGGTAGTGGCTTTGTTCGTGCTCAGGCACCTTTTCCAGTGGTTTTGTCGTCTCAGTCAGGTCCTGTCCAGGCGCAAGTTGACACAGTGCCAAAAATACAAGACTCTAGCAGTATGGCCAACATGCCAAAAGGACATGCTAATATTGGATCACCAGATTCAGAAGAGTCTGCACCTTCCCCAATTGGATCTCCAGAGTTGCACCTCGATGAGGGGGATGAGACACCAGAAACGACCCCAGCCCCACTTGGTGATGTTGGTGTCAACAATGATGCTGGACTTCAGACAAATAAGTCATTTCTGGAGACACCTTCACCAAGTAGTCTCATGACAGGAACAATTGTTCCTTCAGCTGGTCCAGCACCTTCTGGCTCACCAACATCTCGTACAACACTTTCTTCTTCATTGAAGACTCCTTTGACATCTGTTCAGCCTGGAGGACAACAAAATGATGTACCTGATGCTATAAAGGAAAATGGTCAAAATGTGAGTGCAGTCAATATTTTAGCGCAGTTGCTTAGTAGAGGGCGTCAGTTGCAACAGCCCAGTGGTGAAGGACCTGCAGGACATTCATTGCCTGTTGCCACTCTAGATCCCACTGCTGTTTCACACTCCTCGCCAGTGGGAGAGAGTTCAAGTAAACCAACAAGTAAACCTCTTCTTACTTTAATTGATTCCTTATTCCCGAAACTAAGTGACTCAATCAAAACTCTGAGAGAGAAGGAACAGTCCTATGGTTCTCCTCAGGATCAATATAATTCCACTGTGACAGATGATGGAAGTGTTTCATCAGGTACTGTACCAGCCAGACCACTGCCAGCTGTGGGACAGTTAGAACCTGATTTACAGGGACCCGTCAGTAGTGAACAACCTACTCCCCAGCATATAGAGCCAAGGGATTTCCAAAGCTCTGGCACAGGCCTTCATGCGTCTAGCCCTAATGTTCACATAATTGGGACAAATGACTTGCCAGTATCATTCAACAACCATGAGCAGCGAATGGTCCATATCCAAGATCCTATTGAGGCAGTTTTTTCTCCAAACTTTCAGTCTGAGCGGCCCCTTGGTAGGCCAGTGGGTAAAGATGGAGAATCAATCGATAGTTCCAGACCAGAGAGAATGCTTCAGATAGCCCAGCAAACTGACGGTATGCACCAAAGTGGTGACATATTGGTGAGACGACCAATGAATCACGATGACATACCAACTGCAGCAAATTTTCAAGGACCTGTGAGAGGAAGCCCTTCTAGCTTTACAATGCAGAGATCTCCTGGAAGACCTCAGAATTTTCTTCCCCAAGGACCTCCACCATTTGGGACTAGGGTACAGTTTCCAGGGCCTCATGGGCCTCATTTCAATGCAACTGCTGATACCGCAGTTCCTCGAACGTATCCCCCTTTTGAAGTACAAGATGAAAGATCACCAGGGGGTCCTCACCAGGCTTCTTTGGAGGGTCAACCTAATGTTCATTCTCCTAGGAATTCTCACATAGACGCTCCACGTAGAAGATCTGGCGAGGAACCACTAAATCTGCCTGGGCCACCCCCAGCAGAGGGTTTCTCTCGTGGTCAAAGTCATACTCCTCGGGGCTCTTTTCCGGAGAGTCCTGGTCGAAGGAAAGGTGAAGCACAACCTGGCGTTCCCGTTCGAAGACCCCCTGGTGCTCCGCCTCATCGTCACTCTCCCAGGGGAAGTTCAATGGATCGCCCCCCTTTTGGAAGACCTGGTGATGGTCCACTAGAGTTCCTTGAAAGAAGCGCCCCAGTGCGTCGACCACAAGTACATTCTCCTAGAGGCTTCATGGATGGGCCATCTCAAAGATCAATTGAAGGCCAACAAGAATTGCGCGGAAGAGTACCATCAGACGGCCCTCTGCTAGGTCATACCACTAAGGGCCTAGTTATGGGTGGTCCACCTTTGAGGATCTTTAATGCTCAGCACGGACCAGTTGTTACTGAAGGGCCAGCTCGACCGCTTGGTGAAACCGCTACTTCAACAACCGTGCCTGTCGAGAGTAGACTCTCAAATGATGCTCGTAAGAAAGACGAAGAACCACCGTTAGTTGAGGCGCTCTCCAATGAAGCAGATGCACCTTTTAGGCCTGAAGTTGATTTGTGTAGACAGTTACCACATCTACCCACAAGAAATGAATTACGTGGACCATATGCTAGACCAGTGGTTAATCAAGAACACAGAAGAGAGTTTGAGCGTCGGAACCCTGGGCGAGGGGCGTGGGACATGCCACGTGATCGTCCTGGTCCGCCCCCTCCTCGGCATCCAGATTGGAGGGGACCTCCAGTATCACCACATGCACCGCCAAAAGGAATGGACTTTCGTGATGATGACCCTTCCATGTGGACTTCTTTTGAAAGTCCAGGAAGGCCAAGAAGTCACCGAATGGACCCTGACGTAGTTCATGACGCTTTTTGGGAGGGACCTCCCGAAATGACTAGATTTCATGATCATAGGCCTCCGGAACACTGGGGGCGTCGTTCATTTGGAGAATCTGAAAATGTACGCGTACGGCATCCGGGTTCGCCATTGAAAAGACCAGGACCACCTCCGGTGCCGTTTTTGGGTCCACCCAAGCGCCCATTTTATTGATTCTTTCCCTTGTTCTAGAAAATAGGTTTTTTTAACTCACAGATTTTCTTGCTCGTTTCCATATGATGTGCAACTCTTTTCGTTGTTTCAACTCAAGTTTCTATTTGCGTCCGTGTATTTATTTGTTCCAACATCAAGTCTGGAGAAATAGGATCGAATGTTCCGTTGAAAGGTCACTGGCTTTAACTCTGTTGACGGTGCACTTCAGAGACTGATCGCAACTAGGTTTGTGAAGAAGGGCGCTTGATCGAACTAATGAAAGTAGTGATCTGGTAGATGCATTGAGTCGCATCACCCAAACCAGTACAATTACAGAACGGTTGTCACTGTTGCACCTACGTTCTCAGTTTCTCGGAGTTTCGCTTATTTTTGGCCTAAAAGATGTCAAATGTTCGTTGGTGAAAGCCTTATATGAAATTTTACAATTTGCGGAAAGTGATGAAAGAGAATGATTCTTACCCATCCTATTATTGTAATAAACAAGAGATAGTTAAACGCTGTTTTCCGTGTTAATCCATTAAATAAATATTAGAGTTGTTTGCGGGTCCAATGGGATGAATGCATGTGTGGCCAAGAAAACGCATCATGATTCTTACGTGGAAACGTTTACGTAACAAGCGTGTAACCTATGGGTACATTCGATCAGGGTCCCTTCTTGTTCACTCTGATTCGATTGGAAAATCCTGATTTGGGTTTTCAAAATTCAAACTCAGACTTTGAAATCGAACACAAAATCCCAAAGCGGAGTTCGCCTTAATGAAACGTTTACTGACACACCCCGGACCCCGGCTCGTGCCCTTGCCAAATAAGGGCATAAGCACGTGAAAATGTACTATAGTGAGGGAAGCGAGAGCAGAACGCTCTGTAAGCACGTGTACCACGTATATGCACCTTGTTGAGAGAAATAAAAACTGGAAAGTCGTGAGTAGCTGTGAGTTCTTTGAGTGAACCGAGGTAGTAGTTAAGAGATGCGTGTTTTGGCACAGCCGATTAAATCCAAAAGTAGATTTTTTTCTCCAGAACTAGCGGTACACTGCATAAAATTAACTTGAATCCAAAAGTAGGTTTTTAACTAGTTATAACCGGTTATCACCAGAACCAGTGGTAAACTGCATAAAATTAACTAGAATCCAAAAGTAGATTTTTAACTAGTTTTAACCGGTTATAACCAGAACCAGCGGTAAGTTGTCAATCGTCAAGAGAGACAGAGAGAACAAGTTCCTCTCAGAAATCAGAGGACAAGGAGATTAGCAGCTCAATGAGCAGTTACAAAAATAGGAGAGCAAATGAAGATCGAAGAGGACTGATGCACTTTATACTGGACTGTCGTTGATTGCAAAAATTGAGGATCTCAATTAGAGGAGTTGCGTGCTAAACGTGTATTGACGTATCCCCCCCTCCCACGCTAGCTCGGCTCATACCCTTGCCAAATGTTGGTATAAATACGTGAACATTTACTTGACTAATGCATCAGTCAATTCCAGCAGTGCCCATCCCACCCCACCCCCCCTTCCGGGCTAACCCCCGGGCATAAGCATTTTTTTAAAAAAAGTGGGCAGATTCCCCGTGGTTGGGACACATAAGCTGTCTAAATGCCCCGGAGTGGGAACGAAGAATAAGGGCAAATGCCCTGCCCCCGGGATCGTCGCCTTCCAACACCTCTGCAGTTCTTTTATTAATCAGTGAATAAAATGTTCAACTGTTCAGTATGTTAATGCAGTGGTAAGACTCCTCGGGACAACAGTACGTGTTAGTTTCTTCTGATTGTATTTATTCTTTTATATTTTGTTCTTAGCATTAAATATTTTGTTGTATAAAAACCACTTGTTTTGAATATTTCGACTAGAATAACCGACAATCCCGTAAAAAATGCTAGGCTAGTTTTGAATGCGAAATGCGAAACAGTCGTGTCACGCCAGTGATTTGTTTAGTGATATTAAAACAAAATATAGTTCACCTTGTCGCTTTATATATTTATATGCTTACAAGTAAACGAAGAAATATCCAAAATTGATAAAACATACCTTTAAAAACATCGGCAAGTTTTTTTAGTCCCGGACGGACAAGCCATTGTTCCACAAACGCCTCGTCTTTTCCGCTGAACTCATCCATGGCACTTTCAAAAACACGTGCCGTCAAATGCCCCGGGGTCGCCCCGGGGTACGCAAAAAATGCCCAGCCCCCGGGCCGCGATAAAATTGTGAATGTCCCACCCCCGGACCGACAACGTGAGCAAATGCCCCGCGGTTGCCCGGGGGTGGGGATGAGCACTGCTGGAAGTGACTGATGCATAATGGGAGAGGTGATGGACTAAACGCTGACTCCCAATCCATGGACTACCCAAATGGGCTACCCAAATGGACTACCCTAAAATGGACTACCCCTAGAAAATACTATTTCGAGTGAGCACAATTCAAGGAACTGCCATTCATATATATAATGTTTGGGAGAACTCGAAAAAGCTGTGGAAACACTCTCCTGCGGCTCGTGTTCCCACAGCATTTCTCGTTCTCCCAAACTTCCACTCGTGTTTCTATAACTCGGTAGAAACACGGTACATGTTTTCTATTTCTTAAACATTGCACGAACCTTGTTTATCTTTCGTCTGATCCAGCCGCCATCTTGAATATTATATTTAATGAACAACCGCTGAGTGCAGAAAAATGTAGTCTAAAATCTAATCGCCCTTACAAGGAACTTTATAAAAATGTCTTCACCACGAGTAAGGTGGTTTTAGAACCGCAGCTGATCTGCACATTTTCTTACACCCGAGCTATGGATCAGACGAAAAATAATCAAGGTTCGTGCAATCTAAGTATATAAATGAATATGAATAGTACTCATTCGAAATAGAATTTTCTCGAGCGTAGTCCATTTAACAATTAGACCCGTGGCCCTTGAGGAGGGGGACATTGGGGGGTACCCAATACCGCAATACCGTAAGAAAAAAATGCAAATACCGAAATACCGAGTGCAAAATCTACAAAATACCGATACCGCACTTTTAATCGGCCACGCTTAAAGTTGTATCCACCTAGTGCGTTCAGTTATCTCTCTTATGTGCCGATGTTTTCGTATCAAAGAAATTTTTGTAGAGCAACAATGATATGAAGCAAATCACGATTGGTTTGCTATGTTACGCGAACTTCGGAGCTACAATGTTATGACGAGAAGTGTGAACACCGTGACTTCAACTGAACCGCAATACCGCGAAATATGTTTTTTTTTTACCGATTACCGAGGCCCCATTAGGGGTTTTAGGGATACGGGATATTTGCGAAAAAAATTATAGGGATACGGGATATTTCGGGGAAAAATTATAGGGATACGGGGTATTTAGAAAAGAGATAATGGGAAATTGAAGGTCAAAGTTTTCCTTTTTGACAGAATAAAACAGGTTAATTGTTCAATATGAAAGACGCGAAAAGTAAAAAAAAGTACTTGAAAATGCGAATTAATGTATTTCGCTAAGAAAAAACATTGTAATCATCCTTCAAACCCTATTTGCACTCAATTTCTATTTTAAAGTATGAAACCGCACCGGAAAATGTGTTTTACATTATTTGGTAATCGGACTTATCACATGCAGTGACGTCATCAGTATTAACTTGAATTATAGGGATACAAACTACAGGAATTGATGGGATACGGGATATTCAGACCCCCCCACCCCCCCCCACCCCCCCCCACCCCCCCCCCCCCCTAATGGGGCCTCATTACCGTTGGTCAAAACGACGAAAAACCGCATACTGCAGGGCTACCGCATACCGCAATACCGTAGCTTGGGACTTGAATTACCGAAATACCGCCTGAAAATAAGCCCAATACCGCAATACCGTAAACCCCAATGTCCCCCTCCTTGAGGGCGAAGGTTCAAGTAATTGTTTTAGTATCACCCAACTAGTCGGACAGAAAAAGCAATAATAAAGTTAGCAAATGCAAGTTGAAGAAAGATTTATTTGGGAATATATATAAAACAAAAGAAAGCGCCACGAATTTCGCTACTCGAGGACTGTACTAATAGACCTCTAGTAGCGTAGCCAAACAGATTCCGACATTTGCATTAGTCCACTAGTTGGGTGATACTAATTTAGGGTAGTCCATTTGGGTAGTCCATGGACTGGGGTCAGTGTTTTGTCCATCACCAATGGGAGAAACGAGAGCAAAACGCTTTGTAAGCACATATCTTATGGAGAGGGATAAACGCTGGAAAGTCGTGAGTAACTCTGAGTTCTCAGTTTGAGTGAACCGAGGTCGGATAAGTTCGGGATAATACTTTCTGGACATGGATTTCAACTAAGAAATCCAAAATACACAGGGACAACTACAAACAACAACCATGTACATATGTGTTCGTTTAGGAAAATCGGAAAGCAAATTGACCAAACGGTTGTTGTAAGGAGCGGTCCCATGCGAGCGCACTTTCAGTAGATACGAGACCCATGCTCGCAAGAACCGTTTTGCGAACTGTTTGTGTGGACATTGCCCCAGAGGCAGAAGCCACTTTGTCATCTTGTTGTAGGCCTGTGTGATAGTAACCAACTGCATGTGATTATGTAATCATTGCGAAAGAGCTTCACGTGAGTTGAGGAACAGAACAATAATGGTACATATGCATGTGACGAAAGTAATCGACTCTATTTTTGCCGCGGACAGCCACGAAGGTGTGCGAGCGTAAACTGGCTTAATATCGACTTAATACGAGCTTATACTATTTTGCGAAACGAAACGAAACGAAATTAGACGAAAAGTTAAGAAACAAGTGCTGTATTATCAGAAATGACGTTATCTATTAAGAATAAAACGCACAATGGCCATGATGACAATTCTTCACTTCATCGTGGCTTACCAATACAGGCGGGGCGATAATGGCCTGGAACAACGCATTTCGCAAAATACCAATTCCGGCAGTGTTTTCCAAGATTGCTACTTTCCGAAATGGGTTGTAATATACCTTGATTTTACACTTTAAAACGATTGGAAACCACTTCTTCCAACAGCAAATTTGATCGGGCTTTCCACAATTTACAAATGAGTTATAATATACCCTGAAACGACTGGCTATTACTCATTTCAACTGAAACAACGCATTTCGCAAAATAGTAATATTTTCCAAAATTGCTATTTTGCGAAATAGATTTAACTTTGAAAGAGAGAAAATGTATCATGGTAATTTCCCTTCGTGTCAACTAATAACGTCATTTCTGATAATACAACACTCGTTTCTTGACATTTCGTTTCGTTTCGCAAAAATAGTATAAGCCCTTACTTAAGGGACGGACCATTAGAAAAGTGATGGGGGGGGGGTGGGGAATTTTCAGCTTGCACGAATTTTTTTTTCGCTCACTTTTCGGGTGAACCTCTCTGCACGAATTTTTTTTACTACGTGTGAAAAAGTCACAATTGGACCTTCCTTCTGCATGAATTTTTTTTTACTTTCTTCTTTGCATGATTTTTTTTTTGGCATTTTGCCTTGCATGAATTTTTTTTGTTTTTTTTTCCCCATCCCCCCCCCCCCATCACTTTTCTAATGGTCCGTCCCTAATACGGGTTCTGTCCTCGTGTATCGGTACACAAGAGCTGGTACAGTAGACCAAACAATACATTACAGCTAACCAATGTCTTCTAAACCAAGAGAATACAATGGTTATTCCCTCGTGTACCGATCTGTACCGGTATACGAGGACAGATCCTCAATGCGTCTGTCGATAGTCACTCGATGAACACGTTTCACTACGTTTTCGGCGCTTTGGAGAAGGGTGTAATGCAAGCTTCTTGGTATTTCTTTATTATGCACCCACTCAAGACCCAATTAATTACCTCAGAGACCAAATTCAAATCTTACCAGCAATGACTTTTCAAGTCAATGTCAGAAATTGAAAAAAAAAAAAATTAAAAACGTGGTGCATTATGACTTAACAAACATTATTATAAAATAAAGTGCGCAGCATGAAAATTACTAAATTGCAGTGGCCTAACGTAGTCCTAGATTTTCCCAAACGAACGCAAAGGTGGCAAATCTATGAAAGCAATTACTAATTTTCTTCGTTTTCGGATTTTGAGTTCGATTGCAAAATCTTGGTTTGGATTTTGCGCCCTTTAACTGGCTCGTGAGCACTCGGGATTTGGAATCCAATCATACGACCGTTCGGCTATGTTCGGAAAAGTTTTTGTTTAAGTCCCAGCAATATTTATTTCGAGTTCTGTCACTGCCGTTTACGGTCGTTTCGCCCGAACTTAAGTCGTTTCGGTGGTTCTCCTTGACCATTTTTAAGGATGTAAAGTTTGCTTCGATCAGTTTCTCGACGATTAATTAGTTAGAACTTCGAGGCAAAGGCGTTCACTGGTCTGTATATCTGCATGTATATGAATCAGTAGACTTGAAACCTAGTTCTGAGTTGTTATTGAACACGGATTATGTGTCACGTAATGTAATATAATCGAAACAGTTCATTCAGGAACATTCCACGCGTATGACGTCACGGCAGTCATGTTGGTGTCCCCAGACCAAGAAAAAGTGGCCATGTTGGAGTCCCAAACTGATATCCCAGCAGCTGAATGAAATTATATTCTTATGCAAACATGTTCTTTTGTTCCCGTTAAAAACATGAGACATTGGGATAATCAAACAAGTTAATTCCTCGCGAAGCGAGGTTACTAATCGTGTCGGTTCCGGTCAGACCACGTGGCTCGCAAGCCCGAGTAAATCGAGCCGAGAGTTTTTATATTTAGCAATTATTCCACGAAATCGAGTCGTATATGAGCTAATAGCCAACGAGGCGCGTAGCGCCAAGTTGGCTATAGCTCATATACGACGAGATTGAGTGGAATAATTGTTTTATTATATCTCTAAACCCTCGCTTATGAGACACTGGAATTAGTTTGTACGACAAGAATTGACTTTGTTATTGTTTTTGAACAGAACCATGTCAGTTGTCGAGCCGACATATTGTAGAGCCGATGTGTAAAAAAGTTTGAAACACGAGTCCGGCTCGTTTTTAAACATCTCTTTAATGTACTTGTCAATTTTTTTTCGAGTTAGCAAATTAGTTTAAGAATTTTAAAGTGGAAAAAGTAGGCAGAAATAAAATAAAACTCAGTTTACGGGCTTCACAGATCTTTCAAAATGGCGGCTGTTTGTAAGAGTTTCACTTTCGTTCGTAATAAACAATTTCGCAATATAATTTGCTCACTTACCGTCGAATAATTTCATCCCATAATTATTTGCTTCGGTAGTATTTCTTCGGTGTATGATTTTTAAGCTTGACTTGAATTTCTCCCTGTCTAATTCAAGAAATCATCCCTCCATGATGGCCGTTTTCCGTGCCAATGGTATATGAGCTGATATACTATGAGTAGGGAACCAATCAGAGCGCGCGTTTGCTCATATACAAGGGTTGCAGATATAATAAATGTATATATATATATATCTATATATTTTAAAGGTGTCCGTTCGCAGGCCAGGTTACCTGGCAATACTAACGCACTTGAGAACTGCTGAATTTCCGCCATTATTCGGTGATGCCTTTTTGAAAGTAATGTAAATTTTGTGGAAACCGATTTCACTCGTCCTGGAAGTACATCCCAGCAAGGTGATCTCCGAGATATTCAAGAAATATTAGCACGAGATCGTCGTCGAATAAGTTCGAATACCGTGAAAATGAACACGAAGAAAGCACGACTCAAAGCAGGGATAGAGAAACGACAGCAGGGAGAATAACAACAGACATCGCAGCCAATACAACAACTGCTCGCTCCAGAAAAAGGCAAACGAAACAGCAGGGAAAAGGACCAGGAATTCAATCAAGTTAGTTTTGAATTTGAATGTGTTATTGATAGAAATACAGGACATGAGTGAACGATTACATAACAAAATATATTGGCGTACCACATTTAGAAAAACGACTTAGAAGGGACACCGAGTAAGAACAACTTCAACGATTGGAGATGTCTCTGGAAAATAATTCTATTAGTTTAAAAACGGAATCGGAAGACGACCAACAGATTACAAGAGAATGTAAATAGGTTTTTATCATAATAAAACGATAGCGTTTCCAGTTTGAAGTAATTCCCAACACAGAGAGTTGCAGTTGTTATAGCAATCATTTATAACGATGTGATCTGATATCATTGCAACAGTGAAAATATTGTAAATTTTCTTGATGTAGCAATTATGTTAAACATTTTCAACAGAATATATACCCTGTGTCACTATAAAGTACTGGTTCTGCAATATTATCAGTGATCAATGCGATCATTTCAAAATAAAGCAAATGTGATTACTGAATTCTGAGTAGTATTTCTCTTTGCTATATATATATGTATGTATTCTCTGATTGAAAGGTTTCAATAATATTGCGTAGAGACAACAAGTTTCATAGCCTTTTCACAATGGGTCAGTTTTACCTTAGAGTGCAATGACCCCCCCTCCCCTGATAATATTGCTATCTAGAACCCCTGGCCTTTTTTCACAAATGAAATGTTAATTCAAGCCTTAATTTGCAAAGTTAGACATAACATATTAACTTTGTTACTTTCTGCTGTTTACTTTATTTTTATGATGTCAAATATCAATATTTCATAACAACCACAACATGCAATTAACCTTTTACATTGGAAAAACTTTATAAAGAAGAAAATAAATTTTGTAATGCCAAAATGTTTATGATCTCTCTCATATATTCATTGCAAGTGTGCTGTATGTAGTTACAAGTGTTTCAAGTTTCCGAAATGCCCTATGCCTTCAATAATGATTTTCCACACAAACTTTATAGACAAATGACTGCACTAGATTCTAAGCCTTTAAGAAGAAATGGTATTGTTTGGAGCTGTTTTGATTACTGCCTCCTCTGATGGAAAGCCTATTAAGATTATTTTTGTATTGCTTTTAGTAGCAGAGTAACAATACCTTTACCAAGATTAGGACATGAATCCCACCCCATAAAAATATATTATGTTTAACATAAAAAATATAACAGTAATAATAATATCAATACCAGTAATAATAATAGTAATGATAATAATAATGATAATAATATAATGATAGTTCTTCTCGTTACTATATGTCATTGGTTACAGTTCAATACCTCTGGCTGCCATGACTTTTTCGATGAAATACCGTCCTTATAATTATTAAATCTTTCTTCTGCAGTTTTTATAATAGAAATTTTCATATATTCAAAATAATATACTATTCTATGGTTGGGTATGGATATTTTGCCTGTTTCTGTAACAGCACAATTAAACTTTCATGTGGTATATACTTTTGACTGATTGATGTTGATTTCACATTATTTTCTTACAGGAGTACGTAGTGCAGCAATCTTTTTGAACATATTAAGATTTCAATAACTCTTTCTTACATGTATTGTTTTTATGATATGACCTAAAAATAGCACAACCACATATTATACAGTTGGCACTCACTATTACCAAACCTTTATTCAAAGCAAGTATTGTGGGGATAGTTTCGCTCCGACGAAGGGCTAACGCTCGAAACGTCAGCACCTCCTTTTTACCTTACGGTGGTATAACTTACTTAATCAACTCGTTAGATTTACCCATTTTCTTTATTCAAAGCTTTTGTAGAATCCAATTGTTTTACCCCCAATTTTTTTTATGTAGTGACATTGTATCTCACACTTCTGTTGATATGGCATCTCTTTTGAGGGAAGAGGAATTTTTCTATCTACCACTGTGGGTACCATTGCAACTGAAAAGAGTACACAAATTAAAACATGCACTATTCATAATGCTCTCAATTGTGGTTACCCGGGAATGAAATAATGACTGCTGTAGACAATAAAATATCTAATCAGAAGATTCTTCTTACAATGAATCTCATGCAATTATAACCAAAAAACATAAACAAAAAATAATTGGAGCATTCAACTCATCCTCTGTGTAAGAACATATTGTGTTCAAAAGTGATGTACAACAAAGAAGACAAAGCAGTAGAGACTAAGACAATAAAACTAAAGAAAAAAAACACAGGTTTTTACACCGTGGTAAACACAAGCATTCATATCAACTCTTCAAGATTTCACTTGCAAAAGATTTTCAATCATTTTCAATTTGTGTTAAGTGAATATTATTGTGATACTTCATCGACTCTGTATTCCCTGTCAAGATAATAAATAATTTTACTTCTATTCCCTCTGGTGCAATCTCAGTGGCAGTGAAAGAGCTAAATGAAGGTCAATTTTTAAGCACTGTGTTGAGCGGTATACTGATCATGTAATTTGCACCAGGTGTCACTAATTGTGTACCAAACACAGCATAAGAAATAAAATAATGGGGAGTACGCTGATATAAAAAATAAATATAAAATATAAAAAGAAATAAAGAATAAAATATGAAAGCATTGTGACTTCTTCAAAAACTAGCTTCGCGAGGTTTTTGCGGGAGTCGTATTTCTAGTAAAGTTATTTTTACCACCGTAAGGTAAAAGAGGGGTTTCCGACGTTTCGAGCGGTTAGCCCTTCAGAGCGAACAGAAGCCCATCAATGGGCTCCTGGAGCGAATGAGCAAAAGCAGGATCGTTAAAAACATGGCCGCTGATCACGTGAGTAAATAAGCTCTATACGGACGAAACGACTGGTTACCTTCACCTCAGCTGTGTTCTCTTTAAAAAGTGGGGAGTAACAGCGGAACCTTTCACAAGGAACGCGAGTATCCTAACTGGGTTTGGGTCGTTCGTGACCTGGCGTGATGATATGTACCTTGCGTTACTCGACAGCTACTTGACCGTGTGCAAAATTGAAGTCTGGGGAGACAAACAAAATGTGTTTTTTGGGCTTTCAACTCTTATACATGCCGTTTTAAACTGATCAGGATCTACAGTTTTCTGACTGGATGGCGATGAAATTACGTGAACGGTACGTAATTCGAGGTGCATTTTTTGACATTAATTTCAGTTGTCGAATTCTTATTACAGACTCGTTATAACTGTGTTGCAAGCTTTCAATAGCATTGGTTGCCATCATGTTTTATACCTTCTCAGGGGATGATCAACGCTTTGACTGCAGCGCTAAAGCGTACAGTGACAGCAAACTATTTGAAACTGTTTGTTAAGACACGACTCATCAGCAAGGAATACTATTTTTTACATGGTGTATTGCAGTGTTATCCCTGCTTTTCTACAAGCCCACCCCCAAGTGAGCCAGAGGGTAAAGTGCAATATCCTTTAGAGGTATTTCTGTCCAATCGAGCTTTTTCGATAACTTAACCTTTAAGATATCTATAGTGAAGTTTTAAAAAAAGAAAAGTATCCGCCATGTTCACTGAGTCTGCAAAATGTCAGCTGTTTTGTTCCACGTGGGTATGTTCGTTCGCCGAAATTTTCGTGGTCGACAACTCTTTATCCTTAAAAATCATGTCTGAAGGCGGATTAGAAGAAAAAGTAGAAAACATGAGTTTGGAAGAAAAAGAATCTGGAAAAGGAGAAGCACCTAAAGGCACCAAAAAGGCAAAGGGGGAGAAGAAAAAGAAGGAAGAAAGTTCCTTCCCTCTGGAAGTAAGATAATTTTACGCGTGGTTGCTGATTAAGTTCTCACTCCTAATTTTGTGCGCAAATCTAAGTTCTAGAGTGTATACAGCGCGCGATTTTTCCTGTCATGGTCTTCTTTTAGATGTGTATTTTCTCATTAAATTTTGTCCAGTGGCACAGAATTCGAGCTTTCGCTTTCAAAGATCGACAGGATTATCGCCATTGTCAAAGTTCGTAAGGTTTTCTTGGAAATCTGCTTGATGTAGAGGAATCAACTTTCTTCTTCTCCCTCTTGTTTATCGTCAGGAGTTTGCTCCATTTTGCTTTGAAATCACGTAAGCTGTGAGGAAGATTAAGCTGCGTTCCAGCTGTAGGAAACAAATTTTAGGTGCTCATCTCGCACGAATTTAATTTAAGCTTAATTAAAGTAGGTAGTTTTTGGTAGAGCGGTTACATACATGCAAGCTCGTTTTATGGGAATCAAATGTAATTGCACTGTGTTCTGTAGTAACTGCTTTTGCTAAGTTGTAATTTGGAGCAAATGAGTTATGAATTCAATCGTCATTTTTAGTCTTTGTAGAAAATGTACACTGCATGCCGTAAACAGCAAGGATGATGCAATAGTATGATTGTTTTGACCAAGCTGTAAACTTACTCCGTGACGTAAATTATATGGTAGCGAGTGATCCCGTATTCTTGTTTGCCCTGGAAAAAAAGAACCAGAATATGCACAGAATAGTGTGAAGTAATAATTTTGTAATTATATTGTTATGGGCCTACAAGATATTTGCAGAAACGTTTTGTCTGTTTTATGGGGCTTGGCAGAGGGGCACTTTCACTCTACAACAAATCCGGAAAATCATAGTTGGGATGTAAATGAATTTTCTGGAATGTTTGGAAAGTCTGGCAAGGTAGCCCTGTATTTCTTTTGGTAATTTCTGAGTGAAAATCTGCCTTCCATAAATTTAACTGTTTTGCACCTTTTGCACCAGTTTCAAGCTCTGTAATTTTCACAACCACAATAACCCCACGCCTTAGCAATTTTCCAGAAAACTGTCAAATGGAACACAAATGTTCTCAATGAAAAATCCTACTGAAAATTAGGCACCAATTCTATGAAAGGAAAGCACCAAGGATGCGCTCACAAAGTTACATGGCTGCATAGTAAGAGTTTTCTTTTTTAGAGTTTGTTAAAAGACAAAATTAGGCCAGACAAAGTCCTTTTACTAATATTGTTGCTTATAATGATAAGTCTAGATGTTTTTAAGATACATGTACAATGCAGTGGAAAGATGTTGGCAGTCAAAGTTCTCCATTCCAAAGTGACCAACAGAAGTGTTCAGTTTATGGGTTGAACATAACTAGGACCTAACTTAAATTTATTTATAACAAGTGAAACACAATAGACACAAATCAGGGGTGCAGTACAAATAAAGGAAAATCCAATACCTACAGTATATTATCAGCTATATTATAATGTATTTTTGATTGATTCATTATTTTCTCTTCATATTTACGTCATACCATGCTTGTCATAATTACTGCACTGATTGGGATTTCAGTGTTTCATTCAGTAGTGCCTTCTACCTATTTGCATGTATATGCCAACAATAATTGCTTCTAAACTCTCCAATTTGATATTTCCTCTCTCCATCTGAATTGGTTATTTTGGTAAGACTAAGCATCAAATGCAAGCAATGTAAGAGTATAATACAATGGTCCAATTTTTAGTGTACTTGTGATTTAAACTGTATGCAATTGAGTTGTATTTGAACTTTATTACCAATTATGTCATTTTTACTGCGAGTAATCTTTATATTTTAATTTATACAAAAATTAATGTTATTTGTTCTTTTGTCAGCTAAACCCTGCCCCAACCTTTCTTGCTGAAAGGATAGTGCTGTTTGAAAAGCTTAAAGCTCAGTATGATGCTGAAATTGAAGGTACAGTAATAATGATAACAGGTAGATGATTCATAGCCATGCTTCATGCTACTTGTACCTCTACTGATGAAGAGGTTTGAAATTTGCTGTATGCATAGTAAACCAAACAGTGGGACTGCAGAACAGTACTCTGTGGTATCTTTTCATTGAATGAGCTGACTGCATTGCTTGATTCTGAGATGTACATGTAAGACATTGGAACCTTGATTTAATGAACCTCTATTTGATGTAGTCCTCCATATAACAAACAATGTTTGTCAGCCCAGCCAAAGTTATGGTAAAATGTACATGCATGGAGCAGAACCTTGATGTAGAAAGTTTTACAGCATAAAATGTAAAACGCAATTAATGGAGCGTGACACTCATCGCCCTGCAGAGCTTCAAGTTGGTTACTGTTCTGAATCGGTTCATTGTACCTTTAAACCTCTTTGTTGTCGGTTGTTTTCTAGGGACCCATTGTACCATTTCGCAACTGTCCCATTGCAGTATATTCCAGCCTTTCTAAGTGGCTCAGTTTTGTAAATATCCTCATTCATGTCTCAGTTCTTAACTTGTAATATCTAGATTCCTATGGTAGAACTGTGTCAATTGGCTTAGGCTTCAGACACTGTCTAACTATAAAAATGTCATGTACAAGGTCCAAGTCACATTTCTGGTAACTGTACTACTCACTGTAAAGTCAACCTTGTGACTTTATGTGAAGTTACTATGGCTTGCCCTCGTGCTCCGAAACTATCTCAACGCCAAACGCAAGAAAAGCTACTTTAATGGGCAATGGTTTCAGGGTCAGTGGCTCCCCCATATGTTAATAGGGACAAGGGGATTAGTATCGAATGGCAGGAACTGTTTCCCATTGTGGTTGCTTGCGCCCTTTGGCACCCTCATTTCGCTGCCAAACGTATCCAGTTCTGGTGTGACAATGAGTCTGTAGTAGCTATTATTAACTCTGGTCATTCCAAAGCCCCACGGGTTATGGACCTTCTCTGGTTTCTAGTCCTGGTCTCCATGCGTCATAACTTTTCTGTTAGGGTGTGTTGCGTTCCTGGGGTCTCCAATGACATTGCTGATGCACTTTCCCATTTTCAGATAGAGTATTTTCGGGCTGCCGCACCTATGGCCAATCGGGACCCTTTCACCATCCGGCCTTCATTAATGACCCTCTAAAGGAGGAGGTGTTACACTATGCCAATATGGGTTTGGCATTCAGAACCAATCACACTTACAGCTCCTGTGAGAAGTGCTTTATCTGCTTTTGCCTCATGCATTGGCTGGTTGTAGATAGCAGAGATATCCTCCCAGCCTCTGAGGGTACTCTGATTTACTTCGCCTCCTACTTGGCTCGGACAGTTCGCCACAGTAACATCAAAATATATCTGGCTGCTGTGAGTAACCTCCCCATTTCATGTGGCTACTGTGACCCCTTAGAGGGTAAACTCTTGCTGAAGGAAGTCCTACGGGGTATCCTGCGCTATCAGGGGCAGCGCAAGACCCTTCGTTAACCGGTTACCCCAGGGGTCCTGCTATTCCCCAAGCAAGTTCTTTTGCTTGATTTGGTATTTTTCTAATGGCAAACAGTCTTGTCTGATCCAGTTCCACTGGGGAGATAGGTGAGGCCCTATAGATTGTTTAGTAACTAGGTGTTTGCGTGTTGCTGACCTGAGGTTTCAGCTCATAGTGCTGCCACAGTAGCACGTTGCTGGCCAAGGTTACAGCTAGTAGCGCTTGTAGGTTTTTCTGACCTACCGATACTCTTCTTAAGTTGGTGCGTTGCTGGCCTCAGGTGTGCTGCCACAGCAGTGAGTGGACATAGGTTGCAGCTCGTAGTGCCAAGTGAAGTGAGGCCGTGAAATGGTCATGCAATTGAAGTCGCCTGTCATGCCAATCACTGAGCGGTGTCCCCCCCATTACGCCAAAACAGGTGTTGTTGTCGTGTTTTTAGTAATATGTGTAGTGGTCATGATATAAGGCATGCAGCGTCAATTAATTCAAAGTCATTTAGACGTTTACCTGGAACTGCGACATTAAATGAACTTCGATATAACAAAATCCTCCATAATATGATGAACATAGTTTGGAAGCAGAAACGTAAAGTCTATCTCAAGATAACAAATGACATTATATTGCGCGACAAAGGATGAATACTGAACAAGCCATTTTCTAGAAAAATTCTTCAATCACTACAGGACACTTGGAAGACTTCAGTATTTAAGTGCCATTTGTCTGTATGAAAATAAACAGAAGCTATTTGCCTGCTTAAAAGTGAAATTGCTATACAATTAAGTTGCCGTGCTTCATGAATTGCATCCGAAAATGCAGTGATTAAAGGCACTAAAATCTAGATAAAGTCTTACTTCTGTTTGACAAAAATTTTGTGGAACTGGGTGACAAAATTCACCTAAGACTCACGTTTTAGCTCAACAGGTCTAAATAAGGAATGGGTTGTTCATTGTGGAAAATGTGATGATAATATAAATTCTTCTTTGGTCACATGGTGTAGTCGGAGGATGTTGATCGCAACGTTTTGATTGCTTACTGCTAGTCTTCTTCAGGCAATGGGGTCAACTGATTCCGGCTCATACATATACGTTATACCATGAGGTATAGTGATGGTTGGATTGGTCACTCCATTCCTGTTAGACAATTAATTTATGCATTTAGTCTACATTAAATGTGAATTAAACAGGTTTACCCCTGTCTCCCCTACTAGGTTTGGTTTTGTCCACAAAGTCGTACAATTGTTTTATGTGCACATGTGGGGTGAGGGGGTGAGACAAAGCAGCAGCACATGTTTACAAAATGGCATCTGTTGTGTCGAGCCCGAAGCTAAGGTTGTCAAGGCGGGTTTTCGTTCCTTTCGCTCCATCTTTGATCAAAATACACTTTTGAAGATCTCGCGAACGAACAGGAAATGTGTTCAAGAATGCTAGAGGGAAAAGAAATGGGTTTTAAATTCTTAAAAGTGACAATGTCTCCAATTTGGACGACGAGTAAGCGATCAGTCGTAGCAAGATTGCACAAAACAAACTATTTGGAATGGACGCTTTATGGTCTGGGGAAAGGACAGCACTTCATGTAAGAATTACCACATACCACGAGGTAGCTTGAAGGAGCCTTTGATTTCCTTAAAATACTGAAAACTGGCATTTTGATAATAAATTACACATTGAGAATTTTCCTAGCTGCACACCTTTGCAGCACTTATTTATTTCTTGTTTCTTATCATATTGTGATGTTGAGGTGGCCTCTCCTATAAGCCTGGTGGTTTCTTGAGGTCTCCTTGCCTAACAACCAACAACTCCGTGAAATTCATTTTGATATCAAGGCTTATAATTTGGAATGTGACACTGCAAGTTTGCAACTACTGATGAAAAACGTTACAAGTACTGTATTGTATAACCAACAATATTCAAATGCAATGCTTTTACTGCATTGTGTAACAAAGAGTATCCAAGTGCAATGCTGTTTGGCAGCTTTCCACAGAATTTTCACATGTACTCTGCATGGTTTGGTAGACCTGCAGCTGCTAAAGTTTTAGCCTCACTGTAGTTGTAAACTGTATCACAGTACAGTATCATGCAGTAACTTCTCTTCATTCACATGGGCCCATAAATGTATTTGAATGTTCTGTCTATCATTCTGTTTATTTTATGTGAGGATCTTGTTTTTTTTTTTCAATGTTACAGCCAAGGAGAAGGCACCTATCAAAATAACCTTAAAGGATAGTAAAGTTGTAGATGGACTGGCTTGGAAGACCACTCCCTATGATATTGCAGCTTCAATCAGGTACAACTAACTGCCATAGTAGTTAAAAATGTAGTTATTTTTATGAACAACCATTTGCCTTGATCCATTGAGTTTAATTTTTTTATAAAGAGCTAGTGTGCACAGTTTCTCACCCACAGTTCTTTAAGGCAATTGCGTTTGTTGGTATGTGAAGGTGTAAGTGGTCAGTTTAATTAGCTACAGTAGATAACACAAATTATTATGCTAGGTTGTAGACCAAGAGGTTTTATGTGAAAATATCACATCAGTTCCAGTTTGATTTCTGAGTGCCCTTTGTTCTTAAATGGAATTAGAATTTTATTATACAAATACCAGTAAAATACCAGGAGAGCTTTTGGGTGAAAAAATATGATATTTTCAGATGTAAATAGGACACATTGCTGTGGTAACATAATAAGTAGCACTTTGAAATGTAGGGTCAGATGGTTTGGTGTTTCATTGGTCTTGATGTAATACATAAAACATTACATTGGTGCTTGGCAATACAAAATTTCCCTTCTTATTTTGAAGAGTGTGTCACTCAAAGAGAAATTTTCTTGTCCCCATGGTGCCCTGCATTACACTGTACTTTGTATACAGTATATGAAAACATTACATTGGTGCTTGGCAATACAAAATTTCCCTTCTTATTTTGAAGAGTGAAACAAAGAGAAATTTTCTTGTCCCCATGGTGCCCTGCATTACACTGTACTTTGTGTACAGTCTATGTTAAATGAAATGATGTATGTTGGCAGGGTGAAAAGAGATTTTCATTTCAGGCTAGGTTGCAGTTGTTTTATTCAGGCCTGAAAGTGACAGGGTAAAATTTTCCCCTCCACACAGCCAGAAATGAGCTAAGCTCCTCTTATGGATTGTGGTGTGCTATGCTACTGAAAAAGTTGAAATTAGTTGAAGGCAAAGTAGGAACAGTATTGTTAACTGTATACTTTACTGCAATTTTGTTCAATGCATTTTATATGGATCAAGCATACTCTTCCTAAATACTTTGTTAAAACTTAATGCAACAATGACAAGATGTGTTTTCTTCATTGTTAACCAAATTGTTTTCCCTCCTAAATCATTAGCCAAGGACTTGCAGACAACACTGTTGTAGCCAAGGTAATTAATTTGATTTCTATTCATTTAGATTGCCTTATCAGCCATTTCAAATACAAAACAGAGGGACTTGCAGCAGATGCCAACTGGAAGGCAAAATTTAATTCTTAGATTCTGTAATTTAAGTGGTTCTCTTTTTGCAGGTAAATGGAGAAGTGTTTGATCTCGATCGAGTTCTTGAGGGGGATTGCAACTTGGAGTTTTTGAGATTTGAAGATGATGAAGGTGAAGAGGAAGAATAATATTTTAACTAACTAAATATAATATACTGTATTAGTTATTAGGCTCGTTTGTAAAACAATGTTAATTAATATTGGAAAAAAGCACTGCAAGTTATTAAACAGTGAAATCAATACAATTAATAATGTTACATTTTGACATATATCTCCTTGTTTACTTACGTCAGATGAATTGCTCTTGTAAATCTGAGACCAGTTTTTTTGAAACACAAATTTGGACATAGCTGCAAATCTTGGTTGAGCAGTTCATTCAAATTATTCTTAGGAGCATTTGACACTCTAGTGGATACCTGAAATGTTAAGTTACCGGTTTAAACAACTGTGAATTTGGACCAGATTCACAGACATTTCAAAGGTCTTGTTTAACCCGTGGTAAACCCACAAATTCTCCCTTGTGTTCCCATATAATACCAGCGAGGAGAATGTACTTGAACATCAATGCAGTTCATAATGGTTAGCAATACTTCAGTTCTTAATACCTATATATTCATTATCATGTAGTTATACCACAAGGAGAAATTGGATGCTGATCATTACATTGTATTTTAACTTGGCCCTTAAACTCCTTAGGGGTCTGCCTTTGACAAGTAAAATCGTCTGGCATTAGCCAGAGTAAAACCTATAAAGTCACTCTTAGGAGGGAAAGGGTTAAAAAATACTTTTGAAATGGTCAATACACAGTATGCTTGCTCAATTTCTTACTCCTGCCTTCTATTTTCTCATTCAAGTTTTGTAAATCTTGTAGCTAGAGCAGTTTTCTGGCATTCAAGTGCACACATCATGGGTGAAGCAATGGAGAGACATTATGGAGGGCATTTGTGTTACGGCCCCCCTATAGAAGAGGGATACTACTATGACATGTTCTTGGATGGAAGGTAAATCACAGTTCCTCTCTAAATGACACTCAGAATTATCACTTTCCACTTGTATGTTTTTTGTTTTTACTTTTCAGTTTTAACTTATTTGTCACTCTCTGTTTTCTGTCATTTGTCTTTGTCACTGGTATTGATCACCATTGCTTAGTCACTCAGTTAGTCAGTCCGTCAATCACCCAGCTAACCAGTCAAACCATAGTTTCCTAGGCTTGTCAACTTGTTAGTCATTCAGCCATTCAATCATTTCTTCAGTCAATCATCTTGTTAGTCAGTCTGTAATTCATTCAGTCCATCAGTAAGTCAGTCAGTCACTTGGGTAGTCAATCAGTGAGTTAGTCTCTCAGCCAGTTAATTAGCCAGCCAGCCAGTCAGTCAGTCAGTCAGTCAGTCAGTCAGTTGGTCAGTCCACCAGTCAGTTTGATTGGTCAGTCAGTCAGTTAGTCTGTTGGCCAATCAGTCAGTCAGTCTTTTAGTCATTCAGTTGTTCATCCAGTCAGTCAGTCATTCAGTCAATACATTAATCAATCAGTCTGTTTGTCAATCAAATCAGCCAGTTGGCCAGTTGGTTAGTACTGTACATGTACAGTCAGTCAGTCAGTCAGTCAAAGCATTCGTCTTTTCCTCGCTTGATTAATCAGTCAGTTGTCAGCCAGCCAGTCACTCTGTCACTTGGTGTGTTGTTTGGTTGGTTGGCCAGTGGTCAATCAGTCAATTATTTTCCTTGCTTATTGCCCTCTTGTCTTTCTGTTGCAGACAAGTATCATCTAATGATTACGCCTCTTTGGATACTCTGACTAAAAGTATTGTGAAAGAGAAGCAGCTGTTTGTGAGGCTGCAGATGACAAAAGAAGATCTATTAGAAATGTTCAAGGTCTAGTCTTTTATACTGGAATATTGCAACTTACTCGTTCTAGAAAGCTACAGTACTCTATTGATATTAATTACAATGCTGCAAAAGTCATTAATTTGAAAAGAGAACATTTGCAGTCATCCAGCAGTTGAAGACACCTGCAACAAAACCATTCTTTATATTCTCAGTTTTGGGTTGCTTTGTATGGGAATGGACAGCATTTGGGATTTTATATTTGAAATTGTCATTTTCATGTCCTGGAGATTCATGGTTTTCTTTGTCTGTATCTCTGTTATCTTCCCACTTCCATCCCCGAGTCATGAGTTCTATAATAGTAACATTGAATTCTTGTTTGCGACTGGCAAGTCATTGTTTTTGTAAGGAAAGGTACCATACATGTGCATGCATTACTGATCAGGACAAAAGGGTAATTCACAATTTTGACATAGAGGACAGCTGAGTAATGTTTTATGTCTTAGATGCTAGGATTATAAATGTATACATAGGTAAAACTCTTTTTTCCTTCATTGTGTTGCAGTATAATGAATTCAAGTGCAGAATTATCAGAGAGAAAGTCAAAACCCCTACCACTACTGTTTACAGGTGTAATATTATTTTAGACTTTTTGATTAATATATTTTTGTCTTTAAAGCACAACCTGTGACTGTTTTTTGAATACTACCCTCCAGTTGGTTGGGAGCTGTGTGGCATTGTATTGCACTTGACCTCATACCTCAAGGCTTGTGATTCAGTTCATTTTTTCTTTTGATGTCCTAAGCAGTGTTTTGCTAGTACACTTTTTTAACATTTAGAGCTAAGGCATTATTTTGTGTAGCAGATGAAAATGTAAAGAAATTGGTCTTGACTCTGTATTTTACCAGTACATTCAATCTTTACTATGGTCATTTAAGGTGTGGTCCTTTGATTGACTTGTGTCGAGGTCCTCATGTACGACACACAGGGAAAATCAAGGCAATGGCAGTTACTAAGGTAAACTGTAAATTATACGTGCTAACGTTTTTGTCAAAGTGAGGGTGAGAGTTTCAACCAGGGATTGCTTGGATTTTAGATGATATTTATGGGTTTTTTGATCTACATTGCCAGGTTGCATGAAAAACCATTTTCATATTCACAGAGGGAATCTCTAAGTGAACTTCTCCACAACCCTGGTGGGGAGGGAGGGGAGGGAGGGCAACCTTTAAGAAATAATTAATCTAGTCATTCACCCCTCCCCTTCTGTAATCCCCAAAGCATTCTCTGTGAACTTTTCTTAGTTTTAATGTTATATGTGTGTTTTCTTTTCATTGAAGAATTCTGCTACATACTGGGAAGGAAACTGTGAAGCAGAGTCATTACAAAGACTCTATGGAATCTCATTTCCAAATGAAAAACAGGTACAGATGTCAAAGATTTTAATTACCAATACTGATTCATTGTCTCTATGGAATGTGTTACCCACTGGTTGAAATAATTTTTATATAATATAACTGTATCTAATAGATATACGATGCAAATTGTTATAAGGAGAACCTTCTAGACCTGTAAATATTCAGATGTTTGCATTGTCGTGCAACATTCCTTCTAGAGAGTTCTAGAACACACTGAAGCGTGATGTAACCAAGTTAAGTAATCCTTCTATAAATAGTTAGTATTGTAGTCTTTCAAACATTCTGGAATTCTCTATAACTGTATATAAGACCTGCATTATCGGACAGCTCTAGCACTTATATGCGAATGCTCAGAAGTGGTCTGGAGTTGTTGTGAGATTGCGTTTTTTGTGACTGGAGAAGCTATCCAAAGGAGAATTGAAGTTGTTTCCCCTCAAGTGGATATCTCAAACGAGCTCCAGAGTTATAGAGTCAATGGTGACTAAACTTATGTAGATTTGAAGTAATAGATAGCTTGTTAGCGTATATTTAAGTTTAGCAATGTCTCCCTTAGTAGACTACTTGAATTTCCGTTGTCAGTTTCAAATAAATAGTTGAGTTTGTAATGGAAGTATGTTTGTCACTCTTTTCTGTATAGACAGAGAACAAGCTTATTTATTTACATTTGTTGTCTTGTAACAAAATGAATTTGGTTTGGATGAAAAAAGTATTTTGTTCCGTGAATTTACCACTGACAATGTTAAGTTTAATAGTGCCATCAGCACTTTGACTAAGAATCAGTAAAATTCTCTTCCTCTTAAAGGACACAATAATAAGCTACTGTAACATATTTCTTTTATTAGATGAAAGAATGGAAAAAGTTTCAGGAAGAGGCTGCAAAAAGGGACCACAGGAAATTGGGCAGAGTAAGTACTGTACATTATCATATGACCTGTCAGGCCCTGCTCATGCAGTCCCATAGAAAACTATAGTAAAAGCTGATGTGTGTATGACCGGACAGGTCAATGTGAGCCAGTCCAGAAAAAGCTGTTCAGCTCTACTTCACTTGTACGGCTTTTGTTGGGAAAGAAAAACATTGCATGGAATGAGAAGAGAAGTCACATTTTTTGATAAATTGCAAATTTCTTGTTCTGATCGGAAAAAATGAAGGAAGAGTTTTTATAGTAGAATCTTTTTTTTGTAATTTTTCCCGTGCGTGCCAGGATATCGCGTCCTATTTAGAATTAAAACAAATTTTCGACATTGTCAAAGCTTAGTCAGTGGTCGTATGATAAAATGCTTGTTGACTCAGTTAGGTTGGGCCAGATGGGAAAATATTTGGCTCTCGTTCATGACACACGTCATGCCCTCAAGCCAAATATTTCCCCATCCGGCTCTCCCGCTAAGTCAATAAGTACATATTAAAACTTACTCTTTCTCTTTGATAATATTCAGCATACGAGCAAACTTTGTCACAGTCTTTTTGTAGGTAACTGTAGCCCAAAACATGCTGGACATAAATGTTGGTCTAGACATACATGTAAATACATAAAGGACTCACGAACGTATTGCTGGAATAGTAGAAAATTACAGTTGGGCTAAAAGTGTCTTGAAGAGAAGCTGTCCAAAGTGTCCAAAGTATTTTAAAATAGAGTAGATAATGTGAACAAGACTGAGATAGATTACTATGGTATGTTTTAGTTTTTACAATCCTTATGTTGCAACCATTTCACTTCCAAGCAATTCTTCTTAGTGAGTGGGATACAATAATCCGTATATGCATATGTAAGATTCTTTTAATGAAAAAATAAAGTTGAAGTTGAAGGTGAAGTTGATGTAAATTTAGAGAATTTGCTATTTTTTTCATTTTGTAATCCTGTTTAGACTTTTAACTTTGAAGTTAATTACTGTAGTACTGTTGGCTCAAAAGAGTCTTAAGTTAGTTATTATAAATTTTAGTTACTGTGTCATTGTCTCAAGACAAATATACTTAAATGTAGCACTTTCTTACTTCTTTATTAATCTGTAGGTGTATCATCCTAATTTGTCATCTTTTTTATCATTTGAAGTTTGATGTCATATCTTTTGATCTCATTCTATAATGTTTTTTCTGTCTTCACAGGATCATGAACTTTTCTTCTTTCATGAGCTGAGCCCTGGAAGTTGTTTCTTCTTACCAAAAGGAGCTCACATTTACAATACACTTATTAATTTCATCAAGGTTTGAGACTTTCTTTTTACAGCTACAGAGAGGAACAAAATTTGTCAGATGTGAATGGTGATTGTTTAATGGATGCTTTTGATATCTGTTAAAATTTTCCTGATCTGCCTTTGCTTTCCCTTTCGAATCCTGTGAAAGGAGAAGTGAGTTCTGGACTAAAAAGAATTATGAATAAGGGAAAGGGGACAGGAAAAAGGAAGTTTTTCATGTTATAATTGAAGGCAAGACTTGAACACTTTACATAGGATTTTCACATGAGTACAATCCGGGAATGGCAACCTAGTAAAGTGTTTTAGCATTCTCTCCAGGAAAAATCTTAAAGACTTCAGAATCTGGCGAGTATCGGCAGGCCCAAATGCGTCTTTGAGTTTGACTGGATTTATCTGCTTTAACACTTAACAAATCCATTCAGCACTCAATCCATTAGTGAATAGGTTCTGGGCTGTGCCCAGGGGTTTCATAAGGATGGGTTCTAGGTTGGTGGACTATGTGTAAATATGTTTCCGTAGTGGTTGAATTTTTTGTCAAAAGGTTTGTTTGCAAAGAAGGTTTCCAAAGAAAGAGGGGGGGGGGGGGGGGAGAGGAGGTTTGGAACCTTTGAAACCCTCCCCTAGGCACCCCTCCCCTAGGCAAACCTCTGAGGTTGTGTACTAGATCATCACTTTAATGAACAGAATGGTAACAAATCCCCTTGTTAATTAATCAGGAGGAGTATCAGAAACGAGGATTCCAGGAAGTTGTGTCTCCAAACATCTACAGCACCAAACTGTGGGAAACATCAGGTCACTGGCAGCATTATGCGGTGAGAATGATGAGATTTTACTTTCGGCTTGCCCAGTTTTCATCGCTATTTTTACATGTGTATTGCAATTTTTTAGTTCAATGAGGCAAACCCGAGTTGAACGGATAGGTCCAACAAATGGCCATTTTCGTTCCTAGATCATACGTAGTCATCAGTTGTAACTTTTAAGTCATTACTATTTTGAAAATCAACATCCTGCAAGATAGTGCACTGGCAGACTGGGCTACAAGTTTGGTTAGAAATAATTATTGACATTGTTATCTCCAATTAGCTGATATTATCATATTATTATTACAGTTTAACCCTGTTGATACGGTCAGCAATTGGTCCAAAAAAATTGGCCGTATTACCGGGGTTGGGCCGTAATGACCAATATATCGCATTCGCTTTTCCTGAAGAACTGTTGTGTTCAGTAAACAACCATAATGTAGATATACATTAAGTTAAAGAGGTAAAAAGCAAGCTGTCTTAATTACCTTAATGATATTCGATCACTTTTTTCAATCGTCTTTGTGTCGAAGCACAATTGACTCGATTGCTTTGCAATGTTATTGTCAAGATTTATTTTACTTTATCAAGTTTGTAATGAGAACAGGGAGGAGTGTTGCCTATCTTGTAAGGTGAATCAGCTCTTTGAATAGCAAATTACAGAGATCAATGAGATTGACATGTCAAAGGCATTTTGGTTTACTAAATTTAGCGCGTGTGGCCGTATTGACGGGGTGAAATTATAAAGGATTCTACTGTTTGGGATTTTTATATGTGGCCGTTGGCCGTATTAACGGGTGGCTGCATTAAAGGGGTCATTTTGTGAGAAAATGTATGACCGCTTTGCCGGGCCGAAAAAAGTGGTGGGCATAACTGGGTGACCGCATTGCCGAGGTGGCTGTAAGGCGGTGTTCCACTGTATCATTGTCGTTATTATCATTATCATTATCACTATCATTATCATTATTATTATTATTATTATTATTAGTATCATCATTGGTACCGGAAGAGTGCTGTGGTAATATAATTAATTTACTCCTTTTAACTGCTTTATCTACAGGAGAACATGTTCTCTTTTGAGGTGGAAAAGGAAAAATATGCTCTGAAGCCCATGAACTGCCCAGGCCATTGGTACGTTTTACAAAACATACAAACATAGTCTGCTACATGGCTCATTTGTTCCAAAATTACTAAAAGAATCTGCAAGTCAACAAGCAAACCAAGAAAAATGCCTCTAATCCTCAGATTAAGAGAACTAAGAGAACCGAGTTGGAAGATAAATCTTTGTTCTAGGTTTTACGGCTTTCCGTGTTACCATGATGCAGGGAAAGGCCGCAAATCGTCATGTTGTGAGTGGTTAGACGGAATGGAAGTGTCTCGCTACTGGTTTAGACGCATCTTCGTCATTTCTTTTGACGTCACGTACATGTTCGCGGAAACGGTCAGATAATCTTCTTTCGGTCTCGCCGATGTATATCTTCTTGTATAAGGTGCATTTTATGCAATAAATAACATTGGCGGAAATGCATGTGAAGCGATCGTTGTACAGTATTTCAGTATCATATGTTAAGAAATAAATGCTGTTTTGTAGTGGCGTGGATAATTAAGGATAGTGTTTATAATGGTTTAAATGGCAGCGATTGCAAACAGTTACAATGATATGGTTGGTTTGTAACAGTGGAATGTTAAAGTACGGTTCTTTATTTTTTAGCGTCATGTTTGATCATCGTCCCCGATCATGGCGTGAACTTCCTCTGAGGATGGCTGATTTTGGTGTTCTTCACCGTAATGAATTGTCTGGTACTCTGAGTGGTCTGACCAGGGTGAGAAGGTTTCAGCAGGATGATGCCCACATCTTCTGCAGACCAGATCAGGTAAGTATAAGCGAGTTAGTTTACACTTGAAGAGAACTTATGTTTTGTTCTTTTGGTTAAGATATTGAAAGCAGCCGGGCAAACTCAACCTCACAGCTGGTCAGTTTGCGCGGTGTTCAGCTTTTAATAAAACCACTGGCGCTAGTCACTACAGTAGTTTTAGGTGTTAGAGTTTATCTCACCAGTTGAACTAACGGACCGAGTCAATAATTCCTTCATGTACTTTTTGTCATATACTCTAATTCTCAGTTACAAGCTAAGATGTGTTCACTGTGTGATTTTGCGGTCATTTTCCCCTCTTGTCTAATTACAGATTTTTCCTTTTTTTTTTTGTTTCTGTAGATTGGAGAGGAGATGGGAGGCTGTTTAGATTTCTTGCGGTTTATCTACAACAAGTTTGGTTTCGCCTTCAAACTTTTCCTTTCCACCAGGCCTGAGAAGTATATGGGCAAACTAGAGTTATGGAACGATGCAGAGAAGGTGATGTTTTGGTGTTCTCTCTTTTGAGATCACTTCATAGATCGTGACCGTGTTACTGGTGCAATACATATGCGTTAAAATTTAAGACTTATCGACCAAGCGTGCGTGGGTGGGGTGGGTAATGGCAGAATATGGACCCTGTGTCGGAACGAGTGCAGCGTATGAAAGAGACCGAGGGCCGATATTCTCCCAGTACAGTAGCGAGCAAGCTTGGTTAAAAAGTGATTTATTGCACGACTAGAAACTGTATTTAGATTTTGTGTTCCGGAAAAAAATGATTTCTTGAAGATCTAGCGAAAACGTTTGTATTTTCATCGAGACAGTGTGTTTGCTGTGTTAGCTATCCAATCAGGTGTTTAGCATTTATTTTTGCTAAATAATAGTTCGTACTTTTTGCCAGCTTGATTTGAAAGACGGAAATCTGACTTTGAATTGAGTTGGATCATTCGGAACATTACGCGGTCCGATACCGGTAAAATATTGCCCCTCGCGGGACTAAAAATAAAGAAATCTGATAGGCTGAGTTTAGCTGTTGGCCCTTGGACTTTATTACTTGTGTTAAACAATTATCCCCTGAAATCGAGATGGATAGTGGCAGAATTTATAGGAAAAGGCTCGCCTTGGCACTATTCACCTCGTGGAATATTCTCTAATAATTAAAAAATTCTTATTTGATGTCGAGGTGAAGAGCTGCAGAATGTATGTCAAAAAGAGGCCGTTTACTTAGAGCAAAACGCACTTACGTAAGGCTTTCCCAGACCCCTCGGCACCATTCCCATCGCGTGGGAGGTGGATACTGTTGATTATTGTATCTGCAACTCCTGGATATGATTGGTTCCCTAGTCACAGGCTATCAGCTCATATACCATTAGTACGGAAAAGGGCCATCATGGAGGAATGATTTCTTGAATTAGGCGGGAAGAAATTCAAGTCTTGCTTGAAAAGAATATACCAAAAATACTACAGAAGCGAATAAATATGGGATGTTTAGAGACATAATAAAACAATTATTCCACGAAATCAAGTCGTACATGAACTATAGCCAACTCGGCGCTACGCACCTTGTTGGCTGTTAGCTCATGTACGACTCGATTTCGTGGAATAATTGTTAAATATACCGAGATGGTGAGCCAATCAGTTTATTCAAAATGCCAACAAAAAAAAAGTTTGCTGAATGGGTATATACTAATGAAGACGGTAGAATTATGTTGAGCCTGCTGAACGGGTGAAAAGGTGTATTTATGTCAGCACGTCGCTGGCAAAATCGGAAAAAAGGGAAGGAAAAAAGGAAGGAAATAAGGAAGGAAATCCGAGTTCTCCCAGTGCGAGTCAAACCAACACTTTACGACCATGCAGTTACTAGTTTGGATGAGCCAGTAACTGGAGGATCATAGGTTCGACTCCTTTTAGGAGAACTCTTGTTTCCCTTTCTCGATCTTTCCACCTGTTCACCGGATTAAATTTCTTCGTTTGGCTACGCTCGACCCCGGAGTAGGTTCCTTGTTCCTCTTCCCAGAGTCCGCGCTTAACGAACGAAGAGATGTAACTGGTTGAACTTACATGTGTTTGTTTGTCTTCTTCCTTAGGAGCTTGAAAAGTCTTTGAATGATTTTGGAATGCCTTGGCAACTGAACCCCGGAGATGGAGCTTTCTATGGACCCAAGGTATGTGTATTTAATGAAAGGCTGTTTTATTAAAGAAATGAAAAACGCGCCAAAATTCCAGATGTGGAAGGCTTTGAAATCCCTGCAGTTAACCTGTTTATCTGGCGCTTGGGGTAGGACAGGAATGCGCAACTTAGAAACTGTTCACGACTATTTGAGCAGACTGCAGTAATACAAAGACAGATACCTGTAAAATGGTTTTTGTTGTTCACCGATCTAGATAATGCGTGCAGTGTAAGTAATGTAACTAAACCCTATCTACTTACATTAAGCAATTTATTTGATGCGTCTGGTTTTTTTTATGCGTTTCGAGTTCCCACCGACAGAGCACCAGTTTCTTTTGAAATTCAACCCGGCCCTTTCCAGAAGTAATTATGGGTTACTCTCCCTTCAAATATTTTATGGATACTATCAGTTGGGTGTGACAGGTCAAGTTTGAGACGAACGTCGTTGAAACAGTAGCGGCAAAAAACCCTCAAGATTCCCAGGCCAAATACGGCTGTGAGCATTAAACTGGGTTTGATGTGTTTGGCACGTGTCACAAGGGCGCGTATCTCATTGGTGCGTTTGCTCACTAATAATAAACAAGTAATAAGATTTTTCCTGCTGCTTTTTTTGTGTGACAGATTGACATTCAGCTTCAAGATGCTCTGCGTCGTTATCACCAGTGTGCCACTATACAGTTGGACTTTCAATTGCCAGAGAGGTTTAACCTCACTTATGTGAGGTTAGACAGTGTCCGTCTTGTGAAGTGTTTTGGAATTTTTTGTTAAGGATTTAGTTTGGTTTATTGTATTAGAGGGTATGGAGGAAAGTTTTGGGTCTTTTCCACAGCAATAGAAGAAACCATTATATTTGGAAGTATTTACAACGTGATTGAAGAATGCAGAAAAATATATTTAATCTGACATTTAAACTATCCTCTCGTTTGAGATCGAAGGAAAGAAAAAAAGTAAAAGCGATTTTCTATACAGCTAGACCAAACGCCAAGAGCTTTAAAGGAAATTGAAATGGGACACAGATCTTAAATTTTTACAAGTTTACAGGGTTTAAACAGCATTGAAACGATAAACTGCCGAAAAAAATACAAGAATTCTTCTCCTTGTTTTAATTTTCCAATTAAACATTTTCGTAAAATTAATTCTTGTAATGTGTGTTCTGTTTTAGTGGTGAAGGTGACGAAAAAAAGAGGCCAGTAATCATCCATCGTGCCATTCTGGGTTCCGTGGAGAGAATGATTGCCATCTTGACAGAAAACTTTGCCGCAAAATGGTAAATTTGAATGAAACAAGAATCTATCTATCCGCATTGTTCGATCAGCTTGCGCTGTAAAGTTGCTTTGTCACTATTTCTCGAAGTGAGCACCCCTGTTTGTTATTACAGGCCGTTCTGGTTGTCTCCCACTCAAGCCATTGTTATTCCTGTATCTCCAAAGTATGAAGAGTACGCAATCAAGGTCAGTGTCTAATGTTTCGGTTTTGAACGCACTATCACTGTCAAATGTGTTGAAGTGCGTTATTACATAACTTCGTGAATTATCATGCGTTCTTAACAATACCATTTCTTTTTTGAGGTTTAGAACTAGTACAGTTAGTGTGGAAAAATCATGATTGAAAGCATAGGGCATTTTGGAAACTTGAAAGACTTATTACATACAGCACACTTGCAATGAATGTATTTTTTGTTAACCTTCTTTGGTATTAGTGATGTTCTAAGGAGAACAGAAAAGTGTCTTCGGAAAAATTATCCCAACAGAATACACAGTCAGATACAATCCGATTAAGGCAGATTGAGAATTTAAGGAAAATTTTGCCAACAGCCTATAGACAGAATCAGAAGGCGAACGACAAAACGGAGTACCATGTCGTCATGAAAAAAGTGCCAGGAAAGGGAAACGGAAACAGTTTGTATAGGTAACCAAACGGTTTCGAGTGCAATTTGGAATAAATGAGCACAAGTAATTTTTCAAAGAAGGAAAATATTTGTTGTCTTTAAAACGAACGAAGTGGGTGCCACTTTTCCTCACTTGCAACCGCCTCAGTCCATAGATGATCTCACACATCCACCCAGACCAATGACGGCACAAGTCAGCTGGACCATGACACCGGGAACACACCCTACTCTTTTCGAACAATGCCAAGGGTTCTTTTACGTCCCACATTTACGGATCAGTTATAAAGAGTTGTGAGACGGGGCCTACGGTTTATCGTCCTTATCCGAGAAGACTAGAAATTTACGAGTGCTTATTTACAAAATTGCACTCGAAATCATTTGATTACTTGTCATGTTTACTGCACTGTTTGGGATTAGTTGACTTGCTCTCAGCCAATCAACGCGTTGTAAGTTTTGCATGTGTATTATTAATGAACTGGTTCTGCTTCGGTTGGCAATATAGACAAAAAAATACAGTGTTTCAAAATAGTTGGTGACGTGATGTTAAGCCATGGTGAGAACTAAAGGGAGCTGACGTTTCGAGCGCTGGCCCTTTGTCATTGGTTCACCGTTTTCTGGATAGGGCTCCAAACATATGTTATTGTGATTGGCTGTTTCAGGTGAAAGAGCAGGTGTGGAGTCATGGATACTTGGTGGACGTAGATCTTGACCATGGCACCACACTGAACAAGAAGATCAGAAACGCCCAGCTTTCCCAGTACAACTTCATATTTGGTAAGAAAACACAATTCGATAATAAATAGGTTTTTTTTCCAGTGGCACATCCACCCGGTATCTATTTGTCCAGTGGTTCCCGATCGAGCTGGAATTCGGATATGTTGGTTTTAAAGGAGGGAGTAAAACTGGAGAACACCGGAAAGTCCTCGGAGCAAGGAGAGAATCAACACCACACTCTATGGATAGTTATTTTGTTGTTCAAAGTTATACTTAGTTCAATTTTTTTTACATCATCACATCATCGGAAAAAAAGTAACTTTATTCAATTTCTCGTAGTGGTTGGAGAGAAGGAAGAAGGCTCCATGACGGTCAATGTTCGCACCCGTGACAACAAGGTTCACGGAGAAAGGTCAATTGAGCAAGTTCTAGAAAAGTTTGCTTTCCTGGCCAAGGAACGAGTCAAGGACAGCGAGGAGGAATTCTAAACGAATTGTAATAACTGCATTGCACCTTAGTAGAAAAGTGAAACGATAAGGACGTGAAACAGTGTTCTGTTTCAAATTATTTTTCTTGTTGCAAGACAACCCTGTTGCGTGACAACCCACACGTAGCACTTAGATGGAAACCATCACGGACGGGCAGTCAGAAAATGGGAGGGAGGGAAGAGCAAGTAGGTAACGGTTTTAACTAATTCCCTATCATGACCCCAATAGTAAACCAACCGGGACATTAACATTCATGGTAAACTTTGGTATCAAATAGGTAATTGCTCAGTGATGGTGACAGCCTTGTTCTCCAGCCATTACGTTGCCATTACGTGAAAGTTTGGGAGAACTCGAAAAAGCTGTGGAAACCAAACTTCTCTCAAAACTTCCACTCGTGTTTCTATAACTCGATAGAAACACGGTACATGTTTTCTATTTCTTAAATAAAACAGTGAAAGTTAATAACCTCGGTTACCCTTTCCCCTCGCACTCCAACTCTGGTCTTCACTAGGACGTCCGATAGTTATAACCTTACCGAAGAACATTTATCCTCGTCACATTATGGCCGTTATTTTAACCGAAAGATTTTGGCATCTTTACGTTGCTTTAAATAGAAGCACCCCCCCCCCACCCCCCCCAGCGGCGACCGCCTAAATTTACATTTTCTTAGCTGAAACTACGTAACTGAATGAAACTTTGTACGATTAGGAAATAAAGGGAGCTTTTGGACCCGGTATCAGAGGGTGAAATTTGTGGGTCCATGTCTCGGAGCTTAACCTTGAATTACTTGAAAACTATACAGTGGTTTGATTGCATAAAAGAAAACCACACAGCGCTCTAAAACCTAAATTCCATTCGATTTCTGCATGCCATTGTTTTTTTTTTGTGTTGAGGCGTGTTCTGTAGGCCAATGATACGGGAGTTTTTAAATCCTTCGTACCACGCACATTCCGTGTCCCACTTCTACATAATGCGATTCGCGCTTGTCACGTAAGCTTATTGGCTTTGCAGTGACTTCCGGTCACTGAACCGTTATGTCAACCAAAAGGAAGGGCGTTGGGGAATGAGATCCGGTAACTGATCAACAATAGCACAAACAGCTCTACGAACAGATTATTAATAACACGTTTTGTTTTGAGTCGGTGTGAAAGGACGATACCTCCAGGACATCCAATTGACCTGGATCTCCGCCACTCACTGAGAAAGAGACAGGAACACGAGAAAGAACGGACCATTAGAAAAGTGACTGGGTGGGGGGGGGGAATTTTCAGCTTGCACGAATTTTTTTTTTTTCGCTCACTGCTTTTGCAGGAATTTTTTTTTTCAGGTGAACCTCTCTGCACGAATTTTTTTTACTACGTGTGAAAAAGTCACAATTGGACCTTCCTTCTGCATGAATTTTTTTTTTTGGCATTTTGCCTTGCATGAATTTTTTTTTGTTCTTTTTTTTTTCCCCACCCCCCTCCCCCCATCACTTTTCTAATGGTCCGTCCCTAAGAGTTCTTCGAAGGATACTGTACCATAGTCTCCTCCGCAGCCGTTATTAGGATCGTCACGCAACGTGACGATCCTAATAACGGCTGCGGAGGAGACTAACTGTACCATGGACCTGTTTTTAACTTGCATGCGACTCCACAGCACCCTTGTTCGACCACCCTTCATTGTAAATGGGGCGCGGAGTGAGATTTTCCGAACGCCTCCGAAATACAGTAACAACGTTTTGCAATTTACAGTTTAGGTGGGCGTACCCCGTTGTGCGGTGAAGCTTAATCCTTTTTTTGTGAAAGTTTGAGCCACATCCGGCACATTTTATTGCTTCAGTTTGCACCACGAGCGTTGCGCTCCTGCAACGAGTAAATGTTTCTTGGGTCTGCCTCTGAGGGCATGGCTAATCTGGGATTTTATTTTATATGATAACTTATTATAAGTTTGGGTAATGCTTTATAATTGCCATTAGTATAAATACTCAGGTGATTATAAAAAATCGCGCGCACTGATTGGTTCGCTATCTCGGATTATCAGCCGATAATCACCTTGACGAACAAAATGGCTGCCAGTCGTTGGCGCACTTTTGATGAAATAAAACTTTTTCGTGTTGTACAATGCTTTTCTTTTCTTTTTTGAAATAATCACCTGTGTATTTATACTAAAACAATTATTCGCCTCAGGCTCAGTGATTCTCGGTGACTATTCACCTCGACTTCGTCTCGGTGAATATTCACCAAGAATCACTTCGCCTTCGGCGAATAATTGTTAAGTGTAGAGCGGTTGTCAATTGGCTGTCATAAAACCGTAACGAAAGTAATTACTCCGGCCAAACAACAGACGTACACAATAAAATGAACCCCTCAGTCGGCATCGAGTCCTTCAGCTGATAACTCTGGCTGACAACAGACTAAATCAACTTTCATCCGATAACAAACCATATCTTTGGATGATTAAACAACTTTTAAACCATACCACCCTTCAGCTGATAAAACACAACGAGAACATTCAGTTGATAACAAACCAGATCAGTCGTCAGTTGATCACAACCATATCAACCTCCAGTTGATAACAAGCCAGAACAGCCTTCACTTGATAACAAACGATATCAATCCCTAACATCAAACAACCGTCAACCGAAAGAAAAAAAAAACGTCAACCATCACCTGACTGAGTTGGCAATAAATGATAACAGCCTTCAGTTGATAACAAACCATATTCATCGTCACTGATATGCCAGAAAACGAACCTTATTAAAGTTCAACTAACAACAAAAGGGCTGTGCTTATTAAGGTGGAGGGTTTGCCCATCTACCAATAATGGACAAAGTATTAACTATACATATTCCAAAGGAGGATGACATTTTTTTCTAGCAGCTGCATTTCAATCGCAGTCGTCTGTCTGAATGACATCTGATGTAGAGTCAAAAGCCGTTTTTAAATGCTGTGATGCAGAATAAGGTATCACGTGCCTGCCAAGCGAGGAATCTGGAATGGACGGAATCGAAGTGGAAGTTCAAAAGCACACACACCAATTTGGTGAGTTTGGAATGTTGTTCCTTCCGTTTTTCAGGTTTCGCAGAGGCGAACGTGACACCAAACTAGCAGCATCTAAAGAATGTCAATTAATTCATACTTGAAAAAAAAAGAAGAAAGAACAGAAACAACCCCTGCAGCGAAATTAAGGGACGGACCATTAGAAAAGTGATGGGGGGTGGGGGGGGGGTGGTGGGGAAAAAACCAAAAAAAAATTCATGCAAGGGAAAATGCCAAGAAAAAAATTCATACAAAGAAGAAGGTAAAAAAAAATTCACGCAGAAGGAAGGTCCAATTGTGACTTTTTCACACGTAGTAAAAAAATACGTGCAGAGGGGTTCACCTGAAAAAAAAAATTCCTGCACAACTCCCGGCAGTGAGCGAAAAAAAAAAGAATTCGTGCAAGCTGAAAATTCCCCACCCTCCCCCCCCCACATCACTTTTCTAATGGTCCGTACCTAAGGTTTTTGAGGACTTTTTTTGAGCAGCGTGTGATGATGGCTTGCTTGTTGGCTTGGGATTACATTGCCACCAATCTGATTAATCTGATTTTAGATTAAGCAAAAGAAATCCTTACAACTTATGGAATATGTATGACAGAGGTGAAGAGTAGTTCACAGTTCTCAGTGGTCAGAAGTTCAAAGTACTGAGGTTTAAGCGAAATTGTGATAATCAAAAAAGTTGATAAAGTACGTTATACCACCGTAAGGTAAAAGGAGGGTGCTGACACTTGGAGCGTTAGCTTCTCGCTCTGATAAAGGCTAACGCTCGAAACTTCAGCACCCTCTTTTTACCTTTCGGTGGTATAACTTACTTCATCAACTTGTTTGATTATCATAATTTATTGTGCTTCAATTCCCCACCGACGCAGCACCAGTTTCTTTAGAAACTGCCCCCACAATAAATGAGTTATAAGTGGTTTGTTTACCGTGAAGAAAAAGAAAACGAACTCTAAATCAATGATAGAATACTTTGCTGTTCAAATGCGTTATTATTGATAAGGTTCCTGAGGCAAAGCGCTTTGGTATGAATTTGTTCAGCATGTTGTTTGTTACCAAATAGTTCCTCTGCGAAAGGAAATCGGAACTTCACTTCAATTTTGCAAATTCATCAGCTTAATTTAACGCACAAAGATGCTCTTGAACAAAAGGTGAAAATCATACTTGTGAAACTCAAAAATCTATGGCTTGACCACTCCTGTTGAACGGTGCATATTAGTGACGTTAGTGTGATATGAGATATATTTTAATTCCCTTTATTTGTTAATGTTAGCAATCATTACACAGCGGAAAAAGCACTTCAAAGGAACAACAGTGTTTACCTCCCCTTGACAATTCAGTTTACGATCAGAGGCCATTTTTTTTATAATTTTCAAGTGCCGGCAAAGTGTGTTGAGCAGGCTTTAAAAAAGCCTTTTAACTGTAATCGGACTTAAAATAATACTCGACTTTAATGGACCACTGGTTATGATCACGTTGAGTATATATAATGTTTAATTGCATAAGTTCATAGATCTCTGGACATACTCTGGACTTTCTGTTATTTTCACCAAGCAGGGATTGGGAAGGGATCGATTATTTTGCAGAAGTCCATGTACTCTGGACTTAATGTTAATTTAAAGGATTAGGAAGCGATTATATAGAATAAATGGGAAGTTTGTGGAATCATCCAGCGCACTCTGCATTCGAATTCTCCTTTTTCGTTGAAACCTGAGGTAAGTTTACGTCACTGCTTTAGACGGGTGTCAAGGCACGTTTCCATCCGGGAACTTGAGTAATTGCATGACCGGCGAAATGCCAAAGTTGAACGAAACGTTTTCTCGGAGTTTCATGGTTCGCGTGCGACTTCTAGCAGCATAACTCTGCAAGGAAATTCTCTCGTGCGTTGTAAAAAAACACTAATTATTATTGCATTCCTAGTCCATTTTCCAACCCACGAGACCATCAGATGAAACCGAAATTTGTGCGGAGAGTCAGCTAATCGATCGGAAAGTCAGTGACATGCTGTATTACCACAGCTTCCGACGCAATTTCTTTATTTGGTAATTTTGCGTCACACCATGTTTGTAGAGTGCGTTTCCATGGCCCGTAACAAGCTCGGATTTCAGTGGCTTGCGTCAGGGGAGAGACAATTTTTTCCCTTTTACTCTAGTTTTGAGTCTTGCTTGGAGAAAACTTGAATCATCTCAAGCTTTCTCGGCCGATAATACGGCAAGGAAAGACTGACGCAGTCGTTTGGTTCATCGACACCGGAAGTTTCATGCTTGAGTGAGCAGCATAGAGATTATCGAATGTATTAAATTCCCTTAGGGGGCTACTGCAGCCTGTCATAAAATACATGCTACTGCGCGTAAACTTCCTGTTACTCGGTGAATTGACGGTGAACGCAAGAAAAACTGTATTTAGACGAGAGGACATTTTCTACAGTGCTTTCAGTTCGGAACCGACGGGTTTTTTTTCCCGCATTTTACCGTATCAACAACATCTGCAACTCAAGCGCTTTCTATCACCTTAGCTGCCGAAATAGCTTAGATTTCGTTTCGTTTCGTCCAAGACCAATTTTGTATCATTCGCTTTTCCTTCATCTTATACGAGTCATTTGTGGTATAAGTAAAGGAGATCACAGCCATTTCCTCTGGAGCGATGGAGAGTAACATGAACCCGAAATTTTGGGATAACAGTAAAGTACCTCAAAGCTCTACGACTGGAGATCTAAATTTGGACGATATTCTGGAAGAGACGTGTTTGTATATCAATCCCACCTTCTTACAGATGCCCATTGATCAAGGTAAGCGTATTAAAACCGTCCTCGTTTTAATTAAAGCGTTGATCAGTCCGCGTTCGTTAATAAAGGTTGCAGACAAGAAATTGAGTAATGATAATAAAAAATGCATAGCTTTCGTTCATTTCTTTCATATATACTGAATGACAAGTCATATCATATGTCATACTTCGGCTGCCACGACCTCGGAACCTTACATACGCTTTTTAATCCCGAAATTTCTCGTCATTAGCTTCCAGCTTGCAGACTTTTTAAATAACTTTCCTGCCTCTGCACCAAGCAGCTGTGCTTTTAAGATTAAATGGAATTAATAAACGTTGCACTGACACCGCAACGTGAGCTATTTTCATTGACTTGCGTACATCTAAAAGCCCTTAAATTTGTAGATTCATGTTCGGTTGGCTGTGTAGATACATCTGATGTACATGGTACGCGGCGATTTGTGGGCCAGGCGTATGAAAAACAGTTGCTGTGACATAGTCGAACCTTGTCAATTACTGGTTTTATTGAAGTTCCTTGCGTTGCAACTCTAATAACTGCAGCTTGGAAACTTGGTTGGATACGCGTAACAGCACAGCGAAATCTTTAACCAAAAGACTTAAAGGAACACGACAAACGCTTAAATCGTTTGCCTTCTTTTTCTAAGATTTTTTTCAAACAAATTCTCGCCGTTTTCATCTTATAAAGCTGGTTGTCAGTACAGTATGTCGGTCTCTAATTAATTGTCGGACAGTTTTGAATTTCTTTCACAAGTCGCTTGAAGCGTTTCGGTCACGTTATTAATTTCTATTTGTTATAAGATTACAAAAATCTTCGCTCTCCTTTATTCAACACTAGTGACAATTTACAATGTTTACTTAAAGATTATTGTTTCCTATAATTGACCATACTCCTGTCAATTTCATTTAAAATGCGTTGAAGGTCCATTGTGCATTTGCATGTCGGTTTCCGTCACAATATTTTCGGTAGCTGTCAGGTCTGGGAGCTCGTAAAATGAGAAACCGACCGCGGAATAAAAAATATATTGATGGTTCTTACTTTTCTATAAGCGCTTTGTATACAAGCTTGTTTTCTTTACATTTTTGATATTCCGACCTTGGAACCTTCGAAGAGCTTAAAAAATCAGCGAAAAATTGCGTTGTGTCGTACGATCAGGAGCTTTTTAGAACTTCTAATCCGCGGCAAATATTCTTGACAGGTTGGATTTTGCAAGCTCGCGTTTTGATCTTTTCCTCACCATAACAAAGTTTTGTCTATTAAATTGGTAACTAGGATTCACAACCCCAAAATATTGGATTAAGTTTATTTAATTTTTAAACCAAGATGTAAGGAAACAATGTATGGCTCTTTGGCTCTTCACAAACGTGATCACCAGTATCAAGGTCCTGGGTTCGAATCCCGTTCAAGCCGGAATTTATTTCAGGTCTTATCTTTGCAACTTCTAAAGTTGCTCAGATAACGGCAAAGATCTTTCACTTATTTAAAAGATCTTTCTTCCATTGTTCACATATATGTTCATATATTCACACTGAAACATGATCTTCTTATGAATTTGAGTCGAGGAGGGAAACGCTTTAAGAATTTACCTATTTGGTTTTTGAAGGGTTCTGGCATCATGGATAACCTAAGAATTAGTGTGTGTTTAGTTATAATGGAAAATTAGTGTGCCATGGTCTCGTAATCTTGAAACGATAAACGTGACATAAATAATATAAATACATAAATTTATGAATGATGTCATCATGTTATAATCACGCCTTTTTCGTTCCCCCTTCTGCGGCATGTTTCATCGTGTAAGCTCGCAAATCCAGATTTTTCAGTCTAAGCAAAACTAATTTATGGTGTAATCAAGAATTTTTCCTTTTATATCTTTTTCTTTTATTGACAGATGCCTCTTAACAGCTACTGTCCTGTCTAAATGTCTACTCGGCGTCGTTTTCGCCTATTTGTATTGCAATATTGACCTACTGATTTGTTTCGGCTGTTGCTTTCTTAGGAACCTCCACCGAACTATTTTCGCGTTGCTTTTATAGCGATGCACTCTACAGTTAACAGGACTCCAAAAATTAGGCAATTTGGATCAAGAAGTTCTCTTTCATTACCATTAGCTGTTTGCTTATATTTTTTTATTGTTTCCTCACAAATCAGTTCGATTGCCATCTAAAAGTTGATGGGCGTAATGATGAATTTTTCTCATGCCCTCAAGGCCAAGTATTTCTTTTTTGTAGATAAGTTATTTCTATGTTGCGAAATATCGTAGTAGACACAGTCACGTTTCTAATCGGTTTGGAACGGTTCGAAGAGCAAAGGTCACTGATGACTGAGGGAAATATATGGTAACACATTCATTTCCTTGAAATTATCTCGAAAACCGGGCCTAAAACTAGTTTTATCTACGTAGCTAAGGGAATAGCTTTGACAAAGAAACCTGTTTTGGCTTGTTTCTGTAGAAGCATTGTTGTTGGTCTTGCGATAAAAAGTCCATAACCTGTGGTTTTGATTAAAAATAGAATGGGTTTGGTCCTCTGATCACCTTGTGGTTTTATCAATTTGTGAACAGTGCTGCTTGTTTTTTTATTTTTTATTTTGACTTATGTACTACAGTGGAAACCGGTTGATACAGACACCAAGGGGACATGCCACAGTGTCCATATTACCCGTGTGTCCGTATTAAGCAGGCTCTCAGAAAAAAAACGCCACGTTCTCAAATCTTATCGGTATATAGACTAATAAAACAGACATTTTTACCAGAAAACGTTGTTTAAATTCTTATCTGTACGTAACTATAACAAGTTCATCTTAAAGAAAACCGATATTCGGTACATGAATGAAACGTTTTTAATATAAAGAAATTTCGTGGTCGTTTGGAGATACGAAATTTCTCTTCTCGTGTTGAAAAATATTTCACGTTCGAGCGCAGCGAAGAGAAATTTCGTATCTCCTACCGGTCTTGTAATATTTCCCATACATTGGCAGATTATCGGTTGAGTGGCGACCTAGTGTTGGTCGACTACTGCCGTAGATTGATCGATTTGCGACCGACACCCGCGCAGTCGACACTCGCTATTTGTCGATACGTGCTCGATCGATGTTTGATCGTTACTTTGCCGACCGATCACCGGTATGTAACTTACGGATCAACGAGGCAGCGGCTGACCCTGCCAACCGTTTGTCACTATATATGCTTTCGACACACCAACGTTAAATCACCGACGGCTCACTAATAAGTTGCCGACACTTCACCGATGCTATTGCGACCAGCTGTCGGGCCATCTCTCGGTCAAACGTGTAGCGGTCGAGTTTCGCTCAATACGGCGGTTTTTTTCGTCGTTGTTCAATCAATCAAGTGATTTATCATGCTTGCCAATCATTTAAGTGATAATTTAGGAATGAGAACATTCTATGTTTCAGGTGGAGGAATGGAACACAAAGTAATAAAAACAGTAAGAGCTGAACTTTTTCATCGGAGATGATCGTAGAAACTTTGTTTATTGCCGATTTTGCAATTAGGTTTTGGGAGAAGTGGACAAGTGGTCTTTTTGGGGTGAATTCACACGTTGTTTGAAAAATAGTGCATCTATCTCTGAATCTTATCTACAATGTTCGTGTTTGATCTCTTTCCTTCAGAGGATTTTTCTCCTTTTGACACCTTCGATTACAACAAGGATTTCAAGACAAACGTCACAGTTTTGGACTTGAGAGATGTTTACGAGAAAGGACAAAGTCGACGGAAGGCAAACTCAGAGCAGAGATTACTGAATGCCGACGTACACCTCAAAGCAACTTCCCAGCGACCACTGCAGGTAACAATCTAATTAATCGCTCTTCCAAACTTCTCTTTTTTTGTTTTTGAAAACTTCATCCTTTACTTTCTCTGTCTGTTATTTTCTTTCCCTCTAGGTATTTGCGTGTGTCCGTGTGTCTGTTGTAAACCATGTGTCTGTCTTAAGCGTGTTTGACTCTAACATTTTCAGTTGATCGCGTAATCCACCGGGATGTCTATCTCTCTTACTGTCCGTTTGTATTGTCTACTTTGTGTATACTCCATTATGTCTTTCTATTTGTCTGTCCATCGGTATGCCGTCTGTCTGTTTGTCTATTTCTATCTGTCTGTTTTTCCATGTCTCTCCCAATATTCGTCTGTCTGTCTGTCTCTCTATGGCTCTCTATATACATGGGGCTTTCCTATTCAACAGTAGTATTCACAACTGAAATTATCATGTCGCTGTAGATTGCGAGCCACCCATCGCATCATTCCCTCAGTCCCCTGTCTTTTTCCTTCCAGCTTTCCTGCTTCCTGCACCTCCCTCTCTGCCTCTTCTAGCTTCCCTCTTCCTCTCTCCGTTTGCGCCTCTTTCTTTCCCCCTGCCTCCATACGTCGCCTCAACACGATTTATTCACCCGTTGCCCTCTTCTCATGCCCGCTTTACCTCGCTACGTACCTTTTTTCATTCTTTTTCCCTCTCGCCCAGGGTGTGATGGCATACGTGGAACGATGTCCCGAAGCTGCCAGAATTCTTCAGGATACCAATGGACGGGTTCCCTTGGACATCATGTACAGCAGAAAAGAACCATGTCAGATAAACTTCGCTGTGAATTTGGACTCTGTCTACATGTCTCACAAGGGAGTTAAAGTGTATGAGCTTTCCCGCGTCAAAGGACACGAGAGAAACATTTTTCGTTTGATAGTTGTGGTGCTTTTTACCGATGGCACAACTAAGGAGTTCACTAGCAAAAGCTTTCAAGTCCAAAGCAGGAAGACCACTAGAGCTAACCAAGGTTTGTCAACAAAATTTGTATCACCCAATCTGTGCACGAAGGTTTTAAAATAAGATAGACAACGACCAGCCTGATTGGCTGGCCTTTTCGGGTAACTGTTGTGACAGCCATCGAGAAGAAAGGCAAACAGTAATTTCATGTGTAAGGGACCGTTCATTTTAACGAGGGGGGGGGTGGGGGGGGGGGGGTCGGGCGCGATTTGGGCACTTATGGCCAGAAATGCACCCAGCATTCTTTAACAAACAATCCATGTTTGTAGGAGGGATTTGGGAATTCCATATCACTCTAATATCTCTCCTTCATAAAGGAGAGATATTATAGTGTTTTGGTGAGATAAGAACAGGCAAGACACACTGCGGTGTCTAATATGAGGAGTATTAGTCTCATTAATGTGCATGTGGGTCATGCGAAAAAAAATCAGGGAAAGGGTGGGGGGGGGGGTGTCACGTGAAATATTTTAGCGATACTTTTATGTCATAATGTTTTAATCCGAAATTGACTTCTCTTTCTTTCGATTTGGTGGGGGGGGGAGTCATGTGAAAAAAGTGGCAAGCTGAGGGGGGTCATGCAATTTTTAAATGGTGCTTCCCGAATCACACAAGTCCCCCTGACTCATAAAAAATGAACGATCCCTAATTCCAGGTTTTTGTTTTCCCTACAGACGAAGAAAGCCGAGGCAGCCCGGAAAGCAGCGATAATGGTTATAGTACTCCGAGTCCAGAAAATAAGAGAAAAAGACGCAAACGTGAGTAACAGTAAAGAATTGCTCTTTCTTGTCTTTATTCTAAAGGAACACACAAACCTCTCTGACTGCTCACCCTTGTTCCATAATTAGTTTGGTCCCATTTGTGCTCCATTTGAGAGAGAGAGAGAGAGAGAGAGAGAGAGAGAGAGAGAGAGAGAGAGAGAGAGAGAGAGAGAGAGAGGGAGGGAGAGAGAGAGAGAGAGAAAGAGAGAGAGGGAGGGAGGGAGTTTGGGAGATTCGGAGAACTTACATGAAGCCAAGCAGCATTTTCTACAATCTTGGCGAAAATCCTGGGGGCTGTGGACGTGATTTTATACTTTTACTGATGTATCTCCCTCTCCCCCCTCTGCAATCTTCATTTTGTGCTCCGAGCCTTTAAGCGATATTCTTCACTGTCTTAAACAACATTGCCAAGGGGGCGAGGAAAGGTGGAGTTGATCGAAACATTTTCATGGTTTGTTTGAAAGTTTTCACTAAATTTTTCGGATGAGACATATTTAAGCTGGCGTCCCAAGGGCCTTCCTGAAGAATTGAAGGTACTTTGAAATTCCCTCCACCTCCCCCTAGTGCTAGGATCAGCTCATGTAAGCACAAAGCAGCCATTTTGTGTTCTGTTGTTGAGTCTGAAAAATTGACCTATAGCAAGAGCTCGCAAAGGAAAAAGCAAAGATGTTTTTATGTGCAAGAAAATTGGTTGATTACTTTAGTGATAAAACTGCAAGACTAAGATGAGGCTAACGTGTCCTGCGTTAGCGCCTTATCAGACTACATAAACTTGCTCTGGCTCGTTCCTTGGCGTGCTGGTTCCACATAACACCTCAACGAAATGTCTCTCTTCATGTTTCAGTGTCGGGATTCGATTCCAGTCCCATTGGCAGTGTTAGCAGCGGCATCAATGCCGACAGTAAGTTGTTAATTTTGACTCTTCTAATTTTCACTTTTCAGTTCTCAGTCTTTCGGTTAACAATCCCCTAGTTGAGTTGCAAGATCAGTGATTTTTTTGTTTTTTGCGTTATGCTGTTTTTATATTACCTTCTTTCCTCTTTTCGTAAGCAGAGAACGAAATATTATGAGATTGCTCTTTTACAAATAATGTTTTGGTTGTGAAGTTTCCGAAAGTGGTCCCTTCCTGCTTTTCGTTTCAGTTTGCGTTAAGCGTTTTCTTATTTCTTTGCTCTGATTCTGAAGTTGCTTTACAACCTCATCTTTTCAGGTGTAAGTGCTGGTGAAGTTGTCGCCGATCGCCTCGAAGCTCGCTTTGCTACCATCGACGAACTTCAAGTGAAAAAGCCTATAGTTACTCCCAGGGGAGACATCGCTTATCACTTCAAACTAACCAAGACTGCGCAAGACATTCCACTCGAAGAAGGTGACGTCATCGGATTCTTTGAGGAGCCTGGCGGGAAAAGTCGCATTGAAAAAATGACACATTTCAACGCATCTAAAGCTCGCATGGCTGGTGTGATCAGTAGGTCAGCCTATCTAGAGGCAAAAACTCCTGACGACGAAAATGAAAAAGGTAAAGGACGGACCATTAGAAAAGTGATGGGGGGGGGGAATTTTCAGCTTGCACGAATTTTTTTTTTCGCTGACTGCTTGTGCAGGAATTTTTTTTTTCAGGTGAACCCCTCTACACGAATTTTTTTTACTACGTGTGAAAAAGTCACAATTGGACCTTCCTTCTGCATGAATTTTTTTTTTACCTTCTTCTTTGCATGAATTTTTTTTCTTGGCATTCCCCCCCCCCCATCACTTTTCTAATGGTCCGTCCCTAAGTGAAAACGTTATATTTCCGTTGTCTTGTGGCGAACTTTCATGTGGGAATAATTAGTTCAAATAGCGTATGACGTTTTTAGTTAACTGCTTTGTCTGAGCGTTTCGCTTTTGAATTTTTTTTTTTGCTTCCCGCGGGCCCCTATGTTGGGATTTCGTTTTTCAGCTGAGGTTTCCTTTTGAGGACATTTATGTTAATCTGATTTTTACGTATTTGGAGAAGACTGATACCGTCCTTCTAGCAGTTAAAGATTTTCCGCATCGTGGGATATCCCCTGTTATTTTAGTTCGTTATAACGGACGCTGAAGCGTCTTAATTGAACAAACCAAAGTTGGTTAAGTTCCGCCTATCGGAAACCTCGTTTGAAGAATCGGTCCTAACGGTCCTAATTTTTTTGGCTGTGAAATTGCGTATGTACAATGAATCGTTGTTGATGCAAAGGAAATACTCTTTTAGGTCGTTTGATCGTGTGGTGTGTTGGATTTAATTAACATAAGGAGATATCTAGGCAGATCTATCGACTTGTTGGTCTTCATGCAACATTTGATATCATGTCTAATATCTGTGTGATTTGTTCCTTAGTTTTAGACGATCTGGTCTGTGTGATGGGTATGGTCAGCGTGAAAACTCTTGGATCAGTACAAAACGGCGAACGGATCTACGCCTCACTCGAACATCCGGGAATTGCTGTACCTCAGAGCCGCCTTCCCGACGCGGTATCAAATGAAGCTTTTCTATTGGGTCAAGCATTAGATGGCCTGGATGCTAAGTGTAATGACGTCAATCTGATCCAGTCGTTCGTTTCAGTCCTGTTAAGTATTACTTCCGGTCACGTGTCGCGAGCTGTCAGTGATTTGCGTGAACACGTAAGACGCGATGTAAAAACAGAAGTGAGGGAAGTCAAGAAGAAGTGTTTAATAGGTAAGCCCCAAAGGGATTTAAACACTGAAAAGCAAGTCACAAGAATACCAGGAGCTCATAACTCCAAGGGATAGACATTGTTCTAGGCTAAAGTGAAACCTGTAATTCACCAATGCATTCGGTTTTAAATTTTTGCTCGCGGCTTACTGTATCTTCCAGCTTATACATCTGATAATTTACCTCAACGCCTTGCACAATAAGTGGTCCATGTACAATCATGGGTTTTGGTAGTCATTAAGATGTCGGCTCGTTTTATAGGATTTCGCCGCTGGTTGATCGTGGGCTTCGTATTAGCAGTTCTCCTGGGAGTTTTGTTGTACCAGCTGTTTGCTCCGGGTACTGCGCTTCGATATCATCGATGTAGACAAGGATCACTAGAGGACAGCGAGATGTGGTTCACCTTTACCACGGAAGACAAACAGGTACTTTGATAGTATGCTATCTCTGTAAGTCTTTCCTTTTTAAGGCCAAGTACGCACTACCCTACGAAGTCGGCATTTAAAGGGATGAGAAGTGGGGGGGGGGGTTCGCTTCCTTGCTTCTGGCCTTCGCACTCCCCCCCCCCCCCCGCACTCCGCTCTCTCTGCCCTGATTTGAAAGCTGGTTGCGTAGGACAAGCAGGCACAGGCAAGGACAGCAAGGGAGCATGGCGATTTCGGAATATACCGAGACACCTGTCATACCACAGTCCAGTACTGTTCCAAAGAATAGTACGCCCGTCTGATTCTGTTTGGTTTGGTCCACAGATGAAAAAGTTAAAACTACACTACATAGTAAAACAGCACCACAGTACAGCACTGTTCAGAGGGTTTATAAAGACTGGTAACTCTGCATGGTTTGATTCACAGATGGAAAAGTTAGATCCGCTTTGTACATTAAAACAAACAGTGTCACAGTACAGTACTGTTCATTAGAAAGTTTTACAAAGAATGGTAACTCTTCATGGTTTGGTCGCTAGATGAAACAGTTAGAACTACACTGTATAGTAGAACAAACTTTACCACAGTACAGTACTATTCAGTATGTTTACAAAAACTGGTAACTCTGCCTGGTACGATTAAATGATGGCAAAGTTAGATCCACACTGTACAGTTAAACAAACAGAACCACAGTATAGTGCAGTACAGTAGCATTCAAAACTGGTTACATTGTGTTAACAATACTCGCAGCTCTAATATTTAGAATCCAAGTGATGTGATGGATATTTTTTTGTGCAGATCCCTCGCGTGCATGGCATTGAGTTTACGTTTGAAAAACTGAAGTCGAAGCTGGATCTTGACTTTGGAAAAATAAACATCACAGGTATTTCAGCACTCTAAATAAATTCTGTTCACACACCCTTGTATCATTATATTAACTGAACAATTCACAAAGACTTTTGTTGGAGCAGAGAAGTTTGTAAATAATTCTTAAATGATGTTTGTAGCGACATACACCTTTTAATTTTTGTTTCTCTGTATGCAACAGGGCTTACTTTCTGAAGTAATGAACATGGTATATTTTGAGTCTAGCGAATTTGTGAAAGATTTATTTTTCGGCCCTGTCACAGGCAAACACGATAAAGCAAATCCGAGTTCTCCCAATGGCAGTCGAACCTACGATTAGTAGTTCTGGCTTTCTGCCACTGAGTCATAGGAGACAAGCAAGGCCTTAACACTAGGTTTATTGGACAAATATCCTGTATACTGCAAGGATTTGAATATCAAAGTGAAAGGGGAAAAAAAAAAAAAAACATCTTCCACATGGCATACCTTGTTAACCTTGATCTTCTGAGATACTTATATTTCTTTTATGCTTTATTCAGTTGGATCAAGATTGATTCAAAAACTCGATATTTGATTAAATTAGTTTTCTTCGTTGAACTAATTTTCTTGCGAGGTCACGTTACCTCGTGTATTTTCGTGACCACGCCCTTTTGCGCTTCCCTTCACCTCCCTTACAACAAAAGCTGCTCTCTTTTTATTTGGGAAACTTTAATGCTGGATTTTTCAATATCTCGTGGTGATGAGTTTCTCAATTCTTGTCACCTGTTTTCTTGATAGTTTATTGGTAACGTAATGAGACTCTGTATGTTGATCGGTTTTCTGTTTTTATGCAGACGCCCATTATTACTTGAACCTGGACCGTTGTGCTCATGGAGGTATTAGACCTGTTGGTTCACCTATGGATGGTAAAGAGATGGTTCGCGGTGCGGAGATTGTCGCTGTGGATCACAACTGTACCATTGTGTATTTTCACGCCGAGATATGGGAACCTTACGAGACATGCAGGGATATAGTGTGCACAGCGCATCCCTAGCGAACCAAGGATCAAAGGTGAAACTCTCCTTTGAAGTTAAGACGAAAGCACACCTGAAGTTTTGTGTGTGCGCGCACGATGTGTGAGATCGTTGCCTTGCACACTTTGCAGATCCTATTACTTGGGACTGAAGCAAGAACCCATGAACAAAATACCCTCGTTTAGGGTTGGATGCTCGTTATCATAGTTGCCGAGGATAGCGACACTAAGAACTGCGTGAAAAGAAATCAATTAACGTTTAGGCTTGTAAATTATGAAATAGCGTTTCTGGGATTTTTCTGTCTTATTTATATTTCGGTTGGATCAACTGAGCTGGTTTTCTTGGTGACCTCCGTGTGCAGACTTGATTCTTTAAAACTATAATTTGTATTTACACTCCCGTTATGATCAACGGTTTGAAGTATCGAAATCTCGATGGTTAGATTCTTTACGGTTCTCTTTGGCTCCAACGTTATATTTCTCAATATCTGTTGGAACGTATTGTTTTTGTGAATTTATATTGCTTTTATCAGAAGTATTAAGTACAAGTTATCATCTGCTTTAAGTCTTATTTTTTAATCATCTTTTTCCATTGTTATTATTACTAATGGTGCAATTCTTTTGGTCACCTCACAAACACTAACACAGATTGCAAAGATCAAGCTGTCGAGCGCCTTATTTCGCAAATTCAGTGCTGCATATCTCAGCGTTTGCATCAGTTACCACTGTTTTTATCCGTTAAAAATTCAAACAGTCGAGCTGCCTTACTTTGCAAATACAGTGCTACATATCACAGCGTTAGCATCAGTTACTACTGTTTGTATCCTTTTGCCGTGGTTGGTGAAGCGTAATGCATTACTTTTTACCAGCTATTTTTGTTATTGTTATATTGTCTTTTTATTTGCAATCAATCTTCTGGTCTGAGCTGTACGAAGGAACTCAAATTCAGCGTACAATAAGTTATTCATAACAAACTAGTTAGATTTAGTAAACTAGTTAGAGAAATTTAATGAACTAGTTAGAAACTGAAACTTGAGATCAATTACAGTTTATGACGCAGCCGATTTTGCTTTAACCCTGAAAGCCTCAATATCAATATTCATTTTCTCCTAACTGTTCTCATATATTTGTTATGGTACTAGTCAGGAGAATTTGTTTACATATCAATACAACTCTTTTTTAGGTGATCATTTTTGTTATTCTCACAACCTTAATGGTTGAACAGTGAATTTAGTAATGAGAAATTGGATGCTGGTCACTACTGGGACTTGGAGGGTTAAGATTTGTTTGGCATTTAACATGCCATCGTTTTGTATTTGCTTTTTGTCCTTAAGCTGGATTTGGAAGTATTGTTGCGAAAGAGAACTGCTGAATAGCCTGTCAAAAGAATAAATATCAAAGAACAAAACAAACGAAAAGAAAGATAGAAGGCAGGTCCTTCATGTCGGATTGTATAATAATCATTTTTAGTATAAATCTACTAGTGTTCTATCACAAATGCCGCGCTCTGATTGGCTACGCTACCCACTATCTATTCTGTGATAGATAGTGAGTAGCGTAATGGCGGCCGCTTCTTCACGTTTTCGAAGTGTCCGTGAACAAGATTTAGACAGTTTACTGGTCGAGTCTGTTCCAGAAAAGACAAAGTTTTGAACGACTAGTAGATTTATACTAAAACAATTAGATTATTCGCTCTCGATTTCTATCCGTGATAGTTGACTCGGGCTGCGCCCTCGTCAACTATCGCGCGATAGAAATCTCGAGCTCATAATCTAATTGTTTAATATTGTATGTAGGAATATTGTATCTTTAATAAGTTAGAATAGAGTTATAATCAATAGTGATTCGGTTGTATGCCCAACACTTAGAAGGCGCTCTTTAGCTAGTGAATTACTCCACTCATTGAACAGCTTTGTTAGATATGTTGTTTACACGAAAAAAAAATATACCAATTTAAAGGTGCTGAGCAAGGAATTTACAATTAATTGCTAAAAAACATTTAAAACAATTATAATTATATGTATTAATGAAAAGCAAAAAAATGATGATTTAGAATTGTTGAGAAGTATCTTTTTAAAAACCGCATTAGAAGTTGACAATACACTTTAATTTAGGTTCATTTGTGGATGGCAAAGATCGACATTGATCACAGCTTGAAAGAATAAGGCAATAGTTTTCAAGTTTAATCAATAAGTCTTGCAAATATCACTAGAATGTAAATACGGGTTTCCCCTCCCTCACAAATTTCATTGATATCTAGATCTTTATTTGGGTATTATTTAACAATTATTCGCCGAAGGCGAAGTGATTATCGGTGAATATTCACCGATAATCACTAAGCCTGAGGCGAAAAATTCTTTTAGTATAAATACACAGGTGATTATTTCAGAAAAAGAAAAGAAAAGGCATTGTACAACACGAAAAAATTTTATTTCATCAAAAGCGCGCGAACGACTGGCAGCCATTTTGTTCGTCGAGGTGATTGTCGGCTGATAAACCGAGAGAGCGAACCAATCAGAGCGGGCGATTTTGTATAATCACCTGAGTATTTATACTATATAATCATAGAACAAGTTGGGTAAAAATTAACAAAGTTGTGTAGGCACATTTTTGGAATATATCTTTGACTAAGTCATGAAAATGCCCTTGACGGAGCTACTTTGAAGAGAGTGGAACCGTTATCAAAAATCTTGGTTTGAGCTAGATTCCAAAGAATGTGCTCTCGCAACTCAAGAATAAAACAAATTATACACAGAGTTCTTAAAGATTTCGTTGGTTGGAGTTAAATTATTTTGACACATCGCACGTACTCGTCTCATCGGAAAACGCGTTTGTAGTTGTAAGTTGAGACTATTTTAAAAAAGCACGTTTCAGTTGACCTTTTCAGATACCTAACCTGTTCACTTTCTAGATCTTAGTAGTAATTCTCCTTAGTGAGTATTATACTCGCTTTTACAGCTAAACTTATAGAATTTGACTTTTCATTCAATACCCTCCAGCGGATGATTTTCTCAATTCTCTTCCCCTGTTTTCTTCACACTGTATTGATTTTGAGAGGAGAAAATTCTTATTGATCACTTTATGGAGTGAAAGGGCTTTTTTACCGCGGTTAATGAGTATAATGTGACACGCACCTACTTTTATTTTTGGTTCGTGCATTCCCCACTTGATACCAAAAACAAAGAAAAGCATTATGTACAACTTGCCCCACCTAATTCGCAATCCGAGGTATGATAACCCTGCCCTGCTTGTAACAGCTGGGCCATCCCTCCGATTTTAAGTAGTCTCAACTCCTATTTATTACCATATTCACTGCCGTATTGAAACCAACGTTATGGTTTTGGTATTTTGTTAATTAATTTATGTATTTTGTTATGGTTAATCGCTGGCGAAATATCTGGTTTTGTCATTTTATTAAAGTTGAATAAATTGCATTTGGTTTGAATCGTGGGGTCTCATTATGTGAGGTGAGCAGAGAAATAGAGTTAAATAGAACGATCTGTGAAAATCTCTTGTCCCTTGAGTGTCAAGGGCCCTGGGGGGGGGCACTCTCACATGGAATGGGTTCGGATGCTCGTCGAAAATTTTGAATTAAACCCCTAAAGGAGACCAAATCTGGGCGTGGCCCAAGCTTTTTTTGACGCGTAAAAGAGACCACGTTAAAGTCTTCTTTAGGTACTGATGTTTTAGAAAACTTTGATTAAATGAATCGAGTAAATAAAACGAATCAAAAATATAAAATAGTAAATATCTTTTTGTATTTCTTCGCGTGCAACCCTAAACGAAACCTTCACGGCTAAATATAATGGCGCTTTTTCCCAGAACACCTTAAAGTGAGATCAAAATCCGAAATTTACACCCCCTAAGCGAGACGACGAGCATCCTCCCCTCTTTCACGTGCGAGTTACCCCCGGAGTCAAATGCTATGAACACTCAAAATGTCCGCTGCCCTTGAATCTCACAATAGCACAACTCATATTGTTATATCCCTAGACAACCAACTAAATACGGACTACCATTGGCTAATTCTTGGTATCGTGGCGATGAGTAAATTTGTTTCCCTCGAAACCTGACATTAAGTATGTATTATCAACTCGTCCCATAAACCATTTTTTCTTGTGTATTTATAGGGAAGTTTTAATTGAAGCTCAGTAGTTACCCGAACTGTATTTGAGAGCCAATTTAAAAGTTTTTTTGTGCGTGTGTTTGTGTGTGTGTGTTTAAGGCGCCCTCTGCCCGTGTCTAGTAGTTCAACGACCGGTGTGTACAATGCCAGAGTGACATGGTGATACCAAGAGACAATGACGTAAGAGAATGTATCTTTCATACTGGGTTCTCTTACTATGATAAGGGAACAGAATCTATTTTTAGATCCGGAAACTATTTTAACTGACCAATGGCTGATGTCCTTTTCATCACGTAGTTGTAATTTCAATGCGCCACGTGGAAACCGAGCAGCCATGGAAAGAGATATAAATAGATTCCGCGCTAAAAATAGATTCTGTCCCCTTATCATATCAGACGGTGTTGTGTTCTCTTTCCTCATTTTCTCTTGGTGATACCTAATACGGCCCGAAGTGCAATGAACCCTACAAAATACACTTCTTAGGAGGAAAAACGCCAGGCCACAAGGCCGTTAGCCAAACCCCCTTAGATGGAAAGTGGGATGTAACCGGCCAAACGGGGACGATTACGAGCGGCAGGTACAATGTTCGTGTAATCATCCTGCGTCAGGTAAGTAGCCAAATTTAAAGTCTTAAAAAGTCAAAACGCTGGGTCGATGCTTTTGTGGGAAGTCATTTTGACATTATATAGTCAAAATGTCTGATGCCCATGTGGTGTCAGACAAACCCTGCTTCAAAATGAATCGAAAAGACTCTATGCCAAGGATACTGAGGTGAAATAAGGAGACTTGCTTTATATTTAACACTCTCTAGCTGGTTTGCCAAAGTCATGAAATCGGCGAAAGCGGCAGGATGACTAAATGATTGGTGACGTCCTGCTCTAGTTTAATAATTAACAAATAGTAATTTCTTTTGTCTGCAATTATGTTGCTGATAACAGAGTTCAGGTGTTACAACACTATTTAGTAGCTTCCCAAAGGGTGGTCGCCGAGTATATTTTATCATCAGTGAATAAGGGATAGCCCAGTTTAGCACAGCAAACAGCACTACGGGAGGTTAGATCAACCGCTTGGCTTTATTCCCAGAAAATAATCCACGTCATATTTCAGGGGCCCCCAACGAGCAGATTCAGCCAAAAGCCTTTGAGAGACATCACAAGGCTTTTTGTAATATAAAGAGATGTTTTAATCACCTAGAAGAATTTGATATTTTCGGATATCTCAGCTGAAAATTGAAGTGTTCGAAAATTTTAGGGAATGACATCTTCATTTCAGAAATTGCCAGCTGGACGGCACCTTATAAAAACGTCCCAACGAACCACTTGCTCATCCGAAATTACCAAACGCCACGTTATCAGGAGGGTGGCGTGTACGCACGGGAAGAAAAGTATAACGCTTCTTACAGTGACGGAAAGGGTCATTTTATGCCCATTCCATAAGATGTGCGATTTGTGAAAAAACCTGGCACAGGATCCCTAGTCATGGGCTCTTGTCTCGTGTAATTTCTTTGACAGGTTTCCTTTCACTTGGGTACACGAAGGCTCGATTCCGCCCCTCACTCGGTCTCACATTTCCTCAAGAAAAACGAAGAAGCACGCATCAGAAATAGTTTCCTTTTGTTGTACTACTGCTGATGTAAATGCGCAAATGATACAGCCTAACTGTAAGCTGGATTGCACTTAATGTATTCGGCGCTTTGGTAATACTTCCAAATATTCTTTTCTTCGTACAACACCCCGGTACATGTCGAGTTCACCACGAACATCTCTGGTCCTCGAATCTGCGGGTGATGTGCCAGGTACACCCCACCATATGCACAGCGGTCGAGGTTCAAATAATAATGAGCCCCTAAACGGTAAACCAAATTAGAATTCATTAGATTGTTTTTCTTGCTCCCAATTAGTCAAAATGTAAGAGGTGACACAATTCGCATTCGGTAAAATTCAATATTCAATTATCGTTGTATAATAATAATAATAATAATAATAATAATAATAATAATAATGATAATGATAATGATAATGATAATGATAATGATAATAATAATAATAATGACTTTTATTTCAGCATTTCCACGATGAAGTGGCTCTTCATCCGAAACATTTCAAATCAAATCAAATCAAATGTTGGTTTTTGTGGAGAGGGGAAAGCCGGAGTACCCGGAGAAAAACCTCGCGGAGCAGAGTAGAGAACCAACAAACTCAGCCCACATATGACGCCGAGACGGGAATCGAACCCGAGACACCTCTCACCACTGCGCCAACCCTGCTCCCCTAAGGGTATCAGGATAAGGGAACACCAACATCTACTTTCCTCCTAAGTATAAGACGTTTATCTTTGTACGTATATAATTTATTTTAATTTAATGGACTGTTAAGAGACAAAAAGGATAAATCGCCTACATGGTCCTATATAGATTTCGACTATGATTCAGTGTCGTCCAAGCGTAAACTGTTGACAGAAACACTTAGTCATAAAAAGGAAGCATCTCGTTATCTGGGTTGGTTAAAGTGTCTGCCTTTCTTCTCAAGTCGCGTGATGATTGACTTTATCGTTAAATCGGGGTTGAGGCTACTGAATTGTAATCGTTATGTCGGGGTTCCAATATAACATACCCTTTCCAGTGTATGGGTCGACTGAGTCAAGACTGAGTTTTCTTTTCAATGCCAACCATGGATATTCAACACCGTGAATTAGTGGATTCTAAAAGAAAGAGAAAAAAAAATCAGAAACAGTAACTTTAGGGGGGGGGGGGGGAGGGTACTCCCATAAATTTCGGATAGAAACCCGAAAAATGAGACCCTATGCAAGGGAAAAACTAAAACTATAATAGCTTGAACGGGTCAACTTTATTTCGTTTCTGTAAGATTACTGGAAGTTAGCATCAAGCATAGTATAGAAGACTAAGCCTATTTTAATAACCGCCACGAAAAAAAAACACAATATTTATAAAACCGCTTTGCCAATACTTTAACCTTAAGAGATCATTTGTTTTCCGCTTAACTGGATTATTTACCCACTGCTATTTTAAGCTGATACAATTGAGGCACCCTATCTGAGGATCACACCGGAAACACTATGCCAACATGACACCCTAGGATCGAGAAACTCAAAAACCATACCCTATCCCGCCGCACATACATATACGGTCCATGTATGGGAGTACCCCCCCCCCCCCGCCCGGAAACTTAAGGTAGTTCCAGCGTGTTCAGAGAAATTACAACAGAAAACAAAAAAAAAGAAAAAAAAAACAGCAGAGATTTAAGAGAAACAAAAGAAAAGTAAACTCCTAAAGCAAAAAGGGATCGGGTAATTTGCAGCTCGAAAGAAAAGTGACCAATATAGAGGAAAATGTAGAAATGTATCCCCAAAATAAGCTTCCCGAAAAGTAAAAAAAAAAAAGCATTAGTATTAGAATTGCGTCCTTGAAAAATGCTCGCTTGACATGTCGAATCGAAATATTGGGCAATAATCGAATGACTTCACTGGGGTGACTGAGAAGAGACACCGTGACCGTAAATATGCCATGACACTACTGGGTACTACATGGCCTTGATGTCCTTAAATACTAAAACATTGCACCTACAGCCTTTCTAGTCTTCGAGTCTTTCTAATCTGCATGTAAAAAATCTACTTGTGCTTATTTATTCTAAACTCCACTTGAAATCATTTCATAACGTGTATTGCAACATTTAGCCACACTGGTCCTTTCTAGTCTGCCGAGAAGCAACACTGCAGGTACTGAGGTAGTCAAGCCTCCCTACCTGATGATCATACGTGGAAAATTTGAAGGAAGCTGTATGCCCTGCAATACTGCCTTTTTTGCACTTCCAGTAATGAAACATGGAGCCTGGGGCAAGAAGCTCGTATAATACGAAGATCAAGAGGCCGACCAGGCTTAAAACGGGAATCATTTTCCATCCAAGTCCTAAAAAAGAACAAAGTCAATTTTTAAAATAACCACGAGTTTCAATTCACTGTCTACGGCAATTTCCCAGTTGTCACGAAACGTGATTGGCTACCGACTATTGCGCCTCTTAATCAACCAATGAGAAGTGAAACGTTACCTAAAACCATGGCGACCAGTTCGCAAGCGTTTTTCTGCGTTTGGGGGTGAAGACATATACCGTAAATGCTCGACTGAACGCACCCCTTTCAATAAGCGCCCCCATTCGAATAAGTGATCCCGTCTTACCTCAAAAAAATTAATAACCGGTTGTTCGAAAGCCGATTAGCGCTAATCCAAGGTTAAATTTTAACCTGGGTTTCTTTCCTTCTTGTTAAAAAGCATTTTCTTCGAAAACTTTTTCTACTTTTTGCAGAGCATACAATCATCAAATTGTATTCAAAAAAAATTATACTGAATGTGCTTTTAAAGCCCTCGTATCTGCATTTAAATTTCGCACTAACCCTGGGTTACATTAACCTTGCTTCGAACAACCCGGCGCTAATTCGAGCATCTATGGTACAATGGTTTTGCATTCTGATTGGTTTATTGGACTGCGTGCATCAGTTAAAATTTGTTAAAGTAATTGCTTTGGTTTTGGCTTTACGACGATCAATTGAAAACCGCTGTTAAAGTGTCATTAACATTAAAAGATTCTGGGTTGTAAATGTAATACAAAAGTTTATACTAAAAAGAGCCCACCAGAACTCGAAAGCTAATCCTCATTTTTTGATTGGCCCTTGTCTCTGACTGGATACATCTACATTAGAAAGTTTATTAAGGGAATTCCCGCCGTAAGGTAGGTAACTGTGAAAATCGGACAAAGAAACCTTGATATCACATTTTTACCCTCCGAGCATTAGGACTTTTTAGAGAATTTGATTGTACGTCTTCTGTGTTATCGCACCCTATGCAGTCCAAGGCAAAGAACAAATCTCTGACCCTTACAAAACCGATCATTAAGTCCTTCATCAAATAGTTACTTCAAAAAGCAACAACCAACAGTGGAAGATTATCTGCTTTTTTATATACCTAGACTTTCACTCAACAAATCGAGCACTGTGATTGGTTGATTCTTGGTTACGTGCCCCTGATCAAAATTAAAATGTATCCCGACCGGGTTACAATTGCGCAGTTGTTGTCCGCGTGTAAGTGGTGCCCTCTTTGTTTGCTAAGGTTTTTGCTAAATATATAACAAAGCACTTAACGTATGGTCCCTTGGGAAACTAGTTAGTTTTGTTTTCCCTCGGGACCCTACATTATATGTATAATATTCATCTAGGCTATGTAGGTTGCTGGAATACCGTTCTTTCTTCACAGCTTTCTTACCTCTCAACCGTCGTCGCCGATCGCTTTCTAGTTTGTCTGTAATGTTGACATGGATCCTATCTTGGACGTCGTTGATCGCGTCTGCTATTTGATGCGACTGTATTCCAAGAATGATGGACACAAAGCAATTCACCAGATGAACGGTGTCAAGCTTTTTGCTTACCCTGCTTTCCAGAGATTGGCCAAGGAGGGTGGGCGTCCGATCCCTCATACGCCGCAGTGGGATTTGAGTCTCGGGAACAGCGACACCGGGATTATCGAGTGCTGTGTATATACGTTCTCCATTTTGTATTGTTCCCATAACTTTTACTTTCACAAGGCCAATCACGCAGACTGTATCTGTCCCACCTGAAACTGAACAATGAGTTTATTGGACAATTCAATCGGTCGTTATTTGCTTATTTAGATCACCCACTAACGTAGCGCATGCCCTCAAACTGTTATTTAGTTATTTGGACAAATTTGTTGCTACATGCATGTTTGGCGGTATAATAAGTAAGTAGGCAAAGGCTTCGTGTACCTAATTACTGGCTTCGCGTTAACGAGTTTATTAACTACGTTTCGAGATGTTCGTCTCGCACCAATACAACGCGTTGAACAGGAAACAGTATGTGGGAATCCCGGCTTCTGCAAATGATCCAGACCATTTGTCCAGACCACAGGTTGCAACACAGTCGCTTTCATAACACATTAAATTGACACTATACCTTTTCTGTTTCCATCTAAAGGCACATTTGCGTACAGGTAGGCAGAGCGACTTATAACACCAGCCATTACTGCTCTTTTGCAGTTTTCGTCAGATAGCTTTTCGATTTCCGTCTCTCCCGTGTCGGGGTTGGTAAGAAAGGCAATCACATCCCCTTCTTCCAGAACTTGCCTTCTTCTAGAGTGTTCTGTTAGCCTCAGGTGATAGGCAATGTCCGCACTTGGCGTGGATATAGATTGTAAAACTTCCAGGTGCTGGATCCGTGCTCTTTGAGCCTCTAAGTAGTCGGTAAGGACTAACGAATAAAAATGGGACAAATAGGGACAACTAAGAATACTCATTATATGGCTGGTTCTACGACATGTCGGTAAGGACTAACGAATAAAAATGGAACAAATAGGGACAACTAAGAATACTCATTATATGGCTGGTTCTACGAGATAAGGCCAATCCTGAGTTCTGATTGGCTACCCGAGCGTGCAAAATGGGCCTATTTTTCCTCCTTTCTATAGTGCTCCATTCAGAATTTAAATTTTGAAACGTTTGGACAACAAAAGTGGCGATGCTATCTATTGGACCGGAATTTCTTAAAATTAAAGTTTATAATCAGATGAAATGGGAATTTGTTGGAGTTTCCGAATTTGTGAAAAAAAGCGAAAATTCTAACCCAGAAGTCCCAGATGTCGTCCCCAGATGTGGCGTTCCATCGGGGCCAAAATTCAAGGTTCGCATTCGATATCGTAGTTTTGGTATTCTTGTATATTTTCACAATTGGAGTTTCAACTTTTTATATTTTACACTACTTTTGACAATTCAACTTTTGTGTTTTGAGTATTGAACATTGTACTTTAGCGTTGCAACATTGTAGTTTTGACGCAATGCAACATTCAAGTTCACAATATCCAACCGCAATCCAATGGATTGCGGGCTCACATGAAACGACAGTTTGCCCTACCCCCTCCCGAAGGGTAGCCTTATTGGATCCATTGAGCCATGACGGACGACATATCTTTTTTGCTTCAATCTGTTCACGACATTATAAGTAACATAGACAGATTAATAAATGAATCAAATAATCAAATGGATTTCGATAAATTTGATTACCTTCAGCGGATTGTGGTAAACCTCGACGTCGATTATTTCATAACAGAAACGTTTGGACGAGCATACCGTTTGTTGTTAGGGGGTAGGGCAAACTGTCCTTTTTGTCCGCAAATCTGATCCGCAATCCATTGGATTGCGGTTGGATATCGTGAACTTGAATGTTGCATTGTGTCAAAACTACAATGTTGCAACGCTAAAGTACATTGTTATATACCTAGACTTTCATTCAACAAAACGAGCACTGTGATTGGTTGATTCTTGGTCACGTGCCCTTGAACAAATTTAAATGTATCCCGATCGGGAAACAATTGCGCAGTTGTTGCCCGCGCGCCAGTTGTACCGTCTTTGTTTGCTTGTTTTTGCTAAGGGAAAGTCTAAATATATAACAAAGCACTTAATGTATGGTCCCTCGGGAAACTAGTTAGTTTCGTTTTCCCTCGAGTCCTGATGTTTCCCTCGACTTCGTCTCGGGAAACATCAGGACTCTCGGGAAACAAAACTAACTGTTTCCCTCGGAACCATACATTAAGTGTATAATGTTCAATACTCAAAACACAAAAGTTGAATTGTCAAAAGTAGTGTAAAATATAAAAAGTTGAAACTCCAATTGTGAAAATATACAAGAATACCAAAACTACGATATCGAATGCGAACCTTGAATTTTGGCCCCGATGGAACTACAGATGTCAGGTCAGAGGTGATCACACCTGCGGTGCCCGCGACGAAAGGCGCGAAAACACGAGGCACCAGTCACTGGCTCCATGATGTTTCACTGACTTTCGAGGTTTTCAGTCAGGTCAATAGAGCATTTGAACCATTTTAGGTATAATCAATCTTTAGCTACAGATTCTTTTGTTATGTTTCGAAGGAAAACGGAGAAAATACATTCGGAAATTGAATTTAAACAGTATAAATCACCTGAAAGATCCTGAAATATTGGATCTAGCGGACAAAAAACTCTTATCTTGGAGGATTGATTAGTTTTTAGTGGTGACAACATGATCGTAAGTATAAGCACTCGAACTTTACATTTTTGTCTTATCTTCTTCAAACTCAAAATTTGTTTGAGGCCTAGATTTCCACACCGCCATAAACTGCAATACTGATGCTGAAGCCGTATTGTTTCGTTCTTGCAAAATTAGAAATGTTTGTAGTTGTCTTGCCGCAGACAAAACAGCTGCAGCGTGTATGATGAAGTATGTGGTTAAATGGAAATCTAGCCTATTTAAGTTCTAGAACTCAGATTAATAATTATTTATTGCTTTGAAGAGGATGCACTCACCGTATGTATATTAATGACAATACACAAAATGCCTTACTATTAGTATATATAATGAAAATCATTCATTGATTGCAGCGAATGCACTCAGTAACAGTAATGCTTTATTCCCCCAAAACTCTTAAGTCTTACGCGTTTTTGGTATTCCTTTTTGAGTACAATGATAAGAAAACAGTGTAAAAGGGCCAATTAACTAATGATGTAGTCTATAATGCTACATAACAATTTAAAACTCCGCTACTAGTAATGGCTTCAAATCAAAAGAAAAAAAAATTCAAAATTTTAAGGATTGGTAAAAAGCAAAATAAGTGTCAATAAAAACACAGGACAATAGCCACAATCACCTTTGTCACTTTTGGCTGATCCACCACCAGGGGAGTACCCTGAGAAAAAAGTCAACAGAAATACTTGTTATCAATGAAATAAAATAATACTACTTTTTTTTTTTTATCTAATAACGCCTTACTGCACAATGATAGACTGCCTGTTATTTGGTTGTAAGAGCTGGGTTTGAAGTTACCTGCAAGAAATCTCAAGCTATTGGTTTGCAACTGAATAAATGAACAATAGAAAAATCAAACTAAACAAACAGTACCCCTAGCCCAAATAACAATTAAAGGCTGAAGCACACAGAGGTCCATTTAAATTAAGGGCTTAGAAGAGCTGAAACTGATTATAGCAAAAGATAGCTTGTCAGTTTTATTGATAATTTGGTGTGATTGGTCCACTCTGATTGGCAATAATGGATGAAAATGACAATTTTTTGAAAACATATTGACAGTTGGATTCTGCATGTTATTCACCTCACCTGAATAAGATGATCTAGAATCACTGTGGCAATAAGGAGAATTTGATGGTTGTTCAGAAAAGACACAAGAATCTAAAAGAATACAAAGTACCAAATACAGCTATTAATCAAAGAATTTTTTTCAACAATTATATGTACAGTGGTATATGATGTAAGCCTTCACCAGTCAGAACACTAGAATCTCTATATATATTCACATGAGAAATTATACTAAAAGCCATCAAGTCTGGGTGTTTGTTTCAGACAGAATTAGCCCAGTTAGAATGTTGCACAATAATGTCTTGTGTCCACAGATGTTAATCCGCGTATCATTTACCCAGGGCTTTTAACCCTTTCACTCCCATGGGTGCCTCTAAGTTAACTGCCCCAATTGCCCATGGGATTTGCATGTCATGTTGACTTCTAGAACCTAAATTTGGGGTGCCATAGAAATAATGGAAATTACCAAGAAAGCAGACAATTTCAGGCTTTGCAATGAAGACAAAGTTTAATCTACAAAGATAAATCTATTGTTTCATGATAAATATAATGTCCTATGAAACCAAACAAAAGAACAGATCAAACTTCAAAATCAGGCTACATGCAAAATTTTTTGGCATTCCATTTTCCTCAATGTGAACATAGAAGCTGTTTCATTAAGACATTTTGTGAACTAAAGGTAAGTACAACACAGCTAATTTATCGAAAATATTGTCATTATAATGTTCAAGTTGAAATAAAAATGGCTTAAAGCTATAGCAGTGTCTTCTTGTGAATTTTCTCTCTCCCGAATGGAGAGTGTGTACAGAGTTCGAGGCGTTTGAATTTCCCGCCACAATTCCTATAGGTCGGCCGTGTTATGATTTTTAAAACAGTCCAAGGAGAACCTCAGTCCACACAATTCGCATCCCATTCTACAGAATGTTGTCTTCTTGTTCCTAAGGCACCGTTTGCATCTGCCTTTCAACATTTTCACGGGCCAATGTCCCGACTGAACAGTACCGTGTTGAATGGTATGTCTGCGTGAAGAGAACTCCCCAATGAGCCCTTTGATCAGTTCGATACGGAACTGCAGCTGTGTCAAATTCGGATGATTTTCGGCGATTTGCATAAGAATATGTGCATTAACAATGCTCACATCTAAGCAGAACCAAAACAGATAGCGCCACCACTTCTTTGCTCGCCTTGAGGTCTCATAGTACTGGCGCATTTCGTCGCTGTGATCTACTCCCCCCATGTACTTGTTGTAGAGGGTAACAGTAGGGATCGTTGGAACTTCGATGTATGTTCCATCTTTCTGCTTTCTACGGACAGTTTCATCGCCTCTAACATCACTGATATTCCTCGCAAAATGTAGCGGAAACTGTATCCAACAAAGGCCGCACTTTGAAAAGTTTGTCATGATTTGGGTCTTCACGCGGTAACATGTTATCTCGATTGTTCAAATGCAAATACTGGCGAATTTTCTCGAAACGATTCCTTGGCATGATTTTTTGAACTGCTGTTACACCAAGAAATGGATCCTTGGACCAATAAAGCCTAGTTTCAGGTAGTGCTTTGATTCCAAACAGCACATTCAACGCGACGAAAGCACGCATTTCTTCACTAGTTGTCTCATACCAGCTCGGGTCTGGCTTCGTTCGAATGCACTGTTCAGCATTCCGGTTCGTTTCTTCAACAATTCTTGCAAAAAGTTCTTCGGGATAAAGAAGAAAGAAAGAAATCCAGGGCTGTTCCATCTTCTGGAACTCCAGATGTTGGACCAGTACGTTCAACAAAATCATTAACATGAACGGGAGAGTCGTCTGTTGTTTAAACATCTTCGGGTTCTTCTTCGCTTTCACTTTCACTGCTGCTGTCGCTTTCGCTAGAAACTGAAATATCTGATTCACCGCTTTCGCTTAGTTGTCGACGCAATACTCTTGCCCTCTCTGCTTCTTCGACTTCAAAGCCTAGAAATTCATCTCCTTCAGAATCAGACGCCATTTTCAATACTAGCTCGCAAAATTTCGATCGCCGATTGTGAAAAATATTTGTATTGTAACCCACCTCGTGTTTCACAACAAGACAAACCTTAGGATGTCTCCTATTGGTTGAAAAACAAAACAAAGCATTTTCTCCTTTATATCCCAAGTTTTGATTTGTTAAAACGGCACTACTATGAGAGTGCCATATGGCACTCTTGGGAAATAGTGACAGTCACGCAAGAGTGCACTCTTGGGAGTGAAAGGGTTAATAAGATTTGATGTAGGCATCTGCCCATATCATAGTAGGTGGCTGTATAACCATTTAGGTGGCTGAATACCACCTTTTCTATGGGGGTCTGGGGGCATGGTCCCCCAGAAGATGTTTAGGTTTAAAAGCTTGGAAATGTGATTTCTCAGCTTTCTTGGCATGAAAAAGTAAAGTTAATGATGAATATTTATCATTAAAAGAAATATACTTTTTTAATTTTTACAAGACAAAAGGTCAAACATGTATGGCTAAGTGGCCTGTGATTCAATGACTCACAGCCGCCAGAGCTCCATAGTAGTAACCAGCTTCTAATGAAAGCACTACTTAACATCTTACTATTTAAATAGTTTATTATTTTTTTCTTTGACTATCATATATATCTCTGCATGCAGTGGAAACCTGCTTAAATATAATTATTCTATATATTAGAATGATCAAATAAACTTTTTGTAGCAATTAAATTGTGCAGACTTACTAGGATCAGACTTTTTTCTTTTAGCTGGGTTATCCTCTGTAACTGTTGAAAGAAAAAAAGTGATGGTAAGCAGTTTTAGTTAGGCAGTATTAGCTTTTGTTGTCTAGTCACTTGTCTTGAATGCAATGGAAAAGGGAGAAAAAAAATAGATGATAGTCAGCCATTGTAATAATAATGATTACAATATGACACTTGGTATGGAGTGATGGCACCAGCTAGGTCAAAATTTAAGTTCCTAATGTGCCTAGGTCGCTAAGTTCATTTTTTACTTTCCAAAATCCTAATTATATTTCGAAGTATTTTCGTATTATTTTTACAATCATTGTGTGAGTTGGTTAGCTAAATTTCTTTGTTTCCTTTTATGCACACACAGTTTATCCTGTGTAATTGTATCTTTTCCACTCCTTTCCTGTCCCTATTTCTTGTTATGTAGGAATGGAAAACACCCAGTTCCCTTATATAATCCTGTACTTGTAGGCTATATAAACCTACTCCCTCAGTGGCCTAATTTGGTTCTCATTTATTTCTGTACTTTCCTGTAACTGCATTTTCCTATAAATTGGAAAGACGTACTCATTGAAATTAGTTGGTTAGTTGGCTAAGTGGTGATATGCAATCAGGAAATCATTCAAGCATGTACACAATATGTCTACTGGTTTTCAATAATACTTGTGTTACTTTTTCTGTTCGTTTCTACTGTGAAGTAAACTTGTAAATCTTGCACTCAAAGCCTGTGTCTTAAGTCAACAATTTTGGCTGTCTTATACTAACGGATGATTTCACTTTGGCTTCCCACCCTGTCCCTCAGAATCTGAATGAACAGGCTATCAGTTGTGTTTGTGTGGGCTCATGTCTATTGTCAAATTTATACTAGCTACACAAGTGCATTTTTAAAAATTGTAGCTTGCGATACTGGAGACACAATGTCTGCAATGTAGAAAAGAATCTCCCACCTCACATACCTGAAGACTGCGATTCGGATGGGTCTCTCTTGGTCCTTGGTTTTGTTCTTACACGAAAATTTTTGGAACGAAACATTTTTGTTGTCTTATCTATGAGCTCAATAGAGATGAGAAGCTGCCAAATGTTTCGCTCATCCACCTCAACTTTGTCCAGCCAGTACACCATTTCACCTTTGCTAGTCTTGTATACTGAGTCCAAGTCAATGAAAAAGTGTATTCCTTGGACCCCTTGTTCTGGCGCGGTATAAACCCTAAGCTCTACTGGTCCTAACAAAAATAATGTAAAGACAGAAGAGCAAAAATCATGAGAATTATACAGGCAGCAGCTTTAATAATATAACAATTATTTTAATATATCCATCATGTATAGCAGCTATTAGAACATTGTGATAATGATTATTGTTCTTATAATCCTATTATTGTTATAATCTTTGTATTACCAACAATGGACACAAAGCATTATTATTTGTCACAAAACAAACAAACAACATCAAGAACAAGAAACGGTGCATGAGGAATTAAAGACAGTAACAACTATTACTATACTTTTTCAGATAGTAAAAAATTCTCAATTAATTACTGACCATGACACAATCATTTTACGTATGGCAATTAGTTTTGTTGTATAATACTGTAGTTTAAATTAAAGCCATGGCCACACACCTAATTTGTCTTTAATTTTTTCGGCTGCCTGAGGGGAACGTTGAACAAAAACCCTTATGTCTTTGATCTGTCCATTTGGCTGTGCAACCATATTTACTTTGCCACCAGTGATGCGCTGTTCAGAGCTTGGGTGCTTTCTTTGGATTTTGTCATACACTTCCTTTAAGTCAAGTATGTACACTTGTACATCACATGGTTGATGCATTGGTAGTTGCAGATGACCATTTGATGAAAACTGGTCTTGCAAGCTAGGGGAGGATGATGGTTGCTGTTCATTGGTGGTTTGGTCTGTTTGCACCATAGAAACAAAATATTAAAGCAAATCAGGATATAAAATGTTCAAGTGCTACACAGAAAGTTATTTCGTAGTTGTGTACAAAGTCATAAATTGTGAAGATGCCAATTCGTTTTACTGGCCTCTGAATTTCATTCACAGCCAGTGAGAAGAATATATTACAATATAAAGGATGCTTATTAGGGATCCTTCCCCTAATATATCCTCATTACCTGTTTTCTAGTACATAACTATGCTCTGATTTTACTTGTAAATATTGGATGCTTTAATCATTGCTCTTGAGACTTCAAAGGTGAAGTAACAATATTATTAAGTCAATTAACACACAGTGTTAACGTTGGTTGATATACAGTATTTCATTACATGATCATGCAACCACCTGGAATAGAACTGCAAGTGATAATGGGAGAGTGTTGTTTTAATGTACTGCTGATAAAGCACATGTATCCACTGGTTGATGATAGTTTAATCTCAAAATGATATAACGTGAATAAATGAAAACATTTGAACAAATGAGGAGTTAAAGATGAATGGATATAATCTGATATCCATTGTGCTTGATTCCAGGTAATTTATATAATTAAGTTTTTTTCCAGGATGTGATCTCATGGATTATTCTTTTAATATCATGGAAATTTTTAAATGACCAGCTGATCTCTTCATGTTTCAACACTATATTTGCATGCATGCAAATTCTTGGAAACAAGTTGATATTTGGCTCCTTCAAATGGGTGCCTAGTCATATCTAGGAAAGCTATTTATTAAATAACTGTATAAGTCATACATTATTTAAGAAGAAATTAAATTATTTAATCATCTAGACCAAGCATTTATTGCCCTGTCTTTTGTTGGGTATGATACACCAGTTATAAGCTTCATTTTATTAGATGCATTCTTGGTCTAAAATGTCCTACAGTGACATAGCTGATTGCAAAGGAAAAGTTGAAATCTTAAACTCTCCATTTAATTATCTGTCGAACATTTCCAAGAAGAACAGATTATGAGATCTGTAACTGTATGCATATGTTCCACATACTTCTTAACCCTTAAGTCAATAATTGTAGATTAATGTTAGTATGTACACCTCAGATTTCTAAAGGAAATCTAATTCATTTATTTTTGGATGGGCTTTTAGATGGTTTGTTTTTAGTTGGTTCTTAGAGAGCCTGTTAGTACTTTAACCGAGTACTAACTTATGCATGCATACTGTGGATACTGCTTAGGGACTGTTCATTATTTACAGCTAGGAGGGTCTGTGATTTTTTAACCAACTAAGGGACGGACCATTAGAAAAGTGATGAAGGGGGTGGGGAATTTTCAGCTTGCACGAATTTTTTTTTTTCGCTCACTGCTTGTGCAGGAATTTTTTTTTTCAGGTAAACCCCTCTGCACGAATTTTTTTTACTACGTTTGAAAAAGTCACAATTGGACCTTCCTTCTGCATGAATTTTTTTTTTACCTCCTTTTGTGCATGAATTTTTTTTCTTGGCATTTTCCCTTGCATGAATTTTTTTTTGTTTTTTCCCCACCCCCCCCCCCCACCCATCACTTTTCTAATGGTCCATCCCTAAGGCAGATTAAAAATGTACCCCTCCTCAAAAGTGTGTGTATCCAAAAACTACCCCCCCCCCAGTTTATACCACTGGCCCAAGACAAATATAATATATCATATCATATAATGTAATGTAATATAATATAATATATCTGCAAAACGGCAACAAGGGTTGAAACAACGGGTTCTTAAAGTATACCCCCCCACCAATTCTACCGTATTTAAAAAACACCCCCCATTTCCCTTGGTTTTGAAAATTTTAGCCCCCCTTCTTAACACCCCCCCCCCCCCCCACCCCCGTAGCCTTTAGTAACGAATGGTCCCGTAATCCAGGATAAATTAATCTGGAAACTGGTCAGCAAGGTTTCACTGTATTATTTAAGAGTCATGACTAAACAATATCTCAGGACACTGCCACACTGCTTAAGATACCTCGAACAAATTTAATATTAAACTCCTTGAAAAAATCGGACTCTAGTTGAGCTGTATCGAGCCTCGAGAGCATCCCTTAGGGACCTTAGGATAAATACTAGGGGTATAGAATGGTCCCTGTAAAAAAATAGGTCTCGGCAAATTTAAAGTGGGTCTCGAAATCTCGGCGTCACAAATTTGAGTCTCGGAATCTCGAGCTCGCAAAAAAAAAACAGGTCTCGAAATCTCGAATTTTTAAAATGTGAGTCTCAGAGTCTCGCAAGTAACACCTCCGAGAGACTAGTAACGAGTAACAACCAGTCTCCTGGGATAGTAAGTGTTGCGTAAGGGCCCCCAGGGTATTATGAACAGAGTTTTACATGGCGCGTGACCTTCCGAAGGATTAAATGGATGTACCATACGTCGTACAGAACACAAGGCTCTCGCTGTAAAACAGTCACGAGATGGTAATAGCTGGTAATGAACTCAGATTTTTAATTTGCGGCGTCTCGAGCTCGGATTTTTAATTCGCGGAGTCTCGGGCTCGGATTTAAAAAAAAACAGTTAAGTCTCGGTCTCGGATTTTTTAACGAGCTCGCAGCACGAAAATGTAGATTTACGGATAATTAAAGTTGCGTAAATCTGCGTAAAGGAAGTTGTCAAACTTTACACTAGCTTTACATTGTTCGTAAAGTTGTGTAAAGGTACATTTACGCGACCGTTGATAAAGCTTGTGTAAACGTTGCGTAAAGGAGGTTAACAAACTTTACACTCGCTTTACATTGTTCATAAAGGTGTGTAAAGGTAGATTAACGCGACTCGGGATAAAGCTCTTGTAAAGGTTCTGTAAAATAGATGAGCCAGATTTACAAAACTTTACCAGACAGGAAAAGTTTGTGTAAAGTTGAAATTTACTTAACTGAAAATAAAGCTGTTTACAGCTAATGAAATGACCTAGGAATGGGGTTCACTACAAACTTATCTACCCCATTAACTTTTACTAAGGAGCAAGCAAATTTTTGTGCTATGCGCTGAACTGACAGAAACGAAGAAGGTCCACAAGGTTCATAGTCATGTCTCCAAACCTCGGCAGGTTTGCCAAAATGCTCTAGATCACGATCAGTTTTGTACCACCAAACAACAGCAAATGCATGCTGGTGGAATTTTCCTTTGAGCTTCACACTGTTCAAAATGTATCACTGGAATATTCGGAATTACGGAACTCTTGCATTTGATCGGCTGGGTCATCACGCCTTGCTTTCTTTGCAACGATATTTTCCAAACATCCGCGTCGTCTTTTGTTGTCCACCGTTCATTGAGCACATCATAATAAGCCTTTCTGTGTTTCCAGACAGCCGCCCTAGATAAGTATTCTTTACAATGCCCTCACCACAGCCTGGTTTGTTTTCTCAAACAAGAAGACATTTTTCAGCGAGAGACCGTGACAGTTGAAAATCAACCCGTTTCATTCGACAATGGCGTGACAATTTCAGCCAATCACGTATTGGTTTGATAGCAAAAACCAATCAAAACCCGACTTTTATGGCGGGGATTTGGCGGTTTCCTTTGTCGGCAGCTTTTGTCGGTTGACCTAGAAGCGGTTTGTCTACATACTGATATCCTGCGTTGCACGTCCTTTCGTGATTTCAGAATACTCTTTCCTCTTGGCCAGGTTTGTGATCGATTGCCATCTTCAAAATGGAAGATCATTATGTTGCCTTCCTTGAAAAGGCTGTCGCTAAAACTGTACGTCTCAGAGAAGCAATAGAAGTGCGAGACAATAAAATAAATAAATAAATATACATTTATATAGCGCCATTTTCCACTAATTGTCCATGGCGCTTTACAATGCTTTAAAATTAAAATCCTAATTCTTTAAAAACCTAAAATCCTAAATCCTAAAATTAAAATCCTAAGAATTAAATACGCTATATAATACAATTAGGCTACAAATAAAAAGTAAAAACTACAAATCAAATGCACGCTTAAAAAGATAAGTCTTAAGATTAGCCTTAAAAACTGCCTCTGATGATGAAAGTCTGATCTGGAGGGGTAGTTTATTCCAGAGCCTTGGTCCCGCCACGGAAAAAGCCCTTTCACCATACGTTTTAAGATTTGCTCTAGGCTCATCAAGCAACCTCTTGTTTGAAGATCGTAGTGTCCGACCAGAAATGTTAAATCGCAGTAGGTCTCTAATGTAATCAGGGGCTAGTCCATTCACAGCTTTGTACGTTAACAACAATATTTTGAAAATAATCCTAAAATGAACTGGCAACCAATGTAAGCTCCTTAGTATTGGTGTGATGTGTTCATGCCTTCTAGTCAAGGTAACAAGGCGAGCTGCTGAGTTCTGTACAAGCTGAAGTCTATTAATCAGATACTTTGGGAGACCGTACAATAGGGCGTTACAATAGTCCAAACGCGATGTTATGTAAGCGTGAACAATGGTCTCAGTAGTACTCTGGGATAGGTATCGCCTAATTTTAGCTATACTACGAATGCGGAAAAATGCGCTCTTGCAGATTATTTTAACGTGTTCTTTGAAATCCAAACATTGATCGAATGCAACTCCTAAATTCCTGGCCTGTTTACTAGACTTGATTACTTCATCACCAACTCGTATATAGTCGAGGGGTGGTCGTGGACGATATTTAGAACTAATAACCAAAAGTTCAGTCTTATCCCGATTTAACTTAAGTTTGTTGCGCAGCATCCAGTCCCCAATGTCCTTAACACATAATTCTACTGCCATCTTTGAGCTTGATAGATGATTAGGGCAATTGGACGTAAACGACAAGTACAACTGTGTGTCATCTGCATAGAGATGAAACGGTATGCTATGCTTTCTGGCTATGTCACCCAGCGGACTTGTATAAAGGGAAATACAACAAGGGTCCCAGTACAGAACCCTGTGGTACCCCATAGGGTAAATTCTTCTTTGACGATTCAATTCCATTGACAGAAACAAACTGTTCGCGTGAGTGAAGATACGAATGAAACCAATTAAGAGCAGTGTTCCTAATACCAAAGCGATTCTGTAGTCTAGATAACAAAATCGAATGATCGACAGTATCAAACGCAGCCGATAAATCGAGCAATAGTAATATAACCGATCTGTTATTGTCAATAGCCTTCAAAATATCATTTTGAACTCTCACAAGCGCAGTCTCTGTACTGTGATGAGATTTATATGCCGACTGAAATTCTTCTAATAAGCCTTCATTATCATTAAGGTGGTCCATTAATTGTGCTGCAACTGCTTTCTCCGTAACTTTGGATAGAAAATATAAATTCGAGACAGGACGAAAGTTTGAAAATAGTTCATGATCAGCTCCACTCTTTTTCAACAACGGCTTCAACATGGCAACCTTGAATCTATCAGGTACTTGGCCACTTGTAAGAGACAAGTTAACTATACGAGTGATCATTGGAAGCAGATAATGACGGCACCCTTTGAACACTGAGGATGGAATTGGATCAAGTGTACAGGACTTTGAAGACAGGTGATTCACAAAACCAGATACGACCTCCTCAGTGACCAGTTTAAATTCACTTAGCAGCTGACCAGCTAGACAGCTTTCAGACTCAGCATTGCATAAAGTAACTTGACCGTCATTCAGAGTTCCATCAACTTTGTCAAGATCATTACGGATTTTAACAATTTTGTCACTAAAATATTCAACGAATGATTCGGACAGAGAACAGTTATTAGGCCCAGATGGATAACGCTGGACTGGATTGGAGTGCAGAAGCTTCTCTATTGTCTTAAAAAGAAGTCCAGAGTTCCCTGAGTTTTCCTGGATCACTGATGAATAAAATGTGTGCTTCGCGGAGGCAATCATGTCATTAACAACACTGTTCTGAAACACATACCGTTCTCTATCTGCAGGTAATCTTGTACGTCGCCAGTTACGTTCGAGCTTCCTCCTTAAGTTCTTTTGAACACTAATGTCAGTTGAATACCAAGGCGCACAAGGACGAAGAACTACCTCACGGGTCCTTTCGGGGGCATAAACATCAAGGGTGGACTTCAAGACCCGATGATAGGAATCAACTAACGAATCCAAATCACGCTGTGATTCGTCAAACAAGGACAAATTCATGATAGTGTCATTGAATTCAGCATAATCAATCGAACGCAGCTTCCGGTGGCGAATAGTTCTTGTTGGAAATTGTGGTTTGTGCAATAATAAATGCATAAAAATAGCGTAATGATCAGAAATCAAAGGGTCATGAACCATAACAGTGTCTATAAGTTTACACTGATTTCTAGTAATGATTAAATCCAAGATATGACCACTTGTGTGAGTCGGCGTAGTCACCCATTGTTTCAGATCGAAAGATGCTATTAGGTCACAAAAATGCAATGCGTTGACATCACGCGAAGAATCCACATGTAGATTAAAATCACCGACAATTAAAAGCTCGCCTGATGCTGTGGCCAATTTCTCAAGCAGGAGAGAAAATTCATGATAAAATGTTGACAAAGGCACAGATGACGGTGGGCGGTAAATAATTATCATCCTGATCATCTTTGAGCTCTTGAAACGAACATCCAAGAATTCGAACGACTGGAAGGAAGTGTTCCACTCACTATTTTTGCATTTAATATCCATACTTTCTTTGAAAAGCAAGCCGACACCACCACCTCTCGATTCCCGTGGAATGTGGATAAAATCATAACCAGTGGGACATAAATCACCAATCTCAACACAATCAATATTTCCAGGTCTGAGCCACGTCTCCGTCAAAGCAAGAAGATCAATATCCTTGTCAACAACAAAGTCTTTCAGTACGCTAGATTTATTCCTTATTGACCTGGAATTGAGCAAACAAAAGTTGATCGCGTGAGAAGTAACCTGGGTGTTAGCAACTTGTGAGATCTGCACCTTCACGAGATTGTCGCGATTAGGCAAAGATGCAAATTTCGAAAAACGATCATTTCGATTTGAAACAACCGTCCTTATGCTCCTCTGCCTCGTTCGTGACTTCGCCCATACACCTGCTCTACATCCTCTTGTCCGAAGCAAACTGAAATCCTTTAAGACCGAAACCAGATGAAAAGGCAAACGAGCCGGCGAAAAACGCCGCACTGATAACAACTCACTTCTTGAATATGTAATAAGTTGTGGCGACCGAAATGAATGGTGATATAATCCAACCGACCTTGAAGTAATTTCTTGGTTAGATTCAGGTCCTGGATTTGAAGATATATCAACATGCACTGTCAAATCCATGACAAAAGGTTTCGAGGGAAGAACTAAACAGGTAGACCCATGCTTAGCCTGTTTTGAGCATGGTTGGAACACTTCAAGACTAATGAGCTCTTGCCGTCTTATAACCACATGAGATCCAACCAGGCTAAATTCACGTCTGAAATTGCCAGGAAGAAAACCATCGGAGAAACATCCATGGATATCTTCGAAGCAGAAGTGGTTAAAACCAGAGTGAGTCCATCCATAGGGCGAAAAATCATCAGAATAGGCTAGAAATATAAAATAAATCAAGAGAACGTGAACGACACCGGCAGCCATCTTGGCGCGCATAACATTTCCAATGAACAACGATGAATGTTCGAGGAACTTTCTTCAAAACTAGAGAGCTCTGATTCTGCACAGGAAAGATCGGGACGATCGAGTCGGAAAAGAGCAAGGAAAATCTAAATCCCACAGCAGTGCCGCGTAAGTAGAAATATTTCTGTTAGTTTTCGGTTATCAAAAATACCGCCAGATGCGACATTAAAATGTAATTTAACGCTGTTCTGCAAAGTGACTTCACTTAAGTGCGGGGTGACATGGATTAAGCTTGTGAGCGTGAAATGTATTTGTTCCCTTGGTTCTTAACTTAAACGATGTTGGGCACACTTTATAGATATATTTAGCATTGGTTGGTCTTATGTTTCTTTGATGTTTATAATTGCGAAAAGGTCTTAAAAATCATTCCGAGGAAAATTCACACTGTGAGAAGAGAAGGTGTTATATTAGTTTGCGCGGTACATGTGGATAGCTGTCACGACTACCATCTTGTTTTGAGATCGTTGCGGAATGATTTCTGCACAGGTCCCTACTTCATTATGCATAATAATAATAATAATAATAATAATAATAATGAACTTTATTTGAGTGTCAAGTGTATTTAGCACTGCTGTACTAATTGGGGACACTGTAAAGCGCAAATGAAATAAATTAAATCAAATCAAATGTTGGTTTTTGTGGAGAGGGGAAAACCGGAGTACCCGGAGAAAAACCTCGAGGAGCAGAGTAGAGAACCAACAAACTCAGCCCACATATGACGCCGGGGCAAGGAATCGAACCCGGGCCACATTGGTGGAAGGCGAGCGCTCTCACCACTGCGCCAACCCTGCTCCTGCAAGTATGCTGTAGGCATACTGGCCTCCTCCTCCTCCAGTATGCTGTAGGCATACTGTTTCATTCTGCAATAACAAGAAATGTTTACATGTGCATTACCCTAAACAATTCATCTGCTGCATGCATAATGAAGTAGGGACCTGTGCGGAAATCTTGCCATCGTTGCTTGTCACTGCAAATAATGTGCAATGGCTTTCTACAACTGTAGGCTCCTACTTGTTGGGTGTACTTTTGTCAGCATGGGGTAATATTTTGTTAGCACTGCAAACGATTTTAATTTTTGGAGATACAGGTTGTATTTGAATATTTTATAATGAAACATTGAAGTTTTATTCATTTTTAATTTCTTATTGCAGCAAGACTTAAGAAAGATGTACAACGTCCTGGCACAAAATGAAGATTTTGAAGGCTTTAAGTGGGATGAGAGGTAGTTAAAATAGCCATAAAATCCATGTTTATTGTAATAATTGATGTGGTTCAGATGTTGCTTTTTTTACTATTTTTGAAATCAGATTGATAAACCAATTCATACTCTAACAAAGATAATTGCAGGTAAAACTGTCCCAACTTAAACTATGGTATGGTACACAAATTAAAAGATAGAATTAAGCAGTGGCATATAAGTAGAATAAAATTGCAACCAAGGATAAAATTGGTCCTTGCCAAATGCTATTATTGCGGTGAATGGTAGCTTGCCAGACAATGATTACTTTAAACAGAGAGTTAGCATTCTGAAGGTTCTCTTAATTAATGTATGTTTCATATGTTGTGATGCTTGTACTAAAAAAGGCTGCCTAGAATATTACATAATGCAGCAGTCTGGGTGCCACATGAAACTTAGTTTTTAGAGTGTGATATGGGTCCAAAGTTTTACTTTGTGGCACTTTGTTCACAGTAAAACACATGAATGAAATGATTATTAACCAGTATTTCTTTTTTAGCTTTTTAGCAGAGGCTAACCAGAATGCCACCAAGTCAGTCATTGATGAAATTGTGGCTGATCACTTGAGGTAATGCATATCAGTCAACTTTGCAACCTTTATTTACAGTGCAAAAAAAAAGCTGTAAGAATAGTAACCTTCTCCAGCTTCACTGAACACTCAAGTCCTTTAAGTTAAGACTTAAGTTATCAAGCTGTCTGGTATCATTACCTTTCAACTTGCAGTGTTTATGTATAAGTTCCATTATCAACTTTTACCTATGATCAGTTTTTGATAACTGTTTTATTCCTATTAGTAACATACATACATATAACACTAGGTTGTCCTCCAGGATGACCTATGCTATCCCAAAAGGCAGAGCAAATTATGAAATTTCCAACACACATGTAAGGTTCCAGGGTACTAAAGTTGAGAATGATATAAGAAGTGACATCAAGCTTCTCTCTCTCAAACATTTTAAGAAAAAGTTTAAGTCAATTCTTATTGCTAAATGTCAATTGTGAGCAAAGTTACCAACACTGTATTTCCTCTGGCTTTCCATTGTTTAATACTGGTATCTTAGCTAGCAGATAAAGAAAAACAAGAAAAGAAAGCTATTTCTCAATTTTTGTTTTGTGCGTGTGTTTAACCTGACCTTTAATAATCATATTATTAATAACCTAAGTAAGGCTGCTCTATCCTTTTAGCTCTTAATGGTTATTTTGGGCAGCCTGTACTCTTTCTATTTTTTAAAGGAATACATATGTTGTAGTTCAATTTTTTCCTTGGTTTAAATTTTCTTTCCCTTTGTTTCAAACTCAAGGAAAAAATTGAACTGCAACATATATATTTTTAATCATGTAAATTAATGTAGGGGTTATATAAAGGTTGTTTTTGAGATTATGGATTAATCATATCAGAAATGATGAGCAAAAGACCACCTTAAAAGTGAACATTTCTGAGCACATGCTTAATACATGACATGGATGTGACATTGTGAAGTGAATTGCAGGGACAGTCCTAATGCACATAAAAAATTCATGCAAACATCCTTAAGCAATACATGTAAAACATGGTTTATTGATGCTATCACTTTACATGCTCTAATATCATTTGTAACCTGTCTTCTAAGGGGCTGGTGCCACCTATTTGAAAAGTTTATGACACTTCCATGAGGGCAAAAAAGGAAAACTGGAGGTACACAAAGATCTCTGCATAAAGCAAGGAAGAATGAGAGATGTAAGTTGGTTTCTTTCTTGTAAAGTCTACATGCAGTTGCTTGTAAATTACTACAAGTTGCTATAAATTAATTACATCTAAGTTTTATGCATTTTTTTTGGTTGTCAAGCAAAAAAAACATCCAGGGTTCATACATGTCCTGGAAAGCATCGAAAGTTCTTGAATTTTTGTTATGGCATTTTCAAAGTCCAAAAAGGAAACCACTTGAGGTTTTTACTGTATTATCGCATTACATATACATGTACTAGCCTATTTTTAAGGGAAACTATTGGGTCTGTACTTGTTAACCTTCAGCTATTTTTTTTCCTTGTCTAGCAAATTCAGAAGAGGCTTTTAACCTTGAAGACTATGTCCTGGTCTGAAGAAACAAGGGCTCAGGTGGAACTGGCTGTAGGAAGTCTTGGCTATACCAGCTCAGACGAGCCATTCGCCATCACCTAGCACCCTTCCATTGAGATCTGACATCCACTCCCAGGACATCCCTTACTTTCCCTCCCAGGACATCCCTCACTTTGAGGTCTAAAAAGGACAATGCCCAAAAGTGTTCTGCTTCACCAGAATATTAATATTTTAAAAAGAATGTTTCTTTCTCAATTTTATATTTTTGTTACAAAATATAACAATTGTTTTGCATTTTTACTACACTTTTTTCAAATGATAAAAGAGCAAGGTTTGCATTTTTTAGTTTTGTTAATTTTTACAAGATTTACAATTTTGAATTTGTTAATGTGTGATTATGATATGGTTAATTACATATAAAGACATGGTTTTGCCAAATAAACCAGAAATTGCACATAGCAGAATGATTAATCAGATTTGAATTATTTCTTACCGAACATTCTATCTTCTCTTCTATTCTCTGTGGGGTTTTAAATTACACATAAAAGGAATTATACCTGTTGTCTTGCCTGTAGTCGAGCTTTACCTATAAGCCAAGACTAAGCAAACTGTTGACTTTACGCCACGTGCACATTTAAATCTGGCTTTAAGACGCCCATTCGCTATATTTCGATGTATGTAAAGGTTGCGTAAATGTGAAGTAAAGACGTCTTTCCGCTTCTACTTCGACGTATGTAAAGGTAGCGTAAATGTCCAGTTTATACTAGCTTTACGCTGACCTTAAAGTTTACTTAAAGAAGTCTCATTACTCTGGCTTTACGCCAAAGCGTAAATGTAGCGTAAAGCTCAACTTTACGTAATGTAAATGTGGTGTAAATTTGTGTAAATGCAAACTTTACACCAGCTTTACATTGACATTACGCCAACTTAAATATGACTTTTCATGCTGTGGAGGGTCTCGGCGTCTCGGCGAGTCTCGGATTTTACCATTCTATACCCCTAATACTTTACCAGGATTAATTATTCTGAAAATATGGAGATCTAAATTGACGTATGACCAGTGGACCCATCTTTTTGTTAGAGAAACGTTGAACAGGGTAAAGTTTTCACGTACTAAGTGAAAGTATTCTGTCTATACATAAAACAGGCCTATTGCCTTACCCAAACCTGTTTCTCGATTGAATATTTCGTCTAAGTCTCGGAAGTACTGCCCAAGATCATCAGTCGTAGACTGAGGTTGATTAGCCATGGCTTTTCTTGAGGTTCCGAGTATCGATTCTTTCGTACTTGATTTCGTACGTACTTTAAACCTGGTAACAGGAAGTGTTGTTTCCGCCGAATTTCGGTCAGCTTCAGATTAATCGATGTACAATTAGGCTTTTTCTGACCTTTGAGTTGGCAAAACCCCAAAATTAGGAAAAATACAAAGGCCAAATAACGAGCATGGGAACCAACATCGACTCATTTACATCGACATCAACCAAAACCGAAACTGGTTTCAGCAGAACAAGCAGACTTTTCCGTTGAAAACCGAAAAGACCCTCGGGGAAAGCCCTCTCTATTTTTAAATTCCGGGAAAAAGGGCGCGCCTCGTATCCAGTCTGTGAGCCTCGGCCCAGCTAAGCCAACCACCCCTTTCCCATATGAGGGGTGATCACCGCCAAAATTAGAAATTCGTTTATGCAGTTCTAACATGGTGTTTTAGACTTCTAAAGTGCTGTTATGCTCTTCTCATTTGGCATTGTAAATTCCAATGCAGAACTTTCGCATTCAATTATGTCTTTCTGAATTGGATTGTGTTCTTCTACATTGTATTATGCTCTTCTGTCTTGGATTATGATCTTCTACATTGCGTTATGCGAAATCAAATTATGCTTACTGTTGCAATCGCGCAATTCTGTTCCTTGCCTTGTTTTATGGCCTTCCTTTCGGATCGTATTGTATTATGCTTTTCTGTGTTGAGTTATGGTAAAGTGATTTATGCTTACGTCATATCCTGTATGGCACTCAGTGTACAAAATTTGGACGACTGGGCACGAGCGGGGAATGGGTCCAATGTGTCAAAATGGCGGACGAGGAGGGTAATTGTGTGGCTTCCAGAAATCATATTCGCAATGTTCTTTGTGATATTTTGAGACAGCTGGAGTCAGGAAATAATTCCTCTGACACTTTGGATCATGTGCAATACCGAATAGATTGCCTGTATGAAATTATCCTCAGGTGTTTTGATATTGGATTTGTTGACGAAAGTGTTGTCACTTGGTGGAGGATCGATCAGTACCAGTTCATTCGACATCCCTCGCCGCAAAATTTCAAAACCGCCGCCAGAAGCTAGTTTAGGATAGACTTCCTCAAGTTTATGCTTCAACTCAGTTGCATTAGCCTTGGAAGGAAAGCAAATTTTTTTCTTTCCCAAACCAGCCGCTTGTAGCTTCCATTTCATGTCTTTTGATGGAACTACCTCTTCGTGAGAATAGGAAAGACACAGAAATTCATGTGTCCAGGTTTCACGAGGTTTAAAGAACATGGGTGCATACTTCCCTTTCTTTCTTGGTGGAGCAGCAAACTGATTTCTGCTCTGTGGCTCTGGACGGCGGTTACTACCAGGACATTCATAGCTTCCGAAAGGCGTGCGCAGATTTGGGCTCATCCTCGGTGTAAAAACCTGTTACGCTCACGAATGACGTAGAACAAAGGAAACAAAGGAGACAAAACAATAAAGACTAGGAAAATAATAGTGAAATAACAAAGAAAAACTTCACAGGTTTTTACACCGAGGATGACCCCAGACTTGTAGTTATTCTCTCTGCCCTGTTATCTGTACACGTAGTTGTTGCAGGCCCGTTATTATTGCCTGCAGCAGCGGAGAGTAGTTCTGTCGCCTCTCGCAATAGCTTAATCCCTTGATCGATAGGCGAAGGATTTTTGTCATCCACGTCCGCCATTTTGACACATTGGACCCATTCCCCGCTCGTGCCCAGTCGTCCAAATTTTGTACACTGAGTGCCATACAGGATATGACGTAAGCATAAATCACTTTACCATAACTCAACACAGAAAAGCATAATACAATACGATCCGAAAGGAAGGCCATAAAACAAGGCAAGGAACAGAATTGCGCGATTGCAACAGTAAGCATAATTTGATTTCGCATAACGCAATGTAGAAGATCATAATCCAAGACAGAAGAGCATAATACAATGTAGAAGAACACAATCCAATTCAGAAAGACATAATTGAATGCGAAAGTTCTGCATTGGAATTTACAATGCCAAATGAGAAGAGCATAACAGCACTTTAGAAGTCTAAAACACCATGTTAGAACTGCATAAACGAATTTCTAATTTTGGCGGTGATCACCTCTCATATTCCCAATCATGGGCTGGGACAAGAATGATTCTTTCAGATGCATGTATCACACTTAAAAGGTGTCCACAAAAGTCAAGAATGAACAGCCACAACAATTAATCAACACTGCTGTCAAATTTTTGGTTTCCAAAAAAAAAATAAGAATTAGGCTATAACTCATGACCAGTTTATGCGAATAGGCGAGGGATCAGTTCATTGTAAACAGGAGCTTCTGTTGTAAAATAATCTCGCTCGCTGATTGTTAAAGGGGCAGTGTCACGGTTGGGCATGCGCATTAGGACGGTTACTTTCTGAGAAATTTTTCAGCTGTCCGCCATCTTGTATTTTCCAAGTTTCTTCGATCTCTAGCCAAATACGCGCTTATGGTCAATAACGAGCTATAACGATAGCCTGGGGGGGGGGGGGTAGGGGGGTACTCCCATAAATTTTGGATAGGTGTGTTCCGCGAAGGGTCTTAACCCTTTAAGCCCGAAGATTGACGTTATACATTTTACTCTGCCTGACGCAAAAATGATACCCTATTTAACGATCGAGAACCTCAAAAACCAATCCCACGGCACATACCTATATAGCTTATTTATGGGAGAACCCCCCTCCCTCCCCGGGAACGTCAGTTAGACTTCAAGTTGTTCGTGCGCCTTTGCAGACAGCGAATAGCTTTTCGAATTTAGGCTTGGTTATCATTGGAAAGAAAATTATATTGAATTCAATTTTTAGGCGCGTTTCCTCGATTTGACGATAAAGCTTGGTCAGAAATTTGATAAACTACTGCGATTTTCATAATTCTGCGAACTCCCGCGTTCAATTTCCAACCGCCAACTGGCGTCTTTGCTTCCGTCAATCAAACTTCGGATGTCGCTCGAATGGCAGTCGAACAGTTTCCGAAGCACTGACTCCGCCCAGCTGGATCAACACACGTGTGACGGCGAAGATGGCGGATTCTCTTGATGTCAGTTCTAGTTTGGCCGATTCAGAGTCTTTTGATGATGTAGCGATCGAAGAGAAGAGCCGAACTTACGTGGCATTTTCTTTCAATGGCGGATGGTCGACCTGGACTCGGAAAATGTTCGGAAGTTTGATTGACGGAAGCAAAGACGCCAGTTGGCGGTTGGAAATTGAACGCGGGAGTTCGCAGAATTATGAAAATCGCAGTAAATGGACGATACCATGACGCAATTTCTGATAAAAAGGTGAACACGCTGACTCGTGGTCCACAATAAATAAAAGCCAAATAAAAAGAGCCCAGCCAAAACCCAGCTGTCATCTTAAGCTCTTGCTTTGTAAATATCCTCGCATGTACATTGTGGAGTCTTTGCTGAATTTATAGAGTATCTCCAACTTACTCTCTTAAATTCCACCATTCCACGGGAAAAACCGACCCCATGACTGAGTTCACGTGTGGTTGTTAACTGAAAGATCTTCGTTTATTTCTTAAATAATTTATTCATTGTTTTTCCATGATCATTAACCTTTGCAATTTCCCTAAGGGAAACAATACATAGGGTGCGTTCCTTTGGTATGATTCGGATCTGGATTTGTGTTCCGAGATCACAAGGATAATCACACATCAAAGAAACCGATGAATCCACACTGGACAAGGATTCATCGGTTCCTCTGATGTGCTAAGATCCATGTGATCTCGGATCACAAATCCAGATCCGATTCATACCAAAGGAACGCACCCATAGTGTGTATGAGGGTTTATCTCCGCCATATGCAACTGTCTTTTCATTTTATGGTACTGTTTTCTTTTAATGTAGCACGTTTCATTTCACTGTAGTCATCTCTTTTCTGTGAAAGGCACATTTCGCAGTTTTGTACAAGTACATTTTGTACAATTACATTAATTGCTCCATAAAGCGCTAACAAATACAGTTATGACCAATTTAGAATTGCCACTCTCGTAGAATAGGGAGGCTCAATTTTTGCAAAATTTGACATAATTGAATCTCTGTAATTTCGCGAAATTCAACGGCAGGTTTCTTTTACAGGTCACATTCCACAGGTCAGTGGTACAGGTCACTGTTTTATCGATTGGTAACTAAGCAAAACAGTTGCACACCGATCTAGAACAAATTTTTGTAGTCATTAGGGCTAGGAGACTATTTTGAGCTTGTTTATTTATCTGTAGAGCGGCGACATGTGCTTTGACCTGTGGAATGTGACCTGTAAAAGAAACCTGCCGGAAATTCAACTCTATGAGTACGTTGTCAGCAGTTTTACTTTAGGGACGGACCATTAGAAAAGTGATGGGGGGGGGGGTGGGGAAAAAAAAAACAAAAAAAATTAATGCAAGGGAAAATGCCAAGAAAACAAATTCATGCAAAGAAGAAGGTAAAAAAAAAATTCATGCAGAAGGAAGGTCCAATTGTGACTTTTTCACACGTAGTAACAAAAAAATCGTGCAGAGGGGTTCACCTGAAAAAAAAATTCCTGCACAAGCAGTGAGCGAAAAAAAAAATCGTGCAAGCTGAAAATTCCCCACCCCCCCCCCCCCCCATCACTTTTCTAATGGTCCGTCCCTTAAATACAAAAATAGCGAACGGTCACTCTGGTCACTAAGCTTGGAAGGTTAGAAGGTTAACTGGACGGCTGGATGTTTTTGTTTTGGTTTTGCGAGATGTCTTTGAACGGTAACACTGACAAGGCTGTTATTAGTCTTCAGAGGGAATCAGCTAGTTTGCTCGCTGGAGATCGACAGTCAGACGACACGGCTGTCTCAACTGTACTGCAGGAAGAGTTGTTACAGGGACTGAAACAGTGGTGACTAACTCTGTGTCCAGTTCGAGTCATGACCAAAAACCGGGTGCTTAACCCCTAGGGGACGAACGACGTCCACAGACGTCGAAAATTATGTCACCTCATTTTTGTTGTTATTTTCAGTATATCCTTAGGGAATGGGTACGAATCTGTAGTTGAACCGCTGGCTAATATAATAAGGCTCATTTGTGTGAAAACAGCTCTTCGAAACTCAAAATATACGATTTTTGACTTATTTTTCACTTTGTTACTTGTGTATATCGCGTCGGCCTTTTAAATATGGCGTCGCCATATGTTTGGCGTGAAATGTGCTAGCGAAATAATTCGAAATGGTGGCTGTAGAAACGACTGGATTGACTTTTGTGGACGAAGACGATCTTCCTATTGCCTTTCTTTGTGTTGCCCACGTGGATTCTGACAACGAAGCTCCCTCGGATGTCGATAGTAGCGACGAAGAAGAATCTGCTGATGAAAGTGAAGAAGAAAGCGCTGATTGTGAGGTCGCTGTGGATCGTGACTACTCAAATCTGATGTGGTCATCCCGGACAAGAACCCCACAAGACCGAAACTTCAGTGAAGAGGTTGGTACGACAGTAGAAATGGAAAACAACAGCAGTTGTCTCAACTATTTTGAACTGTTATTCACTAATAATGTCTACCAGCTGATTTTGAGCGAGATCATCCGGTTCGAGCGCCAAGAATGCCACCTTGATCGTAACTTGCAAGGTCATCTCCACAACTTGAAAATGTAAGGTACACGTACATCGGGTGGAAACAGTCTATGAGTGTGCAGTTTGCCAAGTCCGAATGTGTCCAGCACCTTGCTTTTATCGATACCACACGTTACAACAGTATCTCTTTGATGATCCGGACAGAAATAATTCTGCTAAGAGACTCAAAGATGTGACAGGCAGACCAAGAGCTGGACCATGCAGACCTCCACAGGGGAGGTCAAGATAAATATTTATGACTTCTTGCTTGCACAGCAAAGTTATATTTCTTATGTTATAATAATGGTAGACTGAACTGAACCGAGAACTGGTTTTTAATTTCTTTATGAAAATTTAAGTTAACCATCCACTTCTACTTAAAATATTTTATTATATTATATATTATGTGTTACTGTTGGGTGCTTTAGACATGCCTTTACAGATATAGCACTTGATATTAAGACAAATCCATGTACCAAATAATTTTATCATCCAAAATTCAAAAGTTTTGAAGAAAAAACCCTTTATTTTTGCTTTTCTAGATTTTTCATATTTTTTCTTTCAGACAGAGTAAGTATATTTTAGTACTAAAAGAAAGTGCAGGATCTCTTCTTTTCCAGAATGTAGGGGTTCATGGGGTTTTACCATATTAAAAAAAATTACAGTGGAAATACTCGTGTCATATCTGAAAATGAGGAAAAAAAACCCGTCCCCCCCAGTCCCCGAGGGGTTAATACTTTCAGCTCACTGTTTTCTGGCTACCGAACAACAAACCCTAGTACCTCAACCTATCCCAAAAGGTCAGAGTCGAAATCTTTTCCTCCAGCAAAAAGAAGCCGGTTATCATATGGGGGAGGATACTTTCGAGTTCTCGAGACCTGGATGCGGAAATTCCTGTGTATAGCTAGCAAACAAAGATATTCAATCAGTACCAAGTAAGGCGGATAAATTAACTCTGCTTGCAGCAGGTTTGGGCCACAAGAAGCTAACGTTTGAGGACAGAGACGACGCGCCAGCCTTCAAAAGAAGAATGGAAGATGCATACCCGAAACTGAGAGGGTGGTGGAGTCGAACTACTCAGAAGTGGTGCAAGACCAGGCGAGTTACTGCTTATTAAGCCACCTGCTTCTGGCTACACTGTTCCATTTCTCAGGGATGGAGCTGGTTTGGGCCAGGCTCTTATTTATGTAAGGCCTATTTAACAAAACCTTGACGAGACTGAGGTGAAACAAGAAGTAGCGAGTCTGTAATTATGCATTCAACTAAAGCCCTGCAGGATAGTTTTCCTCAGGTCTCGCCCTTCTCCTGTGGGCACCTCCAACCCTATCCTAAAATTATTCTGCATAAACACCGCAGGTATTTATTTGAGGATTTACAGTAGTTTAATTTAATGAAAGAAAATATTCCAAGTTATTTGCTTTTAAACTTCCAAAGTGACGCGCTGGGTCATGTTCCTTGTTTGGGTTGCGGAAAATCAGTCTCAATGTCATAGCTCAGAGAGCATCAGCAGAAATGTTCAGCACAAAGGTTTGTGGGAAGAAGCATATTTTTTTTTTTAAAAAAAAAATATATATATCCCAAACTTAAGTTCACTTTATCTAAAATGGCTAATGGTTATCTAATAATCTCTGTACCGTAGACTGTCAAAAACGCAAATAAAGTGCAATGATCATTCTTGTCATGTAAACCGACTCTAATCGGTCCAGATTCCACACCTAATGAGTTTATAAATAATAATAATAATAATAATAATAATAAATATTTAAAGAGGATATTCCCGTCACGTTATGTGGTTTTCAGGGAAGTCCTCTGACAAAAAACATAACTAAAAAGATAACAACTATAAAATAAAATATATGAGGAACATCAGGCTACAATTATTAAAAGTCCGATCTAAAAAATATTCATTCAAATGTCTTTTAAAAATGTTTTTTGGCATTGGCTGTCTAATTGAAAGTGGCAAATTTTGCCATTCAATAGTTGCTTGATAGCAAGTTAATCTTCGTCCCCACTCAGTCCTGATTCTACCAAAGCGTGGAAGGTGACCATTTCTTGGTCTAATGAGTTTATGGTTGCCGTCAATATGCCAAATGCAAGAGGTCCTGTAACCTGGTAACTCCTCCGTCGAATGACATGATTTCTGAGAACTCTCGAAAGAGTTCCCTCAGGATTTGTTCTCCTCATTTCTGCTCGAATGCGACTTTGTTGGATAATAAGCCCTCCTTGCCCTTAAAAACCCAGTCATCCGCTTGTAGCCTGTCTGAGGGAAATTGGTGAGTATACTCTTGATAATTGTATCCAAATCTTGGCCGCTTAAATTACTGTAAGAAGTACTTACTGATATTCAGGTTATGTTCACGTAAACGTCTCTCGAATGTTCGTGTACAAACACCCAGAAGGGAAGCTATTTGTGTGGTGTTGTATCGACGTTCTGTGGGAAATTGTAATTGTTCTTGTGGAACATTTAACTTTTGCCGTCCAGCGGACTATCCAGTTAAAATACAACCTGCCTGAAATGCACCTCTACTATGGTCAGCGTTGATATAACCGCTTCTCTCGCTTCACCGAGGTGGATTACGCGTGCGTTTATCGCTCCTGTACCTTCAGTGTTCAAGTATCTCGCAGGCACATTTAGGACCCAATCTAATCGGAAAACTGTATAATCTACGATATAGCAGTCGTGGTTACTACTCTCTAAAATCTTACTACATCATTGAGGTGAACACAGAGGAGGCCCCATTAAGGGGGGTGGGGGTCTGAATATCCCGTATGCCATTAATTAATGTAGTTTGTATCCCTATAATTCAAGTTAATACTGATGGCGTCACTGCATGTGATAAGTCCGATTACCAAATAATGTAAAACACATTTTCCGGTGCGGTTTCATACTTTCAGAATAGAAATCGAGTGCAAATAGGGCTTGAAGGATGATTACAATGTTTTTTTCATGGGGAAATACATTAATTCGCATTTTCAAGTACTTTCTTTTACTTTTCCCGTCTCATATTGATCAATTAACCTGTTTTATTCTGTCAAAAAAGAAAACTTTGGCGTTCGATATCCCACTATTTCTTTTCTAAATATCCCGTATCCCTATAATTTTTTTTCGCAAATATCCCGTATCCCTAAAACCCCTAATGGGGCCTCACAGAGCCGGACATTCCACGACTTCAAATACGCGACTGGAGACAGCGCGTCACCCAAGCCGAAAATGGTCTGGAATCTATTGAGTGGGCTTGGTACCTAGTGTTAGACATTAATATTTTAAACGCCTATTCATTTTTTCGTTTTCGGCGGGAAACTCGTACACTTGCTTGCATATTCACGCAGTCTCCCTTAAAGAACCTGAAGATTAAAAGAACTCTCTAATGGCAGATGACATAGTTGATGATGTTGCGCAAAACGAGAGAAAATTTAACTCAACGGGAGAAATATCTAAAAGATAAACAAGATTTTGAGTATCTTAAGCAAAGCGCAGTGGCTGTATTCTCGGTTTTCATGTTACGTAATAACATTTCAAAATAGGAAATTGCCAATCCTTTTGAATTTTTAGCTTTATCATATAAAAGACCTTCTGTAAACTCGTCGATTTACAAATATTTAGCTCGATAGGTTTCTTCGTTTTGTAATAGCATGCGCATGAATTTCAAGCTTTCGCCTTGCGTGACATAAAATGTCTGTCCGGAAAGGCTGTTTCGTAGGCGAAAAGATGACTTTTCTTGAAAGTTTTTTTGCTTTTGGAAGAGCTCTTGCATTTAAGCAAGTGTTACCTTGAGTGTCTACAGTTACTCGAGTGATAAGGTATCGATTTTATGGCAAAACTCAACAACAGCTGTTTTTTAAACTTTACTGCCGCTATATTTGTGCCCCTTGAAGGGGCACAAACATGGCGTCTCCATGCAAAGCTCTATCAATTTGGTTAAAACATTTATCCGAATATTTCATGCATGAAAAACAACACAGATCTAATTCTTTGCAAGGTTTTTTACATGGTAGAAATCTATCATATGCCAGATTCTTGAGTTCGTCTGTTGAGTGATTTTATTTTTTATCACGTGCCATGTGAAAACACACCAATTACCTGAACTAACAGTACTTCTTCAACAAGCTCCGAACAAAGACACAATTCTTTCAGTGTTACACCATACTCGTTGAGCTAAGGGACGTTTCCATTCTTGGAAAGACCACCATAACCTCAAGACACCGTCATCTCCCGTTAACAAATTGCATGAGAAACAGAAACGATTCTTCTCGTCACAGAAAACGACCACAGCGGGTCTCCTGACCACAGCTAGAGCGGCCACGAGTTATTCTGTCAGAACAACACACCAGGTATAGCAAGCCGAATGGTGCAAAATTCAAGAAATAGATATTTCAATCACATTCAACAAGCTAGATCACAATCAACGATGTGAATGAGTAAAATTCAAGAGAAAAATATTTCAGCCATATTCAAGCCAAATTGCACTTAAGGATGTTTAAAATTGATAAAATTTAACAATGGAAGAAGAAAAACACAATCACATTCATGTGTAAATGATCACAAGCAAGAGGAGTGCGGAAAATCGATCAACAAATCCCGTGAATCTTTGCATGGTATGTTCCCGGGGAATGGGAACGAGGAGAGACAGATAAAGATGGCCGACAGTATTTCTTCCACGGATGATTGGGAAGGGTTCTTTCAGTCGCTTGTGGATCTCCTAAACGATTGCGAGACGTCATCAGTTTCAACTAGTGCTACTAGAGAAACTATCGCAGTACGTTTAGAACACGCTGTTTTTTCTTTACAGCAAATCCTACCTTTAGTTCCCGGAGGGTCTGAGTGTGGAACCTTTTTGCGAGAGCTCTTAAACAACTTCACGTTGTTAACCACAGAATGGACTAGAAGACAAGAAAATTCAACTCAGTGTACTAATTTGGCAATTTACTCTCTGGAAACTCCTCCGGTAATTCACACAGGTTCTGTTGGTCGGCCAAGATTGCAAATAAGCGAAGATGCATTAACCCAGTTAAGGACCTTGGGATTTAAATGGAAGCACATAGCTGACATGTTATTAGTTTCGAGGTGGACCATAAGGAGAAGAGTTGTAGAGTTTGGCCTGGAGCAAATCACGGGGTTCACTGACATGGCAAATGAACAACTTGACGGCGTAGTGCGACAGTTTATACAAGAACATGGGTCCGTAGTTGGATGCTCCATTATAAATGGCTATCTAAGATCGCTTGGGATTCGAATACAACGGCATCGACTAAGGTCAAGTATTGCCCGTGTTGACCCAATAAATGTTAGACTGAGATGGGCTGTGGTAGTGTCCAGGAGAGCATACTCTGTTCCAGGACCCAACAGTTTGTGGCACATAGATGGGCATCACAGTCTAGTCAATTGGGGATTCGTCATTCATGGGGCAATTGATGGGTTTTCAAGGTGCATAGTATTCCTTAAGTGTTCTACTAACAACAGGAGTGAGACTGTGGGGGATCTATTTCTTTCTGCCACGCACAGTTTTGGTTGGCCATCACGTGTGAGAACAGACCACGGTGGGGAGAATGTAAAGGTGTGGGAGCTGATGGAAGAGGCAAGAGGTTCAAATAGGGGGAGCTACCTTGTTGGATCCTCTGTCCACAACCAGCGGATTGAACGTCTATGGAGAGACATTTTTTGCATGGTATGTCACATTTTCTACTACACTTTCCAGGCAATGGAGGAATCAGGTGTCCTTAACCGTGACAATGACATTCACCTCTTTGTGCTTCATTTTGTTTTTCTGCCAAGAATAAATAGAGGACTTGAGAGGCTTACCTCTGCCTGGAATAATCACCCGATTCGTACTGAGTGCAATTGGTCCCCTCTTCAAATCTGGACAAATGGCATGGTTGACATTCGAAATAACAGTATTGCTGCTGTATCAGATTTCCACCATGGTACTGCTATTGACGACCTTGAATGGTTTGGTTATGATCCCGATGCACCTGCACCTGGTGATGATGGTCTTAGTTTTGTGCAAGTTGAAGATGTAGATTTTGACTTACCAGAGGTGGTACTCCAGGAGCTTGTTCGCGAAGTTGATCCACTGGAATATTCTGACAGCTTTGGCATTGATGTGTACCAGAAGGCATTATCAACAATTTTGACTGCCATGGAGAGCCATGAGTAAGTGACCCTGAACACTCACTCACAGGTTGCTGAAATCTATAACTTTAGGAGTTATACAAGTATGCTGTTGTTTTTACACAGTACAACAGCCACTAAACATTCACCCTCTTGTGTTATCAATTTGTTCTTAGATGTCACATATTGCAATTTTTTAAAATATGTTAAAAAATAACCCTAGAAAAAAAAAGGAAACAAAAATTAGCTTATTTACCTTTTTAAGGAACTCCAGCAGGTTTCATAAATTATACTAGGAGGTATTGTTTTCTTAAAAAAAGGTGGAAATAGTTAAATACATGAATTGAATGAACTGATAGAGTGGATGAATACAAAATACACTGAAATAAACCACCAAAACATTTGTGTTTAAAAAGTAGCTTATTTGACCCAGGGTGCACCTAGTGCAATGATATTATGCACAATAGCCCATTTCCGAGTTGCTACATGCCTCAGTTTCATAGCGAGTCCAGGTGCAAGACCATTCAAATGGAAATGAGTTTAATTTGCATAAGAATACTCTATCATTTCCATTTGAATGGTCTTGCACCTGGACTCGCTATGAAACTGAGGCATGTAGCAACTCGGAAATGGGCTATTCATTAGAATAGTACTTATCCCCGGAGATGTCCCTAGAATAGACCTGTCCATGTTTTTTTGACAGGATCAGTTAGCGAAACTCTGTCAACAGGGCTGGAAAGAATGCCTTAAAATTAGTAAGGTTTCCAAGTTTGGAAGTGATTTATTGAAAAGTATCGCAAAGTCACCGTTTTTCATACATTTGTAGGACAAAAATGTTTTGAAAATTTTGTGACTTTGTAAAGTAATGTCTGTGTTTACAATTAAAATATGCTGCAGTTTTGTTCATGCATTTGTAAACAGTCCCATAGAAAAAAGTGTTTGAGTAAATGCCAAGGATTCTAACGTCAATTATTGTAAAGGAAGAGCAATTGGTTTTTGGTTGAAGGTTTTTTTTGTTAATTGCCCGGTAAATGGTATATGATCATTAGCACCTAAAGGTGGCCATGTCCCTAATGACCTATTCCTATTGTAATGTTAAGTCAGTTAAGTCCTAAAGTTACCTTTGGACAAAACGTCATTTCAGAAATGGCACAAGTTTTTTACAGTTTGCGTAAAAATTGCCTCACTGGGTGACCTGGTGAAGCTAGAGAACAGAAACTCAATATGAGCTTAACTATGTTTTTATCAAAATAACCTGGATCTTAATAAGGTTTCACAATTGTTTTACTTTACTCTCTACTTTACTAATTTAAATCCATCCTCCATAAACATGTGAAAGAAACTTAACTTGATAAGTAAAAAAATCTCAATATCAAACTGGACCATTAGGAACTGTGGAAGTGGGTCAAGTAACAATAAAATATCTCTTATTCAAGTGGACGTTTTTGTTTAGGATGTTTTTCTTTTCTGTTTATTATGTGCTATGTATGTTTCAACTTTGTCACAAGTCCCCCCTTCCATCATTGCTAATGGTCCAGCATATACAAGTGCTAAATCTTAACAAAGGTCTTTGTGGAAGCCTCAAAATAGGCACTCCTTAACTGTAACCTTCAAAACATACTCTGGAGAGATAGTCATATTTTAACACTTCAATATTTCAGTATCACTACTAACTTTAACACAACTCCTCACATGACCTACATTAACAAACAAGGCATAACCTGATTGCTAACATTTCCTTCACTGGCCCATGTGTTTAAAAAACTGAAATGGTGTAACATTAATTTGATTCCTTTTAGTCAAGGATAAAAGTGCTTTCTACAGGACAAACTGATTGCTTACCCTTTGTTACTGAAAAGTTTGTCATTCTTTCCAGGTTTACCAGGATTATGACACAGTGCAAGAATGCCCCCCCCCCCCAAATACGTGTATCATCTAGAAATTAGTGTTTTGATCAAAAGAAAGTATTTCAAGAGCTTAGGAGTTTCTGTGAGAGAAGTATGATCCAAAAACACAAAATGTCATGTGCCTAGTTTTTCAATCAATAAGTATCTTAAGTTATTGATCAAATCAGGTAACTGTGTGTTACTTTACAAAGAAAGTTTGCGTACAGCTGGGTTAAATAGTAGTGTACATTTTCTTTCCCTTAAACATTGCCCTCATAGAACTTTCAAATTCAGGGTAGCTGACAAACCCAGAGGGCAGTTTTAACTCTAATGTACAGGTTGAAGCAAAAATGGCCTCTGTGTTTCCAACTGACACTGCTATTGAACCAGGCACAAAAATGGAAGTACTGGATCTTGAACCAGTGGTAAAAAAATCAAACAGATCATCTACTGATGAATTCTGAATAAATGAATAGAGCATCTGCATGACATTTTTCACTTGTGTATCATCAGCAACAGGAGGTTTCAGTAAAGACTTGACAAAGGCTGGTGATAATTCATCACTGCTGTGAACAAAAAAATGCTCAAACTTAGCAGGAGCTTTTTCCAGCTCTCTTTTAAAGCCCAGAATTGATAATCCGCTCCGAAGCTGATCAAGAAGGGCCTTGTGCTTCAATATGGTGTCATGCAACACAAGGCACTGAACGACCTCACACTTGTTCTGTTCCTGTAAAACAGAAAAAAGAAGCAGTTCCTTCAACTGCCTGCAGAAACATGCTCCACCTAATATTACAACGTAACTACGCTGCTGACAGATGAAAAGTGTTCCTCTGTTTATTAGAGTACTTGAAGAATCTACCACATTTAAAAAGGACTGTTAGGAAGATACAGGATTTTGTGGGAAAAATAAACCTAAACACTAATAAAACACTAATACAGCAGAATACAAGAAATTGAACTCACTGTTAGGTTTCTACTTTGCCCACACTCTTGCATGAACCTCAAAAAGCTGTCATCTTGAGAGATTTGCCAAAGGTCATCTGCAGAACCATCTTTGATCTAAATTCAGAATAACAATGATGTTATTTACGAATTCTGGACTGTGATATCTTGTATTGTAGCTAGTAAATAACAAGTAAAAGATGATGATAATTTACCATGGATTAGAAACTTTGCTCATATCTCTAATATCATTATTGTAACATGCATGCATGAGTTAGAGTGAAACAAAGCAGGCAAAATTTGTACACATTAAACAAGAATGACCAACTTGATATCAGGAAACAATTTTAGCTTTAGCTGTCAACAAGTATGAAGAAAAGAATTTCATTTAGAAATAGAATGTCAAAAAAAATAATATGATATTGAGGTTTTCACCTTACATAAACTGAATATTGTTATAACTGTATTGTAAGCAAGAGATGAAAATGTTAGGCCCTTACCCTTTCAACAAAGCCAGCAAGTTCACTATCACCAATATCCACAAAAGAGGACCTTCCAACTGCTTCTGACAAATCCCCTGTGGCTATGTACCAGTAGATCCCAGGGGTAAGATAAGGGAAGCCAGGTCCACCTTGAATTAAACTGTGTGCTATCATCTTACCCAAAACTTCAAATACACCTGTCAAAACATGTTCAGTACTGTACACAGGGGTAAGTCTTGCATGTGCACCTCTGAATAAACGAAGACAGGATGAACCACTAGCAAGTTCAGCAAAAACATCAGTGAATGCTTGTCTAAGTACTCCTCCTGTATCTACTGCTGGCTCTCCTTTGATCTGTACTTTGATAGGTATCACTGGATCAAAATGAACACTCTTGTAAAACTGAAAAAAGTCCATGACTATATCCTCTCTGTCAACCTTTAGCTTTTCTGAACACATATATGGCTTCATGGAGAGCTTAAGCCTGTTCAGAATTTGGTGTGCACTTTCATCTTTTGCTTCCTTCTTCACTGTGCTTTCACTCAAAGCATCTGCAGCAAGCCCAATGTCCTGGTATGTTAGTAGCGAGTCCCTCACAGTTTCTCTGCTTGCACTTGTAAAAATGGATGACAAAGACTCAACACCATTATCAATGAATGATGAATCCACAGACTGATAAGACAATTGAGGAGAGCTGTCACACTCAACTTCATCAGTTGCACCCACCTGCATACTTCCAGAGCTATATGCAACACCCTGGACATTTGGTTGGTTGTTAACTTGCACAGATGTTTGACTTTCAGTCCTTTCATGCTCATCACCTTCTTCATCATCACTTGTGACTAGGGTTTCCTGTGCCACATTCAATCTTAAATACAGCCGTCCTGTGTCACAAAGATGTTTAACGTGTTTAAAGTTCCACTTGTGATTGTCTTTAACCACCGGGACAGAAATAGTATTTCTTTCCCTTCTTACGAAGTCAAAATCATTGCTTGTTATAAGGGGTAACTTTGTCTTGAACAAGGAAACCAACTCCGAGCGTATATCTTCTTCTGAGTAATCAGGATAAAAATCGCACTGACCTTTGATCACAATCATGTTGTCGATTAGACTATATTCCTCGTCAGCATCAATGTCGGGTTCCTGTAAAAGGTAAACACTTTTGGGGACGACTTGCACTTTCGTTGACTGCTTAGCCTTTTTTTTAAACCGAAGGCTACGAGATGGCACACTGTTTTGGCGTTTCGTTTGTGACTTTGTGTCTTCGAAACCGAGTGCAGACGCTTCGTTTAAAGCACGAGAAGCTGAGGAAGCAGATGCATTGATTAATTGCCTCGTTCTCTCCACTAATTACTGACTTCCACTTCGTGAGCATAGTTCTTCTCTCACAGCGGATCTAACAGCCGATCTAACTTGTTCTTCGAGACTGCCAGCACTACTCGCCATTTGGAAACCTCGTGTGAAACAGGTCTGTTCCCAAGATGCACTTCGTCGAGGCCCGCGGGCTTTATGGGATTTGTTGACATCTTTCTACGACGTTGTTGATCGAATTTTTGACCGCTTGAATGCGATTCCCTTTCTAAATAACCCCTTGAATCTGACTGATTTACATTCGTTAAACCCTGTTTTTCTCGACTTTGACATTGCCTGTTAAAATTCGGTTGAGTGCCATTCTTGGTGTTAAATGTGGTGGTTATATTTCGTTGAACGAGATCGTAAGTGTTGATTTATATCAAATTGGTCTGTTGAATGTGATCTGAAATGTTGATTGTGATTGCAATATTTCTCTTGAATTTTGCACCATTTGGCTTTCCATAACCAGGAGCTTTTATTTCGGTCCCAGACCATTTTTGGTTACTTTCTTTTCGGTACTAGCTTGGGTGACGCGCTGTCTCTAGTCGCATGTTCACACTCCATCGCGGAGGGCATGTTTTATACTGAGTGACCGCTCCCTTTTTGTATTTAAAGTAAAACCGCTGACAACGCAGCTCGGAGAGTTGAATTTCGCGAAATTCAAGAGATTCAATTATGTGAAATTCACGGGGCCAAATTCTGCCAAAATTGAGCCTCGCTATTCTTAATTTGTCACAACTGTATTTGTTAGCGCTTTAAGGAGTAATCAATGTAATTGTACAAAATGTACTTGTCCAAAACTGCGGAGTATGCCTTTCACGGAAAAGAAAACGTGCTACAACTAGAACTTCTTTTCAGAAGGTGAAAATGCTGCGATTTGACTTTTAAGATATGCAAAGTGTAATAGAGGTACCAAAGAAAAGCAGAGACATTTTTTTTACATTCAACAATGTATTTAATATAAACTTTAAACTATAAAATTTTAACAGCTGACATCATTAAAATGGTAATCATGTAAAATATAATGTATTAAACTATTGTTATATCAAATGTATAAAATTCCAATCCTTAGTATATAAAATACAAACTTTAAACTTTTAATGGTTATTATATGAAATATAATCTATATTGACACAAGTCAATAGTTTGGCTGTTATGCTTTGTCTCAATGGTTGTTCGTATCGTTGAGCAAAGGCTCGATCAGGCAGATAGTTCAAAGAAATCGTCTCTTCGTCAGGTATAGATAAGTCTTCAAAAGCTTTTAGGTACATATCATCTCCTTCGATTAGACAGGAGTGCCCAACGACCAATTTTTCGAAAAAGGTTTATTTCTTCTTCGAACATCAAACTGACATCTCTTAAGCATTATATGATTAATAATTAACTTTCGTGGGAAAAAAATAGCCGCTCCTCAGAGCCAGCAAGTTTAAGTCAGAAGGATCCCTTTTCCCAGCCAGCAGATACTTTGAGGACCATAATCCCAGTCAGAAAAAACATTCAGTCAGTGCCTTCTGCCAGTAACGTGGGATGTAAATTTTTTTTTCCAGCCAGCAAATTGAGAAACAAGAATAGACTATTTCCCAGCAAAGCGTTATTTGTCCGCGTTTTAACTAAATTTAAGAAGTTTATTCAAGTTTTACCATTTTTAATTTCTACTTTTTTCTTTAAAAAAGTCGTTAATTCATTATCTTTATAAGAGTATATAATGATTGGTATTTCGTAAAATAAAAAATGTAAAAATTATAACGCTATGATATTGACAGTGCTTTAACTGAATCATCAGTGATGATGAACCTAAGGTCACTAACCTGAGTGAATGGAAGCCATAAGTACAATGTCTTTTCGTCTGCCTTTTACCTTTACAAATAGACAGCAACAATGCAAAAACGTAAGTATAGTTAAACTTTTCATGCAAAACAATGTTTATCTAATTTTCTTTACCTTACACCCAGTATACTGCCCTAAATACCAATGACAGGTTTATTGCAACTTGATTCAAAGATAAACCTGTAATGAAGTAAAAAAGATTACCATCAGAAAAGGAAACTTTTCATGCATCACTTTCCATCTATTTATTTTATATCAGCTGCAACGGAAGAAATGTTTCATTATTTTATCTTACCTTAGATCCAATATACTGCCCTCGATACCAATAGCTCTAGCTTCGCGTTCCCTGGTTAATTGAAGATTGATTCAAAGTTAAACCTATAATAAAGTAAACAAAAACGTATTATCAGAAGAGGCACCTATGCCCCCATTACTTTCCAATTTTTTAAAACCAGTTTCCATCTGAAAGGGGACCTACGCGCGTATCACTTTCTATTTTTTATGGGCTACAATGCAAAGAGCAGTTATGAAATGATCCTCACAGTGTGAAAGCAATTTAAGCTGACCTGACCAAAAAAAAAAACATCAAAGAGCAGTTGATTAATTTTTCTTACCTTACATCCAATATACTGCCCTTAATACCAACAACTCTAGTTTCGCATTCGAAGTAAATTGCAGGTTGATTCAAGTGATAAAACCTGTAATAAAATAAACAACAAATTACTATTACTTTATATTAATCTTCAGAATTCGACTACACTGGCATAACCACAAACAACCTCCGAACGGTTTTCACGTTTTGCAATGTCTTAACATAAGTCACAAAGACGTCACCGATGTTTTGCAAGATCTTAACAGAAGTCACAAAGACATCACCGATGTTTTGCAATATCTTAACAGAAGTCACAAAGACATCACCGATGTTTTGCAAGATCTTAACAGAAGTCACAAAGACATCACCGATGTTTTGCAAGATCTTAAAAGAAGTCACAAAGACATCACCGATGTTTTGCAAGATCTTAACAAAAGAAGTCACAAAGACATCATCGATGTTTTGCAAGATCTTAAAAGAAGTCACAAAGACATGACCGATGTTTTGCAAGATCTTAACAGAAGTCACAAAGACATCACCGATGTTTTGCAAGATCTTAACATAAGTCACAAAGACATCACCGATGTTTTGCAAGATCTTAACAGAAGTCACAAAGACATCACCGATGTTTTGCAGGATCTTAAAAGAAGTCACAAAGACATCACCGATGTTTTGCAAGATCTTAAAAGAAGTCACAAAGACATCATCGACGTTTTGCAAGATCTTAAAAGAAGTCACAAAGACATCATCGATGTTTTGCAAGATCTTAAAAGAAGTCACAAAGACATCACCGATGTTTTGCAAGATCTTAACAGAAGTCACAAAGACATGACCGATGTTTTGCAAGATCTTAACAGAAGTCACAAAGACATCACCGATGTTTTGCAAGATCTTAACAGAAGTCACAAAGACATCACCGATGTTTTGCAAGATCTTAACAGAAGTCACCAAGATATCATCTTTGTTTTGCACGATCTCTTAAAAAGTCGCAAAGACATCCTCGTTGTTTTGCACGATTTTAGCAGAAGTCACAAAGACATCACCGATGTTTTGCAAGATCTTAAAAGAAGTCACAAAGACATCACCGATGTTTTGCAAGATCTTAACAGACGTCACAAATACATCATAGATGTTTTGCAAGATCTTAACAGAAGTCACAAAGACACTATCATTGTTTCCATTCGTGGCGCTGCCTTTGGCAAGAAGCAACCTTCTCCTGCAAGAATGACCTCTCTAGTTGGTTCTTCTCAGAGCCTCCTCTATTGGAAAGTAAAGAAGTAATGTTCAAAGGTAAAGATTATTTACTAAATGGTCCTGTTTCTTTAATACTGACCCACATACATATTTCTAAAACTTCTCCAGAGATAGCAGCAACATATTTGTCACTTTCTACTCTCTTTTTTGTGCCATTGACCTGCATCAAAGTTATCCGACCTCTCTCTTCCTTAAAGTGCTACTAAAACAAAATTTTCGTATTCTTTTTTATTTGTTGAATTCATGGTTTCGAACCTGCTTAAAATCATGGTGACCTTTATTTTTGAAAATACACAACGGAAAGTGCTCGTTTTGGTGGTAAAAATCGGCTTTTTTGGAGCCAAACCATGTCCGGGACCTGGAGCCGAGTTTAGCAACCTTGTAACGTCACTGGTTGTGTACATGTCGGGAGCGCGGAAGATTCTCTCTCGTTTTCATTAGAACTAATGCGTGTATTTTCCTGTTCCTCAAACTTTTAAACTCCTAATTTTTGTCCATCACAAACGGAAAATGCACAATATAGAAGTCTGAGAGTGCATTAAGTTCTTTTCTACTTTAAATGAGTGCAACAGATACACGGTCACGGTCTGCAAGGCTTGAGTTGAATACTCGGAAGGCATATCAAAGGACAGAAAAGTGGACTTGTCGCTGTGTTCGCCCAAGAGGACTAAAAATATTGTAATGTCCTCGATCGAGGGTCGTCTTTATGCTAGTCGAGTGTTACGGAAACCAGCGGGAATCACGCACTACTCTTTCACTATGAAGTTATCGATATACTTGCGCATAACTTACAGTTGGTGGTAAACTTTAAGTGGTTTTAATATCTGTTTTGTTTTAAAATCGTCTTTAATAGATTTGAAAACGTTTTATATCAGTTACAAAACAAGCAATGCATGAGAACATAAAAAGGTTGCATTGCGCAGCAGGAAATAAACAAAGAAATTAGAATTAACTTGCATATCAGTCAGAATGTCATACCTCAACAATGTCACGCTTTCTATCTTGGAAATAATAGACAAAAATCTTTGTTATGTTAGACAGAAGACTTGTTTCCTTCGAAAAATGTTTATGATAATTACCGCTGTTCTGATAGACCGCAATCTTGAGCTTCGATTCAAACAAGAGCGCTACTTGTGTTTTAGAGCAGCGTTCTGTCGCCTGTCGATTGGGAAATAAGCATCCGAAAAGTAAGATCTTTGAAATAAAAAATAGGGTCATATCCTCGAAAGCTTAACCAATAATGAACAAGTGAAGCCAGAATTCGACTTGATCATGTAATGCTTGGAAGGTTACGAATATGTGTTTCGCGGTCAAAACCTTCAAGGTCAAATGACCTAATATCTTGTACACTGACTGTATAGAAGCAAATCTCATCAGGAATAGCATTGTTTCCGGAGAGCTGTTGTCCGAGTAAGCTACGCTTTCTTAAGTCACTTCTCGTCTCTGAGAAGAGGATGATGCGACGGAATGCTGTAATCCCTTGATTCAACAGAAAGCAACATTCCTCGCGGGCAGCGTTGCGTGACGAGACAGGTTTGTTTCAGTTTCGAGATGAAAGGTTGCTGACGGATAAACACATATATGGAATTCTAGAGAAAGGCAACCGGTTTTCGTTTTCGTGGCTCGCACGATTGGTCCGGCGGTTCCTATACAGATTCGAACAACAATTTACCAGGCAAAAAAAAAATGTAAATCCCCCTGAAGCCATTAACCCAAGCCTACTTAGCTGGCTGTGTTTTTGGGGGAGCACGCAAGCTATAACGCGGCGAAGACGAGCGACGAATCTCCACGCGCTCCCTCATGTTCTCGACTCGCGCGCGCTCCCCAACAAAAACGCCAGCTACACAAGCTACATCAAGCCAAACTATTTGACATAAATTTTTCTTACGCTGAGACGTTCCGGTTCTTTTCCAACTCACTGATTTCAATCAGTGTAGGTCCAAAAGATCTAGGAAAATTCGGAAGAGATATATTTTAGTTAACAAGCACTAAGGGATTTTCCAAAATACAGTGATTCGGAAGGCAGTTTAAGTCTGACAACGCTCAGCCGGACCGCTCTTGAAAATTTGATGACTAGTTAACTTGCTGTACTATGCTGTATCACATACACTATTAATTTAGACTTTTCACAGATTTCAGAGAGAAAACCTTACCAACTACCACGGCGGTTAAATTGCTTGATCTTGTGCGTTTGAAAAAGAAATACAGTATTGCTGCTATGCTATTCCATTCGCGGAAAGAAAGTAGTTGCTTACCGCAAAACGTAGATTCTGCTCCCGTTACTCCAAGAAAACAGCAAATCTGGAGCCAAAAACTTCCAAGGTCTACGTAAAAGCCCAAAATTTGGATATGATCGATTCCTGCCGCTCTCTCTGGACACACCGGTGAAAGCGGGTGGTAGGATATTAAATAAAGGGGCGTAGTGCGTCAATTTAACAAAACAAATGCCATGCGCATGAATCCCTGTATTTTAAGCGCGCCATGGCTGACGTTAACAATAGACAGGTAAAAATTGTCATTTTCCCAACAAATTGCGAAAAATTTCAAAGGGGCTGCGAGCCAGGAAGTGGGCGTGTAGTGTCATCTTCCATGATCCAGCCAACAGAAGTTTCGGTAGAAAAAATAGCCAGCAAGCAATCATTCGTACCTAATTCCCAGCCATTTATTCTTCTTAGATACAATACTTCCCAGCCAGCATAGTGATGCCTGAGGAACGGGTATTTTGCATATCGGCTCCACTGAGCACTCCTGATTAGAACTCTATCGATAGCGTCGGTCGACCATGTGATAATATCGCTCGAATTGGCACATAGCAAAGCTGAAAGACTCATAAAAGCAGACTGTCTTCCTCTAGAAATATCGCTGAAACGATTATTACCTTGATGAATACTTCCACGAGCGAAAAAAGTAGAATTTAGCATGATAAATTTCGTAACCTACCGAGTAAAAGAACGCAGATCCAAGAGAACCCTCTATTATGGAACGCCATAACTGCCTTAAGTTGCCTTTGGTCATTATATTTAGTGCTTAAATGATTATATTGGGTACAGTAGTCATTATATTCGGTGGTCAACTAATTGTATTGAGTGCTTTATTCATTATATTCGGTACTTAAACCATGTTCTTCGGTACTTAAATCATGTTATTCGGTGATTTTGTCATTATGTTCGGTGCTTCAGTCATTATATTCGGTGCTTAAAGCATTGTATTCGGTGCTTTTGTTATCATGTTTGGTGCTTCAGTCATTATATTCGGTGCTTCAGTCATTATAGTCGGTGCTTAAATTATTATATTCGGTACTTAAAGCAGGCTATTAGGTGCTTTTGTTCTTATGTTCGGTGCTTAAATTAATAAATTAGGTGCTTCAGTCATTATATTCGGAACTTAAGTAATGATATTCGGTTCTTAAACCATGCTGTTCGGTGCTTAAAGTAATATATCCGGTGCTGGAGGCATTATATTCGGTAGTTTCGCCATTATACGCGGTGCTTTTCTCGTTATCATCACGGAACCTCGTTGTCGTTTGATTTGAAACGAGGCCAAAAACAAAAAGAAACCTGGGTAGGAGTCATCAGCGGGGGAAAAATGGAGGCTTCACTGGACTCCATGGCAAAGGTTCTGAAGAAACTCAGTCTTGGTCATTTGACTGACCGGTTCCAAACGGAAAAAATAACACCGGAAATAATCTGTATGCTATCTTCTCATGAAATGAATGTGTTGGGGATAACCGACAAGGTAGACATGATGAATTTACGTCTTGAATGTTGCACATAACATGGTGGACACAAACCAAAGAGAAAACGTGCAGGATGCGGTGGACCAGAATTTGACATTCCTAAATCAGTACTTGAAGGTCATCTAGAAGAGGGCTTCACCATGATCAAGGATATTTCCTCTACGCTGTCTGTTAGCGAAAGAACCGTTTACCGTAGAACACAGGCGGCTCAAGCTCACAATGCGAGGAATTTTTTTTTTTAATCTTTATGCGAACGTCGAGCGCGCGAAACGTGACACGGGTTGTTTACCATTTACCACAAATTCCCGGAAATTCCGGTTGGGATGTAAATGGAAACGTTTTTTCGGTTCGTCCCACTGGAAGTTTCACGGGACAAACGGACATTCTGAAAATACGGACTCAGATCATTAAATTTCTGCAACATTGCTGACTATGACCTCGATTGCAACGTGAGGCAGTTATCTGTATAATAATTTCTCATTATTTGTAATTTCTTTCAACATTTCAAGTAATTTCAAATATAGAGCCCCCTCCACATGAGCAATTTTTATTTGCTCACCTCTTTGAGAAAGTTGAAAATGTTTGATGTTCGTAAAAAGAATTGGAGTAGTAACCATGTTCACAATAGAAGTACAAAGAATATTATGTATTTGGTTGACTGTTGCCACTCCATCACTGGACAGAAGTCAAGGTATGAATAACAGGAAACTAGCCAAATATAGAATATGTCTTTGTCAAATAATATGATTTGCCAGAATCCAAATGTAAGGCTTGTAAGACAGCAGGGCCACATCTCTGAAACCTAATTAAGACTTATCCTGGGTTACATTTGCCCAAAAACGATATGTCGACTGCGGTTGCTCATGTTGCATTGACTAAAGGTAATTGAGATTTGAATTATGTGACCCTTGTTAATGACTTACAAAAAAACAGACAAGGTAAATACTGAAAATAATCCAGCAATAGACAACGGTAGACAATAGCAGGGTGTCAAGCAGCATATCAGCTCAAGAAACTACGAACATATGAAATTGGAACACAAAAAATATGAGAAAATAGGAAATTTGACATCTTGTAATAGACCGACATTTAAGAGTAAGGGCATCAAGACCTGGCTGACCATCTTAAAGAAAAAGAACAGTAATATTCCAAAAAAGTATGTTCCCATTAAAAAAAACACTCAACCTTTTATTATTCCTTGGTTAAAAGCACATACAAAATGAGAAACTCATTCCAGTTTTGCCTCACAGTATTATATGTGACCAAAATGAGTATTTGAAAAAGCAAGATCATACATGTAGAGGAAGATATGTAGATCCATGTGGGATACATAACTTAAGAACCTTTGCCATGGAGTCCAGTGAAGCCTCCATTTTTCCCCCGCTGATGACTCCTACCCAGGTTTCTTTTTGTTTTTGGCCTCGTTTCAAATCAAACGACAACGAGGTTCCGTGATGATAACGAGAAAAGCACCGCGTATAATGGCGAAACTACCGAATATAATGCCTCCAGCACCGGATATATTACTTTAAGCACCGAACAGCATGGTTTAAGAACCGAATATCATTACTTAAGTTCCGAATATAATGACTGAAGCACCTAATTTATTAATTTAAGCACCGAACATAATAACAAAAGCACCTAATAGACTACTTAAGTACCGAATATAATAATTTAAGCACCGACTATAATGACTGAAGCACCGAATATAATGACTGAAGCACCAAACATGATAACAAAAGCACCGAATACAATGCTTTAAGCACCGAATATAATGACTGAAGCACCGAACATAATGACAAAATCACCGAATAACATGATTTAAGTACCGAAGAACATGGTTTAAGTACCGAATATAATGAATAAAGCACTCAATACAATTAGTTGACCACCGAATATAATGATTACTGTACCCAATATAATCATTTAAGCACTAAATATAATGACCAAAGGCATCCTAAGGCAGTTATGGCGTTCCATACTCTATCGTGGTTGTGAGTTGGCTCATGTCTTTTGTAGGCTGCCGCTGATTACATAATGACAAACACTGCATGCGCTCGTAAGTAATTTATGTATCCATGGTGATTAATTTATGCGGACATCGCGAAAAAATCGAGGAGCCTCTCTGCATTACTATCAGGCACCACAGGAAGCCCAACTTCGAGAAACAGTACCATAAAATGAAAAGACAGTTGCGTATGGCGGAGATAAACCCTCATACACACTATGGGTGCGTTCCTTTGGTATGAATCGGATCTGGATTTGTCATCCGAGATCACAAGGATCACAGCACATCAAAGGAACCAATGAATCCTTGTCCAGTGTGGATTCATCGGTTTCTTTAACATAAAGTGAAAAGACAGTTACATATGGCGGAGATAACCCTCATGAGTGTGACCTCCATAAGCGGCCACCCTAGGGACTTTGAAAAGTGGCTGCTTAATGCAGCTTGGTAAAATATAAATTGGGCAGAAATGGGATCAACGTGATTTATTGACTCTTTAGTATAAATACTCAGGAGATTATACAAAATCGCGCGCTCTGATTGGTTCGCTATCTCGGATTATTAGCCGATAAGTAACCTCGACGAACAAAATGGCCGCCAGTCGTTCGCGCGCTTTTGATGAAATAAAATGTTTTCGTGTTGTACAATGCTTTTTCTTTTCTTTTTTGAAACAATCACCTGTGTATTTATACTAAAACTAGTCACCACAAGTTAGAAAGTGCGGGCCTAGATGCACTTAGGGGAAGGTACTGGAACGAGAGTGTATAATTTTACATTACAAAATGTACATTCGTGTGGACGTTTTTTGGGAAGTTTGCATTGAGTTGTAGTGGATCAGCTCCGTAAATCGAAACATGTCAAACAGATCCTTCAAAAAGTGAAAGTGGTTTACCAGAAAAATTAACCGTCCAAAAACTGAACAGTATAAAATATAACGCAACTCACCTTATCTTCACGGCAATATGAATTTAAATAGATCGTGAAAAATCTTCACAATCACAGCAAATCGTCTCAAAAGCAACACCTATAAACAGGAGCCATTACCAACCTGGTAATGGGCTCCTGCTATAAAACAACTTCTCCAAAACGTAACGTTTGCAATCTTCCATACCTCGATTTTATGTGACAAACTATTGAAATTGACTCATTTCTGGTAAATAAAGTCCTCTCAGAAGTGAAATTCGAAGAGAGAAAGTCGGCGCTTCAACAAAATAAAAGAACGCACAATAGAATACTTCCTTTTGTCACACAATACCACCCAGTGGTGCCTAATTTAAAGAAAATCTTATTGAGCAAATGGCATCTAATACAGGATCAACCTTTACTCAGTGAAATATACAAAGAGCCACCCATCATATCGTACAAAAGAGGAAAATCGCTCAAAGATATACTCGTGAGATCCAAACTCTAAAGGCTAAGAAACTACACTTGCGAACAGCGGGAGTCGTGTAGGCCTGTCACAACTATTTTAAATATGTCACCTCCAAACTATCATATGTCGATTAAGAAGTGCTAAGCGATCCTGAAACGTTTTATAGATCTCAAATCTAATGGTTGGTTTACGCTGAAACGAAATATAGTAGACATTGAATGAGACTTTCTGCGGGAATTTGGTGAGTATTTCTGACTGCCGGGCATTTAGCGCATTTGAGACCGTGCCCGGCAGTCGGATCACAAATCTTTTAAGTGTGGAGAAACAAGCGATTTCACGGTATGCACAAGCTCGGAAAATTCGTCCACTACAAAACCAAAATAATTTTTACAATCGCTTGGCATATCTTAACAAACATCGAATACTCTCGTTAGGTTTGAATGAGACTTTCTGCCGGAATTTGGTGACTATTTCTGAATGCCGGGCTGAGCCAAAATTTTTTAAGTGTCGACAACACAGCGATTTTACGGTATGCCCAAGTTCAGATATTTCGTCAACTAGAAAATCAACATGGTTTTTGGAATCGCTCAACAATTCCAAGAACACATCTAATACTCTCAAGAAGTTTAAAGGAACCTTACAGTGGAAATTCCGTAAAATGTTTCGGCTGCCGGGCATTTAGTCTATTTAAGACCGTGCCCGGCTGCCGGGCATTTAGCCACAGCGATAAAATATAGGGGAACGACAAAGGGAAAATTGAATTTTTTGTTAACAGGGCTCGAAATCGTAGCTTGAGATTTTGAAGATGTAAGCACGGAAAAAAATGTATGGCGTTTCCTGCTCTCCGTTTACGGACTAATAAAACGATAAAGGAAAATATAATATAATGCGAAAATTTATCAGTCATCCCGATTTAATGATGAAATTTTTTTTCCAGATTTCAGCTCCACGCACAAGCGTATGTGCCTATATGGACGTAGTCTGCTACACAGCCGTTATTAGTGTCGTCACGCAACGCTCCTTCCCCACTAACGTGGGGAAGGAGCGTTGCGTGACGACACTAATAACGGCTGTGTAGCAGACTAATATGGACGCGGCCCTTGGAAATATAAGCGGCCGGTCAACGGACATGTCCGGACTAATAGACCCATTTCAGATGTGACGTCAGGTCACGTGACTTATCGAACTGGAGGTATCATATCAGGTAGGTAGCGCACTGCATGTTTTAGTGTTTCGGTCCTCGAGCTACAATGATCACTTTCTTGTCGATTTCGTGAAACGTACGTACAAGTTATTGATGCTGAACACGTCTTCCCTTAGCTTTATATGGTTTTGTCCTTACAGAAGTTTTTCATTGCCTCATTTTCTTAGGAAAACTTGCTTCAATTTACGACACGACTAACCCAGATTGGGCACCTAGTCAGAAACTTGGGTATAATTACCAAGGTGTTTCAGAATCAAGTCAGAAAAGGCATGAACGATCGAAGGAAAGGGTTGAAAAGCGAAGGAGGAGTGACTGTGGTAGTGCCCTACTTGAACTGTCCAATCAATCCACTGAACAGATGTCACATTCAAATGCTTTACCCGATGTTGAGGAGTACAGGAGCAAAGACTGCCAGACCGAAGTTACTAATGAGTACATCACTGGATTGGAGGAGGAAAATTCTTTCCTCAAGGAACAGTTAAAATTAAACTCACTAAATTAAGATTCATTTAGAGAGAACAATGACAAGGTTTTGTTTTACACTGGCCTTCCAAATTGGTCACTGTTGCTGTGTGTATTTAATTTTATAAATAATTCAAGTCTAGAATTCAAATCATCCAAAGGGATTTTAAGTCCTTTTCAGAAATTTTTGTTGGGTTTAATTCGCATGAGATTAAATTTGTCAGGGAGGGACTTAGGGTACAGGTTTGGGGGCATCAGTGAGGCAACTGTATCCCATACATTTCTTCAAGTGGTAGATGTGCTTTATGTCAGGCTGAAACCTTTGATCATCTGGCCAGACAGGGATGCCCTTCAGAAGACCCTTCCAATGGACTTTCATAAACATTGTCCAAACTGTGTTGTCATTATTGACTGTTTTGAAATTTTCCTGGACCGCCCTTTGAATCCCCTTGCAAGAGCCCAAACATTTTCATCATATAAACACCATAATACTGTCAAGTATCTTATAGGTATCACCCCTCAAGGTACTGTAAGCTTCATTTCTGAAGGGTGGGGTGGGAGAGTCAGTGATAAACACCTTACTGAGAATAGTGGGCTTCTTGATAACCTTACCCCAGGAGATGTTATTCTGGCAGGCAGGGGTTTTGACATTCAAGAATCAGTGGGATTATTTTGTTCAACTATCAAGATCCCTGCATTCACTAAGGGGAAAAAACAGCTAAGTGGTATTGAAGTGGAGCAAACCCGCAGAATTGCTAATGTTAGAATTCATGTAGAGCGGGTTATTGGGAATATCCGAAAGAAGTACAGTATTCTAAGTGCAACTCAACCCATTGACTTTGTAACTGTTAGAAATGGGGATGTAACTACCCTCGATAAGATTGTGACATGCTGTTGTGCACTTGTTAATCTGTGTGACTCAGTTGTGCCATTTGAATAGACAGTTTTAATTCTGAGAAATCTTTACAATAATTAAATAGTTTGTCAACAATAATATTTTACTGTCAACCTTGACAGCAAACTCAATTAAAAACATGAGAATTACAAGGGAAAATGTGTTATATCTTGTGCTTTTGCAACTAATAAAAACTTAGTTTTTTGTCACAAACAAGCCCCCTTTAAAGGTCTAGTTCAGTCTCTGAAGGGACTGGAACTGATGACTGCTTGACTGTAGCATTTAAAGAGGAGATCTTGGAGAACTGAATATCCTTTACTCTGGAATATGGTACAGATTTCACCGCTGACGGCAGCACCCAATAGGCTTTTTTCAGTTACTGTTAGAGAATCCCGTCGCTTGCATCCAGCTTCGATGGCCCACAGAAGTGAAGCCACATGTGAGCAGGTCTCGCCAAGGCCAGTCATACAGTCACAGTGGGCATAAAGCACTTTCCCGGACTTTTCACACACGACCCAGGGAGTAATAGGCTTTTCAGACATCCTCTGAGAATGATTAACCTAAAAATGAAACATTATAGTAAATATAACCTTAAATATAACGATCAGCGATCGATCGGACGATAAACCAAAACAGATGCGAGACAAAAACATGAACAAACAAAACAGCAATGGCTTCCTCAACCTTACCTTCGCGATTAAGAGGCGATTTTCGCCAAACGTCTTGCTAAATACTTCTCGAACCCAACCATTCGCAAAATTTTGGTAGCAATCTAAGCTCTTGTAGTTCATCAGTTGATCTTGAGTGTATGGACTCGACGAAAATAATAGATACATTCCCACATGGATGTACGTTACATCTGGCCAAGAATCCACATCATCCATCCACTCGTTTCGCGGAATTTCATAGGGATCTTGTCCACCTATATCTGCTAATTTATCTAAATATCGTTCTTTCGTTTCCTTAAGCTGTATCCCTTCAAAATAGCCAGGTACGAGCCCTCGCTTTGTCGTCTGTTTTACCGCCATTTCGTAAACAAACGTGAAAGGTTGTCTTCCAGTTCGCAAAGTCACGTGACGTGACGTCACATCTGAAATGGGTCTATTGGGGAGTTGACCGGTCAACCTTTCGTCTTGCCGGTCATGTTCACCAGTCACATTCGATCGTATTGAAAATGAAATAAATTGAAATTTCCATGCTGTTCAGTTGTTATCAGTATGTAACGAGTCACTTCATATTGCGGAAATTTGGTCTAAAATCCTGAGTAAATTGCAACAAGAACGGTTGTTTACAATATTCACGAACTGAAACACAATGAGATATCGGGGTTCACGCACTTCCGGTCACAAAAATATTTTCACTTTTTTCGGTTTTAATTTTCAAGTTTTGCATTTCTCCCCGCATATAAAGTAGTTTCTCAGCACAGAATGAATATAATACAAGTATAATGCAAAGGAACTATACTTTATGAAACCAGTAATTATTCCACTCTTCGCAAGTTTATCTCTGTGTGAATCTGCTGCATGACATAACGGTTAAACAAAGAGAAACATCTGTGAACTTGAATGTACAAACAAACGTTTGTACAAGCAAATTTGTTTGTACAAACAAACAAACGTTTGCCAGCTATTATTGGCCTGTAGAGATAACACGAAATGAAGAACAATCAAACAAAAACTGGTTGAGATTGTAACGGAACGTGTTGCAGAAAGAAATCTAACGACGTGCAAGTTAAATTAAAGCCGCATGTGCGCGCACCTCCCGCTGTAATTTATTGTTATTGTTGACAGTGAGTGCTTTTAAGCTCAAAGCAACGACTTTTTTGGAAATATATAGTGCCAGTTTTGGTTTATGGGCCTATGTTCTAAGATTTATTTATCCTATAAATTTGACCGGCCAAAAACGATAATAACTAGACGCATGACTGCGTGAACTCGGGCTTTCTTTCAACATCTTGCTATGTAGACTATGTAGAAGTCGAACGCTACACAAGTCGTCTTTAACGTGAAAATCTCAAAGTTATTTGACACCAGATTTGTTGGCCCTGAATCAGGTGACGTCAGAAACATATATAACAACATATACTAGATGTACCTCTCGGCAAGTGCCAACGAGGTGAAATAATTTCCTTTCGATGGAACGTGTGGAAAGCTAGTTCTGTGTTTTGTAGATTTTGGAACATTACACAGAGGGTATATTGATTTCTTTGTGTGCACACATGCTATATATAGCATTTCAAAAACTTTATTACGTTCCACGTAGGGAATTGCATTTTTTAAAATGTAACATCTCAATTCCATAAAACAGTCAATTGCACAGGAGAACTTTCCTGGAACATCTAAGCAGTAATTCTTGAAATGCATTTGCACTGCTGGGAGGTTTGAAGAACACAATGGTTCCGATAATTCTTTAGTAAAATATTTCTGAAATTGTGGTTTGTTTGGTGAAGTTTTATGGCCGTTGGATTCCTTTGATCCTGCTGGATTTCCATTAACCATATGGGCTTCCTTATTTGTAATTATGTAAAGATTGAAACTGCCATTTGAAGCATGAGGAATTCTTCTAAACATATATTTTCGTTTGTAATGATAGATAGATAGACGCCTTTATTTAAAAATGTACAAAAGAAATACATTACTCAGGGTGGTCCAATCAGAGAGCTATAAAAGCCACCCTGCTATCAACTGGAGCCCTGAGGTTAATTCATACCTAGATAAATTTAGTTCTAAAAACTAGTTATAAAAATCTAAAATATATACAGGTATATCAAATTTGTATGTACAAGAAAGTGAAACATGATAATGACAATAACGGCTTAAAATGATTTAAAATTATTATACACAGTACAACCGTGATAGTAAAAAGATCTTTTGGCAACTTCCGTACGAACGGCAGGCAAATGTAAAAGTTTGCTCTGACGTGTAGAACGCACACAGACATCCTTATTATGCTTAAAATAGTTGATAAAATGCTGTGGGCACCGCCCGGCTAAACTCTTGTTTACAAGATTATAAACATGTTTCATACGTCTTTCTTTAAGTGTCGGCCACATTACTGATGCCATCGCATCACTACTGCTACCCGTCTTAACAACCACCCTAGCGGCGCGCTTCTGCAGGGCTTCAAGATATCCGCTATTTACTTCACCACAGCAAGCCCAGACACCTACACAATATTCTATAATAGGTCTTATCATGGAAATGTAAATTGTATTAGCACTGTGTGCGGTAAGATATCGGCGCAAGCGACCCAGAAGGCCAACGCGTTTTCCGGCCTTAGAAACAATAGATTTAACATGACTGTTCCAGTTAAGGTGTTCATCAAAAATTATGCCCAAGTATTTGAACTCGGATACGCGCTTAATTATGGAACCATTAACAATGATGGAGAAATTGTCTACTCTAGCAAGCCTCTGAGATGTTCCTAATAACATTGCCTCTGTTTTGATTACATTGATGAATAAGCTATTCAATCGGAGCCAACTCACGATGTGTCCTAGCTCCCTGTTTAAAGTCTCTTGGATGGTAGACGCTTGCGGCGCAGAGAAAAACAGAACAGTGTCATCGGCGTACATGAGGATGCTACACTCTACCACAACATCGGGAAGATCGTTCAAATGAAGAATGAACAGTAACGGCCCGAGAATGGACCCCTGAGGCACGCCGATAGACACAGACTCAGCAGCACTTGAGACATCATGATAGTCGACAACTTGAGTACGGTTCATTAGATAGTTCCTGAACCAGTGAAGCTCACCTTGTACCACACCGAGACTTGACAGTTTGTGCAACAGCACAGCGTGGTCGACTGTGTCGAACGCCTTGCGAAGGTCAATAAAAACGGCTCCTGTCAGTCGGCCCTGATCGATGTTGCGCCGGATAGTGTCCGCAAAGCACAAAGCTGCCCACTCGGTAGAGTGGGACTTGCGAAAACCGCACTGAAAGGGGCTGAGAATTTTGTGGCGCTGAAGATAGGCATATAGCTGGTGATGAACAGCTCGTTCAAGGACTTTAGAAACTGCCGGCAGGATAGAGATTGGGCGGTAGTTGTCCATGTCTTCTCTCATTCCTTTTTTGAATAGAGGTATAACCCGAGCGGCTTTTCACTCGGTGGGAACGACACCAGACTTCAAAGACAAATTTATAATAGCGCAGATAGGTTTAGCTACAACTTCCGCAGAATCCACCAATAAGCGGCCAGGGATATCGTTCAAGCCAACTGCCTTAGTGCGTTTTAAGTTACGCAAAAGACATTTCACAAAAGCTCCCGAGACTTCCTCGAACTTGAAATTGGGATATTGGCGAGTCGATAATTGAATGGTATTAGCGTCGGAAACACCGGAAGACCGCGCAGATTCAAGCAGCCGAGTTACGGCGGACGTGAAGAATTTGTTGAACGAACCGGCAATCAGACTCTTGTCTGAAGACAGTGATCCATCAATGCGAATGTTCGAAGAAGCGGCCCTTTTTTCGCCAGGCAAGATTTTCTTCATCGTTTTCCAAAAAGCTTTATGGTCATTTCCACTCTTATCAATTAGGCGTCTATTATAGGCCGCTTTGGCCTTTTTTGTAGCGTTTGACTACAAAACGCTACAAAAAAGAAATGAAAAATGTATAATTCACGGCGACGAAAGGCGGACGTAAATAAGCACAGATTGCACGATCTAAATTGTCCTAGCTGTGAATCTGCTGTAATACGAGAACACGAAGGTTTGATTATTGACCAACTGGTTCCATAAAGGGAAAGTGACAGAATAAGCATGGTATAGTTAACGTAAAACATGGCAAAATAGTACGGTGAATGTGTCCTTTAGTTATAGACTTAAGCTTAATCTTGACAAAGTTTCGGTAATTACGTGTAGTGATTGGAACGTGTCTTAATGGCGTATTAAATCTTGACAAGCGGCTGGCAATGACAACACTGGTGACCACAACACTGCAGATTGATTACGCAGATATTGTCTGGGGTGACCAGCCTGGTCTTACAACGCAGATGAAACAATTACAATCTTTTCAAAATCGCTTTGCGAAGAAGATCGTGAAGTCGAAAGTGTCATCAGCAGAGGCCCTGACGTCGTTGCGGTGGGTGTCTCAGTTTACATGCGAGGCGGTTCGGACATTGGTGTTGTGTTGTACAAGATGCAATGAAAGGTAGCATTCCCGAGCATTTCGGTGTATTCAGATCCACCATGAACCAACAACACAGTTATAATACTCGAAATGGCTACATGCCCAAAGTCAGTAGGCCAAGAACGGAATGGGGAAAAAGCAAAACGTATTATAAAGCCATTAACGACTGGGCCACGCTACCAAGTGCTTTAAAGAAACTGATGCCGAAAACTATTTTTAAATACAAACTGAAACAGTTTTTATTAAACCATTTTTAACCTTAGTTAGTAGTATTTTAATCTCTTGTTCTAGTTTTAATCTTAGTTAGCTACAGTTTTAGATATTTTAATTTTTTATTTCTACATAGGTTTTGTCCTTTTTATTGTATTCTTAGATTTTAATGTATTTCAAGGTTTGACATTTATTTTCTCAGAGGACCCTCCTGAAAACCACCTCTGGGTGATTGGAGGCCTCCTCTTAAAATATTATGTATTATTATTATTATTAAACATTGAATGAAGCCTGAAAAGGAATTTTTTTGCTAACCTTTCGAGCCCTGTACGTATTTGTTAGCCTACACCGCCGAACGCAGTGATCAAGGAATAAGGTTATTGTTTTTTTGCCTCGTCAGTGGTTTTAGATAACGCAACGCTGGCGTTCAAGGATAATTTCTGTGCTACAAGATGTGTACAGCAATCTCTGTTTCTTTGATTTCAATACTATCAAGGACGTCGCAATCGACGAAAAACGCACTGGTTCGAAATTGACTAGTGATTCAAGTCTATTAAGGATGTGTCAATCGACGAAAGAACACGCTGGTTCTGAATTGGGAAGAACACGCTGGTTCAGTTCATGTAGCGAAGGACACGCTGGTTCTAACCAAAATTTGTGCGTATAGCCCTATTCCTTGATCAGCTGCTACTTACAACTCCAATAAGATAACGTGGCTAAAAGCCTTTTCAAACTGAAGAAAGAATCTGACAGTTTTCTCACATCAACGAGCCTCGAACCACGAGGAGCAAACTCTTTCGATTTCTTGCACACAACGGCTCGAGCAATAAGCAACGTGAAGTTCGGACGAGGAGCAAACTCTTCAGAATTCTAGCACACAACAGGGCAAATTCTACCAAGACACGGACGAAGCAACTTCACGTTCGGACGAGGAGCAAATCAGAGCAAATCCTAGCAAGACACGGACGAAGCACGAGATAACCAACGTGACGTCACTGCCCAAATAAGGGGTGTGACTTCTGTGGTGTGACTTCACTGCCCAAATATGGGGTGTTTACTTACACCCAAATATGGTAAAAAAAAGTCCCTTACGCAGAAGTTGAGATTTTTTCTGCTATACGCGCGGCATTATGATTCTGCCGCCTCGGCCAGCCTCGCCTCTTGGCTCGGCTGCCTCGTCGGCAATAATATGGCCCTTCCTTTATTTTCTTCTTAAACATTTCAATACATGATTCCACATTTTTATTCTTATTGCCATAGTATTTTTGTTTGCGTTTCTCAAGCATTTCTTGTTTTTAGCTGCATCCATTGTTTTGCATTTTTCTGCATGTTTGTCTAATAAATCTTGTTTTTAGCTGCATCCATTGTTTTGTATTTTTCTGCATGTTTGTCTAATAAATCTTGGTTTTTAGCTGTATCCATTGTTTTGTATTTTTCTGCATGTTTGTCTAACAGCCTTTGTTTCTTAAATGCATCCATTGTTTTGTATTTTTGTGCTCGGTTCTTTTGCAGTTCTTTTTTATTTGTAGAATCATTTGCTTGTTTTCTTCCCAATAATATTCTCTTCCTTGATGGTTCCATGCCTTTATAATTCTGTTTCTGCCTTTAATTTTTCATTATCCTTTTTCATTCATTCTTGTTAGCAGATTTGGTTGAACATGACACAAACTGTATTTGGTAATGTTCTGCTGAATGATATGTTTTTTGAACATTTCTAATAGCCTTAACTAGACAAGCAATACCACTTATCTTTTTAGTATATTGAATGGGAGTCATTTGACTTTCATCATAGATCAAGAGGGAATATACATATTTTGATTTTTGTATGGATTTTGAAATACAGCAAACACAAAAAGATGCGAACCATATCAAAAACCCTGTGCATTCACTATTATTCTGTATAATATTTTGGAGAACAGATTTGCTTTGCACTGACTCAAACAATACTCCTTCAGTGATATCACTTTTAAGGTCAAAAATTACTTCAACTCCACAAAAATCAACACTTTTGGGCAAATTTTTATTGGATGGTGAATTCATATCTAAAGATAAACTCTCACATAACCTTTTGCCATTATCGACAAATAGAAGATAATGTTTTTGAAGTCCGATAAGCACAGGATTTCATTATAGAATAGCAAAGTGAATAAATAGTCACAGTAGTACTTAACTTAAACTTCATGGTTTCACAAACACAAGTCTGAACAAGTATGTCATTTTCAGCTTCATTAATTTATTAGTCCTTTCACCTCAAACATAATATTGTTCTGTATACTCTGAAAATAATGCACTAAGTCACTAAGAGACAATACTTCAAGCAGCGCACATGTATCTTGGGCATGGCTTCTACCATTCTATGAATCGTTTGCATGAGAATCAAATATTTTAAACCCCACATTACCATTACAGTAGATAGCAATAGCATTTCACCCTACTGTCAATACAAAATTAGTGTAGTTTTCAGCCAAAAGTGATTCAAAGGCTCTTAGCAAAGAAGTACAGTATTGATATCCTTCTATGGCAGCTTCTTAATGAATAGTACCAGTGTAGCTTTCACTGTACTGAAGTTGATGGTCAGTTTCGAACACATTTAGCATTGATGGTAATTCTGACTGCATTAAAAAGGATTGCCTGGCAAACTGAGGCAAACCTGAATACAACTGATTTCCAATATTCATTATTTCCATGAGGTTATTAGCTGAATGGATTCCTTGTTTGCTATCGTAAATCAAAGAGCATAAACTCATTGCAACACATTGTTGTCCAGAATTCTGTCCAAATACTAGCTCATTTCCTTGGCTACAAGGGGCTGATATTGTTTTGCTTGGGTCAATATACATTGGAGTAGGACCAGGGTTCTTCTCTATGTCTGTACTCAGTTTAAATTGACAAAAATTTGATATATGGGGCTGCTTTTTGTACCGGCACATCAAATTATTACAGGTAAACAATGATAAATACCGATTTGCTCGAAATTCAAGCTTCATCAACCCTTGATAAACCCTGCTAGCGCAATTAAACAAAAGCTTCTTTTCATGTTGTGTAATTTTATTTAAGCTCGTTATCTTTGTACTACATTCATATTTTATAAGTTTCTAACCTTCACATAACAGCAAAGCTTGGAAGACTTCGGTAAACTCGCACAGATACGTTTGAAGACAAACTCCTTCAGCTTTCTGCTTTTGTTTCTCAGACACTTCAAAATTCGAACTGGCAATCTGCTGGGTTCTCGATCACGTTTACCCATGCGACGATTTCTACGTAAGCTAACAGGAGATAGCTGATTTGATATAGCATGATTTTCGATAGATAGTCCATTTGATAAAGCAGTCATAGCATGGTTCATGATAAAAGGTTCGCTCGTAACTGTGTGCGCACCATACAAATTCTACGCATGCGCCGTAAGCTCTACGGCGATTTGTGACTGAAGGAAAAAAAAAATAACGAAGCCGAATTTAAACCTCGGGCGTTTCCTTCGGAAAGCCCGAGTAATTATGTGGCCGAGCTAAAATGAATTTGGCCGGTCTTCGTGTCCGGAGACTCGTCGGAAACTATTTCGATCCTTTCTCAAAGAATAGAAATATTTCTTACCTTGAACAAAGTTCACGGTCAAGAATGAAGAATCAATCTGGTACTAAATTTTATAAATTTGGACGTAAGGAAGTATGCGACATTTAGAAGAATCTCAACTTACATCATGGAAGTGATAGGGTTACCCAGGTCACCTGCGGGCGATACTGGGACAGGAGGAAACCTTTTTTCGATGTTTGCTTGCGTGACTAGTCTGCGTGTGCCGGAAGCGGAAGTTCCAAAGAATGCGTGGGCGGCATGCTTAGCATGCACGAACACTTGTTTACCAAATGCTTCCTGTCTATCGAATTGGTGTTCCTCTCTTTTGGAAATGAGATGGTCGGCAGAAAACTACCTATGTAGTTGACTGGGTAAGAAATATGAAAAAACAAAGTGTAGACTCTAATTATTAAAATACCCTTCCTAAAACTGTTATGTCTGCTGGTGATGGTTTATGAGAAAAGTATGAACTGGTGAATTATTATTGATCCCTTTGAAGATGGCAATGTAACTGTTTGCAGGTGCATTCCGCGTTCTCCAGTCGTAGCTATAGCTTTTGCTAGAATTCTATTCATTGTTGGCTTCAATCAATCACGGGTATTTTCGGAATGCTACAGTGACAGATTGTACTGGATTGTGTTCGTTGTTGACTTCGGTTATGAAAAGTGGATTGCTAGGGTGGTGGTACCATGGTTCTTCCATTGATGTTGCGGGCAGAAATTAAAGTGACAAGTTCCAGCGATCAATGCAGAAAAAGCGACTGCTGGTACCCTGATTTAGGTCATGGATTCGAATCCCGTTCAGGCCTGAATATTTTTTCAGGCTTTAATTTCTCAGCTGCTTAAGCTGTGTACATAACTACGATGATCAATTAATGTTATTACTTAAAAATTTAGTATTGTTAGTATTGTTTCCCCTTGTAATGTTTATCCCGGTCACGTTTCCGGGCCAACAGTCCTGAAGCTCCGGATGAAAAAATTTGTTAGACAGGAAGTGCTATGGGTCTTGCTTGGCGTGTATTGTGTGACCTAAGACGGCTTATCTACTATCGTCTTTAGGAAGTGGCCACTTGACGCATACATTTAGCTGTCAGTAGAACTTTGCGCTTTGTATCCATTTGGGTGCATGTTGCAGAGCAAATGCATGCCTCCATTATAAATATTTTGTTTGGTCAAATCTACATCTCAGTCCGAATCATAAATTATTTGGATAATCTTTGCCACAGAGGGCTGCTAATGTACTTATGTGAACTGCAGGGATGTATTTTGAAGAGCTCCGATTTGTAATCATCGTTGCTAAGGCTTCCTTTGCCAGACGTATGAGCCTGTTTTTTTTTTAACCTTTCAATAAAAACCTGTCAAGAGGGTATGAATGACCTTTTCACAAGCTTTACAACGGACGTCACTTGCGAATGTGCATTTTAAAAGTTTTCTAGCACGTTCCGTTGACTTGGCGAGGTGTTAAGTCTGACAGAAAAACCCATACCCACGCATGACGTGTGGTTGATTGCAACTTCCCCTGTAAAACGGTCGCTCTCATGCGGAAGACCAAATTAGCATAGCACATTAGAAATAAAGCTCATTCACTGCCCGGCGAAATTCACTTGCAAATAATTACTGATGAACTCACAATGAACTGCAGTCTACTGGACTCAGACCTGGAGGAGGCGTTTAACGACATCGAAGAGTTTATCCAGTCCGAGGTCGGTTCAGAGCCTCTTGCAGTACACCCAATCACAGACGAAGAAATCAGTGATTTGAGTGCTTTAATACTTAGTAGGAAGCAACAGACAAATCAAGCTCCCAGCTGGATTTTTCCCGGTATGTTATCCCATGCGACGAGAACCTAAAAAGTTTTCAAGCTCTAATAATCTGCGCAGTATGTTCCTTTTAAAATTGTTCTTTTGCTTGGTACCTCACTCGGCATGACTCATTTCGCTTGGCCGGCAGACGTTATATGTACTCTATTTTTAATACTATAAATCATAACATGGGATCAGTAGGGCATAGTAGTCAGCCCTGATGTAGGAGTCCTCTTTCTGTATTCAGGGAATTCACGAAATACTCTCCAGCATTTGAATGGGGCCACAAGAGTGTCAAGTCACGAGGCTGCAGCGAGCAGAGTTCTTATGGCGAACGTTGAGGTTGAGGTACTTGTAATGAACTTAAAAGATGTGTACAATAAAAGGACCAAGAAAACCAAAGACAGTTTGGAATATCATCTGGAAGATTCTGTCGTTACTTTAATCCTACAAGCCTCTGATGAAATCCATAGTGTCCGGGCTTTTGTTCAAAGATGTGCTGAGGCTGCAATTAGAACGCACGATACCATTGGTAGGTATATGAAAACTAGAAGAAATACTGCTTTCCGCTGCCGGCCGCTGTTCTTTTAGCCGGTCTATTTACCACGCTCTTTGCATGGTCATCCAGTGGTGTACACTATTCCTTGCAAGCACTAACTTAAATACAAGGCTTCAGTTAACTGATGTCTCAAGTTTAATGCTGAGGGTGCAGGTATTGCAGCAAGGCTTTAACTGTGTAGTTGATCGTTTTTATAACATACATAGAGGATGACCACTCTTAGAAACTGCTAAACGGCATTGTGGCCAAGTGTTGCTTGTTTTACTGAGCATGGTTCTTACTTTTTCATCCGTGTGGCCGGACAAACACCTCACAGTGTAATCATTGAAACTAGCTACTCGGTAGTTCTGTACTGTGGTACAGTCTGTTGTACTCAACAGTATGGTTCTTACTTTTCCGTCTGCGGACAAAAACCTTGCAGTGTAATCATTATTTGAGGAACCGTTTTGTATTGTGGTGCTCAGTTTTTGTTTTACTGAACAGTATGGCTCTAACTTTTTCCTATGTAGGCAAACTGAACCTTACAGTGTGATCATCATTTGAAAAGCTACTGGACAGTTTTGTACTATATAGCGCTGTTTGTTTTACTCAGTCGGAACAGTGTGGAAAAAAAACCTTGCAGCCAGTGTAATCATTTCTTGGAATGGCACCGAGCAGTATTGTACTGTGGCACTGTTTATTTTAATGAACAGTTTGATTTTTACTTTATCTTCTGTTGATGTAATCATTCTTTGGAAACGGCCACTGAACAGTTCTATATACAACTGCCTGTTTTACTGAACAGTATAGTTCCTATTTTTCCTCTTTGCAGGGGCACCCAACGACAATTTTCGGAAAATATCTGTTCGGAAGACGATTGAGATCTAGAATTTTCGGAACATTTGTTAAAAAAAGTTCTTGCTTGTTTGCCTCTCCTAGGATTTTCGAACATCTAACAAATGGTATTATTGCCCATTTTGAACGGATTTTTAACGTAAAAAGGTCACCTAGAATTTTCGGGAGCCTTTTTTTTGGCTGAAATTTTCGAAAAGGTAAGTTTTGATCGCTACAATTTTCGGATCACAAGACTTTCAGCTAGGAAATCCGAACAGATTAAAAAATTTTAGGGGATAAAAATATGCTTATATCTACCTTTTAAATACTATAACACCTTAACAATGCTATGTTTAAGTGGTTTGAACTATATTCTCGTTGGGTGCCCCTGTCTTTGGTCAGAGACCTTACAGCCAGGTGATCGTTATTTGTAAAGCTTCTGGACCGCAGTTCTTTACTGTCGTTGTTTGTTTTGCTGCAAATCGTTCTATCAATTTTATCCGCTGTGAATGAAAAGAAGCGGTATGGCTATTTTGAAATGTTACTGAACGATAATTTGGCTTAGTTTTCGTTTGTCAGAATCTCCCAGTGTCTCTTTTTGAATTCATTTTTGTTGTAAAAAACAAGCAGTGTTACTGCCATTGGTTTGAAGGCTACGAATATGTAGTTTTGTGCGATATTGCTGTTTTGGTCTTCCAAGAAAGCGTTCAGTTCGAATGTTTTCAGTCGGAAGGGAATGCTGACTAATGCTGTCAGCTTGTCAAGTGCTTCCTTGCGAGTACAATACTTTTATTTCTGCCTTTAGTAAGGAATTGTTTTTGCCCCTACCTGCTGATATTTATCCGTAATCGGTTTATCTTGTTTTCATTAGGCCCAGTTGAAATGGAGCTTACTACTGTAGATCAGGGTAGGTTTAGGAGGGTCGTAACAGTTGACCTTGACTCGGCGTCCAAAACACCAAGAGGTGAAATTGTCTACTCGCTGGAAAAAGCCGACGTCTCACGCAGGAATCAGTGGGAACTGATCATACAATTAGAGTTTGCTTCAGGTTTGGTAGGAAGAGTTAAGTCTCGACCGTTTAGAGTTACCACCAAAGCAAGTTCCAAGAAAAGTAGAGGTGAAGGTATGCACCTGATCAATTTTCCCTTAACTGAGAAAATATTGTGAGAGTAATAAAGACCTCAAAGAAACAAAGCCATTTAAATCACTATTAATCTTCTTCACCGGTTCTATGGAATACGTTACAATTGCAAGGTTAGAAAACAAACTGTTTTGAATTTTCCATCAGGTTATCAGGTCAAGTCAAGTTTATTAATATTTTCATGAATATACACACAAAAACAACACTAGCCCGCAAAAAAAGTTTAAGCTAGTCTGGGCGGGAGGTGAGCGAGACTATTTAACTCACACAGTAAATGTAAACAAACTAACTCACACAGTAAGTGTAAACAAACTAACTCACACAGTAAATGTAAACAAACTAACTCACACATTAAATGTAAACAAACTAGCTCACACAGTAAATGTAAACAAACTAGCTCACACAGTAAATGTAAACAAACTAACTCACACAGTAAATGTAAACAAACTAACTCACACAGTAAATGTAAACAAACTAACTCACACAGTAAATGTAAACAAACTAACTCACACAGTAAATGTAAACAAACTAACTCACACAGTAAATGTAAACAAACTAACTCACACAGTAAATGTAAACAAACTAACTCACACCATAAATGTAAACAAACTAACTCACACAGTAAATGTAAACAAACTAACTCACACAATAAATGTAAACAAACTAACTCACACAGTAAATGTAAACAAACTAACTCACACAGTAAATGTAAACAAACTAACTCATACAGTAAATGTAAACAAACTAACTCATACAGTAAATGTAAACAAACTAACTCACACAGTAAATAAAAACAAACTAACTCACACAGTAAATGTAAACAAACTAACTCACACAGTAAATGTAAACAAACTAACTCACACAGTAAATGTAAACAAACTAACTCACACAGTAAATGTAAACAAACTAACTCACACAGTAAATGTAAACAAACTAACTCACACAGTAAATGTAAACAAACTAACTCACACAGTAAATGTAACCAAACTAACTCACACAGTAAATGTAAACAAACTAGCTCACACAGTAAATGTAAACAAACTAGCTCACACAGTAAATGTAAACAAACTAACTCACACAGTAAATGTAAACAAACTAACTCATACAGTAAATGTAAACAAACTATAACTCACACAGTAAATGTAAACAAACTAACTCACACAGTAAATGTAAACAAACTAACTCTTACAGTAAATGTAAACAAACTAACTCACACAGTAAATGTAAACAAACTAACTCACACAGTAAGTGTAAACAAACTAACTCACACAGTAAATGTAAACAAACTAACTCACACAGTAAATGTAAACAAACTAACTCACACAGTAAATGTAAACAAACTAACTCACACAGTAAATGTAAACAAACTAACTCATACAGTAAATGTAAACAAACTAACTCACACAGTAAATGTAAACAAACTAACTCATACAGTAAATGTAAACAAACTAACTCACACAGTAAATGTAAACAAACTAACTCACACAGTAAATGTAAACAAACTAACTCACACAGTAAATGTAAACAAACTAACTCATACAGTAAATGTAAACAAACTAATGATGAGTTTTAGATTAAAGAACGAAAAAAGGAAGCAGTGCGAGTAAGCAGATAATAGGTTTAACTCCAGTGTAATATAATTTATTCCTTTTTTTGTTAGTTAGGGTTAGGTACATTGTTAAGAATGCTTGGTGTTCTTTATTTTACTTCATTTGTGTGAATAAATTATTTTATCACAATTGCTACTAATCTCGCAATCTGATTGGCTAATTTGCCGTTGTCGATAGAGTCTAGACAGCGCTGCTCGCGTAAATTTGAGGCTGTGCCTCGTGAATCCACAACATTTTGACCACTGTGATGACGCGTACTCGTTGTCGATAAGAGTACAGACAACGCTAAACCACATTCGATTTGTTAATTTTACACTGGAGATGAGCCAGATAATATAAATACATATGGGATATTCTAAAGAGATTGTGATTAAAAGATTTCCGTTTTGAACGTTCAACTTTAAATCTGGAAATAAAGGAAAGTATGCTAACATAATCGCCATCTCCCTTAAGAAACTTGTTAAAGTTGTTTTTGTATGTTTTTCTAAAGATTATTCAGGGCTTGAGACCAACGATAGCCATAAACAAAGGCTTATGGTATTCGACGAAACGAAACGAAACGAAACGAAACGAAACAATTGGTAATCGACGAAACGAAACGAAACGAAACGAAACGAGGGTGGCTCACTCAAATTAACTGAAATTTAATTTGAAGATTTTAGTTCGTTTTCACGCGAGAATGATCATTTTTAGGCTTACAATTTTAACGGTAAAACTGTTACTACAACAACAGAAAACGTTTATTGCGGGTTTTCTTTGTTGACTAAGCCACCCTCGGTCGAGGGAAATTTGACGGCTTATGGTATTCGACGAAACGAAACGAAACGAAACGAGTACTGTAACTTGTGAAAATGAAAATCACAGGTGGCATAAGCTCACGTTACGAGTTTGTTATGTAAACTAGACGCTCTCGGGAGCGTTCACTCGGGCTACACTTGATAATACGGCTTCGAACAAACGTGAATGTGGGTTTACGCCTAAGTCTTGTATATATTGTATACTATACGGTTGGTTCCACGACCGCAAAAAACCTACCAGACTGTATATCGCACCGTAATTCTTGTCGACGTTTTGTTGAAGCTGAGCGATTTTAGCTAAGGTTTCACAGAAATTTCAGTGATAGTTGGGTTTGTTTACTAATCGAATTAATGTTGACCAATCAGCTTTCTTTGTTCCCACGGCAAAAAAACAGTGTGAAACTTGATGCCATTCATCTGATTCCAAGTTATCGAAGGCGAAGAAGCGATATGTGGGAAAAACAACAATTACTCCTCAATCGCCGGATATACTTTTCTTCCGATTTAGCCTTATTGGCCCTGTTCCCGCTAATCTCTTCCCACACGACCACGCAGAAAAAAAAACGAGTTTGGAGAAGAAAAGATCCATGGCTGATTTTGAAATAAGGCACCTCGCTTTCATGCCTTCAGGGACACCGCAGATGTCCAAAATACCTTCTGTCTCCGGACACTGTGATACGGCAACTAGACACGGCGTTGGTCCGAGGTCAAATTTCCCTCGACCGAGGGTGGCTTAGTCAACAAAGAAAACCCGCAATAAACGTTTTCTGTTGTTGTAGTAGTTTGGATATCAATAACAGTTTTACCCGTTAAAATTGTAAACCTAAAGAATGATCATTCTCGCGTGAAAACGAACTAAAATCTTCAAATTAAATTTCAGTTAATTTGAGTGAGCCACCCTCGTTTCGTTTCGTTTCGTTTCGTTTCGTCGATTACCAATTGTTTCGTTTCGTTTCGTTTCGTTTCGTCGAATGCCATAAGCCATAAACAAACGACAGGCTAGTAAAATTCCGGTTTTGGCTACTGGATTTTATTCTTTTACTAGCCATTTGGGCTAATGAAAATTGTGAAGCACTCCAGTGGTGGACGGAAAAATGGAAGTTATTTTTATATTAGATTCTTCACATCACCAGTCTTCCCGTAGAATTTTCGAGACTCGTACGTTTCCAGTGAACAGCCGCCATCTTGATTTTTTGAGCGAGCGCAACCTGGGGAGAGTGTCTAAACTAACGATGGGGACTTGACCTTAATATAACCTGAGTAGGCCAGGTTGCGTTCGCGTAAACAAACCAAGATGGCGCCTGTTCAATCGAAGCGTATGAGTCTTGAAAATCGTACTGACAAATTGGAGACTGAACAGTTTAAAGTTATTTCGGATAAATATGGACACTCTAGAGGGGAGAAACAAATAAAAACAGAGACTCTGCGGTTTTCACAAAATTAACTGCCTTGAAAACGGCTGGTTGAAAAAACTGTATAGGAAACCAGTGATTGCAGGTTTGGCGTTGTTGGAACGACGAACGATGCTTCCCACGAATTGTTAATTGCCTTGACAGCAAAACAGTCGATTTTTACGACCAACGCAAAATACGGCTGTTTTGCAGTCTATTAATCGCCCAAACGTTGAGATGTAAAGGAAGTCGGTTCACACAATATGTGAAGGAAGGTGTCAGTTGTTCACTCTCTCAGTGTAACTGATTTATTATCAAAAGGCCAGCTTTCAGTATTTTAAGGAAAGAAAGAAAACTTATACGATACCATCGAATATGAGAATATTTAGTAAAAGTGGACGTTATGTTTGCGAGCGTTGGAATTCTTTTCGTAATAGCTCTTAGACTTAGAAAGGTATGTCTGAGCTCGACGACTGAAACTGCGCGTGACAAGTTGGGCTAGAGCAAATTGTGTTTTGAACTGTTACTAGCCAGTAAGCAAATGATCTGAATAGTTGGTCTCGAGCCCTGTAAGTCTATGCTAGGGTAGTTTTCGAAGTTCTTGAGGGTTGCAGTTCCACATTTTAGCCCCTAGTCTAGATAAATATTTAGATTTGTTGGTTGGATCTTGTTCTTTTGTTTAATGTGATAATTAACAGCTGTCATTGTGCATTAGTCTGTATCACACTTGAGCGATTAAAGGAGATACGAAATATTGCATGGAGTTATTTATTGAAAACACCATGTATTGGAAGCGAAATTGGTTTAAAAGAGGGCATCACATAAGGTTGATTGTTCGATACGTTTGTTTTAAGCATGGAAAAAGCTTTACCTTTTTAAACTCTCCGGGTTATTTCATATGCGCAGAAGGCTTTGATTTTTCTTAGAATCTTTGTATGACACCCAGATTCTTGTGATTTGACTAGAGGATTGTATGTTACATAAAATTGATTATTTGCTAATTGTATCAACGCTTGCTTTGTTTCAGGTATTTCCGTTCCCCGTTATGCGCAGAAAATCTGCCTTACGATCCCGTTCCGTCACAACCAGCGACTGAGCGGCACTGTTTTAGGTAGAGCCAATTGTCGAAGTATGTCAACCTAGTACTGTACCTCTTTTAAACTGTTTATGTTTGAACTTGATATTTCTTTATTCCACAGTAATCAATTGGGGCCTTAAAAAGTCCTTTCGTTTGTTGATTCTTAAGCCGGCCTAGGGAGACTCCTTTGTCCCTTCTCCTTTCTAAGTCGTACGGGGTTTAATTTTCAATAAGAATTGTAGCAGCAGGAGATATTGTGTAAAGTACTAGTAACAGGAGAATATTCTGAAAGCGCTCCATGTCTGAATTTAAAACTAGCTCAGGTCATCTAAATTTGACCGGAGAATATTCTTCGTAGTAGCCGGAGAATTCTCCGATCTCCGATGCTTAATGAACACCCTGTCGCAACTCAGTACAACATGCCAACCTACACAGAGACAGGACTAACCCATGTTTCTCACGCAGTTGGTGTACTCAACTCTGTAAAGTCTGAACCTCAAGCTTTAAGATCTCCTTCCCAAATCTATTCTGTCTCTTCAGTAGTCTCACGATAGGAGAGGTTGAATAGGCAATTTATTCAATCTGCTCATTCCTTAAATTCTCATCACCTTATATTTAACTGATGCATTGATTTAACAAGGAGATTTTCGGAGCTCATCACTGTTGTGTTACTACGTAATTTACAATTTACCATTACTGCACTGTTGCATAGACGTTTCATTTAGGGCCATCATTTCTTAAGTTCTCCTGAGCCAACTTTAATTTATAATATTTTGATATTGCAAGGCTGGTCAGTGTACAGTATTCCTAAATGATTAAGAACTTACCAACACCTTATTTCCTAACCAGATTTCAGTCACAGTTTCGAGCCGAAGGAAGATGATGAAGCTGGAAGATCTTTTAGTAAAGAACTCTTACAGTCCAGTTTAACAGACGAAAGTAGAGCTCTGCCTCGTCGGAAAAATAACTTTGAGGCTTGCATGTTCGGTTCTAACCTGACGACAGACTTCCCGGCTCTTCCCAGACTGAAACTTCTACCGAATACTGCTTTAGATGGCCAGTTGGTAGGTATAGAATACATCTTAACACGTTGGTCAAGTAGACCTTCAATAGAAGAAGGTGTGTCGGTTCAACAGTAACATTCAACCATTTTTTTCATATCAATAAAACCTTAAGTCATGCAGTGTGACTCTAATTACTTTTGACCCCTTTGTCCCAGAGTCGTACACTTTACCCCTAGAGTCAATATTTTTAGGTGGACAACATTTTTTGACGTGGAACTCTTCTACTTCCCCTGAAACGTTGAGTTTTCAAATATAGTTTTAACATTTCACCCAAATTAAGCACTGTGACGTTTGCAGTCCAAGGGGTTTGCCTCTCTATTGATGGTTTCTTAAATAATCTGTAATTCGTGGACTCGGTTTCTTAATTATTGGTCTTCCTGATTTCCAGTTGCTCTCCTACTACAGTCGCGATTCCAGTGTGAACTTGGTTATAGAACAACCAGAACTTCCCGGATTGCTTAAGTTAGTTGGGGCAAGTTCGACAATGCAATGCGGTCCGGCTCGGCGGGCAAACGGTTACAAATCTGCTGGCGAAGATTTCTGGTGGTCTTGCGCGAGGTGCTTTTTCCAACGACGCAAGAAATCGACTATTACAACGCATGTTATTGAAGGCGTTTGTCAAAAGCCGCTAGAAATGAAGACGAATAGAAGAAAAAGGAAAGCTTTAAATCAAAAACGCCGTTTGAGCTGTGACATGCAATTTTCTCAGCTTAGCCTTCATGACGCTCTTATCAGGGAGGGCCAACATTCAGTTTAATCATTGAACCCGGAAACTCAATTTAATTCCGACACTGGTACGCGTGGACTCTACTACCTGCCTTTTGAGGAAGATCAGTACCAAACAAGGTCTGAAGCTTGGACAAGGAGGGTATCTGGATCGGCGCCAAAGCATACGGTACTCAGCATTACACTTGAAAAAACTTTCGTTTTGTTCTTTTGGTTTATATGATGAAAACAGCTGGGCAAAGTCGTCTTTATAACTGGCTAATTTCCCCATTGCCCTGTGCTGCAGGTGTCATAACTTTATTATTAAATTTATTATTAGATTTATCTTTAACTGTTAAATGCGTTATCAACTGAGTATACCTGGACTGAGAAAATAAGTCATAGACGACTTTCACAAAATATCGATTAAGAAAGCGTTTTTCCAAATTCACAATATTTTAGTATAAGATATAACATTCCTATAGTTTAGACACTATGCATATATATTTGTAAATTGATGAAATTTTTTATCCGTTAACACGGAGGTGCGCTTGTCGCCTCTCACGCAAGATCCGCGCCATCATTTGTTGACGAGTCCCTACCAGTCGTGCACATTATTTGTGACTCCGAAATGCAATGCCTCGCAGCGCACACGAATAGAGCGTATATTGTTGTACAAGAATGCAATGTGTAAGTCAAGGAAAAACGATGCATTCAAAGAATACAAATTTAATCACAATTGTCCATGTTGGGCCTATTTACTACAAAAAGTGTATTAAGTTGTTAAGAATTAAAATTTACTTTTTATCACTTTACGGTATCTACGTGAAAGTAATTCCTTACACATTTCTATTGTTGTACTCCTTAGCTCCCACGTCTACTTTCTATAAACTCGTCTCTTAAGCAACATCAAACTCCCAAGGAAATTGTCCCTTCCTCACCCTTGAAATAAATTAGAACAAGAGAAAGAAATACTTCTTAATCCCTTATCTTTGTTTTAACTTCGCAACTTTTTGAGATTTGTCGGTAATTGAATAAGATCAGGGTTTTTAACACATGTTACATGAAATGATTTCGTTTTTGTTCAATTAAAATCCGTTTTGATCAGCATTTTGAAAATCTCTGTCTTTATAGTTTTCATCCCCAAACTCTACACAAAGACGGCGGTCAATTGACCAGAGGCCCTCTGCAACTAAAATATACCACTATAAGCGACAACAAGTATAAAATTACCCCTTTCCGGAGCTAACAAAAATCTTTCTACAAGAAAGATAAACATTTAGCGCCCTCCTTTGAGAAAAAGGATTTCCTGCCTATTGTTGTGAAACTTAAATAAACGTTTAAGAACACTGCAGGAACACCCTCGTCAATAATCTCCAAAAACAATGAAAACACTTTGCCAAGAAAACACCTTGCGATTTTGTTGGTAGGCAAACATCCTGTCACCTTTCTAGGGGCTAAAGAGCGCGTAAACGAACTTGTAAACCGCAAATCTATTTGAGATAAACAAGCATATATTGAAAGATATGAGAAACTTGGGAGCACTTTCTTGTACAGATATTAGAATATTGCTAAGGAAAGCTAAATTTTGGCACGTCTAATCTACCAGTTGCATGAAACATTTTCCAAGAAATGATTATATACAAGGAACACAAACTCCAAAAATCAAACATATTGGATAGTTACTTTGTGATTGGAGGAAAACTAGCTCTTAACTTCATATCTGCAGGTCAGCATGGTCCAAAAATGAAAGTTGTGCAAATGGCAGACAAAACATCCTTTCTAGCAAAGAGTTGACAGACTTGAAGCAAAGAATGTTCACGAAGACCTAGTAGTGAAGAGGCAGATCAGCTTGTTTTCTTTCACTCGTTTGTATGATCAGCACATATTGTCTCCTTTTCTCTCCAGCGGAGAGCTGATGGCGTGGTGGTAGAAAGTATAGGAAATGATCTCTGAAAGAAGCTGTCTGGTTTTAACATCGAACTTCTCCCGCGTAAGATAATGGCCTGTGGATTTTAGTAAGGAGGACTGTTTGTACTGAACTTTCATTCTAGACTGATAAAGAGCTCTCCCAGGTTAATGGCTCAAAGTCGTCCAGTTCTTCCGAGCTCAGTTCACAACTAGCGTATCGTTTCAGATGACCGAAAGCTCTTCTTCTTTGCCTGACCTCCTTCCTCAACGATGTTTTTTGACAAACACGTTGAACCACATGCGCTTTAACTGTCGATTTTTTTCTCCGCTCAAAGAAACAGAGCCCGCATGCCCACCAGAAGTCTTCGTCAGCGGTCTTGAAGCCATTTGCCCTCCGCCTCCCATTGGTCAGGCAGTTCGTTCGTCGGTTCATGATTTTCAAGAGACTCGGAAGGTCTGGTTGTTCGACGACGTAGCGGATACGTAGATCGCGGTTGTAATGGCTGGATACCTATAAGTAGACACACCAAAAAGGGGTGACTATTTAATAATTATTCCACGAAATCGGGTCGTACATGAGCTAATATATGCGCCTCGTTGGCTATAGTTCATGCACTACGAGACTGAGTAGAGCAATTGTTTTATTATATCTCTAAACCCTATTGTGAGAAATTGGAGCTAGAGTAGTTAGCGTGACAAGAATTGACTTTGTTGTAACAACATGATTCTGTTTACAAACGTAAACAGAATCATGTTGTTGCCGGAGCCGATCTTGACGAGTCCGGCTCCTTCTTAAACATCTCTTTAATGTACTTGTCAATGTTTTTCGAATTAGCAAATCAGTCTGAAAATTAAAAGTGGAAAAAGTCAGCAAAAGTGAAAAAAAAAAACTCACTTCACGGGCTCCACGGATGTTTCAAAATGGCGGCTGTTTGTAAGAAATTCACCTTAGTTCGTAATAAACAATTAAAATCTTGTCAGTTTTCCTCTATAATTTGCTCACTTACCGCCGAATAATTTCATCCCATATTTATTTGCTTCGTTATTATATTTTGGAATATTCAAGCAAGACTTGAATTTCTCCCCGTCTGATTTAAGAAATCTTTCCTCCATGATGGCCGTTTTCCATACTATCAGATAGCTTGTGAGTAGGGAACCAATCAAAGCGCGCGTTTGCTCATATCAAGGAGTTGTAGATATAATATATAAGTATATAAGTGTAAACGTTGATTAACGTAAAACAGTGCTCAATACATGGAAGTATAGCGAAGTACTTAGATGTTGCGGGAGAAAAAACACACAAACAAACTACACGTTCATTTTGTGGCTAGCCATAGACTTTTTATCTCTTACTTTTTGTTTGTCCAGTTTTGTATCTGGCCGAAGAACCACACGCCCTATGACGAAGGGATCGAGGCTTGTCGACACGTGAGGTGACATAGGAAATTTCTCGCTTATACGGCACTTTGCCATCTCTTGACGAAGTTTTGATGATACTCTGTTGACTACGGAGTTTGCATCCAAAGATTCTGGAAAAAAATTATTATTTAGCAATTATCGGAGGTGGCTGAGTGTGATATGAAGAATTATGCAGATCGTGGAGGGTGTTATCTGCCGAAGCCGAAGGCTGAGGCGGATAACATAATTCTTCCTATCACACAGAAGCCAAATCCAATAATTGTTTTATTATGCATTCAAAATATTTTTGCGTGTTAAAACTGTCCTTCTCTTTTAACAACTTGCTGATATCTTCCTTATTATATGTTGAAAACCTTTCATCCGCCATTTTCCTGCTCTCTCAGATATGCCAGTTCCGTGATGTCAAGTATCGAAAAATCCACTTACTACAGTTGGCATCAATTGACGTCAATTGTACTTGGAATAATAGGATGAATTTTTCGACACTTGACCTCATATTGCTGGATATGACGAAATTAGCCAGGGTATTTTGGCCTATCAGAAACGGAGAAATATTTTAAATGGATAATAGTTACATTAAATTCTGTGTTAGAAGATTGGTTTCAAAAAAGTCAATTTTACTGTTAGTTCATGCTAACAATGATAGCTGTGTGTTGCACTACAGTTATATGAAAACGTATATTCCTACGTGATTAATGTATGCATGCGGTAATATATAGTCTTTGAAGAGAGGCAAGATTCACTGATTCCTATTAAATTGAATGCAGAAATGTATGTTAACTGATGGATGAAACGCATGCATAATTTATAGCCTGGAGTTGATTCCTAACTGATACCGGATTCTTATAACTGTGGATCTCGCTGTTCTCCCTGGGCGTCAATCATCAGGGACCATTTTATACTAGAATAAAATTGGACTACGCGTTCGAGGTTTCATAAAGATAATAAATTGAAGAAAAATTAAGAGAAAGACGCAAAGACGCAAAAGAATCCGTGTTTCATCCGGTATTGATTTTCTCTGTCTTTCTACTTTTCAATATTTATGAGTGAGAAGCTTGAGTCGTGGAAGTGAGAAATCGTGTACTTCCTAATAACGTCTCTCATTGATGACATACCTATAGCGATTTCTTCCAGTTCCATGAACTCAGGACTGTCTGGAAGTTCCGGGTAGTCTACAATTTCGCAGAACTGAGAGGGTATTCGGTGGTAAACTTTTTCCACGGTACTCCTCATGACACCTACAAAGGGGAAAAATAGTATTAACAGCATTTCGATCAAGTTAAAATATTTCACTGAACTAAAAAAAAATGGTAATAAAAAAAATGGTGGACGGTTCTCTATTTGTTAAACAATAACAGTAACAATAACCAAAACAACAAGAACAGCAATAACGATGGCAATTGCAATAACGGTTACAAGAATGATAGCGGAGCTCCACAGCGGCTCGAATAGCCGCAGAGCGGAGCCCCATAACTACCGTGCGAGGGACCGTGCGAGGATAGAAATTGAGTTTGAGTTTTCATGGTCATCGTGGCTAGCCGCATGGCTCGCGGGCGCGTGCGCCTAGCGACGACGACGTTGCCCCAACTAGCGACGACGACGATGACGTTGCCCCAACATGGCGGCCATAGTCATCCAGGTTATTTAGAAGGTCTTAAACCGAAACGAGGCTTTGTTTTTCGCGCGCTTTTCGCGGCTTGCCGCGGCTACACAACCTACAGCCAGCAGTCTACAGCAGTCTACAATGTTTTGCTGAAGAAACGGATTATTCATAGCGGTTTTGGAGGAAAAATTTTCTTCCTACAAGTTTTCAAGCGTTTTTGGAGGGACATAAGGATAAAGCTGAGTTCTTTCTACCAGTTTTCAAGCATTTTTGGAGGGACTGTGTGAGGAGCTCCGCTTTTAGGCTTGCCTAAATCTATTTAATAAAGATAACAACGATAGTAACGTTGATATTGAGACGAGATTATGTCGGCAATATTCTTCAAGAACCTGACTCAATGATTATTCTTGCTAACTTAAATCAATCGCGTAATGAACTATGACTTTAGCAGCTCTTTGCTTTTCCTTTTGTACCTTGTTGCGTTTCCACATTTCTGTCCTTGTGACTTATTCTGGTTGTGGTCCTAAATGGTTTGGACTTCATGGTTGCGGTCACGTCACTAACTAACTCTACTGTAACTATCAACTCCCATTTGTCTGGTGCCTTCTCAAATCGACATCCTGAGTCTCTCTGTTCTGTTTTGTGCAGTGAATCCAAGTCCACAGTGACGATTCTACATAACTTGCTATGCTGTCGAGTGTTGAAAGGCAGTTCAACAGGACCTGTGAAACATGAAAGAGTTGGTTAGCTCACTTAACTGGCTTCACAATGTGCTTACTTTTAAAACTTCCCCTTTCAAATTTTACAGTTGCAGTTCTATCGCATACTTTAGGGTTCCATTTGCAACGAGCAAACCAACAGAAAAAAAGAGCAATTAAGCAAAGTCAGAATTAGAAGCGTTTTATCGTTTGCCGCGGCATTCAAATTTAGTAAGGGTACGATATAGGTTCTTCGGCAAACTTTCATGTTATATTTGAGTATTTGCCGAATCACTGAGCAGGAACTTCTTCTGGGCGTGGTTAATGGCTCACCTAGCTCGGAGAGTTGTATGACTATAATGACCTTACGTACCAGTCTTGTCAGTGAAAATAAAGTAATTTCCATTACCTCGATCAAATATTTTATTACGAGCTATTGAGAGCGCGCCTGAATGGCTAAACCCAGGTCTCTAGAAGCTAAGTGATGTCACTAGGGGGCCTTCTATTTCGTCAGTCGGTTCAGCTGCGTGAACGTTTCTCTACAGGAACTAAACCGACGTTAAAAAATGGTTATTGTTTGCTCAGTTACAATGGTTACTGTTGTTTGCATTAGTATATGGCAAAGGTTTTACCGCGCATGAGGTACCAAAGACAATAAGTCTGGTAGGTGACATGAATCTCATTAGTGGGTAGCTGCTATTTTAAGTTTGAGTGTTCCTATTAAAGGTGTATAGCTTTATGGCTCTTTGTCAGTAAGATATTTGTTGTTCGAAGAGCACAGCTTGTGGTAAACGACTAAAGCCGTGAAATCACGGTAGGGAATCCGAAATGAAAAACCGCAACCGCGTAAAACCTTCATGCATCGGCTTCTTTCAATAAACCACACGCGAAGTATGTGCTCTGCGTTGGCGTCTGTTAGTAAACCACAAGTTTTCTTTGTGCGCATGCGTCGGCGTCTCCCGGTAAACCACAGGTTATCAATGTGCGCATGCGTCGGCGTCCTTCAGTAAACCACAAGCGCATGCGTCAGAAGACTCTAATAAACCCCAGAAGAACCAAAGGCGCATGCGCACTTTTTTCCGCTCGATAGTCTAACGTCGATTTTAATTCGTGATTCAGTTTCACTTGTGGAAAGGCTTACAATGACTTGATTGTAGCCTTCAGCTAAGAAGACGCGTTAACTGGTACATAAATTTCATTGAAAGTTGTTGTAGTGTAGCTAGCCTGCAGAAAACATTACTAAGGAAACTAAAGTAAACTTCTTCGCGACATTGACAGCAATACAAGCAAGACGTGAATGTGTTTTATTTTCTATTATTGGTTGCGATAGATTGTTCGCTTTGGTATGTGTTATTCCGTATAAACGGTGAGTCTTTGGATGTCTACCACCCTTATTCATAATGATACCAGCTTTGTGGAGGTTATTCATTGTGGATCGCGCCTAAACACGCGCTTTATTACGTAATACATACTCAGTTTGCCTTGTTGTCTTGTACGTAACGGTAAAGATACCACGTCAGTTTCTACTTTGGACGAACGTATTTTGTGGATATCGTTTTAGTGGACAGGCGTAGCAGTCGCCCACGAAAAAGAGACAGCTCAGTAAAACCGAAGTTGGAAGTAATGGGCAAAATAGCATTGTCGAGTACACGTTTTCAAAGAGAAGTCCATCATTATAGATTATCGCTATTTTGTGGTTTTACGAAATAGTACGCAGTGTTACTGAGATCTCTAGTATACATATATATACGTCTAAGCCAATTTTTGTAGCCGATTTGTTGCGTAAATGTTTTGCTCATGTAAATGATGTGCTGACATCATGGCTACCACTATTAATTATCTTAGCTTATCTTCTTTCAGCTTCGAAATAAGCTGCTCTAATTACCAGTGAAACTGTAATAAAGGAAAAGGACGATCCAAAACGGGATAGATAAGTATTTGATAGTACTTGCGTTCATGGGGATCAGTTATATAGTTACACAACGTTTCGCCAAATTTCAACTAACCACGGTCACTTTGATGGAACTCAAAACTGCTCAGTTAAGACATCGAAGATTTTAATCACACAAAAAGTGTATAGAATAATAGGGTGACGAAAAAGGTCGGCCTTTGTATGGTTAAAGTTTTCAAAGTCCACCTTTCCACCAACTCTTATTGTTATAACCATCTAGAGTCATTATTTTGTTACAGAGATGTAAATTTTGTTATTTAGAAGTAAGATCTTTGCTAGGTTATTTAGCGATAAAAGCACATGTAAGTACAGGCAACACTAAACAAAATGATCCATACTGAGCTGCTGCGGCACAGACTCTTGCGTGTACGTGTACACGTTGTCATTCAGCAATTCTAGTCACACCACGTGGCAGTTTCCACATGGCAATTCACAATTTTTTAGGGAAGTAGAATAGGCACAAAGCTTTAAGGTAACAAAACCGGAATTACTCTGCGCTCATTGAGTTTCTTAAGAATGGACAAAACACGTGTGGTGTTATGTACGACAACTATAGCCGTATGGCTGAGCAGTACTTAGTACACCATGGTGCCGTTTGCTTTGCTTCATACTCTGGCCTTAATATTTTCATTCCTGATCATGATTGAAAGCATGCAGCTTCAACATTCGTTGGAAATCTACTAAACTATAATGTCGTGTTGTAATGATTGGTTTACGACACTGCGTCAAATTTTAATCTTTTCATCTGTGGTTCAAACCATTTGATGTAAAAATTGCTTGGAAAGCTGGTAAAAAGTACGATCATTTTGTACTTATTGGTTTACTACGCTGTTTCAAATTCTGACCTTTCACTTGTGGTTCAAACTATCTGATGCAGTGTAACCATTGCTTGGTAAGCTAGTGAACAGCGCTGTATTAGGGGCACTACTTGATTTTCTACGCAATTTGGTTCTAACTTTTTCATCTCATTTACTCCATGAATACGACCATGTTAAGTTAAATTACCAGAAAGCTACTGAGCTGTACCAGGCTCCTGACTATATTGTATCAGTTACTGTTTAATCTATGATATATTGCAAGTTTAACGTTTTCAACCCTGCAGTGAATTCTTTATCAATAAAGCTGCTGTTGCATTCTTCACTGGACGTTAGTTTCTGTTTTTATGGGAGTTACCACACATGTTTGTTCTGAATTTTTATTTCTGTTTTTGGATGAAATAGTGCAGTGTGACCACCCTGATGAAATATGAATCGTGCTGTACTGTGGTACTATTTGTCTCACTCTGTAGTTCTTTCGTGACAAATAAGTTGGAAAACAGCTGAACACTATTGATTCACCATACCATTCCATGAAGTTAGAGCATTTGTAGTGTCACTATACTTATAATTGTCTTTTAATCTGTATCATACATTGCCCGGCACCACTAGATTCTTTGGAAATCAGAGGTATACGTGTACGTTTACGTATGGTGTACGTTTTCAACCCTGCAGTGAATTCTTTATCAATAAAGCTGCTGTTGCATTCTTCACTGGACGTTAGTTTCTGTTTTTATGGGAGTTACCATACATGTTTGTTCTGAATTTTTATTTCTGTTTTTGGATGAAATAGTGCAGTGTGACCACCCTGATGAAATATGAATCGTGCTGTACTGTGGTACTATTTGTCTCACTCTGTAGTTCTTTCGTGACAAATAAGTTGGAAAACAGCTGAACACTATTGATTCACCATACCATTCCATGAAGTTAGAGCATTTGTAGTGTCACTATACTTATAATTGTCTTTTAATCTGTATCATACATTGCCCGGCACCACTAGATTCTTTGGAAATCAGAGAACAGTATTTTATTCTGGTATTGTTTGCTTTACCATGTACTGTGATTCTAACTTTTTCATCTATAGATCAAACCATGCCGTGTGGCCATTTTTTTAATTCTGCAAAGGTACTTAACAGTACTATGATACCTTTTGTTTCAATTAATGTACAGTGTGGCTGTAACTGTTTCTTTCATTTTTCTTTTAAGCCATTTAGTGTGACAATCCTTATGATAACTAACGAACAGTTGTGTACTGTGGTACTAAGTGTTTGTTTTACCATGCAGTGTGGTTCTAACCGTGTAGTTTTCATCTCTGGATCAAACCATGCAATGTGGCCATTGTTGGAATAGCTACTGAACTGTACTGTTCTGTGCATGGCACCGACTTTACTATATCGTAGTTTACCTAACGTTTCCATCTATGTATCATGTTGAATGTTTGGAAAGCTAAGGAACAGTTCATGAACGCTGATGCTTTTCGGCCTAAAGTATTTTCCAATAAAAATCATGTTTGTTCTTTTATCAATTTGGCACCTTGCATACTGATATGAACTAGATTTAAGTTCAGATTTTGTTTTGTAGGATTCCCTCTTTAATATAAGTACTGACTAACCTGAGGATTCGTGTTTCCTTCTGAGTCCCAGCTGGGAACATCGCTGCGCACGAACTCGTACCCTTCTGATTTCATCAGAGGTACGGATCATCATTGCAACTTCAGAATCTTCGAATTGGCCTTCGTACTTGGCATTTCCACTCATCTTAACTCTATGGTCGAAGCCATCCACCATAGAGTCCAATATTTGAACTTCCACCTCGGTCCCCATTTCCTCCGAACCGTCCTCCCAAAAAGCTTCTTCAGCGAAGACCATCTTTGGGCTATGAACATTCAGTCTTGTCTCAGTTCCTAACAATGAACGGCGGATATTAGTTGAGAAATTTTTAAATTACTTTGTCTACCAACTGTCCTTACCTATGAGAACACTAGTAAATTTAGACGAATTTAATTCCAGTTTAAAATGTTTTCCGTTCTGCTTTGAACGTGATCACTCGAAATATTTTCCTATTCTTTTACCTGTTATATAATTTAAATTACATGCGATGATGATGTCAACAGTATCTGGGACTTCCGATATTGGTCATGGAGTCACCTTCAAAGTGGACCAACAAGGAACTTTTTAGGTCAACTTTGACCTTTCTCTATTCTCTCTAGCTTGCAAGTGTTGAAAAGCAGTTTGGTAATCCTTATTTCTGTAAATTCCTTCAGGAAAAAAAAACACATTCTGATCAAAACAGCCCATGCGGGGGAGTCTACTCCTTACACTTAATATTTCAGTGGAAAGAGAATCACTCTTTCTCGAGCAAAGTTTATTTTGGACGTTTTTCTGACGGGGAAGCTTAACATGAAATGCCATGTGTGGTTCGGTTTGAATTTCAAAGTTTCATTTCATCTCATACAAAAAACGATTTCAAAAACACCAACTGCAGCCCAGCCGTCATTATCGCTGCGACGAACTGGCGCGACGAAACCGGAAGAGAGGTTCATTGTGAAAAGACGTCATGCACGCATGCACGCAATGGGCAAAACATATTTGTGCTAGTGCACTGCAGACGGTATGTAGAGTGTGTCTAACTAGAAACTGATTTATAGGGAATGAGTGTGATAAAAGACGTCTTTTACCTCTTTTTAATTTGCTTGTGGGCACTGTGTTTGTGACATTATCGATTTAAGCGCTTTAATTCTGTAACAGGTCTGCCATGAATAATGTATTTAAGAACAGATTTCGTGAAAGTTTTGCATCGACTGCGCGAACAATATGAATTCTGTTACCAGTGGCACACTTTGTAAACAGGTTGTAAACATAAAAAATGAAAAGCTTATTTCCGCCAAGCGTGGGCGAAAACACTAACATTTCTGCTCAGAAAGATTTCGTGTTCATAGTAAACAAGAATCGATACATTCCATGGAGAAAAAAAACAAGAAAAGAAAGAAATTTTCCCGTAGCTTCCGGTGAGCTAGGTTCGTGCAAAACAAGGGTTAATATTAAGCTATACTTTGTAGTGAAACAGAAATGCTATGAATGTATGAAAAACTGTGTTTTATATGCTTGTATATACTTAAGTTTTGTTCCTGTCTCAATTACGTTGTTTAAAGCACCGTGTATTATAAACTGGAATCGTTGCTTAAAGCTCGACTGTGCCTCTGCTTTCCCATCAGTATAAATCAGTACTGTTCTCATAGCCATAAACTGGCGCTATGGAAATTTGAAGACAGTGCTTTATTTCGTGTATCTCTTATTAATAGGCCTCTCTTCTCAGGGGACCAACATTTAATTAATTCTCTAAGGTGGACGGATCATGGTTCAACTCCAATACCGGCATTTAAACAGTCGTATGCACCTCATAACTTTCCTAACCCTTTCGTTACACTCTCGTTTTTCGACAATTTCTGTCAGGCTGTTCAACGTCTGCATTCGTTTATGTACTTTTCCACTCATTACTGATTACCTAATGCTTTGTCCTTTAATGACAACAAGTCACTTGAGAAAAACTAATTATCAACCAGTTCATTTCCATTGCAATGGTTCCTCCTTGTGCCAAACTCTTAGTGCTGGCTTGCAGCCTACATATTTTGCTTCCCTACTACGCTTTCCTGGATTGCAATCATGCTTTAACTGAATCGTTTCTGGATGAGCATATCTTGTTCGTTTTTGATAGTTTTTACCATACGTGACAATCAATAAAAGATAGAGAACATGGGTAGTAACGTTTACCGCTGTCATTTTCATGAATCATGCATTGTTAGACGATCAACTTAAAAGTTTTCCTTTTCTGTATCTGTTGTTTTGTTACAAAATAAGTTCCTTTTTAAGTGATCATGAGGAAGGAGTCTTGTATTGAACAATGTTATGCGCTACAACCAACTGCAAATTTTAAGGTGACTGTTTATTTCTAGTCAAATCAGATCAGATGGTTGGGAGTCAATCCATCATCCTTGGATCTTGAATCTGGGCTTTTCGTCGATGAAAATGACTCACAGTTGTACTCCAGCTGTACACTAGGCCTGCTAGATGTGTTTTAGTAATATTTGGACGTAATACAAACGTGTTTTGTCTTGATCTTCATATTAGTTGAAATAATACCCATCCAGAACTCAGTTCATGAGGTTTTATTTTGATAAACTAGCCCCATACGTTCTGTTAGGTTTTTTCATGCTTTTAGAACAGTCTCAGGTATCCTAACCTTTAAACTAATGAAAATATTAGTCAACTTTTGACAACAACGTTGAGAGAGCTATGGTGTGGTTATACCATATAACACTTGCTCAGTGTATGGTGCTTGCTCCTTTATTACAAAGACACAAAAGGCTTTAACTTGAAAGAGATAACTCCTGAAACTAGGAGCTGCCACTTTCTTCAACAGTTTTTCTTTAGCAAAACGCAATTCTTTCCTGACTGAAACAGTGACGACAATCAGAGTACCGTTTATTAAATCAGATAATCATTTTCTTGTCTAGAAGCAGGACCCTGTGTTAAAACCTTAAAGGTGGCTATGTCCAGGCTGCATTTGACACCATGAGTTCATTGTAAAAACAAATCAGTTGTACATTAAATTTTTGGATGGACATCTTTGTTAGTTACACTAAGTACCTTAAGTTCAATATAGTATCAAAACATTTCATTGGCTAAGATGAACAGTTTTGATGCTTTTGTTTTATACCCTGGGTTCAGTGTAAACACTGAGATGGACAATTTTTGTAGTCTTCCTTTGCACTTCCTTTAAACGTTGTATTCAGTTTAAAATCAAATTTGTCATTACATTAAGTTTCTGTGTTTCCTTGAGAAGGGAAATTTTGGTAGCACTTGATCTTTCACATCATTTTAACATTAAACAACTGTATTGAGTGTCTTTGTTTCGATAGCCGTCTCTTGCACTACCATTTCAGCGTAGAATCAAATCGTCAAATTATTTGATGAATAAGTTGCTGTGTTACGTTGCGATAAAAGATTACGATAATGATACTGGTATTTACTGGTTCACTTTTGGCACATGATGTCTTTTTGCCTGTACCTCTGTAATTTCATTATGTTTGCTTGGTGCACAGAATCTGGGAAGTTCATTCTTTTTGTCTTGAAACTCACTAAGCAACATCATTTCACTGAAATTTGGTTGTAAGATGTAAAGAACATTGATCTTAACCCATACCTGCTTACTTAAAGAGGGTCTTAATGAATCTTGTTACTGTGTAAAGCCAGAGAGGAGTCTTGGACATTATTGAAAGGAGACTGTTGCAGGAGACTTGACATCGTGTCTTACCATCATTCTCCGAAGAAGTGGTTTGGCCTCCATCCTGAACAACGTCTCCTCGATGGGCTCAGTTTTCGCTTTTATGGTAAACTCGGAAAGAGGACATATCGTGATGATTATCGACCAGTTTGTTTCAACTGCTGGAAAGCACAATTTCCGTTAATTGACCACCACACCTAAGTAACTTAGCACTCCTTAAATGGGGTTATATTTCTGCCACGATTTGAAGGGCAATTAGAATTTACCTTAACGTTAGATGTCACTGAACGGTCTCTTGTTCGACTCTTTTACTCTAAAAGAACGCCCACGTACAGATTCAAAGCATTTCACAGATTCTTCGCGTCAAATATTGAACACAAATCCTCCGTTTCGTTGTACTGTGTAGGTTCTGGTTGGTTGCAAATATAAGATACCTCGGTCAGTAGTGGCAATTCTTGTTATGTAGTCTTTGTACATGGACATACTCCCGTTGTCAAACCTTATTTAGGTTTTTTTTGCTCAACGTTGAGATTTTTCAGAGTAGCAGTCGGAGAACTGGAAAGAAGGCAATCACGATAACCACTTCTCTGGCTGATAAGATTTGTAACGCGTAACCACGAGTCTATCTTAGGTGACGAATATCGTAAATTGCCTGGTGCCCCTAGTCGAAGTAGCTCTCTTGTCAACATCACGAGAGTGTTTGGTTTTCATGTTTAAGTTCATAATGCCAGAACCAGTTTATTTGAGAGGAGGGAAGCCAGATTCTTTAACGCTTTTATCTACTGATTACTAATGCATGACTACTAACAACTCGATCGACCACTTTCTAGGTGTTGTTGCGGCTCTAAAATCTCTAGAAGGAGAGCTGCGTAGTTAACTGATTCAAATACTGTGACCGTTCTTTACAAATCGCTTGTAGTAGATTAAAAAAAAAACAGTTGAAAGTACCCAAAAAGGGAAGTAGCTGTCGCACAGTGGAAAGTCAGTTTGTTTTATTGCATGTGGGGCTTGGGTGGAAGATTTGTTTTGTTTTTCTTGTCTAAGATGAGCATGAAAATCTCTCTTCTTGTGCAGTTGTGACTTTGGTTTGATAAGGGAAGTAAAAGAACAGTAATTTTAAACCTGGTCATTTCTAGTTTGCACGTGGGAACGGTGAGAATTGAAATCATTCTCTCAGCTTAAGTATCACATAAGACTTTGTTCGATCAACAGCGTGCTATCCTGAACGAAATAGCTACAGAAATAAAAAGGAAAAAGATCAGTTCTTTGGCCCATTTTTCAAAACCGTTTGGAGAAAAAAATGGTTCTGGGTCACTCAAAAATTCATTAAGAAACGAGAGAAAGAAACTGCACAGTAGATGTTTCATTGTGCAGTAAAAGGCATTTCATAATACGGCATTTTACATTCAAGTTGAAGCGCTAAAATGCATTGAAATATCTGGGACAAATATTATTTGTCTGTTATTGCAAAAAAAAACTTGAAATCCAATTTGAATTTGATCAATTCAAGTAAGAATACACGACCGTTTACAAGAGGCTCGCCCTTTGTGCTGATTTTTTCCTTGACATTGCTCGAAAACGTTTTTGTGGTGGTGAGAGCACTAAACTGTTTTCTTGCTTTCTTTTGTCAAATACGGTATAGTGTAGAGACGTACCTTTTGTGCTACATGTGCTTGACTGTGTTGGGGTTTCCCCGACCTTGTATGGCCAACGCCATTCGCCTTCTATCCCCGCCGATAGTTCATCTGCGCCGGACTGTGTCCTTATAAACTCGTCGATGTCATTGAGTTTCTCCTCCAGTTCAGGAGTAAAAGTGTAGTGGCAGTAACTCATGTTCTTCCGCGAAGCTTGTTAGAGGCAGCTCTCTGCAGAAACGTACAGTGTTGGTGCTAGGCCCGGGAGGAAGTCGTTCCTTAAATCCCTATCACAGAATTTTCTAATGTGTCTACCGGTGCGGGGGCGCTTGTTTCCGGTTAAATGACAGCTAAACGGGACAATCTGACGTATATGAGCAAGCCTTAGTTACTCGTGCCAACGCTGCTTCCGGACGATTGTTTAGTCCCCTTCACTAAAAACTGGTTCAAGTGGCGGACAAAAGCAATGCGACGAGAGGCCGTCTTGCATTTATATAATATGGACTAATAGTTGCGACAAATTGGCATGCGTGATTTAGCTCCGTATTGTTATTGACCTTTGTGCTAATTAGCATAATCAATAGAGGGGCTTGGTCCTTGCTAGTAGTTACATAAGTGATGCAATAGCAAAATAAGAGTTTTCACATCGGTTCATAACAGCTGACCTCGACAAATTATCTTATGTGTATGCAGAGGCCTGTATGAATTTTCAGTCGTAAAGGCCACGTCAATGTTAAAAAAATATTAGTTAAATAACATCCTTTTCCTTGACAGTACTCTTTGGTCGCTCGACAGTGGCTGAACTACTGTGGCAAGACGGGGCATGACCGGCTGGTCAAATTACGTCTACGATGCAAATAAAATCACGCACGCGACACCAAATCGCGCACCCGTGCACAATCTTGTTATTTTTTTTTTTTCATGTGAAACATCCCTTGGAGACAGAAAGATTGAACGTTACTGTAGAATGCAAGCGATCACTACCCCAATCAAATATATATCTTGCCAAATGCAGCACGTAAGCCACCGAGAGTGAAAGTTATTTCTTGAGTGTCCCCTATTATAATTACGTTTCTTAAAACGATAACATAATAGACTTAACAATAATATCGTTTTTAATGGTTTGGTTCTAGTCTTTGGTTTAAATTTGTACTTGAACTGAAAGTTTGGTACTCCACAAGAAGCCTGACATTTGGGATCGTTGAACTAATTTATTTTAATTTAGAGACGTTATTTTATATTATATCTGCTTAGATCAGGGGCACCCTAATTGAAATTCCAGCCAGCCTACGATTTTTTATCGCCTGAAGGTATATTGTGAAGGCCATGCGGCCAGCCATGCGTCGACTGGCATTGATTTTACTTCATATCGAGGATAACAACACTGAATAGGAAACTAAAAATCCAGTTATAACTACTGCTGAATAGAAGTTACTCGTTATGTGGCATAAGGTTTAATTTTACCCTGAAAATATTTCATTTACTGTGCGACTCAGGTGCTACCTAGGGAGGCAAAGAACCCAAAAATAGATGCAGTGTTATTCTGCCGTGGTTCTCACTCAGTTTGAAGATCTTATGTCTTTTGAACTTTATTTAGTAAATCTCTACTTCTTTTGTAATCCCCCGCACAAAGCCTAGACTTTGCGTTCGTTTAACAGCTCTCATAAAGCTTGAATCCTACACATTTGACGTCAAACTGTATGGTGCTTACATATCATGACGTAGAGTCACGCCTTCTAACATTGCGAAATGTTCGTAACGTCTGTTGCTCAGAAGTTACGTGTGTCACGTTGTTTTGCGGTCAACACTGTGTTCAAAGTACGTTAGTTCAAGTTAGTTGTACACCATTTTCTCGGAAAAAAAATGGGCATTGGACGACACGCCGAGTTTCTTTTCTTGAAGGTAGTAATTTTTCGCGTTCAGTTTGGTGTATTGTACTGCTATAAAGTTAAAACACCACAAAACATCGCGTATAAGTTTATCATATCTGTAGTTAGCTGTTCGAAATCCCTGTAACGCAAATTCAAGCATGGGGCTTCGCCTGGTCTACCTACAAGTGTTACATTTGAACTTGTAACGTTGTTAGTAAGTTTTTCAAATAACGCGTTAAGTGAAAGAAAGACTTACTAACTACTTATAATTTTATTTTGTTGGTCACGCCAAGTCTTCACAGTTCCTAGCATTATTTCTGTAAAGCAGACAACTTCTTTTAGTATTGTTGAAATATCTAAAATAGCAGAAACAACGGACTGTAGCGGTGTGACTGTCCAAAATTGCTGAAACATGCATTGATGACTGTTGTGTGTAGTAAACTTCAGTCGGAGTGGCAGCATGATTGAAACTTGTACTATTAAATCGCTCCAGGAATAACGATCCGAAATAATGAAACGAAAACCGGCCGTTGTGTTAATGATGTGCCAAATTAAAAGTAACAACTGCATACTCTTTGCTTACTTCATCTAATTATTTTTGTGTTACTTTATATTTTTAAAACCTGATGCACTTGTCACCACTTGTCTATATAATAATCGATTATTTGACTAAATGAATAACACACTTGTCTATACGCGTTATTATTAACCAAGCGTAAAGTCAATATGGCTGGATAACGGTCGAGTTGTTTTCTTTTAGACTTCGTCTCGGTCAACCAAACACAGAGCACGGAAAGGCGGCAATATCCAGCCATCGTGAACGGACAAGCTTGATCAAAGAAGGATCACTTAATATGCCAAGATAGCGCGATAAATTACTCGTAGTTTATCACACTGAAGGATTCACTGCATCTCACTATGCCCACTTGCGGAGGCAGTCAGGCAGGCACATCGTATAAGAGTTCTTTTTTATGATTAAGCGATGAGCACACACTGCAACAAGGCAAATTCATTAACTTCAGTAGCTGCTACTCCTCTGGAGTGAACAACAAAGACCAGTGGGAGTAACTTAAAAAAGGAACAGTTCTTTTGTTTCGAGAGCAATAGCTGATGGATATAATATGTGCTTTGGGAAGGTTTAATTACTGACCTCGAGTGACATCTGTAGTTGCGGGTTTCGCTGTGGCTATATGCCCAGCAGCTGGGCACGGTCTTAAATAGACTAAATGCCCGGCAGCCGAAAAATTTTACGGAATTTCCACTGTAAGGTTCTTTTAAACTTCTTGAGAGTATTAGATGTGTTCTTAGGATTGTTGAGCGATTCCAAAAACCATGTTGATTTTCTAGTTGACGAAATATCTGAACTTGGGCATACCGTAAAATCGCTGTGTTGTCGACACAAAAAATTTTGGCTCAGCCCGGCATTCAGAAATAGTCACCAAATTCCGGCAGAAAGTCTCATTCAAACCTAACGAGAGTATTCGATGTTTGTTAAGATATGCCAAGCGATTGTAAAAATTATTTTGGTTTTGTAGTGGACGAATTTTCCCAGCTTGTGCATACCGTGAAATCGCTTTTTTCTCCACACTTAGAAGATTTGTGATCCAACTGCCGGGCACGGTCTCAAATGCGCTAAATGCCCGGCAGTCAGAAATGTCACCTCCAAACTATCATATGTCGATTAAGAAGTGCTAAGCGATCCTGAAAAGTTTTATAGATCTCAAATCTAATGGTTGGTTTACGCTGAAACGAAATATTGAATGAATGAATCTGAATGCCGGGCTGATTTTCTAAGTGGCATATCTTAACAAACATCGAATACTCTCTTTAGGTTTGAATGCGACTTTCTGCCGGAATTTGGTGACTATTTCTGAATGCCGGGCTGAGCCAAAATTTTCTAAGTGTCGACAACACAGCGATTTTACGGTATGCTCAAGTTCAGATATTTCGTCAACTAGAAAATTAACATGGTTTTTGGAATCGCTCAACAATTCTAAGAACACATCTAATACTCTCAAGAAGTTTAAAAGAACCTTACAGTGAAAAGTCCGTAAAATTTTTCGGCTGCCGGGCATTTAGTCTATTTAAGACCGTGCCCGGCTGCCGGGCATATAGCCACAGCGTTTTGGTTTTGAGGTGTGACTCAACTTTGAGAGTGCTGAGTAGACCTGAGTACATTGTAAACCCCAAATAGTATGCATGAACGGTTTGACTCCGTGACAGAAAGGATTTAGTGTTAGAAATCAATATTGTTTTACTCGAGAGTCTAAGAGCCGAAAGTCAGAACAGTGAGCAAAGTAGGCCAAGAGTGAGGGACCGTGGAAAAATTGGCGGGTTAACCCGATTCTGAAATCGAGTCATTTTCATCGGAAAAGAATCGTACTTCATTGTCTTGCTTTCTCTCTGCGCCGAAGATATGGTTTCGAAATGAGTGCTCTTTCACAGCTGACCCACACTACAAGCTTATTTTAAAAATGTTAATCAGTAGGCGATTAAAATTGAGTACAAAATGCTAGGAATTGCCCCAGTGCCAATAGGGAGGTCAAGTCGATATAACAGACTTGAGGCTTTTTACTCCAAAAGAGCTCAATATGTAGTATTCAAGTTTTCCTTACAATGGCCATTCTTTGTTTTCCAAGTGGATGACAATCAATGAAAGAATCATTTACTCGAGAATGTTGAATCGACCTGACACAATTAGGAAAACTTCATCGCGAAATGATTTTCGAAGAAAAAAAAAATAAAAAAGAAGATAGCCACCAGTTCTGTTTTGCATTATAAGTAACAGGTGTGCTTATATATGGCCGGCTGGCCGCCAGGGATCTTCAAATTACTAACTGATGGCCGCCAGTTCATAATTTTCTCTCATTTCTTCATTTAAAAATTTTCTACGGAATTCAAACCATGAAATAATTATTCAGAAGTAGGAAGCGCTTCTAGTTCACGTACAAGATCTTGGCAGTTTACCCATTGTCCCTGCATTACGTGCAGAACGACGGATATTTTATGTAAAAATCTAGAAGCGCTTCTTACTTCTAAATAATCATTTTACAGTTTGTATTCCGTGAAATAGTTCTTAATGGAGAAATAAGAGAAAATCGTCAACTGCCGGCCATTAGTAATTTGAAGACTCTGACCGGCTGCCGGCCATGTAGACACAGCGATAAAAATATCCTTCAAAATACTGTATCCTCTTCAAAAGCAATTTGCGTGACACATGTCACTCCCTAATCATTACAAGGTACTTCTAAATGTAACGCATTTCTTGATTTCCGTAACCACTCGACATAAACATAGTTTAGGTACTCCAAGTATTTTCTTATAGAGCGGACCTTCATGTACTGTATAGCGTCTAACAAATACGTACGCTATCTATTAACCCTCTGTTTTCCGATACCTACCCTACTTACTCGTTATTACGTGGCCAGTGGAAGGGGTCAATCATTACGAACTCTGTGTGTACTAGACGTGAACTGATTCCAGTTAACGCCCAGGAAACAAGTTTTTCCTGATGTTTTGCCAAGAGACCTTGTGAAGCTTACCAACTAAATCTGTTAAAGTTAGTAGTTTCAAACGGCGAACTACTGCTGTGTTAAATTTAGACTTTATCCCTGAGATTAGTCATTCACTGCAGTGAAACAGCTTGGCACAAAAACAGGAAGTTGTGTGCTGATTTCACGTCAGAACGGCGACAACCTCCGCAAAACTGCCGCCATATTGGCAGCGACCCCCTAAGCATCCTTTTCGAAATTATTGTAAAAACACTGACTCAAATTTTAATGTCAAAAAAGCATTAAAGTATGTTCACTAGCATGTTTTTTTTTTGCATGGATGAAAAACACTGAATGGACAGTACAGGCACAGAAACGTTTGCAAGAGTCTTCCACACTACATGGTTTGATCCTAAATTCAATACGTTAGGTCGTTATCGCGGTTCCAAAGTGCATTCTGAGTAGTTCGTGCCGCACGCTTGTATAACTTGCAAAAGTTAAACTCGGAAAATAGCGGATAAAGTAATCGACGCGATAGTTGATTCAACAATATGCTTGTTTACTCGTGAATCATAAAGTTGCTCAAAACGTCAGACGAACATGTCAACATTAACAAATTAATGAAAAGCAGAGGCTATTGTCCTTCACCCCAAGCGCATGGCATTGGAGTAGAAACTATTATTAGAAAATATTAACTGCTATGCGTGAACTTTCAAAACAGTTACGGCATCCCGTAGAGTCCGTATGAATCCCCGCCGTTTGAATGCCGGGTTGTTAAAGGCGGAAAAGATAGAAGTATATTTTATTTCGGATGTGCGAGAACACATTCATGGCCTTGTTGTATTAGATCCTGTATAAGTTTTGATTGTGTTTCGTTAGGTATTGTCAATTTAAGTTGACAGACACTCCTGTTATGGTGATAAAATAACCCGGACATCGACTCTACGTGATTTCCTGTTCTCAGGATAAATGAATTGAACCTCATTTCCTTTAAGTATTAAAAAGGAAAAATAGGATGTTGAAAGCAAACAAACTGAGGAAATTGTCGCGATAAAACAGTAGGAATATACTCACAGTTACAAAGGAAAGATTATTCCAACTATTCAAAATGAGTCGAGGATCAGTGATGAAAAGTGTTCTAGTTTGGTTCAAATTCTGCATTTTTTTCCTGTTTTTCATAGCGGTGTACAACCAAGCGAGACAGCACGATGATTGAATTTTTCTTCCCAATTCAGTCGCTTCGCTGCACCAATTTCAATGTTTTCTTTACAAAAAAAACCATTTTACTTCGTACTTCAGTACGTATTATTACACGAGGCAAGAAAATGTTTGAACAAATTTTTCAATGTTAAATTCATTAAAACTTAAATTTAAACCAAAGAAAGAAACACAGAAACTTGCCGTCACTGACAAACTTAGTTTAGTTGTAAGTCTTCACCTGGTTAGTGAAGAAAGGCGGTGAATCTTAAATTGGTCTCGGCTTTTGTTTTAAATTAGCTCTTGGGTTTGGTTGTCTTGTGTGGGCTCTCTTGAGCCCGACACTGGCAGGGTCTGACACACAATGGTAATTTCAGGGGTTATTTGACCTTATTTGTCGTAATAAAAGTTACACTCCGCGATTAATTTATTGTTTTGCATTAGTTGCGTTGGCTAATACTTGTAGTTGCTGTTACACAAATACGTTAACCTCGAACGTTGCCAATATGTTGAAATAATCAACTTTTATTGTAAGAAATTTAATGCAATTTGATTTGAAATCGCACGCCTGATTAATGATTATGAATTTATATAGCACACTTTTTCATATGAATATGTTCAAAGGCGCTTTTACAATTCTATTGGGTGAGATTAGACATCAGCATGTAAAGGCTCCTCTGACTGCCGCCAGCAGTCTATATATGATCTCACCCACCCACCCAACCCATGCATAAAATGACAGATGAAACTAGAGAAAGAGAATGATAGACCACTACACCGGGAACTACGTCCCCTACTCTTTTCGAACAGTGTGTGGGTTCTTTAACGTCCCACGGATTATTAGGAACAAGGGTTGTGAGACGACGGTACCTACGGTTCATCGTCCATATACGAGAAGATTAGGAAGTCGAACCGTTTGCGGATGTCATTCTCCGGTAAAGACAACACTTTCTCATCAATCATTTGAACCCGCAACCTCCCGCACAGTAGTCCGGTGATGTACCAACTGAGCTAACCGGTCGGCGGTCAATGTTTCTCGTCAATATTGAAGTCATTCTGTCGCTCGAGTAGGTCGCCCAAAAAGCTGAGCTGGTCTCGAGGGCGGGACTTCGGTGTTGACGATGTTCCAGGTTTCTCATTTGCTGTGGGTATCGGCAACGGGCTGGGCATTGAACTGACCGACTTTGCACTCTCTGGATAAGTCTCTGGTACTCCGCTGGCGCTGTCAGTTGGCCCAGCTGATTGCAAATATCGAACGAGCGCGCAGGGCGAGTTCGATTTGGAATCACAAGTATGATTTCAGACAAAAATTGCACGACACGAAGTTCAATTACCACTTTATTGCATCCAGTTTTCACATCGCACAATTTAATAGTCCTAATACAGGATTTTAGACAAGTGCCAGTATTTTATTGTAAATTTGATTGGTTGTTTTATTTTTGTGTTTATTCTCATTGGCTGCCGTGAAAAAAAAGATGCGATTTAGAGCCTAAGACAGTGCGATTAGTGAATAAATCACACTGCTATGGGCCAATCAAATTGCAGGGATCACCTGGATGTAATAAATTAGTATAGCGAGTACCGAGTGATGGCAAATCGATATAGATGATATGACACATCTCTGATATCACTGACGGGGAACCGTTTAATCGATTTGCTTCACTCGGTATTGGATAAATCACTACATTTTTTTATATAATAAAATTACATGGTTGGTTTGAGATACGAAATTTCACTTCGAGTGTTAAAAAATATTTCACAAGTGAGCGCAGCATGGGAAAAGAAATTCGGTATCTCCTCGCGGCCATGTTACTAGTCCTTTATTAAACAACCCCTTGATGATTGTTAGTGAGCGTTGATGGCATTCTCATGGTAGACAATACCCTTTCTTTTTTTCCTTCTTTGGGTCTAGCGATTTTTAATCTAAACAATGATTTTATAAACACGAAACTGTAATTTTCAGTGGTTTTCCTACCAATTGTTACACTGCTATTCAGTCGCTTTCTCACAAGTCCAGATGCGATATGGTCTCAAGTGAATGTATGACTTTATTTGTAACAGAACCTTGTGACAGGTACATATGCAAACTTTTATCTTTTTATCTTTTATCTCATACAAGATAATAATACAAATTTTAACTTAGTGCAGCTAAAAGATGGATGACCTCGGCGCTTCGCCTTTGCTCCCTGTTATAGGCACGAAACACTTGATCATAAGTCCTCTGACGAAACGATTCTTAAATCACCTTAAGAATGCTTTTAAAATAACTTCCTCAATGTCCATACTTGACAAAGTGTAACTTGCTTGAATATTAGGGCCATTTACCGAATGTACTCTATATTACTCTGCATTGCTTTCGTGAATGAAAGACTGCAAACATAATAAAATACTCCTGTTTGGATTACATGGAGATGTTGCCCAAATTTAACGCCTCTTATTGGCTCGAGTGTGTTGGTCAACACTCAGATTTTCGGATCAGATTTCCCCATAACCCCATTCTTCATCATACATGCTGTAACTGCACTGTTTGTTGTTTCTTTCTCTAAAAATCAATGAGTACATACCAACACCACAGGGAATAAATGGGAGCAAAGGCCCTCAACATAGCTCCATGGCATTTTAAGTAATCTGATTGGCTCGCTATCCCGGGATACCAAACATTATTTACCTCCAACGAGGTGAGCAATGCTGGGGTTTCCGGCCGGAAAGCTTTGTGCAGGTGAATTGTGCTAATTTGTAACGGCCTATTTTTGAAAAAAAAAGGAAAGAAAAAAACCGGATTCATCGTCCCTTGGAAGTGACTGAGGTTGTTTTATTAGTATATAATAAAACAGTCATTCTCTTCAGTCTCGTTGAATTAGAGGCATTAGAAATCCTTGGCATCATTCTGCCACTGTTCACCTCTATTTCGGAAAATAATTGTCAGATAGTATTTGTACTTGCGCCGCTCTCAATAAATACAGGTACATTGTGTGTAATGAAGAGGCCCTGTTAGGGGTAAATTCCGACAAGCGACATGGCCTTGAAACGGCGATACAAATGAGCTGAAATGACGAGGAACGACGAGCCGCTCACGGGAAATTAAGACAGCGACCTTCGACCTTCCGAAACTGCGTCGTGAAAAGGTTTGAAACTGAGACGGGCGACATAAAGAACCCCCCCCCCCCCCCCTAACTGGGCCTCAATGAAGTGTGCAGAAATCTCTGCAGTTTTCGTTCTGAGCATCGTATGGTCACGACGATCTCTTCTGGGTTTTCTAGGATGTGGACAACACAAGGAGGTAAAGGTTTGCCTTAAAAAGGGATTTAATGCAAGTCCTTCAAAATATTTACAAAGAGTAGCAGTAGTCAAAATAGTTAAACAACGTTTTCAGACGACACAAAAATATGCATAAAAATATTTTGCTTAACTGAACAGGTTACACAGAATTTACACTCAAGGTTCAAAATATTAGAAGATTAAATATCTTTTTATAGGCACTATAAAAAGGAAACTGTTTTGGGCCAGTTGATTTCGGTTTATTTCCTATCCACTAAAGTGCAATGCCTTATGCAGTAGTGTTTACGTTTAAAACCCTGAAGAAAACGCGGAAGTGCGACCATCGACTTCTAGCCTTATCGACTGTCTACTTTGTTAAGTAATGAAAATGGTGAATTTTGAGCCTGGAAAATTTGTGAAAGATGTCTTTTTCTACAATGTCACTGGCAAAGTTTGAAAAAGCGAATCAGAGTTCTCTCATAATTTAATAACCCTTTCACCGCTTTGACATTCAATTCCTAGCAGTATGCAGGATTTTTGTCCGATGAACCTAATTTAATGGCCTTGCTCCTACGAGTATCCTCTAGTTCAGTGGTTGAACGTCTGAACTAGTAATCGGAAGGTTGTTAGAGGTTCGTCTCCTATCGGGAGAATTCGGATTTTTCCGAGTTTTTCCGAGATTTCGCTTTTTCCGAGTTTGTCTGTGACAGTGCCCCAAAATACACCTTTCACTGTTTACATTCTTTGCAATATTCTTCAGCAGTGTGGCCCGGGACAGCTTAGTATTCAACGTTTAAATTTCTCCTTAAATTTTTTAATACGATTTCACGGTGGTAAGGCTCACGTTTTTTTAGAAACCTTGGAAAATGCCTGGTTATTTTACCATGGTATTTTTGGCGAGTTCAGCAAAGAAACCTACCACTCTGATTTTGTTAAATCAGTTTGTTTCTTTTATGGTGTATGCGTAAATGCGTATGGTGCCTTACCAGTTGTTTACACTCTGTGCTTAACAAAATAAATATTTTACAGATACCTGATCATTGTTAAATGACAACTAAAACGTAACCTCTTGCATAACACCATGCAGCGTGATATAGAGTAAGGTAATACGCAACATGTCTGTGATCGTTTCAATCAGCCAAACTCTTCCTTAGGTGTACAAGACAAGTCGTCCCTAAAGTAACGTTTAACCGATTGGTACATCTTCCAGCCAGGATCCGGCTTCCCTTGGTAGTAATACACAGCAGAACAGTTGTGATTGACAGCAAAAATCTTAGCACCGCCCACTTGCTTGCCGTTATTGTTAATGCCCTTCAGAGAACTTCCAACTCTTACATCTCCGTATGCGCAGCGGTCTATGTTTAAGTAGTAGTGATGTTTCCCAGGGACAACTAAACCGAGCAAAGAACACATTTGTCAAAAAGAAAGCCGACGTCTCGTTTGTCTGGACTTTGAGCGATCTCTCTAAAATTCTTTTTAATAATAATAATAATAATAATAATAATAAAAATAATAATAATAATGAACTTTATTTGAGTGTCAACTGTATCTAGCACTGACGTACTAATTGGGGACACTGTAAAGCAAAAATCAAATCAAATCAAATCATATTTAATTAAATTAAATCAAATCAAATCAAATGTTGGTTTTTGTGGAGAGGGGAAAACCGGAGTACCTGAAGAAAAACCTCTCGGAGCAGAGTAGAGAACCAACAAACTCAGCCCACACATGACGCCGGGACCGGGAATCGAACCCGGGCCACATTGGTGGAAGGCGAGCGCTCTCACCACTGCGCCAACCCTGCTCCCCTGTTTTTGGACGTGTCGAGGTTCAGGGATCGGTGCAGTAGAAGGGGAAAGGAAACTATCTTGCCCTTCCCGTCACCAAACACCAACGCGCGCAAACATGACCTTGAGGGTCTTGCTCGAGAGTTATAGTTTTTCGACCTCTTGAAAGCCTACTGTAGCTACAGACAAGACCAAATTAATACACTATGAATGAATGAATGAATGAATGAATAACTTTATTAATGTGTCTAAATTATCTAGAAGGGGAAAATTCCTCTACTAATAGGGGACACCTAATATATCACTTATACTAAGATACCTAAGAGACATAATAAGAAATTTAAAAAAAATACTTATAAACAGATCTAAAAATTTGTAAATACATATATATATAAGCGATGGTAAAGGACATTCCCACCATATCCCCTGATGAGTGGGCAACCACGAAACAGGCTTGTAGGGATAAGCGATGGTAAAGGACATTCCCACCATAGTATCCCCTGATGAGTGGGCAACCACGAAACAGGCTTGTAGGGATAAACCTGTAGTTTGTTTGTGTGTTTTTTCTCCCGCAACAACTACTTCGCTGTACGTTCACGTATTGAGCACTGTCTTACGATTAATCAACTTTTACACTTTATACCTGCTCCAAGTCCGGCTTGTCGAGCACTCTAAGATACTTCGTAACGGAAAAATTCAACATCAGCTACTCAACCAAGAATATTCCTCTACCATCACGTAAAGACTACCTTCAGCGACTCATCGAGAAAACAGAACATTTCCTTCGCAGAATGCGCTGGAAAGCCCACTTTTTCCTCAACCCCGACACAACTACGACCTCCAAGGAAAACTATGGCTTCAAATCCACGAAGAACCCTCCGCCGATCGAAGAACTAAAAGATTTCGAAGACGACATGCTAAAGATGATACAGACAGTAAAGTTCAAGCAAGTAAATAACCCCTTCCTTAACAAGCTAAAAGAAGACGCAGAACTTATCAGAAAGGAACCCAAGCTACTAATTGCCGCCGACAAAACTACGAACTTCTACAAACTAGAACCATCAACATACAAAAATCTACTAGAAAAGAACATAACAAAATCATACATGAAAGCACAACCCGAGACCACACGCGCCATCCATAAAGAAAACAAAGAAATCGCTACGAAGCTGGGCATCGACGACAGAGTGGACGCTACAGCCGAAATAGACGCCTTCATAACACTTAAAGACCACAAGCCTAACTTCGCTAACAAACCAACCTGCAGACTAATCAACCCAACGAAATCCGAAATAGGCAAAGTCAGCAAAAGGATTCTCGATCGTATCAACAGTAACATCGCAAGAAAATGCAACTTTAATCAATGGAAAAACACTGCATCTGTAATCGACTGGTTTAAAGCCATCAAAGACAAACACCACCTCAACTTCATCTGCTTCGACATTGAAGAATTCTACCCGTCAATCAGCCAAGACCTCCTCAACAAAGCACTCGACTTCGCCTCAGCCCACGACAACATCACCACACACGAAAGAAACATCATAATCCATGCTAAAAGTTCCATCCTAATCCACAAGAAACAACCCTGGCAAAAGAAAGGCAACGGAGCATTTGACGTCACAATGGGCAGCTACGACGGCGCGGAAACATGCGAGCTTGTAGGAAGTTTTCTCCTATCCCAGCTGCAACACCTTAATATTAACGTAGGACTTTACCGAGACGACGGACTGGCGACCACTAACACCACACCTAGAGACACAGAAAACATCAAGAAAGAAATATGCCGTGTCTTTAAAAATAACGGACTACGCATTACTATAGAAGCTAACAAGCAGATAATTAACTTCCTGGATGTCACATTCAACCTCAACCAAAACACCTATAAGCCCTTCACAAAGCCAAATACGACACTGCAGTACGTCCATCGCGAGAGCAACGACCCGCCAATCACTACAAAGAACATTCCCGCTGGCATCAACAAACGACTATCATCCCTATCATCCGACAAAGCATCCTTTGACCAAGCCGCCCCCTCATACCAGAAAGCACTCGACGAAAGCGGATACAGCTACACCCTACACTACGAACCAACCACACCTAACAAGCGAAAAAACCGTCAACGCAGTAACATCCTGTGGTACAACCGACCTTTCAGCAAGAACACAAGTACTAACATCGGACACAAATTCCTCGCTCTAGTAGATAAGCACTTCCCAAAAGACCACGAGCTCCGCAAAATCTTCAACCGCAACACCATCAAGATCAGTTACAGCTGCATGAACAACACTAAACAAATAATCGACAACCATAATAAACGCATCTTAACCACATCTACACAAACCAACGATGCTGCCGCCGCTAACACTAAAGAAAGAAAGACATGCAACTGCCGACAAAAGAACAATTGCCCACTCAACGGAAACTGCCTACAACCATCGGTAATCTACCAAGCCACCGTTACGCGTAAAGACAACAACACGTCCCAAACCTACATCGGACTTACGGAAAACGACTTCAAAACAAGATACAGAAACCACACCGCATCTTTCCGCCACGCTAAACACAGAAACTCCACCGAGCTCAGCAAACACATATGGACCCTTAAAGACAGCAACATTGAACACTTTATTTCCTGGCGGATCCTGTCTTCACACTCGCCATATAACAGCTCAAGCAAAAGATGTAACCTCTGCCTCAAAGAAAAATTCCTAATCATCTGCCGACCCGAACTATCCACGCTAAACAAACGTAATGAGCTTGTGTCTTCTTGCCGCCACAGAAACAAAACCCTCTTACGCAATACCTGAAACTTAACGATCTCTATTATTATGTAAATTTAACTACTTTGTATATAAGCGATGGTAAAGGACATTCCCACCATATCCCCTGATGAGTGGGCAACCACGAAACAGGCTTGTAGGGATAAACCTGTAGTTTGTTTGTGTGTTTTTTCTCCCGCAACAACTATATATATATATAAATAATAAATAAATAAATAAATGTGAAACGACTTAAGAATAAACAAAATAAGATAAGAAAACTAGGAGTTACATAAATAGCAGCCCTTGCAGTTATCAAAGATGCTACTGAGATTCAGTTTTCGATTCCTATTTTTGAATGTTTTTAAATTTTCTGTGTCTCTCTAATTTGCCTACTCAGTCTGCTCCACAGTTTGGGCCCCAAGTATCTTATTGAGTGCTTTCCATATTTAACAGTGTTGAAAGCTGGTATAAAGAAGTCAGTGTTTCTGAGATGATAATTATGATTTGGTTGTACAAAGTGTGTTCTACATCATCATCAATACAATCACTAAAATTGTTTTAACTTACTTGATGAATTCATTGGTGGTACGTCATCCAAACGCCGGGCCAGTTTCTCCCACTCGAACTCAACTCCGTGCACCCAATACCGCTAAAACATAAAAATGAATATTATGAGCTTCTTACTTCAGAGACCAGCAACAAACTAACCTCCTATTGAACGTGTTCAATCAACAAGTACACCAAAATTAAAGATTTAGTGCGGCACCACAAGAGGAATTAAATTTTTTCCATCGCGGTTAAATAAAGGCTCTAGGGTCAAAATGAACGTTTCTGTTTGGTGAAGCTGTTGACCAAAGTATCCAATATGTTGACTAAATTCAACAATGTCGAAAAATGTTCGCGCTCCTATTCGTTTGTTAAATAATAAAGATCGCTTACGTTGAGTCAAAAACAAAATTGGAAAATGAAATCCAAGCTCGGTCGCTCTACCACTGAGCCACAGGGAATAAATAGGGGCAACAAGGCCCTCAATATAGGTCCATAAGATGAACATCTTTCTTGGTGCGAGGGTTTGAATGGTAATGAGAAAGTGCCCCCACGCCTTTCTATACGTTAAAAAGATGCCATGTACTGGCTGATAATCTGGATTTCAAATTTACCTGTGCAATATCGTGAAAAGGAATAAATCTGTATGTGCAGGTGTGGCCATGAATAGATCCACGCTTGCAAACCCAGTATCTGAACGCACTTCCAGGAGTGAAAACTTGATAAAGCAGAACACCAAGCAGCGCCATTACAATCACTAATGCTGTTATCACCTTGCAGAGCACTAAAAAGAAAGACAATATTACATGGTTATCCACACGCCTCAAACGACTCTTGCTACGTACCATTTTATCAGAAAAGTAATCTAGATAAATGTCGACAACAGCACCAACAACGACAACCACCATCATCATCGTCATCATCATCATCAGCAGTAGCAGCAGCAACAGTAGCATAAGCGTTCATCATTATCAACTTCATTATCTCCCTCCTCCTTGATCATCATCATTTGTGGATCATGGATCATCATTGTTATTACGATACTTATTGTTCATATCTATCATCGTCACTGTTATTATCATCGCTGGTGTCGTGATTACTCTCGTTATTACGGCTGACGGCTTCGTCGCCAGCATTCGTGTGTCGTAATGCCTTTGGGTTTGTGGCAACTTATGTTGACCGGGGGAGGCCACCATAGCCTTCCCCTCAGGGGTCAACCTCGTTAATCGGAACAGGTGGTGGCGTTGGCCTAAATAAACGCTAGGGGATCTACCACTTGGTTTTTACTCAAAATCATTTGAGTGAACATACTTCTTCGGAACCGCTTTCTCTCCTTTCTCAGCGTGACCTGGAGATCCATCTCAAACTGGTCGTACATATTCTCTACTTCCATCGTTATTTGCTTGTCGTTCACTCCCAGCACGATACACACGAAGCACTGCACCAAATTGATATCATCCAGCTTAGAAGCCTCCTTATTCTCTAGTGACATGCCCAGTAGCAGACTCGTTTTACCCAAAACCACCCGAGGTGGCAGGTGGGATTCTGGGATGCCTGTTCCTGGGTTGTCGGGATCGATGCTTGCGTAAATACGTTCACCGGCACGAACCGAACCGACGCATTTGACGCTGATCACGCCGATAACGCACACGACATCCGTAGGGTCTGCAACGTTTAAAAGTTTAGGAAAAGTTAGGAACGTAAACGACAAAGCCACCCCCGTCAAACAACGTTGAGACATGACAATTTACAAAAGTAATAACATGAAGATAAAAACAACATGATGTATCATATATTGATCTCAACGTTGAGACATGACAAGTTACAAAAGTAACACCATGAAGATAAAAACAACATGATGTATCACACATTGACCTCAACGTTGAGACACGATAAGTTACAAAAGTAATACCATGAAGATAAAAACAACATGATGTATCACATATTGACGTTGAGAGGGTAAGAAGGGAACCTAGATGAGGAGAATACCAATGGTTTCGAAGTGGCATAAAGTGCCTCTCGGTCCAACATCATTAGCAATTATTAGCGGAGCTCCACAGCGGCTCGAAGAGCCGCAGAGCGGAGTCCCATAACTACCGTGCGAGGATAGAAATTGAGAAAACCATGCGTTTGAGTTTTCATGGTCATCGTGGCTAGCGGCATGGCTCGCGGGCGCGTGCGCCTAGCGACGACGACGACGACGATGTTGCCCCAACATGGCGGCCATAGTCATCCGGGACATTTAGAAGGTCTTAAACCGAAACGAGGCTTTGTTTTTCGCGCGCTTTTCGCGGCTTCCCGCGGCTACACAACCTACAGCCAGCAGTCTACAGCAGTCTACAATGTTTTGCTGAAGAAACGGATTATTCATAGCGGTTTTGGGGGAAAAATTTTCTTCCTACAAGTTTTCAAGCGTTTTTGGAGGGACATAAGCACAAAGCTGAGTTCTTTCTACAAGTTTTCAAGCATTTTTGGAGGGACTGTGTGAGGAGCTCCGCTTTTAGGTTTGCCTAAATCTATTTAATAGAACTTTGCATGCGCGAGTTTTTAATGTATTTGTAACATACCATCGCCCAACATTCTTGGCTTCGCCTCTAAGTATGTCGACCTGCTGATAACTCCAGCCATAAATGCGTCTTTTCCGTTCTTGTTGTCAAGCAATTTAATGCTTGTCGTTCCATAATCGTCTTTGAAGAAACCGACCACGTCGCCTTCCTCAAACTCATCACATGCTTCAGGATCTTTGAGCTTAAAGTGATAGCCAATGTCTGCGTGTGAATCTTTCGGAGACGACGTCACGAACGATAAGTGCTCGATGTGCGCGCGTTTGGCTTCGAGATGTTCGAAAACGCGTAGATGATGGAACTCAGCGGATCCTTCAGAAGAAGAAGAAGCAAAAAGACCACTTAACTAAATCAAACATTTAGCTGGTATTGTAAAATGTAAGAGATATAACACGCGCTCTGATTGGTCAAGCCGAGTTCATTATTATAGAAATAAAAAACGCGCCCGAGTGCATTGTTGAGTTATATAAGCACGCGGGAATTTTTAAGAACACGAGAGAAGTGCATAGAGAAGCACGAGGAAAAGTAACACCGTTCCCTTTGTGGCAAGAAACAACCGTTTTTTTATTTCGTGACGTAGCTTGCGTGCATATGTTGAGTTATAATGCACGCGCGTGACGTAAGCAGAGTGCTTTATGGAGCTATAATGAACTCGAACTGACCAATCACAGCGCGCGCAATTACTCTTGCTTGGCCTGAATGGGTGATGGCACCATCCGGAATGCTAAATAAAGAAACTACCTTAAACTGAAGCATTAACTTACTTTAACAAATGGAAAATCACGCTAGTTATGTATTGAATAGCAAAATGATCAATCTTCACACTTGATCACGTACATGTTGTAGTTCAATTTTTTCCTTGGTTCAAATTTTATTTTCCTTTGTTTTCCGGTATGGTAATTTATGATAATGATTTGAAACAAAAGAAAATAAAATTTAAACCAAGGATAAAATTGAACTACAACATATATATGTTCATTTATGACAAATAATAAATTGCAAGTATCAAAAAAGGAACAACGAATAACGCATAACGAACGAGCATGGAGAACTGACATGACAAGATAACTAACTCACCAATACTTAAGCTGCTATCAGTAGTGCTGGACACGTCTTCAGAGTCTGGGGAAACTAAGCGATATGGATGCGAAATCATTACAGCTTCAATTGGATTATAAAGAAGAAAGCTTATGTGGGTACAAGGGACTTGAAACCAGATATTAACGGCTAATTTTAAAAGCGCAGGAACAAAATTGTATTCATCCCCTTTTAGACTGTAACCAATATTATAACGCGTTTATGCAGTGGTCGGCTGGTAACCAATCAGATCGCTAGTTTACTCAGTTGTCGGTAGGTAGTGAATTAAATTGCGAGTTTAGAAAATTAGGTCGTTGAGTGACAACGATAAATCAATAAATTTTCCAAAATAATACTCAACAAATGACGGTGTAAAATTGAAGGAAGTGTAGTATTCTATTTTACAATTGGACAACGCGTTCTACTTCGCTATTTGTCAAAGTGTCCCAAGGGCACTACGCGACTCGACGACAACTGACTGATAAAAATCTCGAGATTTTAATAAATTTTTCAATAATGTAAGTGACTAAAATGACCAATTAAGTTCTTGAATTTTCTTCGGAGAATTTTGGCGACTGATAAAAGTAATTCAAGCAATTTTAAGGGTGCGTTACTTTGGTATGATCCAGATCTGGACTTTTGAGCCGAGATCACACGGATCATGAAGTATCAAAGGAACCGACGAATCCTTGTCCAGAGTGGATTCATCGGTTCCTTTGATCCATCACGAGTACGTGTGATCTCGGATCACAAATCAAAATCTGGATCTTACCAAAGGAACGCACCCTAAGTCAACGACCGATATTTATCATACTGATTCGGAGCCAGAAACCATTACATCTTAGAAATATTTCTTATAGACAAATATTTTAAGAGCATTATATTACTGGTAAAGTTTTAAAAAGAGAAAAAAAATATTGTAGTAAGATACTAACCATCTGCGTATTCACCTGCAAAGAGAGAAAAATAAAAGAAACGAGAGGTGAAAAGGTCAGACTCTACGGTGTCAAACAATAACAATAACAACCACGATAATAATGATAATGGTAATGGTAATAATAACAACAGTTTTGATGAAAATAGGAATGACCAATTCTTCGCGCCCTTTGATCGCGCTGAAAGCCAGCTTTCCCTTAAAAGTCAATATGTGCAGTATTCTCTGCAGCTGGTAACATCGCTGATGGATTTAGAGGGAACAAATGAAATGTCAAAAAAACACGGCAATGCAGGGAAACGTCACCTCAACCCACAAAGTTTTGCTGAGTCTTTCGCACATACAAAAAGCCGAAATCGATCGCAGAATTACACACATTTTAGGTTTCCTAACCAATTGCACTCAGTTCCCTTTTAGCGCCTACTGTTTGTAGTCTGTATCACTGTAATTTAGCTTATCCAAAAACAAAGTACCTATATTTATCGAGGGATTCCTTGGTCCCGTCCCAAGGCCCATTTGCTCAAAAGCAGATTAGCGCTAATTCGGGGTTAAACAATTATTGACTATTAGGTTTGTCCTTGGATTAACGCTAATTGGTCCTTGAAAAGCCCCTCGTGATGACCAAAAGTGTCTTCCACCTTTGTCCTCACGACTTACCATCATTTGACTTGGATCTTTTTCCTCCAGGTTTCGGTGGCCTCGGCTTGCTTCTCATTAGAAATGCTTTACTAAAAAACTTCTGAGTCTCCAGCTCGCAGCCATTATGAAACGACAACTCCACCAAAAGTTGAAAAAGGTTTCTTTTATTCATCTCCACTTTAGCCAGCTCGAATACAGGCGCACAAGGACCGTCATAAACGGAGTCCAGATTCACCGAAAAATAATGCTGCAAAGAATTGTAAAGAAGGAGAAACTGCTTTATAAAAAATGGGCGAGGTAAATCGAGGATATTACAGTATTATTATATGGATAATAGTGTTTTACCGGAAACTAAAACACTCGTATTTTCCATATTTTCACTCAGTGAAGATATGAAAAAGTTATGGACCAAATGTGCCGGATGTACGCGCGCGTCATAACAAAATTTTCCCGCTAGTTTCTTGTCCATATAATAATATAATAAAAAGAACATTACACGGTGGCTTAAAGATATGAATTTTATTTTCTCGGGTTAAAAACAACATTTTATTCGCTCGATGCGCTCGCCCGTAAAATATTGTTTTCACCACTTGAAAATAAAATTCATATCTTTGCGCCACCGTGTAATGTTCTTTCCTAATTTCCTCTATATATTTGCACTATGAGGAAGTAGTGAATGTTCATTAGATTTCTGGTGATTGTGGATTAGGTGTGGCACGTTTAAGCCTTTAAAACGTGATTACGTGACCTATACATGACACGTCATCAGCCACGGGCTAGATTTCGCGTTTTCGAATGATCACAATAAAAATGTCAGGTGCGACAACATTCAGCGTTAGCAGGGTAATGGGCTCCTGGCGTCAGCTTAACTGTCGTTGTCTAGATGTAATCAAACCACACATGCAAAGCCCTTTTAAATATATCCATATGAAAAAGCGCGATATTAAAAAAGTTATTGTAAACTCATAGCACATTCCATTGAAGTGCTTTGGTTTGGGTGAAAAGAACCTGTGTAACTGTCTTAGAGTGGGAAGATATTTGAAGGATAGTAAAAACTATAATCTTTTTAGCTTTAAAAAATGCATAAGTATTTGTCCTTGGACGTTGCATTGTCTGTTTCTTGAAGCTCTCAGTTTGGTTTTAACTTCACTCTTGGAAACTGTTTGGATCTCGTAACAGATATCGTCCATCGACAAAATGTCCATGCATATTTCCGCGCCAAAAGGTAAATGATTGCAACTCACGCATTATTGTCCTTCTGTGTTTTACAGGTCAGGTTAATAAGGGGTGACAAAAAAACCATGCACAAGAACTGAGCCTTCTCTGGAGCCCATTGTTCATAACCGGGCGTAAGAAGGTAAGAGCACATAGGAAACAAAGGCACAATACACTGATTCATGCACATACCTTGTCTATATCATGTTCACCATGGTGGACTTGCAACTGAACAGCGCCATTTCTGTCCCTGTGAAGTTCCGCGGCATCTGGTTTGCGGAATACCCAGACCTTTATATCCAGGATCTGTCTCACAGGAGACTGGGCCTCCATATGTACAACGCCATCGCACACGCGCTGTTTGGCCACTCCCCCAGACCGTGATTGTGTCTTGTCGTACACGTCCTTTAAGTTAACAAAACGCACGTCCGCTCCCCCATGGAAATCAGTACTGCCAAATGAACCGGGTAAGGGAGAAAAATCTAGAAACAGGGGAAAGAGAGAGATAAAATACATTAATGAACACTCAGTTTCATTATACGGCTGGTTTGGCGTGCTGGCAACATAAGGCGAATCCTGAATTCTTATTGGCTATCCGAACGGGCAAGATAAACTTATCTTGACCTCCCGGGATTGCCCACTCTGTCCCGCGAAACAAAACAAAACAATATTGTCGTATAATAAATCCTCTATTGACCTGAAGCTTGCTCGGTCAACAGAAGATGACTGGATACTTGGTTCGGCCTTTTTTTACACAAAAACGAACCTGGCCAATATGCAACCATCTCGACCTCACGCTTAGTGAACAACACATATGTATTTGCTTCAAATGAGTAGCCTAACGTCCGATTGTTACAAATTGTTATTATAAATACGTAATAAACGTACAGCCGAAGAGATATTTTATTAGTATGAAGCGCACTGCTTATTAGGGAATTTAAGATCTTCGAAGGCGACAGTAGGCGAAAACGTCACCTCAATATATAACTTGGCTCCATCATAAGTCTTTCGCGATTATTCAGTCTCGTTCACGTCCTACAAAATGGGCGAAATATTCTAAAAATAAATTAATACGAGCGGTTTGAGAGTGAAAATAGAGAATGAAAGATCCTCTGTTCCATGCTTACGCTGTCATCAAATGCAGAGGACCGCTAATATTCTTGCTAAAATCCGTACTGCACGTGCAGCACGATTATTTATATTCTTTTAACCAATGATATTATTGTCTTGTGGGATTAGCGTAGTCGTAGCCGTCGTCGTTTCTCAAACTCCGTATTTGAGTCCAGAGCCCTTTGTAACCGTTTTCAGGTTCTTCGAAAGCAGAGGACCTTAGGGCTTCGTTGACGCCTTAACACGGCGGTTGTAAAAAGGAAAACGCCGGACTGTAGAAACCTTTGACTCGGCTGTTTTCCACTTTCTCCCCCTTGTAAGAAACCTTGGGGTCCGCTTATTTTTACTGAAGGCTCCGTCCACTGCACTATGAGCTTTTCTGTGACCGCTATTGCCGTTATGGCTACGAAGCCAACTTTCGAACCTAGCGAGAAGAACGAAAAGCAACTAGATGGACTTCCATTGTGAATTCAATCATGGGAATTGTAATAAGGCGTAAATTTGCTATTAGGTTCAGTTAAGATCTTATATTCTCCAACAGACCCATTTCTGATTGTGTCGATACTACACTGTCAGTCAAAAGACAATAGCCTGCAAAGGGAATTTAACGGATTGGATATTAAAACTCTGTAATCTATAAATCAGTTTGATTGGTAATCTAAAAACCGTATTCTTTTTATGTTACATGTACTTTCCGTTACAGTGTTGTATCAGAATTTCGGTTATAACACTAAACCAAAGGAGAGATACTTGAAAAATTTGTAAAGGTAATCATACGGTTTCGAGTTCAATTTGGAATTAATTTGCACGAGTGAGTTTTTCAAAAAGCTGAAATTGCACGAGCCGCTTCGGCGAGTGCAATTTCAGCTTTTTGAAAAACTCACAAGTACAAATTAATTCCAAATTGAACGAGAAAAGCCGTATGATTACTTATTAATAATATAAACATGAAAAAATTCGCCTGGAAGAAGTACCGGAAGATCTCATTGCGGACAGAAAGTAAGCATTTGACGCGGATTTGACACTTTATTTACTGATTGGCTGATGAAGATCAACTGATAACGCTACAAACTCAAAGCGATTCGTTTAAAAATAAAGAATATCATAATCCAGAAAATCGATGTGTAATTTGCACTGGTGTTACACTTTTTGCACTGGTATTACACTTTTTGCACTGGTGTTACACTTGAACTGCACTGCTCTCAGCCAATCAGAATCGAGTAATTTTTTCATGTATATTATTAGTAAAGGTAATCATACGGTTTCGAGTTCAATTTGGAATTAATTTGCACGAGTGAGTTTTTCAAAAAGCTGAAATTGCACGAGCCGCTTCGGCGAGTGCAATTTCAGCTTTTTGAAAAACTCACAAGTACAAATTAATTCCAAATTGAACGAGAAAAGCCGTATGATTACTTATTAATAATATAAACATGAAAAAATTCGCCTGGAAGAAGTACCGGAAGATCTCATTGCGGACAGAAAGTAAGCATTTGACGCGGATTTGACACTTTATTTACTGATTGGCTGATGAAGATCAACTGATAACGCTACAAACTCAAAGCGATTCGTTTAAAAATAAAGAATATCATAATCCAGAAAATCGATGTGTAATTTGCACTGGTGTTACACTTTTTGCACTGGTATTACACTTTTTGCACTGGTGTTACACTTGAACTGCACTGCTCTCAGCCAATCAGAATCGAGTAATTTTTTCATGTATATTATTAATACAGTAAACGGATAAAAAAAACCCTGTTAAAACAAAATGGGAAACGAAATTAAGATAATTTTGATTTGGTAATGTGGTAATCAGAAAGAACGCTTGAACGTCAGAAAGAACGTTCGAGTGTAAAGGTGCGTAGTCCAAAATTTGAAAATATACCCCAAGCATGCGACGGAGAAATATCTGGAAAGCAAAAGTTTTCCCAACTGTCGGTTAGTCTTTCTAAAATGCTGATAACTATGAAATCGTTTATGCTAACAGAGTATAGACACTTGACTCAAATAACAGTTATCGCGGTCCATAAAATTAAAGCTCTTGGGAAAGATAGCTTAATGTGGGTAAAATCTCGCATCAAGACGTTTTTACCTTCTTCCGTGCATAGTCTTTGGTAACCAGCCATATTGCATTTCAGCGAGTACGAAAACGTGCAGAAAGAAAACCTTGACGTCACGAGACAACAGACAACATTGTCTATAGTCTGTTCTATCGCAGTTCTTTCACTTTCGTGCCATGGTAATATAATAAAACCTTTATTTATGGGTCCTAACTTGTTGGAATATCGTACGGTCGTGATTAAGATATTTGCTTTTCTAGCAACTTCATCAATAACGCTCTGAAATCTTTGTAAGCTTACCCCACTTCGTCTTCACTGATGATCAACATCTGACTTCTCTATAACTCATGCACTGTTTATTTAAACCAAGGAATGATTTCTTTGGACTCAGTTATCTGACATTATTGAAATACAAATTTTGGATTCTCAAGTTGAAAGGAATAAGTGAGTTTAGCGACAGTGACTATGTTTCGATCTTCTGAACACAAATAGAAACTCTAGGGTTTTAAGAGGCATGTTTCATTGTAACAATAGCATGACGTCAAAGGCCCATCAAAATCGTTACGGTGCAAAATACCTACTTGAACTAGCAGTTTAATTTTTAGAAGTTTTTATTATTATATTTAGAACTCTTCGTGGCTGATGAACTATGTTCCAATATCAATTATATTTATGGACAAGAAAACAGAACGGTGAGACTAAAAACAGTTCTTTCCTCTGCTATTGTTTGTTTTACTTGACAATGTGGTCGTGCTTTTTCAAGGATTCAGCTTCATTTATGAAATATAGAAAAAAGGGACCAAGACGTTCTTTGTCGCTTTATCAGTCTTAGGATGGCTGTGGCCACTGGAAAGCTATACTGAACAGTAGTGCAATGATCTACGTTTTGTACTATACGTTGTGGTCAATCTGACATTTCAACCCTCACTGAAAATGTCTTGTAAAAAGTCTCGAGCCGTACTTTGTCGCTATATTCTTTGAGTGGCTATAACCACTAGAGAGCTAGACTGAACAGTACTGCAATGTGCTACGCTTTTTGTCTAACCACAATGTATTCCTTTGTTTCCATGCAAATATTTCTTTATGTATGTACAGATTTATGAATATTCCATTTTCCAAACACCTACAAAATTATCCCATGCTAACTCTATTTTTGGCCTGGTCGCTGATGGACAATATGAGTTTGGGCCACCTGTGGTAAGCGTATCTCAAGGAAGTGAAAGGATTAAACGCCGAACTCCTAGCGGCAATAGAGGTACAATAGTGCCTGACAGTGGCTAACGTTTTGGACTTCCTGTTAGAAGGTCCAGGGATCGAACCTTGGTGAAGGCATTGTTTGGGCGTTTAACTCTACACTGTCCCTCTCCACCCAGGTGTATAAATGGGTACCGGTGTTATAATGCTGGGGGTTACCCTGCATTGGACTAGTATCCCAACCAGAGGGGAGTAACAATGGTTGTTTACCATTTACCACAAATTCCCGGAAATTCCGGTTGGGATGTAAATGGTAAACGTTTTTTCGGTTCGTCCCACTGGAAAATTCCCGGGACAAACGGAAATTCTGAAAAGGTAGTCCCGTTTTCCTGGTTGGGACGCCACAGGAGTTCCGAATGGAAATTCGTTTACCATTTACAAGTTCCTCGAGTTTCGTACTAGTTTCAGGCCTTTTCGAGCGCAATCGCTTCAAAAACAACAACAAATATGAATCCAGTCTAGCGCGGCGCGACAATCCGGAAATTTGGGGGCAAATGGTAAATGACACGTACCGTTCTTTCCGAACGAAAACTCCGAACCGAAATTTCCGGGAATTTGTGGTAAATGGTAAACAACCAATATTACCGAGTGCTTAATGCTACTGGGGCAACACAAAGCCAACAAACGCTTTATGATACCCTTGAAACTAGTCTGTTATCACCGCCTTATTGCGTCTAAAGCTGCCAGAAGAAAATCAGAATATTAACACTTTCATGAGTTTTTTTTTACGCCTCTCTACGTAATTCGCATCAAACATGCCAACTGAGTTCCAATCGGCCTACCCATAAGTCCTAACTACCGTTGCTTCCTTTGACAACATGGCGATCATTTCCGTGTTGGCAACGAAAAATGAGATCAGTACATGATACAAGTTAATCATTTATGATGGCACTGTAAAAAGTTACTTCGGTCTATGATATAATTTTCCTAATCGTGAATCGTCTTCACACTAGGGTACTGATCGTCAGGTTGTCGGAAGAACATACACGAAGAAACTTTGTGTTTCTGGAGGATTTACATTAACATAAACTTCATGCAATCTGCAATTGTTGTTTCAGCCTCAGGCTGGCGACCACAAACATGTCATAAAAAAGTGGTTCCAATGGGCGTTTTTCCTTTAAATTAAAACAATGCCATACATGGAACGAAACAACAAAACAAAAACGAAATACTGCTCTTACTCTGCTTTCAGTTAAAAATGAAATAGATATTTAGAAAATCAGTGTCTGTCCCACTCATACGTAAGTCATTGTTACATATAAATAAAGTACTCAGAGTCGAGAACAGGGTTACGTTACAATTATTCGGTAATCAACGGGACGTTGAATAGCACTACTGCTAAATGTTCAAGATCATTAAGCGAGAAAAATTTGGCTATACGAGGATTAGTTGAACCCTACGACTGTTGTCACTCTATGATCAAATTCACTCATTTGCTGCGATAGGTTTTGGGCATTTCTCAACCATGATTCAATTTGATTAATTTTATCGTTAACTAAATGTTGATAGTAAAATGAACTGCACCACTAGCTCTCTGAACGACCTCGCTAGATTAATGGACAAACTCGACATCTTTGACCATTAAATCAGCTCTCAATCCATGAAAATTGAATGTTAACTCAAGTTAAAGTTTATCTATGTCGTCTGAACTATGCTAACGTCCGGTACGAAACCGATCAACACCTTATCAATACCCGAAGCGGAAAAATAAAACTTATTTCAAGAATTGCACTGCTCAACAATGTTAAAACGTGAATGCTCCGTCTCTAAACCGCAACGACAGCATTGTTTGATCGTTAAGGAACTTTTGATTGCGAAGTTCATTGAACCTAAAGTAAATTCACCTTGCAATCGACAACATTGGCGTTAGTTTCGCTTTAATTTCAGACACGATTCAGACACGTTACCGATGGAAAAATTATACTGCTTCGCTATTGCACTGTAGGTGGCGGGCTCATTTATTTTTTTTCCATTCTCCTTTTAAAATGTGAAAATATTAAGTTGTGACCGTTTGTGTTTCATTCCGAATTTTACAAGGAAGTTCTGGCGTTGCTCATTCATGCACGACGTCCTAGAGAAAACCTGAGAATTGGTCATTTTATGCTGTTGTAGGACAGCAAAGAAACATACCAGACTGTATTTGGCACGCGCAGTTTTATTGTATCGTTCATTTGGCGCCGTCCTATGCACAACCAGGAAAAATGGTTTGATTATAGCTGCTACGATAAAAATTGAAGGCCAAACTTGTCCACAAATATTTGCATTTTGGGTCTCGTTCACGTTGCAGTACGCATAAACAGCTGCTATAGAGTACTGAGACCTGCTGAAACTTGAATCGTGCTTAAATGAGGATAAAGCTCTAAAGGATTTGGCTCCCATGGTTGCACAAGTAAAGGTCATAATTATTCGTACCTAAGTTGTCATCAGTTGTACCGTGGAGCAATGGAACCTCTGCGTCATCCATGTTTGCTCAGACTGATAACGTATCCTTCCAGACTTTCACGGCACCGCAACCGATCAGCTGAATAAACAGAATGCTCCTTTGTTGTCCTAATTTGCGAGGATATAGGGAAGAGTCCACGAACGGCCTCACCAACAGCTAACATGAGGCGAGGCAAATTTTCTCACATGATGCTCGATAACGGGACTTTCCCTACTACAGTGGGGTGACACCTCGATTAGACTTCCTGTCTCAGCTGATTGTCAATCAACTTATTTCTACGTATGCAGCAATATAACTCTTTGCGAGCATTTGCAAGAAGTATAAATTAATGAATACGTTTAGTTTTGAAAATCGCTGACAAAGGGGTGGTAGTTTCACAAGTTTTAGTCGAATCGTTGCGTGACGAAAAGTCTGCCTTATTGTGTGGTTTCACGGATGCGGAACACGCTGTGACATAGCCTGTTCCAGACCCTCAGATGGCGAGAGGCGAGCGTCAGGCCGAGCGGGAAAAAATTGAGGGGAGCTCGGGCTGACTCTCGCCTCTTACAACCCTGCGGCTTGCGGCCTGGAAGATAGGCCAGCATTGACACACCATGTCTGCGTTATTTTGAACATTTCAACAAAGGGAAGGCATTGAACATTATGCTTAAATTAGTGCAAGGAAAAAATCTGTAGAAAAACTAGTTATATGAAAGCTTGTTACAAGAACTTTTCTACAGTTGCTTAACAACATTCTGAAAATGGTCGAAAATGACGATTAGGTTCAATACTGCATTGAAACAATAATATGTGACAGTGTAGTAGGCCTGTGGTGTCAACTGTGTTGTTAAAACTTTGATATCTCCTCAAAAAGTCAATGAAAACCTCTATGTGGTCGTTTTGCGTTACAAATTTTTCGAGCCTTTTTCGCATTTTGACAAGCAAGCAGTGTGAACACAACATTGAAAGACAGTAGAGTAGTAAACATGGGCATTTTTGCAATGTCTCAAAGTAGGAGCCCATGGACTCCTGCTCAAAAGCCAAAATTGCGGAAGCTTAATGACAAAATATAGGCACCACTGTCACGCTGATGTGACTGTCACAGCAATTTCAATTTTCAGTACTTGACCCTGACAGGAGCCCATGGCTCCCGACCCTGATGATGACTTGCACTCGACGTCAACAAAAGTCCTTTCCAGAACTGTTTGTCTCAACATACAATTTTAAGCTCAGCAAATGATGTGCATAAGTATTAGAAGAACGCAGGATTCATTAATGAAGTTCTGAAGTTAGCTGGTGTTTTTCTATGCGTGTAAATTTGGCCTGTGACGTCACGTTGAACTAACACTGCAAAAAGAATTAAGATAAGTTTATGACAACACTCAAAATGACATAATTATATTCTGACGAAAACCACTAGGCCATAACCTGATAGCCGCCATCGGATTTCATTCCTTTTATTTCCTTTCGACTCAATTCATAGGAGTTCGACAACCAACACAAATGAGGGTGTTGTTTATCTACATTACATCGGAACTGGAACAATTCCGTGTGAGGATTACTACAAATTGCGACAGTACATACCATTCCACAGTCGTGTATTAGAGTCATACTTATGGGGCGGCTGGAGATGAGTTAGGCAGGCATGGGTGTAAGACCAACTGGCAATCACGTTGTCTTTTGGATGCGGAGGACACACGCCAACTTTCTCGCTCCTCCCCGCCACACCCCATTTCATTTCCCTCAAATCCGAAGCGTATCTTTCGACTTCTTTCTTCTTCTTTTCATGGCATAATTTTTTTTGGTAGTTTTCAGAGACTTGGCTATATACTGCATTCTTATATTATTTGTAAAAAAAAAAAATAAATAAATAAAAAAAAAATTTATATTAGAAGTACATTGTACTGTGAAGGACCAAAATATAAACATCTACATTGTAAATTGAAAAGAACCGTCTCAGTTGGCCCAAAACAGTGCGAGGTGCGAATGACTAGTATCCCATCCAGGTGGGGTAACAGTAGAACAAATAATACCACAGTACAGTACTGTTTAGTAGCTTTCCAAAGAATGGCTCTACTGTATAGTTTGATCTAAGGATAAAAAAGTTAGAACCACCCTGTCTTGTAAAGCAAACAGTGCCACAGTATCGTACTGTTCAATAGCTTTCCAAAGAATGGTCTCACTGCGTGGTTTAATCGTATCGAACACTGAATTGAACTGTGTAGAAAAGCAAACTGTAGCAAAGTCAGTGAGAACGCTTTAGTACCTTTTTGTGAGGGAAGGTAACTCATTGTTTGGCGGTATTCACCATTCACAGTAAGCGTCAAACAGGTGAGTCTGTCTGACTGCAGTACTCCTTCAGTAGGTTGCTTGAGTCTGGGAAATTTGACAGCTGCAGCGAGGCGTTTTACAACCAGTCAGTAAAGAGTTGGCAGCTCTCCCTCTGAAATTACCATTTCTCATTTCCTTGTTTCGGTTTCCTTTAAAAGGGATTTCAGCTCTGATTCAGAAATAAAACAACTGACGACACCACGCGGGTAATTCTTCGATCAATGTGATTCAGCGTTGTGGTCCATCAATAGTGGCTTAACCTCACAGCGGGTAGCACTATTCTCAGTGCTTCTTAATAGTGGCCCTAACTTTGGCCTCAAGAGTGCGGAATGTAAAAAAACAAGCAGATCACTGTCTAAAGGAACTGAACATGTCCGGCGAAAGGATACGTGAATTGCAAGAGACGTTGCTCCCGCCGCAAGCGCGAACTAGCGGTACGACTTTAGTATGATAGTAACTTCGATACGTTGCATGCTTTCACATATCACCAAAAATTTAACCTTTTACTTACTGATGCCATATTTCACTGGAGACATGAATTCGAATTTCGAGATCAAAGACGGAATTCGCTGAGTGTTTACCCTGATAGATTGACACTGGGATCCAACCCTCAAAACCAAATTGACTTTCATCGTGCTTTGTCAATGATTCAAGTTAGGTTCGATTGCATCGATAACTTACCCTTTTTAATTGTGGTTAAGTATCTTTCTGGTGTGCGCTTGTTCGTTCTTTTTTTTTTCTAATAGGCTTATAGCAATCACATGTTGAAGTTGAATCGTTTACGTTAATCGGTGCATTCTATGTCGACTCTTCTGTGGCTCTCATGAAGTGGAATCTAAGTGGTATAGCATTGTATGTCCAAGACTTCGATCATGAAGCACCACAAGACTTTTAAAATAGCTTCGGGAGCTTTCCAATTCCGTGACTGTTAACTCGAGATTCCAAGATCTTACATTTTCAAAGCTGAGACTGTTCTTTTCTTTATTCAACACTGACCTACGCTGCTGTTAATTGTTTAATCAGCAACGCTATGCCTAGATTTCAACGTGTCAGACTTGTGCCTTGGTCTTCACTGTATCGATGAATTGCTTTGTTGGTCATTTTGGTGATAACTTTGCACGTTCTCTCGTGTCAGCGCGGTTGATGTTCGAAGCCTGAATACGCAGTGAACGCTGATGCCGGAGTATCCTTTCCTAATGATTCCTGATGATTCAAATTAGAAACTGAAATATATTAAGTCAAAATTATAAGTCATTCTTGTTTTTGTTCTCTTTCAAGGCTGATAAAATTCTGCAACGTATCCACAAGTAGTGAGTGTTGGATCGAACCGGACGTTATTAAAATATACAGTCATCATTCTACCGATCTCAGAATCAAGTCGCCAAATCTGCTGCTTTCTTACTTTTCGTTTTTTTTTTTATATATCATTATTATTATCCGCTATTGGTATAGAACCAAAGTCCTGCTATGCATCTTCAAATCCAGTTGAGTGCTTGGCTTCGACAAATACTGGGGACTTTTCTAGAAGAAGATACCGCACGGGTGGAGAAATACAAGAAATGCACAATTAGCAAAGTCCCCATATCTACCCGGGGTTCCCATCTCGGGGAAGCCGAAAACAAGTGCATTCTGACATCTTTACCTTTGATTTCAAATGTTACGTTATGTGTGTCACACCATGAAGTCTCTCTTTTCGCGTAGGCCTGGTTTTAACAAATGGGACCTCTGAATCAATCTCTTGCTAGTTTTGACTTCCTAGGTCTCGAAAACTTGCATTATTATCAGATTATCTCATTTTGATACACCCTTTGTACATGTTGTAGCCGTGAATGATTCCGTGTATCTGGTACAGAAAGGCTGCTTCGTTTCCGTCTCGCTTCTACCTGTCTATTTTTTTCGTCGTATCAGTTCTTACTTTCGTTTGTGCTCTTCCCACTCAATTGTTCGATATTGATGTACCCTGATTGTTTATCCTATGCTAGTGTAAATATCACTTTGATCACCTGACTGCTGTGCTGATATATAATAACCAAACTTTTAAAGAAAGACAGAGAGATCACGCCGCGGACCATCAAGTAGTCCATTCTTATTATAAGAGAACTAGTTTTTAATCAGAACCCACGTCAACAAGACCAGAGAAAGAAATAGGAGTCAGATCGGTGACGGTGCCCAAACAAATAGAATGTGATCATGCCGGTGTACCAATTTAATTAACTTTATTATGTATTACGTCGCGGCTTTCTTCAACGTAAATTTATCCAATTTATGGTCAATTAGATGTGGTCGCGGTCGACGTTTTTTAAACTGCCTACCGCTGGTCATCTTCAGGCATTAAGCAGTGGAAGCGTCATATAATCCACATCTAAGTGACCACGTCTTGTGACAAACTGATAATTTCATATTGCTGCTACATCCCACACGGTGAACAATGATAAAGCAGGCGCGTAGCTACCTGTACGCCAATACGCCATGGCGTACCTGAAATTTTGTAGGAATTTATTGCTCGGACAATTATACATCAACTCACGAATTATGCGGACAATTAATATCCAACTTTGGCGTACCTGAAAAAAAATCCTGGCTATGCGCCTGTTAAGTATTCCACAACACACTTCTTTTGGTTTCAAAGACAAGAGGGTCGCAGCTCAAAACGAGTGGTACCTTGTACCGTTCTTTTTTTATTGTATTTATCTATTTATTATTATTTCAGGTAATCGCGATAGCATTCCATGGTCTAAAGAAGGCGATTCCTTCCTTAGATTTCCCGTCACGCCATCTTTGCAGATGATGCACCACCCAGCTCCCACGGCATGTATTGGCCAACCGAACTCCATACGCCAACCAAGTGACTATCTGCAAAACCTGCTGGGCCAAGGGAGCGAAACAGAGGACAGTGAACAAAAGATGTCTCTGACCATGTCTGAAAGTGAAACGGGCGCCTTAGTAGAAGCTATGGCAACTACCCACAACTTCAGTAATTCGACAGGTGTATACGGTAACGGTACGGAGAAGTTATCAGCTCGTCCGTTATCTACTGGGGATCATTCGACAGTCTTCGGGGATTCTTCGGTGGCATCGGGGCTTTTCGGTACGACACTCGTGCGAAACCGATTGGATAACATCACAGCCAAAGATTACAGTTATGATGTGACTGGTACTGACGTCATTTCCGCCCCGTTGCCAACCGCAGGTGAGGAGAATGATTCTAGTTTTGCAAGCGACTTGGCTGGAATTGATCCTTTTGACACGGGAACAATCGATATCGATCGATACATCTATGACCTGGAGATAAAGTTTTTGGACTTGGAAAAGCGCGTGTTTGAGAAACAACAGAGCCGCAAGGACAAGAAAGCGCGACAGCGGATCATTAACGGTAAGGTGGAGTTTCTAGTGAAGTCTGATCGACTTGTTAAAGGTGTCCGCACGTGGATCAGAAGAGAACCACAGGCTGCGATATCCATGAAAGATGAAAATGGAGAAGTGCCACTTCAAGCATTTTGTGTTAAGAGGGAAGGCGACATGGTGGGTATCCTCTGGAACCCATTTAAGGAAATGCGCCCCTAGTTTTGTTTAAAACGGGAAGTGCATCTTACTGTTTGTACAAAAAGGGTTGTGTTAATGTTCGTACGTAGCCAGTAAATTGCAAGTGATCTTAGCTTTGCGTTGGGAGGCGTTTACACTAAAGGTATCATTTGGTTTTGAGGTAAGGAGAAACTAAGTGTAATGTTATGTTTAGTATTTGTAAGAACTGAGGTGACAAACGTTTGTGTGATCAAGAGTCACCTTGGCACTGTGAGTGTTTTATGAGAGGAAACGTGGGTTTTGTAATCAGGGAAAGTGAAACCGTTTTAACCTCTCCAAAGGAAGTTCCTGCAGATTTATTTTCAGGAGGTAAAAGTCTATGGTTACAAGTATAATTCACGTTCAAATTTTGCCTTTCTCTCTCTCACTTTTGCTCTGTCCCTTTCTCTTTGCTACAGTGGTGGTACCATGTTGATTTGGACTCTGTGTATGATGGTCGCTTTGGACCCATCTACGCTCTTGCCAGAGTAAACACTCAGGAGAAGAACAAATTTGAGCTTCTCGTGCAAGTTGTTTTCTCCACAGGTGAAGTCAGTGAACGCATCAAGTCAGAGCCTTTCTTGATCAGGACGCTGTTGAAAAGGCCTGCTGAAAACCATGGTAATACATAATTTTGATAGATATGATATCAAGGAAGTGATTCATTCACACCATCATTGAAAATATCATAACTTATTACATGGCAAATCTTTGTGCTCCGGATTTTCCAGAACAGTCCCTCACCAAGGAAACGGCCTATTTTTAATTTTTCATTCGTTTCGTTAGTCTCATAGCCCTACGTCACTGACGCAACATTACAGTGCGCGCCTTCCGCCGTTTCATCTTCGATACAATCTTCAACAAAAATGACATTATTTGCTCGCAGATCCTGACTCACCAACTACTAAAGAAAAGCAAAGTCAACCGCACACTGTTCCAGGCAGCCTTTCCCGGTGGCGTCATGCAATGGAAGGTTCCATTCACTCAGAAGTCGAGGACGGCTCAACAGGTCAGTGGTGCGTTGATGTGCATACACATATCTTTATTCGTTTTGCTTATGTCATTCAGGGATGGCTGGATATAGTAATAGACATCTAATATGTTCATTTTATCCCTAATTACTTCGCACAGATTCCCGATCCCCGTACTCAGGAGATTCCCGGCGCTCTCCTTCAAGCTCAAAAGGTAAAAAAAGTTATCCCGTAGTTTTCTTTTGTATCTTGATTAGCGAGCGAGACAGGTTACCCAAAACCTATGTTGTTGTTGGCTCTCACCAACTTACATATTGTCTTCTTAGATTTTCCGTGCGTTTGCCTCCTTCTTTACAAATGTTACCTTATTAATAGTGCTTAATTTTGACCGTTTATGAATCCAGTATGCGCTTATGTAATCAAACTATGTTTGCGTATGATGCTACCCCGGCCTTTTATTTGCCTTACTTGGCCTCGGGCCTATCGAGTGGTTGTTCTTCTTCTCTTACCTCTGCGTTTCATGACGCAGTTTTGCTGACCGTTGAAAAGGACTGCCAAGACGTTGGTTCACAGATCGGCAAATGAATAGGAGACGATCTAACGGCTGTAGTTAAAACCGTTAATTTTTTTTGAGAGTATATAACTCCTAACCATGAGAGGGTTAGTTTCGGACGAAACTGGCTCTGCGTCGATTAGATATTTGAAACGCGCAAAAATGGAGTTATCCAACAATTTGACTAATATAAGTTGTGTAAAACCGTAAGGTAAAAGGGAAGCTGTCGTTGCGTGTGCCAGCCCTTAAAAGGGCAAAGAAAAGGCTAACGCTTGAAACGTCAACGCCCTTTTGACAACTTACATTCATGAACTCGTTTGAACAACTCGTTACGTTTTCTGTATATAACTTCCAACGTCCGGACCAACCGTTTTTCTGTGTGTCTCTTTCTACTTGGCACAGATACCTCTTACCTTGACGAGCTTGTTGTCACTCATTTGGAAGCACAGCGGGCATATGTTCGTTTGCTTACTTGTAACCACCTCAAAACGCCGAAAGGGGATATCGCTTACCATATGAAGCTCGCAAACGAAGATATGTTGCGAAACCTAGCGGAGGGGGTGGTGGTGGGTTTTTTCCCCAATGAGGAGGGAGATACCATGATTGAACTGCTGAGCAATGAAAACGCATCGCGGGCAGTTATGGCGGGGGTGATCAGTAGGTCAGCCTACCTTGAGGCCCATTCCCCGAAGGACGAGGAGAAAGGTTAGTTCTTAGGTTCTTCAGCTTCTAACCTGCTAGAAGGCGTTAGATAGTAATCGTTTCGTGAATAAAACAACCGGGATTCGCCATTCTGGGCGCCATGTTTGAAGCGTGCAGAACGCATCTGGGTTTTGTGACCAACAGTGTCCAAAATGCAGCTGTGATAAAATTAGATCAGTCACTCCATGAATACTCACTGTTTTGTTGGGGGTTCACCGATCGATTCAACGCTGTAGAATGACTAGCTCGCATTCGTGTTCCATGGTGACGTCCCATGTGGCGAATTGTAAAGTAGCCGACAAATTTGTGGGATTAGATTTAATTCACATGGGTTTGTCCTTACCCTTGCTAGAAAATTTCAGAGAGTAGAAAACCCTATAACGAGGCCTACGGGCAAAGGGACTACCTTTAAGTGCCATTCATTGTTTACATAGAGGATATTTACATTTACACTTTATTTGAATTTTTTACAATTCGTAGTGGATTGACCTGCAGGCCGCAATGGCTAATCTAGGCGGGCCAGTCTTAAATCAGTTAAATTTGCAACTAAATATTATGTAGGTGACATTACGGCGGCGCGGAAAGGCACCCTAACTTGACCAACACTCTGCAGTTGTTGAAGTGGTTTCACAAAAATATGAAAGCTGTTATTAGGAGAAGTAACGAGGAGAGAGGGGGAAAACTACGGGTCTGGGACAGAGGAAATTTGACAAGGATTTTTTAGCTTATAAGCTAAATGCGAAAACGAGAATTTGACGAGGATTTTTGGCCTATAAGCTAAATACGAGGGCAGCTAAATTTGGAGGCACAGGAATTTTGACGAGGATTGCTAAATTCGTGGACACAGGAAATTTTGACAAGGATTTTTAGCTTATAAGATAAATTCGTTTTAAAACTTAATCAGAGATTTAAACAGAGATTTATTGGGTAATATTTCTGGGACAGGTAGATTAAAAATTTGAAAAGAGGTTTAAAGATTTGATATTGTTTACAAAAGTAACTATGGATCGGTTAAGAGAATTGAATGTAAAACAATTAAGTTCATTACTTACGTGGTATAGAATTCGAGGCAGGTCAAGAATGACCACTAGAGAAGCAAAAATACAAGCATTGAATAATATACCCGAAATAATTAATAATGTACAACAAATCGCGGATAATAGAAGAGAAATTTTTAGAGAGATAGATAATATGCCGAGGAGAAGGGCAAATCAACCACAACTTCCTCTTCCAATACCACAAATAAGACCAAGAAACAGGCCAAATTTACCGCCCTTAAATATTCAACAACCAACCCAAATTCCAGGCGCACCGCCAGGTTCGCCAGATAGATATATACCAGAAACACCGCCGGGTTCGCCAGATAGATATATACCAGAAACGCCGCCAGGCACGCCTCCAGCAAATAAACCAAAAACAAAACCAAAAAGACCTTCTCCACCAAAACCAACACGACCACCACCCCCTATTCCAACAAAAAATAAACCAAAAAGGCCTTCTCCACCAAAACCAACACGGCCGCCGCCCCCCATTCCAACAAAAACTAAAAAACAAGTAATAAAAAATGAATTGGTTAAAAATACCAAACAAACTCCTTTTTTAGGAGATGTATTAAACAAGTTTTGGGATTTTGTAAAACCATATATTCCAGAAAAAGTAAAAAATAAAACAGAGGAACTAGCTAAAAATTTTATAGATAGATATAAAAAAGCGAATGGAATAAACCAACCTAAAAATCGTCCAAACCAAGCAAAATCAAAAAGAGATTATGAGAAGGAGGGTGCAAGACCAAAATCAAAAAGAGATTATGAGAAGGAGGGAGCAAGACCAAAAACAAAAAGGCTGAAAGAAGAAGAATTAATTATCAAAGAAAATGTGAGAAAATTCAAAAATGGCTATTTGAAGCAACATACTATAGATGGGAAAAAAGGATATACTATTGAAGAATTCATGAAAAAAATAAAACTAAGGGTTATAGATATTATTAATAAGGATAAGAAACCAAAAAAGGTTAAGGTTATACTATCATCTAAGTTTGTAAAAGCCCCAAATAACCAAATTGCAGAACAGGTTGAAAAATACTTTCACGCTAAACCAAAAATAATTACAGAGGCAAGCGATTTGCCAAAAGAATATGATGATATAATTAAAAATATACTTGATGAGGTAGAAAGATTTCAAGAAAATACAGATTCTGGTGTTTTTGAATTTGATTCAGTAGTACGATTTGATCTTGGTATAGCGCCTTACACAGTTATTTCTGGGAGTTCATATATACCAACACCAGAAAGATTAGCAGCAAAAAAAGCTACTATTAACATACAAAATAAGTGCGAAGATTGCGGTCAACTTTCATTAACAGAGGCGGCGTTTCCAAGAAAACATCATAGAGAGAGGGCAAATAATGAATTGTTGGAAAATTGCAAAAAATTAAACTTTTCTGGTATAGAAGGCGCAATGAAATTAAAAGATTTTGCCAAGTTTGAAAAACAAAACCCATATCCAGTTAATGTATTGAAATATGACGAAGAAGCTGATGAAATATATACTGCGAGATTAAGCGATAAATGTTATTGCAAGAAAGAAGAAAAATGTAAGAATTGCGGTTGTATGAAAAAAGAGTGTAAGAAAAAACAGAAATGCGAGAAAAAAGACTGCGTAAAACACGAATGCGAAGAATGCGGATGTAAGAAATGTGATTGCAATAATTATGAATGCAAGTTATGTGATTGTAAATTTATAACATTACTTTTAATAAATAATGGCGAAAAAACCCACTACATTTTAGTAAATAATGTTAGTAGGCTTTTATCATCTGAAAATGACAAAAATAAGAACAAAAAACATTTCTGCCTTAGATGTTTCAATTCATTTTATGATGAAAGGATTTTACAAGAACACAAAGAATACTGCGATTCGCACGGAGAAGTTAAAATAAAAATGCCAAAGAATGAAGATGGCAGCCCAAAATTTATTTACTTTAAAAATTTTAAAAATAAAATGCGATCCCCCTTTGTTATTTATGTAGATTTTGAAGGTCGCCTAATACCAATACATACTTGTTCACCAAACGAAATTAAAAGCTTTACAAAAAATTACCAAATGCATAAAGCATCGGGGTTCTGCTATTATATTAAATGTTTCGATGAAAGTATATTACCAAATGATTTTAAAATCTGTGTGAATTATACCGCAAAATCTGATGATGAGGACGTCGCACAGATATTTACAGAATATTTAGAAAGAGATGTTAGGAAAATTTTTGAGCTAATAGAAGAAAAAAAGGAAACTTTTAAAGTTTATGATAAAAAGAATATGCCAGAAATGTATAAAAAAGATTATGAAAATGCAACTCAGTGCCATATATGTGAGCGCAAATTTTCTGAAAGTGAAGATTTAAAAAAAGTAATAGATCATTGTCATCTTACTGGAAAATATAGGGGAGCGGCGCATAATATTTGCAACTTAAAATATGTGATTCCCAAATTCATTCCAGTAGTAATTCATAATTTGTCGGGGTACGATTCTCATCTGTTCATTAAGAATCTTGGCAAAACAAAGGGTGAAATGAGTTGTTTAGCCAACACCGATGAAAAGTATATTAGTTTCTCAAAGAAAATTTTAATTAATTATGATTGCGATCGCGATTGCGATCACGATTGCGATGAGGATGAAGATGACAACGAAAAGCCAATTACTAGAACAATAAGATTCATTGATTCTTATAAATTTATGCAATTCTCCCTTAGCGGATTGGTTGACAATCTTACAAAATGTGGAAAATGTGAGTCATGCAAACCAGGAAAATGTTTGAAAAGATACGTAAAAGACGGAAAGATTATTACTTTTAATGGTGTTGGTAATTGCGATCAATGTAAGAATTGCAAGTTATTAGGAAGTATGTGTTTTTCTCCAATAGATAAAAATATGACAGAAATTAAGAAACATTTCACAGGAGAAAAGTTAAAACTATTGCTGAGAAAGGGTGTGTTCCCTTATGATTATTTTGATCGAATTGTTAAACTTAATGAAACAGAAATTCCGCCAAAGGAAGCATTTAAATCAATTCTTAATAATCAAGATATTTCAGATGCGGATTATGAACATGCTAAGAAGGTGTGGGAAACATTTGGCATTAAATCAATGAGAGATTATCATGATTTATATCTAAAAACAGATGTATTACAGCTTGCCGATGTATTTGAGAACTTTAGAGATGTGTGTATTAATAATTATAGTTTAGATCCCGCTCACTATTTTACATCGCCGGGATTATCTTGGGATGCGATGTTAAAAATAACTAAAGTTAGTTTGGAATTGTTTACAGACGTTAATATGCTGCTTTTTATTGAGAAAGGGATTAGAGGTGGGACATCCCAAGTATCAAAAAGATATGCAAAAGCTAATAACCCCTATATGACGGATTTTGAAATAAATAAACTTATAAGTTATATTATTTACCTTGACGCAAATAACTTATATGGAGCCGCAATGAGCAAGAAATTACCAAAACGAGGATTTAAATGGATTCCAAATGAAGAGCTTGAAAATTGGAGAGATATACCTTGTATAGTTGAGGTTGATTTGGAATACCCAAAAAATCTTCATGATAGCCATAAAGATCTACCTTTAGCTCCAGAAAAACTTGCCGTTAATAAAGTTAAGAAATTAATACCAAACCTATTTGATAAGAAAAGATATGTAGTTCATCATGAAACTCTAAAATTTTATGAAAAACAAGGATTAAAAATAACAAAGATTCATAAGGGAATTAAATTTCAAGAGTCAAAGTGGTTGCAAACTTACATCGATCGGAATACTGAATTGAGAAAACACGCGAAAAACGACTTTGAAAAAGATTTCTTCAAACTTATGAATAACTCCGTATTTGGTAAAACAATGGAAAATATGAGAAAAAGGATAGACGTTAGATTAGTTAATAATATAGAATCAGCCAAAAAATTAATAAGAAAACCGAACTTTAATCATTTTACTATCTTTTCTGAGGATCTAGCCGCCATAAATATGAAGAAAACAGAAATAAGATTTAATAAACCGGTTTATGTGGGGTTTTCCATTTTGGATCTAAGTAAACAAATAATGTATGACTTTCATTATAATTATATTAAAGAGAAATATGGAGAAAAAGCCGAATTACTTATGACTGATACTGATAGCCTTGTATATAATATAGAAACAGAGGATTTCTATGAAGATATAAGGCTAGATGTTAGGGAAAAGTTTGACACTAGCAACTATCCAAAAAACCACAAATCTGGTATTTGGGATGACGAAAACAAAAAAGTAATTGGCAAGTTCAAAGATGAGTTTGGCGGAAGTATACCTACAGAATTTGTAGGTTTGGGGGCTAAACAATATGCATTATTAATGGACAATGGCAAAGAGATAAAGAAGAATAAAGGAACAAAGAAATTAGTTGTTAAGAGAACAATAAGTTTTAATGATTTCAAAAATTGTTTGAATACTAAAGAACCACAAATGAGATCGCAAAATTTAATCGGCTCAAAACTACACGATATTTACACAAAAACAGTTAATAAAAAAGCGCTATCTGCTTATGACGATAAGAGGATCATTCAAAAAGATGGAATACATACTCTTCCATATGGCCATTATCGGGCGGAGCCCACCCCAGCAGAGCTGGATCTTATCAAAACGGAATTGGGCGGCAACTCAGTATCATAAGGAATAACTTGTAATTCTTCCCTTACAAATCCTCGCCGCGGTCCATCTACTAAATAATATAAAACCGGTTGATTGGTCGAAATAACACTTCTGGAGATATCATAAACTTTGATACTCCAAATAGGATCAGTAGCTCGTCTTCTTTCTCCGCCCTCAAGTTCGCCCGGTGATAATAAATATCTAACTTTAACAATAGGCGGCAATCTAACCTCATCAAACCCCACCGCGCGTTGGTAATTTTTTGGTTCAATATTAACCTCTTTCATTTTTATAGCCTCATCGGGCTCTTTACCAGTTATTCTCATCTGGGTATTATTCAAGGTTTTTAGAATAGCTGGTAATCTTTTCACCCATACCCTTGATCGGGCAGAGCCCTCCCCGCCTTTGGCGGATCGATCATCACTAATCATTTCCTGCGCATATTGATGGCTAAATAATCTTTCGCCCAATATTCTGTTTGCTCTTTCCACAAATGCTTGAGCTCTATGATTACCAGCTTCACTTCTTTGTATTTTTACGTTATGGTAATTCATGAGTTTACTAACTTCACCCATAAATTCTTTTCCAGGATCAACCATTAATGTTTTAGGGTATTTCAATCTTCTAGAATATATTTTCTCAAAAGCTTTTGTTATCTCTCGACTTTCTTTTGAAGTTAATGCTTCAGCATCTTTATATCTCGAGGCGATATCAACCACAACTAACGCATATTTATATGTTTTTCTTCCAACTCTATCATGCGGTAAAAATAATAAATCTGCTTGGTGAATCTGATTGGGTTTATCCACAGTCCAGTGCGGTCTAGGTATATATTTAGGTGCGGGTAGATAGATTTGCCATATTGCTTGTTTCTGCAACCATTGTTTTGCTTCATTTTCACTTACTTTCACTTCGTGGGAGGGCTTCGCTCGATTCGCTTTCTCAGCTAATTTAGAAATTGCAGAATATCCTTTCCAATATCCTTCAGTTGAATAATATATTTTTGAGAGTATATTTTCGTTGTTCATTTAAAAATAAACAAATTATCTTATAAATCAAATGGTGTCGGAGGAAGAAGAAATAAAATTTACCGAATACCAAATCAACATTATGAAAAAAATTATTAGGAAAAAAATTCTATATATGGAAGATGGCAATCAAATTTTTAATGTTTTAATTTTAATTCCTGAGGCGAGAGAAGGTTTATTAAAACATATTTCCAAGTTAGAAAATAGAACAACACAGGTTTAAAGGTTAACCAAAGTATCTTATAAATTACAATGACGTCTGAAAAAATTAACCCAAACAGAATTCCCAAAGAACCATTTGGTTTGAAAGCAGAATCAACCTTGAATAGAATTACTCTCAATCCATCCACGGCCAGCCCAGGAGAAACATTATACATAAATATTCCAAAACTTTCTGAGAATTTGGTGATTGTGCCTGGGAGTGTATCTCTTCTATTTGATTTAGATGTCGAGGGACATGCTAATAACACAGTTGTTAATAATGTGGGCCGTAATCTTGTAACCAGACTGAAAGTTCTTTTTGGGGGAGAAACATTGCAAGATACTCAAAGATATGATTTATTTCAAACATATCATGATTTATTCTTAACTGAAGAAGATCGCGAAGATAGATTAAAACAAGGTATTTCTTCGTTAAATATTAGAAAACTTAGAACAAAATCTGGAGACGCGAAAACACAAGATGCAAAAGAAGTTGCCTTAGCTAATGTTCACGGTTCAAAGTATAGAATACCAATAAATCATCCTATTCTAAACGATCATGGTGTTTTTTATCCGAAAGCATTGGAAAATCATCTTATATTTGAGCTTACACTTGCCCCGATCACTAATATTCTTATTTATTCTGATACAACTAAAGCGCCATCATATTCAATCAAAAACTTAGAGTTAGAATATTCTTCCATTTCTAGTGAATACTTAGCCCGCGAGGCCCAAGCAGCTTATCAAGTTGGTAAAGGATTCTTTTATGAAAATATTACCTTACACAAAACTTTTACATTTTCAATTGGTGGTGATGGCGTTATTAATCAGCATATTAATTTACCGAGAAGATCAATGACAGGAATATTGTTTTTGTTTTTATTGCCCCAAGCCGCAGGAGCAAGGGATTCTGAAAATTTTTATAATCCAGGCATATCTTCAGTTGAAATTGATGTTGATGGCGTGCCAAATAGAATATACTCCAGGGGAATGATTCCGTCCGATCTTTGGGAATCCGTGAAAAAAAGATTCCGACCAACGGGAGAACAAATTTCATTGAAAGAAAAAGAATTTTACGCGGATAAGTTTGCTCTTTGGGTTGATACTAGAACTCATCCAGATAATGGTATTCATGGCGGAGGACTTGCTCTAAATAATACGCACGATGGCGTAAAAATAGAAATTAAAAGAAAACAAAGCGGTTCTGGAACCGTAACTTGTCATATGTTTGTTGTGGCAGATGCAATGATGGAGATTATGAATTCAAGTTTGAGATCAATTAAGTACTGACCGAGAATCTAAAAACATAATGTTATGATACAAAAAATCATGGAAGATTTACGAGATAAAATACCATTCCATTGTATTATAACAGGACCCACAAATTGTGGAAAAACAAAGTACTTAATTGAACAGCTCCGAGGCCCTTTCAGGAAAGTTTTTGAAAATATTGTTTTAATTTGTCCAACCTATTCTAAAAATAAAACATATCATAATTTTGCTCGAGGAGATAAACATTTCTATGTATTATCACCCGATGCCAGTAACATTGATGAGATTAATGAGTTATTATCTGATTGCCAAACTTTATTCTCTGGGCTCAATACACTAATAATTCTGGATGATTGCGCTGTTTCCACCGATCTGAAGAAACGATCCAATAAATTTATAGATTTGGCATTCTCTGGAAGGCATCACGGATTATCAATGTGGGTTTTAACTCAGCAATTAACATCTATAGCAAAACCATTCCGGGAAAATGTAGCATGCGTTGTTACTTTCCATAATCCATCGCAGAAAGGTATGAAAATGTTTTTTGAAGATTATGGTGGTGATTTGGATTATGAATTGGGTAAAAAGTTTATGCATCTCCTGAAAACAAAAAAATATTCTAGGTTATGTTTGAGTTTGCGATACCCATTTAATTGCTATTTAGAGATTCCCGAAGTGATTTAACAAATATGACAAACGTAGAAGATTATATTAAAGAAAATACCGACCAACCTAATGGAGAAACGGTAAAGGATGATAATGAACTTGAAATAAAACAAGAATCACTTGCCATTCTCGCAGCCTTAGGAACAACAAAGGAATATTTGGGGGTTGAAATGAGTCTGGGTGATATAAAGAAATTATCTGCAAAAGATGTTGAAAAGTATTTTAATCGTTATCAAGCAGTAATGGGTAAGAAAATTAATGGGGGATTAGTAGATTCATCCCTTCAATTAGTTTCTAAACTTATTTCGTATTTAGTTCCAGTTGATGATATAGAATCTCTTTGCAATGATTTGAAGAATGATGATTTGGTAAATCGCGAATTAACAAACATTGTTGGGCTCTTAGCATTGAAAGCAGGAAGATTGGCAGCGCTTGCTAGCGGACTATTTCAAGTAGCTAAACACGTTAAATTCAACAAAAATCAACAAGAACCAGTAAATTCTAACACAACTTATCAGGAAACTAAGCAATCTACTGAAGGTGTTGATACAGTATATTAAACAGATCTAAAAACTTATTTGTAGCATCTAAATAACAATGTCTGAACAATCAGAAGTAGAGCAAATTACAGCCGATCCCGCACCCGAAAATAAAGATACTAAAAAGAGGGAGAAAGATCCTAAAAAAGTCGCAGCTGGAAAGAAATTAGCTGAATATAATAAAAAAGCAAAAGAAGCATTAGCTAGGGAGATGAAACGAGAAGAGACCCTACAGACTGCGGATCAAAATGAAAATAAATATAGTGAAGCGAAATCATGGCTGCCAGAGTTATCTTTTACTACTGTTTTATCTGTTGTCGGACTCGGATTTACAGCATTTGATCTTTTTATGAGATATCAGGAAAAAGCAAGGGTTGAATATTCTAATAGGATAGCTGATTTATCGCAAGTTCCGCAATTACCACAACCAAAAAAGATACCATTTTCTGTAGCTCCAAAATCTTTAGGAATGGAATAATTATAAAATTATTTTTTACTACATAAAGTTATTTAAAAGTTTCTTACTGATGTAGTAAAAAAAATATGTCAACTGAAAACAAACTTGTGAAAACTGTAACTGATTCAGCGGTACTTATCGGATTAGGGGCTGGGGTTGGTTATGTGGCTAAAAAGGTAATGAAAGAATCATTTTTGAGCGATCCATCCTCAAGTATTACAAATTATGCAAAATGGGTTGCCGTATTATCTGGAAGTATGTATCTAAAAACATATTTAGAGGAACAAAAGATTTTACCAAAATAAAATTATTGCGACATTAGCAATGATGGCGATAGGGGCAGTATTGAACGCAACAGCATTTACCGGAGGAAATATTCTTGCAAAATATATATCTGGACGCAGCGTTGATACAGAAAAAATAAGACACGATAAAGCAATGGAAAAATATCAAAGAGATTACGCAGAATATCAGGAAAAAAGACAAAAAATGCTTGATTGGAAAATGAAGAAAAAAGACGAAAAATATCAGGCATCAAAAAATATTTCGACTACAAATCAGGCTTTTGAATTGTATGGGCAAATTCAAGAACCCAAATTTTCAGATTATTACAAACCGAGCGATGATCAAAAGACAGGAGAAATGGTATATGTTAGCGCTGGAATGTTGGGTTTGGGGTATGCGGTAAGTAAAATATTATAAAAATTATTATTTTGTTATGTAACCAGTAATTTTGGTTATATAACACAAGTATATTTATTATTTTGGTTTACGTGAGACTCCCATCATCAGAATCATATTCATATTTTTCCATTTCTTCTGCCGCAGATTTACTATTTGAACATCTAACTTTAGTTAATCTTTTCATTTCTCTACTTGGCTCTATAACTGCTTCATAAAGTTTTACTTGAAGGGCAATACAATTACCAATAAATATTGATTCAATTTTTATTACACCTTCTTCAACTCGGCAACCTTTATTTAATAATTTCAATGGGTCAATTTCCTTATCATTTTTAGAGTTATAAAACTTAGTTAAAATTTGGTCTTGTTTTTTATCCCAAATTAATTTTGCATACAAGGTTGGCCCTCTATCTGGTACTCTATCCGTCGAAGATTTTTCCAACTTCCAATATAGAGGATTTAAACCTCCTTTTTGTTTTTCAAGCTCATTCCTTTCCAACTCAAATTTCCCAATTTTGTGCCTATTAATAAGCAAATGATCAATGCAATTGTCGACAATTTCATTGAATAAATCAATCCATTTTTCTTCTTCGGGGGTTGGGCTGCTTCCGCTCCATAAACATAATGGAAATACATATCCTGTAATTGCGCCCGTTTCTTGACTTGTATTTGTGGAAACGCCAAAAGAATATAAATTTCCGGTTTTAATAACAAGTTCCCCTTCTGTTCCATCTTCATTTTTTGTAAAGATTTTAATTCTTTTGAATTCAACCTTGGGTTTGCTTCCAGGAATTTGGCCAATAATTGGTTTAGAAAAAATCATACTTTCTTTTGGATTGTAATTATCAATATCTATTAATTGGGTAGTTTCGTTCATCATTTTAATTTCTGTATTTTATGTTTTTATTTTTAAATCAATTTTGATTTTATTTCTGACTCTAGGTAATCTAAAGATTTCTTACTGATGAGTAAAAAATCATGGCAGAGGGAGGAGAAATAGATCCAACTGATCCAACTGAACTAAATGAGATGAAAGATGATAATGATGATGATAATGAGCAAATTAGTTTAAAAACATTTACATCCACATCTACCGATTTGCAAAATCCTGATTATTGGGGCAAAGAAAAAGACACTTCATTTGGCGGAGCAAAACCAAAAACTAAAAAGGGATATATAGGATTGCCATCTGAAGATATTGATGAGATGGAAAGAAAAAAAGATGAAGCCTGGGCAGAAATTAAAAGTAAACGGCCAGAAGCGGAACCAATTTTTAGTTTTAGGTATAATGAATTTGGTAAATTACAAATAGCAATAATGCGCGATGATCCTGATAAAGTTAAGTGGTATGATTTTTATGATAAATATGGTAATGTAAACAAAGAAATAATGAAAATAAAAACATTAAGAGTTGCACTTGGTCCTTCAGCTGAAGAGATTTTGGAAAGAATTAGTAATGAAAAAACAAAGAAAAAGGGTTTAATCGCTAAACTAAAAGAAAATATAAAAATTAAAAGAGATAAACCTAATATTACCCCAGAGGAAAGTAACCAAATTGAAGCTGAAGAGAGAGAAATTGTTAATAACGAAGAAGATTTGGCTAGTTTAGAAGATGAGGAGGAAAAAATACAAAATAGAATGTCATTGCGCGATCGTATAAAAGACATTTTCAAAAAGCATGGGTTTACAGTATTTGCAGTTTTAAGCGCTGTTGGTTTAGTAATTGGGGTTATAATTTCTAATCTTTCCAAAGGGCTATCTACCTTGGGAAAAGGAGTGGGAAATGGTTTGAAAGCTATTGGTAAAAAACTAGGCGAAATATTACCAGGGGTGGTCGGGGCAATAGTTAGCTTTCTTTTCAAAACAGCAGGCGAGGTTATTGGATTTTTAGGAAAGAATGCTTGGCTTTTGATAATGGCTGTAGTTCTATATTTTGTGGAAAGTATAAAAAAGAAGAGAAAGTAACAAATTTAAAGATATCGCGCCGTTCAGTAAAAAACAATATGGGCGAATACAATGGAATTTATCCTCAATTACCTAATAATAATTTCCAAACACAAAGCGGAGATAATTTGATTAATTTCAGACTGCAAAAATCAAGCGAGGTATTACAAAATCTCGAGAAGGAAATTAAACATTACGAAGAAGTTAGGAAAAAATATAATAGAGCAAGAGGAATATGTACAAAAATTAGTGTTTCTGGCGGATTTATTTCAGTTCTTCTATCAGCAAGCGGATTAGGAACTTCTCTCACAGGTTTTGGTGCTGTTGTTGGCGTGCCTTTGGGTGTGGTTGGAGGCGTTTTTGGGGGTTTGTCGATTGGATTTGGTTTTGCTTCTAAAAGTCTTTCCTCAAAAGTTAGTAAACACGAACAAACCGCTGCAATTGCAAAATCAAAATTAAACACCATTAACGACTTAGTCTCAAAAGCTTTGAAAGATAATGCTATATCCGACCAAGAATTTTCCATAATTTTAGCAGAATTGGAAAAGTTTCAAAAACTGAAACAAGAAATACGACAAAAATTCAGAAAAGATTCAGAAAAAAACTTGGACATGAGTATGATAAGGAGGGAAGTTCGCGAAGATCTATTAAAAGAACTTACAGGAGGGAAAGGTCATTAAAAATTTCATATGAGAGAACTGATGTTGGTTTTAATTGTTTTGCGGGCATTAATTAATTTTACATCTTATTCTTAAAAGATCTAAAGATCAGAAAAATTGGAAAACAAAGAATAAGATGTTATTGAATGATTTCAAAAACCGATACCCTAGGGCAAGCCTTGAAAAATTTACATTTGTGAATGACTCATTTGGCGGATATATTAAATGGAAAGTTAATGGGACAACAATTATGTCCGATGATGATCCTACTGGAAAAACATGGACTGATGATCTTCCTGATAATTTGAAAACATTATTATGGAAAGATTTGGGGGCAGAAAAAAAAGTTAAGGTAAGTTCATTTCCAAAAAGTTTAACATTTACAAAACAAACATATCCAATACCGGGGATTAAATTCGATGAATTTGCTCTTAATGTAACAAAATTATTAATCAATCTAAATATATATGTTTCAGAAAAAGATAGTTTCACCGCATCAATGAAAAATGTTTTTAAAAATCAAACTGTGGGGTTTACTAGTGGAAAAGAAGCTAGAGCTTGGTTGAGTAAACCAAATATTAATCAGTGGCCACAACAATTAAACATGGCGGTTTGGTGCGCAACGTCTGGATGCGGTGTAAGTTTAAGTGATATTTTTAGTTACCCGAAAGTTATTAGAAGTTTTTTTGTATTTCACATTTACTTTACAATAAGAAGAATATTATATGAATTGTACGTGCCATTACCCGATGAAAAAACTTTTTCCTTAAAAAATAATCCATACAACAAAAATACTTATAATAGATTGTGCGCAGAATTTGATTTAAGTAATAATCAAGATTATAAGGGATGGAATAAAACTTTAGCCGATTTTAGATTTAAGGGGGGTGCAAACCATGGGGTTGGAGATGTATTTATTGATTATGGGAAAGGATATGCAGACCCCGGAGGCGTTCCTGGGAGCGCAGCTGCTCAAGCAACGGGTGGAGGATACCAAAATGTCAGGATTATAAGAGGTTATGATACAAAAGCTAATATTTGGCCAAGCAGCGAAAATAAATTTTACGATGATGGGGGTAGAAAAAATAAAGGCGATTTAGTATCAATGCTTCGAAATGATCATTTTGTTGATTTTCAATATGCTTGGTTTATAGCAGAATCTGGGCATGGATTAACAAAGGCGGGATTGGGAAGAATAAATAGATCAATTGAAGCTTTTGTTTATTGTGTTTTAGGCTCACAAGTTAATACTAGAACTTCAATTGTTAGTAAAGGGGGTGGCGGTTTTGAAACCCAACAAAACTTTATATCTTTATTTGAAAGTTCTGTGATTGAAAATGACATATCCAAATCAATTCAAAGATATCAAACAGCGGTTCAAGAATCAAAATCTCGCCTTGATTTGGCTGTAGCTCCTGGTGTTTGGCTAATGCCAAGCAATTTAATAATAAATACAGAAAGCATTATTGGGTACAATAATGATTTGAAAAAGGCAACAGAAGATATGACCTTTGGGATAAATAATTCAATAAATGTTGAGACAAAAACTGTTGGAATAAGTCATAGTTTAGGATCCTCAAAAGTTTTATTAAATACCAACCCTCAATCAAGAAAACCTAAACTAAACAATAGCGATGAATCAAAAAATGAGGAAGAAATTAGTAATATAGAAACATCTTCTCATCAAAATAATCTTATTGTTTTAATGCTTGCCGGAGGATTATTATCCTGGTTTTTATTTCGTTAATGTTTTGATTATCCAAGCCATGATCAATTTAAAGATGAATTTAATGTAATCAAAACAAAAAAATGTTGAGTATTACAATGTGTCATTCAGAAACTAGAATTTATTTAGATCCGCCGCTGAAAAATCTTCGGGAGATACAACTGCTGGATTGTAATATAAAAACTAAAAGATTAATTAATTTCAAGGATCAACAGTCGTTAACTGATGAAAGACAAGGGTCCGTTTTAAGAATGCCGCCGGGCACATATTCGTTGGTTGATATTCAATCAATTTTTCATAATTATACAGATAATCTAAAGTTAACAATAAATGGTAATAATAATGTTGGGTATCTATTTTCAAATAAGAATTATAACATTAAACTTACTAGGGATTTACAAATTTATTTGGGTTTGCCAGAAATTATAAATCCTCGTAAAATATATCCAATAAATATAAATATTAAAGAGCCATTGAGACTTATGTGCAGCATAGTTGATAATAGGATGTCATATATGAATAAAAGTAAAAATGGAGAACTTTTAAAATTAACTCCATCACAACTGCTTGCAAACATACCCTCAAAAGATTATCCAACAATTCCAGTTCGAAAATATGATACACTAATAAACCACTTTGATTTAACCATTTTAGACGGAGAATGGAAAAAATTTGATCTGGGTGGCTCTCCTATAACTTTTAGTTTAAGATTCAGATAAATTTTTGTTATGTAACCAAATGAATGGTTATATAACATAATTATTTCTAATTAATCTTCTCCCCATCTTTCTTCCAAATCTCCCAATTCTTGAAATTCATACGGCATTCTTTACATTGTTGTTTTTGTTTATTGTGTTCGCATATTTGTGATCCCCCGCATTCTTTACAACATTGTTTTTGTTTATTGTGTCTGCATATTTGTGATCCCCCACATTCCTTACATCGATATTTATATTTATTATGCATACAATTATACCCATTACATTCGCTACAAAATTTTTTTATTTTCTCATGATCACAAATAATTCTGCTAATAGGGATAACTTTTTCAATTAAATCAGTAATTTCCTCATCTTTAAAATTTGAAATTTCATCAATTAGTTCTTGCTTACTCATTTTTGCTCTTCCTTTAATTTCAAGATCTTTCGCTATTATTCTTAGTTCAAAAATATATAATTTTCTTAACCGATCCATAGTTACTTTTGTAAACAATATCAAATCTTTAAACCTCTTTTCAAATTTTTAATCTACCTGTCCCAGAAATATTACCCAATAAATCTCTGTTTAAATCTCTGATTAAGTTTTAAAACGAATTTATCTTATAAGCTAAAAATCCTTGTCAAAATTTCCTGTGTCCACGAATTTAGCAATCCTCGTCAAAATTCCTGTGCCTCCAAATTTAGCTGCCCTCGTATTTAGCTTATAGGCCAAAAATCCTCGTCAAATTCTCGTTTTCGCATTTAGCTTATAAGCTAAAAAATCCTTGTCAAATTTCCTCTGTCCCAGACCCGTAGTTTTCCCCCTCTCTCGAGGGTAACGCGTTTCTAAAAAAAATACCAAGGTCTGTCAAAAGGCCCAATGCAAAAGGTAATAGGGGAGAGGAACGCTCCATGTGATGGACTCCTACTACAACTCGGTATACCACTCAGTTTTTATATAATTGTTAACTATATTTCACTACGCAGTTAAAACGGACGTCGTTTGTGTTATTGGCATGGTAAAAGTACAGATCGTTGGCTCAGTTCGCACAGGGGAAAGAATTTACACATCGACAGACCATCCGGGCACAGGTATCCCAGAATCCCATCTTCCACTCGGCGCATTTATCGTCAAGAATCACACTCTCCTGGGCATGGCTATGGAAGCGTGCAAGCCTCGTCACCATGACGAGGTCAACTTGGTAAAATGCTTTGTCTGCATTGTGTTGGGAATAAACAGCCATCAGCTATCGAGTGAAGTGGAAAACATCCTAGAGAATACTGACATGGAAATTAAAGTGGCCATTCGAAAGTCCACCAAACAAACCTCTCGAAGTAAGTAACGAAAACAATTTTTCCATTGAGTCATTTAATTGACCTTCCTAAAGTCATCAATAATGCTTAAGAGAAAAAAAGAGGTGCAGAAAGCACTTAAAGTGTTAGGACGTCTGTTGAGATATACCTTTTTGTATCGTTAATTCCTCCTTCTAAATTATTTTTAAAACGTGTAAAAAAATATTGTTATATCTAAATCAGAGTGAGCCTTCCTCGATGAGCTCTAGTCGCTCTTGAGGCAAACTCTGCTTAAATAATAAAAAAAATAAATTATTTGAATATTGCGTACACGTGTTACATCAAATATCAAACATCTCGAATTTTGTCAAACATACTCCGCTGTGCCTCGTATTTTCAGTTCTCTTCTAGGTATTTGATATTTGATGAAACACTGTATCTAACTCTGCTATTTGCGGTGCCAGGAAACCTGTAATACTATTTGTTTGTATAATACAATAAACTCAAACTCAAACTCAAACTGTATCTCTTGTTGAAGAAGTACATACATAACAGATGCACACATTTCAATGAATCAACAGAAGTCAAAGGCAGTGGGTGGGAAAGCCCTTACAATATAGCAGTATTCGATAAAAGATAACCTATATTCCATTTTACCCACAGGGTTAATTCTTATTGTTGTTGGCATGCTAACCTTGCTTGGACTCTTGGGATTCCTGCTTTTCGAGCTGTTCTCCCCAGGGACTCTCTTACGATACCAATCTTGCAGACGAGGCTCCATACCAGGTTCCTATTTGAGTTGTACCTACATATCTAAGAGTGAGGTATGTAAGCGATTCCTATAATGATCAACAAGACTAAGCATTTAAACTAGAAATACGACTCCCGCAAAACCTCGCGAAGCTAGTTTGTAAAGAACTCGTAATAGTTTTTCATGAGGGATAAGACCCCAATTTATGTATTTACTTCGGTTACTAAATCATTATCACTTTTTGTATTTTCTCATTTCTTGTATTTATTATGATTATTATTATTGCATTATTATTATTATTATAATTTCTGGTATTGTTATTTTTTTTATGTTAAACATAATATACTGTTATGGGGTGGGGGTGTATGTCCTATTCTGAGAAAAGGTTACTCTGCTACTACAAGCAATACAGTTTTATTCTGAATAGGGTTTGTATCAGAGGTGGTAAAAATTACTCAACTATGAACAATACCATTTATTCTTCAGTTTAGACTTATAATCAAGTCATGGTTGCACAGCCACAGGATCTTGAAATTCCCTTACATTTCCCTGACAAATGTAAAATTTCCCTTTCCAACTAAATTAGAAAAGTCCAAAATTAGTCCTGGTAATGGCCTCCAACCTCTCCTAACAGCCTACCTCTCCACCCATTTATTTAATATGCTTTCCGAAATTCACATACAGTGTACATGGATTTATAGTTTCTTAAAATAACAAGGTTATGGAAGAAGGATTGATTTTCTTGGATACCCAAAATCAGGTAATCAGCCATTTAATTCTACCAATCCAACACATTTCATGTCACATTCTTGACCACACCAAACCATCACTAAATTGGCAAGAAATAAATTAGTAGTCTTAAATTTCACTTTTCCCTTAATTCTCTCAAATACTTAAACTTTCCCTTACTTGATTTGAAATTCCCTGACTTTTCACTGACCTTGAAGAATTTTTTTCCCTTACCATTTTCTTACCTGTGGCAATCATGCTAGTGCAGTTATTTGTCCATACAGTAAGTGTGGAAAATCATGACTGAAAGTATAGGCCATTTAGGAAACTTTAAAGACTTGTTATTACATACAGCACCCTTGCAATGAATATATAAGAAAGATCACTAAAAATTTTAGCATTACAAACTTCAGTTTCTCCCTTATAGAGTTTTTCTAATGAAAAAGGTCAACTGTGTATTGTGGTTGTCATTAAATATTTGTATTTGACATCATAAAAATGATTTAAACAGCATTAAGGAAAAAGGTTAAGATGTTACGCCTAATTTTGCAATGTAGGGCTTAAATTAACTTTTCATTTGTGGGAAAAGGGCGGGGGCTAAGAGAGTAACTCCCAGGGATACTTGGAACTCAAAGGTAAAAACCCATTTTGAAATGGGTATGGAACTTGTTTGTCCCCACAAAACCTTGTAATTACTTAATACATATATGTAGGAAAGAAATATAGCAAAGAGAAATACTACTCAGAAGTCAGTAATGACAACTGCTTTATTTACAAATACTTGCACTGATCACTGATAATACTGCAGAACCAGTCACTTATTGTTTGGTATGTTTTCTGTTGAAAATGCTGAACATAAAGTGCTACATCAAACAAATCTACAAAATATTTTCACTGTTGCAATGATATCAGATCACATAATTATAAATAATTGCTATCACAACCGCAACCTCTGTATTGGGAATTTCTTTAAGACGGAAGGCAATCGTTTCACTACGAAAAATACCTACTTGCATTCTCATTGCAGTATAAATACTACGTGACTGTCATCTTTCATTTCTTTGCGGTTGGTTTCTGTTTCCCCTTTCATGAAACTTTTTTCACGACGATATGGTAATCTGTTTCCTCGTTCGTCCTCTGATTCTGTCTGTACGCTGTTGCCATGATTTTCCTTAAATTCTGAATCTGTTTTCATTGCAGTTTGCCTTGTGATTATCATATTTTCCAGTGTATCTCAATCTTTTTGAAGTCGTTCCTAGTCGGTTTCCGTTCTAAGTCTCTCATGTCCTGTATAGCTAAAACGAGTCTTTGTTACTATCTATAACAACTTCAATTTCCCATCTAACTTGATTGCATTCCTGGTCCTTTTTCTTTGCCTTTTTTGAGCGAGCAGTTGTTGTCTCTGCCGCGATGTCTCTTGTTATCGTCCCTACCGTAGTTTCTTAATCTATTCTTTGAGTCGCCGCTTCCCGTGCGCTGATTTTTGCGGCATTCAAACTTACTCGACGACGATCCCTCGCCGCTCTTTCTTGTATATCTCGGAGATCTTCTTGCTGAGATGTACTTCCAGGGTTAGTGAAATCGGTTTCCACAAAATTCACATTATTTTCAAAACATCATTCACGGAATTCGAAATGGCGGAAATTCACATAAAGTAATGTGCCAGGTAACCTGGCCTGCGAACGGACACCTTTAAAATATAGATATATATATATATTTAGAAAACAGTCCTAAGAAAGTACGCGCGCTGATTGGTTAGAAATCTGAGAAATCGTGTTTCTACTAGAAATACGACTCCCGCAAAAACCTCGCGAAGCTAGTTTTTGAAGAAGTCACAATGCTTTTATATTTTATTTTATTGGTGCAAATTACATGATCAGTATACCGGTCAACACAGTGTTTAAAAATTGACCTTCATTTAGCTCTTTCACTGCCACTGAGATACATTAATAAATTAACTAGAAATACGACTCCCGCAAAAACCTCGCGAAGCTAGTTTTTGAAGAAGTCACAATGCTTTTATATTTTATTTTATATTTTTTATATCAGCGTAATCCCCATTATTTTATTTGTTATGCTATGTTTGGTACAAAATTAGTGACACCTGGTGAAAATTACATGATCAGTATACCGGTCAACACAGTGCTTAAAAATTGACCTTCATTTAGTTCTTTCACTGCCACTGAGATTGCACCAGAGGGAATAGAAGTAAAATTATTTATTATCTTCACAGGGAATACAGAGTCGATGAATTACCACAATAATATTCACTTAACACAAATTGAAAATGATTGTAAATCTTTTGCAGGTGAAATCTTGAAGAGTTGATATGAATGCTTGTGTTTACCATGGTGTAAAAACCTGTTTTTTTTTAGTTTTATTTTCTTAGTCTCTACTGCTTTGTCTCCTTTGTTGTACATCCCTTTTAAACACAATATGTTCTTACACTGAGGATGAGTTGAATGCTCCAATGATTTTTTGTTTATGTTTTTTGGTTATAATTGGATGAGGTTCATTGTAAGAAGAATCTTCTGATTAGATATTTTATTGTCTACTGCAGTCATTATTTCATTCCTAGGTAACCACAATTGACAGCATTATGAATAGTGCATGTTTCAATTTGTGCACTCTCTTCAGTTGCAATGGTACTCTCAGTGGTAGATAAGAAAATTCCTCTTCCCTCAAAAGAGATGCCATATCAACAGAAGTGTGAGATACAATGTCATTACATAAAAAATGGGGATAAAACAATTGGATTCTACAACAACTTTGAATAAAGGTTTGGTAATAGTGAGTGCCGACTGTATAGTATGTGGTTGTTCTATTTTTAGGTCATATCATAAAAACAATACATGAAATAAAGATAAAATGGACTATCTCACCAAACATAGCATACTCAATAATCATCAGTATGGGTTTAGAAAGAAACATTCTACTTTTATGGCAATATTGGAACTTACTAATAAAATATTCGATTCATTTGAGAAAAACGAATTCACAATTGGCATATTCATTGATCTAAAGAAGGCATTTGATACTGTTAATCACTCCATCCTCTTAGATAAATTAAACTTCTATGGTATTCGAGGCACACCTTTTAACTGGATGCATAGCTATCTCCTCTCTCGCTCTCAATATGTTCAAATTGATTCCTGGAAATCTCCACTGCTTCCAATTAAATGTGGTGTTCCTCAGGGTTCTGTGTTAGGGCCACTTTTATTTCTTATATACATTAATGACATTTTCTCATGCTCTAATTATCTCTCATTCATCCTTTTTGCAGACAACACTAATATTTTCTTTCAACACAAAAATATCTCTGAACTAACTAAAATTGTGAACCATGAACTTTCTTTTGTGGCTACCTGGTTCAAAGCTAACAAGCTAACTTTGCATCCCGACAAGACTAAATTTATTTTGTTTCATCCTGCAAGAAAAAAAATTAATCTTGATGGTCTTTCTATTAGCATTGATAAGAATAGTATTAATAGAGTAGAACACACAAAATTCTTAGGTGTTATCATCCATCAAAACCTCTCGTGGCAGGCTCATGTAAAAGCGATTTCTTCCAAAATTGCCAAATCCACTGGGATTATTAACAAATCACGACAGTTTTTCCTTTCTAGTACTCTGTGCACATTATACAACTCTTTAATACTCCCATATCTTCAATACTGTTCTATTATTTGGGCATCCACTTACACTTCTCATTTACAACCCCTTTTCCGTCTCCAGAAGAAAGCTTTAAGAATCATTACTCATTCTCCACCACGTGCACATACTTACCCGCTCTTTAACAAATTCAAAATACTCAACATATTTAATATTTATAAGTACCAAGTTTCTTGCTTTGTTTTCCTTCACATGCAGAAGCTCTTGCCCTTTCCTCTTTTATCTCTTTTCGTTCTTAACTCTGATTGTCATCAATATCTCACCAGGCAAAAAGACAACTTACATCTTCATACTCACAAATATTCTTTTTCTCTTCGGGTACAGGGTCCTCAAATTTGGAATGACATTCCTCTCTCACTTCGTAATTCACTTACTCTTTCTAGTTATAAACATAAACTGAGAGATTATTTTCAATCATTATAAGTTCTTGCCAAGTTGAACTCAAATTTTGTTTTCTCCCTTCAAACTCTTTTTTTTACTACTTTTTTTGCACACTAGCATTAATTGTTATGTTTATTTTGCTCTTTATGTAGTAATAATTCTTTATATGTTGTAATAGTTTGCCTCTTTTCTGTACATTTTGTACTTATTCATTTTTATTCTCATTGTAACTTAGCAGCACATTGTAACTCTCTGACCTACGCCATATAAGCCTCTGGCTTTGGCATCTTATTATTGTTAACTTGTGCTTTGTGTACTTATTTATCTATCAATCAATAAATGGAAATTCAATAAATGGAAATGGAAAGAGTTATTGAAATCTTAATATGTTGAAAAAGATTGCTGCACTACGTACTCCTGTAAAAAAATAATGTGAAATCAACATCAATCAGTTAAAAGTATATACCACATGAAAGTTTAATTGTGCTGTTACAGAAACAGGCAAAATATCCATACCCAACAAGAGAAGGTTATATTATTTTGAATGTATGCAAATTTCTATTATAAAAACTGCAGAAGAAAGATTTAATATAAGGATGGCATTTCATCGAAAAAGTCATGGCAGCCAGAGGTATTGAACTGTAACCAATGACATATAGTAATGAGAAGCACTATCATTATATTATTATCATTATTATTATCATTACTATTATTATTACTGGTATTGATATTATTATTATTACTATTGTTATATTTTTTACGTTTAACATAATATATTTTTATGGGGTGGGATGCATGCCCTAACCTTTGTAAAGGTATTGTTACTCTATTACTGCAAGCAACACAAAAATCTTCTTAATAGGCTTTCCATCAGAGGTGGTAGTAATCAAAACAGCTCCAAACAATACCATTTCTTCTTAAAGGCTTGAAATCTAGTGCGGTCATTTGTCTATAAAGTTTGTGTGGAAAATCATTATTGAAAGGATAGGGCATTTAGAAAACTTGAAACACTTGTTACTACATACAGCACACTTGCAATGAATATATAAGAAAGATCATAAACATTTTGGCATTACAAAATTTATTTTCTTCTTTATATAGTTTTTCCGATGTAAAATGTTAACTGTATGTTGTGGTTGTTATTAAATATTGATATTTGACATCATAAAAATGAAGTAAACAACAGAAAGTAACAAGGTTAATATGTTAATTAAGGCTTGAATTAACATTTTATTTGTGGGAAATGGCCAGGTTTCTAGATTGCAATATTATCAGGGGGGAGGGGGGGTCATTGAACTCTAAGGTAAAACTGACCCATTGTTAAAAGGCTATGAAACTTGTTGTCTATACGTAATATTATTGAAACCTTTCAATCAGAGAATACATACATTTATTATATCTGCAACCCTTGTATATGAGCAAACGCGCGCTCTGATTGGTTCCCTACTCATGGTATATCAGCTCATATACCATTGGCACGGAAAACGGCCATCATGGAGGGATTATTTCTTGAATTAGACTGGGAGAAATTCAAGTCAAGCTTAAAAATCATACACCAAAGAAATACTACCGAAGCAAATAAGTATGGGATGAAATTATTCGACGGTAAGTGGGCAAATTATATTGCGAAATTGTTTATTACGAACGAAAGTGAAACTCTTACAAACAGCCGCCATTTTGAAGCCCGTAAACTGAGTTTTTATTTTATTTCTGCCTACTTTTTCCACTTTAAAATTCTTAAACTAATTTGCTAACTCGAAAAAAAAACAAGTACGTTAAAGAGATGTTTAAAAGCGAGCCGGACTCGTGTTTGAAACTTTTTTACACATCGGCTCTACAATATGTCGGCTCGGCAACAACATGGTTCTGTTCAAAAACAATAACAAAGTCAATTCTTGTCGTAGAAACTAATTCCAGTGTCTCATAAGCGAGGGTTTAGAGATATAATAAAACAATTATTCCACTCAATCTCGTCGTATACGAGCTATAGCCAACTCGGCGCTACGCGCCTCGTTGGCTATTAGCTCATATACGACTCGATTTCGTGGAATAATTGCTAAATATATAGCAAAGAGAAATACTACTCAGAAGTAAGTTATAACATTTGCTTTATTTTCAAATGATCGCATTGATCACTGATGATATTGCAGAACCAGTACTTTATAGTGACACTGGGTATATATTCTGTTGAAAATGCTAAACATAGCTGCTAGATCAAGAAAATTTACAATATTTTCACTGTTGCAATGATATCAGATCACATCGTTGTAAATGATTGTTATAACAACTGCAACTCTCTGTGTTGGGAATTTCTTCAAAATGGAAACGCTATCGCTTTATTATGAAAAATACCTACTTACATTCTCTTGTAATCTGTTGGTCGTCTTCCTATTCCGTTTTTAGACTAATATAATTATTTTCCAGAGACATCTCCAATCGTTGTAGTTGTTTCTACTCGGTTTCCCTTCTAAGCCGTTTTGCTAAATTTAGTACGCTAATATATTTCGTTATGTAATCGTTCACTCCTGTTCTGTATTTCTATCAATAACACATTCAAATTCAAAACTAACTTGGTTGAATTCCTGGTCCTTTTCCCTGCTGTTTCGTTTGCCTTTTTGTAGAGCGAGCAGTTTTTGTCTTTGCTGCGATGACGGATGTCTGTTGTTATTCGCCCTGCTGTCGTACTCTTTCCCTGCTTTGAGTCGTGCTTTCCTTGTGTTGATTTTCACGGTGTTCGAACTTACTCGGCGACGATCTCGGGCTACTCTTTCTTGAATATCTCGGAGATCATCTTGCTGGGATACACTTCCAGGACGAGTGAAATCCGTTTCCACAAAATTTACATTTCTTTCAAAAAGGCATCACCGCATTCGAAATGGCGGAAATTCAGGAGTTCTCAAATACGCTACTATTGCCAGGTAACCTGGCCTGCGAACGGACACCTTTAAAATATAGATATATTTAACAATTATTCGCCGAAGGCGAAGTGATTATCGGTGAATATTCACCGAGACGAAGTCGAGGTGAATATTCATCGATAATCACTAAGCCTGAGGCGAATAATTGTTTTAGTATAAATACATAGGTGATTATTTCAAGAAAAGAAAAAAAAAGCATTGTACAACACGAAAAAATTATATTTCATCAAAAGCGTGCGAACGACTGGCAGCCATTTTGTTCGTCGAGGTGATTATCGGCTGATAATCCGAGATAGCGAACCAATCAGAGCGCGCGGTTTTGTATAATCACCTGAGTATTTATACTAAATATATATATTTAGTATAAATCTACTAGCGTTCTATCACAAATGCCGCGCTCTGATTGGCTACACTACCCACTATCTATTCTGTGATAGATAGTGAGTAGCGTAATGGCGGCCGCTTCTTCACGTTTTCGAAATGTCCGTGAAGAAGATTTAGACAGTTTACTGGTCGAGGCTGTTCCAGAAAAGACAAAAGTCGCAACGAAATATGGTATGAAGATTTTTCACGGTAAGAACAGGAGTCGAAAAATGACTTTAATGAACTTTATTACTCATTGAAACTTTTAAAAGTACAAAATTAAATTTTCAAAAGTTGCATTTCAATTGACACATTTTTTGTAAACAAATTTTAGAATGGTTCGCAAGCCAACAGAAATTCTCTCTTCCTATAGAAGAACAGTCCAAAGAAGAGCTTAACAGATGCTTACAGGTTTTTTATGCCTCTGTACGGCAAAAAAATGGAAGCGAATTCAAAGTTTCTTCGCTGCGAGCGATACGCGGTGCCATTGACCGGTATTTGAAGCAGCCGCCTAACAACAAGCCCTGGTCAATTATCGGAGATTCTGAATTTGCAAAGGCCAACCAAACGCTAAATGCTATTTGCAAAAACATGATGAAAGAAGGCAAAGTAGGCCCTGTGGTACATAAACACCCGATAACCAGCGAACAAATGCAAGAGTTGTTCAGAAGTGGTCAACTTGGCGACTCCAACACCAAAGATCCCTCAAAATTACTGCGAACGGCCTGGTTTTACTTAACCCTTTACTTTGGAAAACGAGGGCGGGAAAATCAAAGAAAACTCACCAAAGAAATGCTGGTTCTGCAAACTACTCCCCAAGGAAGACGGTACTATGAGATTCGAAGGGATGCTCTAATTTCCACCAAAAACCACCAAGGCGGGCTTAACGATCCTACAGACGAATCCGACGGAAAGATTTGTTTGAAGTAATTAATTCTAGCCGCTGCCCTGTCAAAACAATTGAGAATTTCCTCAAGCATCTTAATCCCAAACTGGATTGCCTGTTCCAACGACCAAGAGAACTTTCAGCAAAATTCAACCCAGAGAAAGAAAGCATCTGGTATTGTAATTCACCAGTTGGAGAATCAACACTCGCCAATATGATGAAAACGATGTGTACGGCAGCTGGAATCACTCCGCATCTTACAAACCACTGTGTGAGAGCCACGGCAGTGACGGTTTTATCTGATCGTAATGTAGAGGCAAGACACATCAAGGCAGTTACAGGCCACAAGTCAGACAGTGCCATTGAATCCTACAACGCTAGAGCATCTTTCCCCCAGAAGGAAAACATGTCGAATATTTTGAGCGGATTCGTATCTGGAGAAGAATCATCACTCCAACCGCAAGCTATCCAGAATCGCTCCGATGTTCAGATTCAAATACAGAACGAGAATTATCCATCCAGCTCTTCTGCTGCCGTCACACCACAAGTTTATCAGCAGTCAAACAACCATCTTCCACAGTCGTTCAGCTTCCATGGTTGCACGGTCTCCATTGTGAACAACAACAACTTCTTTCGTTAAACTGTGCAGTACGACCTTCCGGGAGTGCAAGTCTCTCAAGCCTTTGCTTAACTTTTTAACTTAACATTTTCTTGTCATTGACGTTTTCTAAATTGAGCACCCTGGCTTCCAATGGCATTTTTGCATCATTTGATCGTTGAAATTGTAATCAAACTAGCTTCATCGGTTTGGCTCATCTTGAATGAAATGTGAAGGTGCGCACACACAGAAACCAACACAATGCGATATATTTGTCAATTATCCTTGCGTGGCGTGTCCTGTTTTTATCATTGTTTAATAATAAAAACATGAACCTGTCTTGCTTTTTTGAGTTTTGAACGACTAGTAGATTTATACTAAAACAATTAGATTATTCGCTCTCGATTTCTATGCGTGATAGTTGACTCGGGCTGCGCCCTCGTCAACTATCACGCGATAGAAATCTCGAGCTCATAATCTAATTGTTTAATATAAATATATATATATACATATATAAAAACTCTCGGCTCGATTTACTCGGGCTTGCGAGCCACGTGGTCTGACCGGAAGCGACACGATTAGTAACCTCGCTACGCTCGGCCTTCGGCCTCGCTTCGCGAGGAATAAATTTAATAATTAATAATTAATTATTTTATTAATTAATTAATTAATTGCTTTAAACACAATATGTTCTTACACCGAGGATGAGTTGAATGCTCCAATTATTTTTTATGTTTTTTTCTAATAATTGCATGAGATTCATTGTAAGAAGAATCTTCTGATTAGATATATTATTGTCTACTGCAGTCATTATTTCATTCCTAGGTAACCACAATTGAGAGCATTATGAATAGTGCATGTTTCAATTTATGTACTGCAGTAGTACCCCCAGTGATGCCATATCAACAGAAGTGTGAGATACAATGTCATTACATAAAATAAAAATTGGGGGTAAAACAATTGGATTCTACAAAAAGTTTAAATAAAGGTTTAGTAATAGTGTGTGCCGACTGTATAGTATGTGGTCGTGCTATTTTTAGGTCATCTCATAAAATCAATACATGTAAGAAAGAGTTACTGAAATCTCAATATGTTGATAATTATTGCTGCACTACATAGTCCTGTAAAAAAATAATGTGAAATCAACATCAATCAGTCAAAACTGTATACCACATGAAAGTTTAATTGTGCTGTTACAGAAACAGGCAAAATATCCATAACCAAACAGAGAATAGTACATTATTTTGAATATATGAAAATTTCTATTATAAAAACTACAGAAGAAAGATTTAATATACGCATGGTATTTCATCGAAAAAGTCATGGCAGGCAAAGGTATTGAACTTGTAACCAATGACATATGGTAACGAAAAGCACTATCATTATATTATTATCATTATTATTATCATTACTGTTATTATTACTGGTATTGATATTATTATTGTTATATTTTTTACGTTAAACATAATATATTTTTATGGGGTGGGATGCATGTCCTAATCTTGGTAAAGATATTGTTACTCTACTACTACAAGCAATACAAAAATCTTCTTAATAGACTTTCCATCAGAGGTGGTAGTAATCAAAACAGCACCAAAGAATACCATTTCTTCTTTAAGGCTTAGAATCTAGTGCAGTCATTTGTCTATACAGTTTGTGTGGAAAATCATTGAAAGCATAGGGCATTTAGGAAACTTGAAACACTTGTTACTACATACAGCACACTTGCAATGAATATATGAGAAAGATCATAAACATTTTGGCATTACAAAATTGATTTTCTTCTTTATAAAGTTTTTCCAATGTAAAAGGTTAATTGCATGTTGTGGTTGTTATGAAATATTGATATTTGACATCATAAAAATAAAGTAAACAGCAGAAAGTAACAAAGTTAATATGTTATGTCTAACTTTTCAAATTAAGGCTTGAATTAACATTTCATTTGTGAAAAAAGGGCAGGGGTTCTAGATAGCAATATTATCAGGGGAGGTGGGTTCATTGCACTCTAAGGTAAAACTGACCCATTGTGAAAAGGCTATGAAACTTGTTGTCTCTACGCAATATTATTGAAACCTTTCAATCAGAGAATACATACATATATATATAGCAAAGAGAAATACTACTCAGAATTCAGTAATCACATTTGCTTTATTTTGAAATGATCGCATTGATCACTGATAATATTGCAGAACCAGTACTTTATAGTGACACAGGGTATATATTCTGTTGAAAATGTTTAACAGAACTGCCAGATCAAGAAAATTTACAATATTTTCACTGTTGCAATGATATCAGATCACATCGTTATAAATGATTGCTATAACAACTGCAACTCTCTGTGTTGGGAATTACTTCAAACTGGAAACGCTATCGTTTTATTATGAAAAATACCTATTTACATTCTCTTGTAATCTGTTGGTCATCTTCCGATTCCGTTTTTAGACTAATAGAATTATTTTCCAGAGATATCTCCAATCGTTGAAGTCGTTCTTACTCGGTGTCCCTTCTAAGTCGTTTTGCTAAATGTACTACGCCAATATATTTCGTTATGTAATCGTTCACTCATGTCCTGTATTTCTATCAATAACACATTCAAATTCAAAACTAACTTGATTGAATTCCTAGGTCTTTTCCCTGCTGTTTCGTTTGCTTTTTTCTGGAGCGATCAGTTGTTGTCTTGGCTGTTGTTATTCTCCCTGCTGTCGTTTCTCTATCCCGGCTTTGAGTCGTGCTTTCCCCGTGTTGATTTTCACGGTATTCGAACTTACTCGGCGACGATCTTGTGCTCATATTTCTTGAATATCTCGGAGATAACCTTGCTGGGATGTACTTCCAGGACGAGTGAAATCGATTTCCACAAAATTTACATTACTTTCAAAAAGGCATCACCGAATAATGGCGGAAATTCAGCAGTTCTCAAGTGCGTTACTATTGCCAGGTAACCTGGCCTGCGAACGGACACCTTTAAAATATAGATATATATATATAAACATATATATAAATATATATATATATATACATATATAAAAACTCTCGGCTCGATTTACTCGGGCTTGCGAGCCACGTGGTCTGACCGGAACCGACACGATTAGTAACCTCGCTACGCTCGGCCTTCGGCCTCGCTTTGCGAGGAATTAAACAATTAGATTATGAGCTCGAGATTTCTATCGCGTGATAGTTGACGAGGGCGCAGCCCGAGTCAACTATCACGCATAGAAATCGAGAGCGAATAATCTAATTGTTTTAGTATAAATCTACTAGTCGTTCAAAACTTTGTCTTTTCTGGAACAGCCTCGACCAGTTAACTGTCTAAATCTTCTTCACGGACACTTCGTAAACGTGAAGAAGCGGCCGCCATTACGCTACTCACTATCTATCACAGAATAGATAGTGAGTAGCGTAGCCAATCAGAGCGCGGCATTTGTGATAGAACACTAGTAGATTTATACTAAAACTCGATAGAAACACAGAACTAGCACGAGCTGTTGACGTAATGATGACGCGAGCAAAGAGAATTTACAGTTTGATAATCAAAGCTAACAAGTTGTTTTTCTTTTTTTCGTCGCGGTGTTTTCTAAAAGAAATAGAAAACATGTTCTTCGTGTTTCTATTGAGTTATAGAAACACTCGTGAAAGTTTGGGAGAACTCGAAAAAGCTGTGGAAACACTCGCCTGCGGCTCGTGTTCCCACAGCATTTCTCGTTCTCCCAAACTTTCACTCGTGTTTCTATAACTCGATAGAAACACGGTACATGTTTTCTATTTCTTAAATATAAATATACATATATATATATACATATATAAAAACTCTCGGCTCGATTTACTCGCGCTTGCGAGCCACGTGGTCTGACCGAAAGCGACACGATTAGTAACCTCGCTACGCTCGGCCTTCGGCCTCGCTTCGCGAGGAATGACACCGCACCTTGCTGCCTCCTCACCGGAAATCGTCAAGTCTCAAAAATCTTGAAACAATGTAAAAAGGGTGAATGCATGGCTGAAAATGAATTAGGGCTTTTTTAAGGAATGGTCGAAACAGATTTTGCTGTCGCCAATCAAAACACACGCACGCAATCCAAGAAACCAGTGACAGTTTAGGGGCGAACCATTTGACTTTTGAGGGGGGCTGGGTGGAGGGGTTGGAAGATTTCTCAGTGGCAAGAAATTTTTTTCCTAACTGACCAACAACGCAGATATTTTTTATTTTCAGTCGAAAAGCGGCGCTACAACTTTTTTGGGGGAGATTATTCTCTGCAAGATTTTTTTTTCACTCCATTCGGGAGTGGGACACACCTCAAAGGAAATTTTTTAAATAAAGAGCATCCTGCATTTCATAGTGGTTTTTTGTTTGTAAAATGTTTACTATTGTCGGGCTCCTGCTATTGTGCAGTGTATTGCCAGCACTACCAGACAATATCAGATCCATGATAACTGTTGAAGTCAAAGGTTGAGTGTTTGTGTGAGTGAGGTGCTGTGTACTGACCTTTTCAAACATAAAAGCACGAAGGAAGTGCAGGAATGTGAAGGATTTCCTTGCACTCCAGGTGTGTAGAGCTTGAGACCAGCAACTGACATATTCTTTTCCTTGAGGCCATCATATAAAAGATTGTCATGCCAGAAAAAGGATCACGTGACTAAAATATTTTGAAGACTCTATGAACTCAGTGAACTCCCATTTTTGAGAAATCCTCCCTTTATTGAATAAAAGAGCACAGCTTGTATGTAAACGACTCAGATTTGGTAGACCACAGGTAGGGATGGGCCTTCCATGATTTGTAACAATTGCTTTTTTTCGGCTGCATAAAGCTTGCATTATTTTTTTTTCTCAGACCTAGCCATGCATAGATTTTTTTCTTGCTTGGGAGGCTGCAGGATTTTTTTTTTCAAAATCTTCCAGCCCTCCCCTCAAAAGTCAAATGGTTCGCCACTTAAACAATAACATATCTATAGCATTAGGCGCGAGATAACGAGCGCGAGCAGTAGTCAGGTTCGGTTTTAGTTTTGCCTGTTTTTATTGGTTGAAAAGTTGGCTTATCTAACCAATCGCTTAGCTTGATAATATCAAACTAAACCAATCGCGAAATGATTAATCAACAATGAATCGGAAATCACTCAGGTTACCGTTACTTGGGATCAGACTGACCAAGAGTCCAAATGCAAAAATGTAATCACTATTTACTCTTTGTCGCTTTTAGTCTAACGACGTATCTTTCATGGGATACAAAGTACACTTACAGTATACTTTTGAATATCTTTTGTTTAGACAAGGTTTCCGAGAAATTCTAGCGTTCTAGCATTTTCATTAGAGAACAAACGGTAAATGTACCTTACCCAGCATGCAAAGTATGGAAGAAGGATTTAGAGTGAGCCCAAAACAATATGTGATAAATCGACTGAGGACAGCAGATATTTACTGGGAGCGAACAAATGTATCAGATCCTTGAGTGAACGCATTCTCAGACCTAGGTAAATTAGACTCGAGGTTCCTCCCTAAGTCTCAGTAATATTCTAAGTAAACCGCTATGTGCACGTGCTCTTTGACATGCATGTTTTTATGGTCGCAGGGAGTAGTAGGGAATCGCCGGTTCTAGCGCAGCGCACTTTTTTAATGAAAAAAAAAAAATTTTAATCAAAAATTATCATAAAATTAAACAGAGATTTTATCAGATCGATGCCAAGCCGATGTCAATCCATTACAAAGCCTATGCCAAGCCATCACCAAGCCTATGCCAAGCCATCACCAAGCCATCACCAAGCCATTACCAAGCCATTACCAAGCCTATGCCAGAATTAAATTAATACAATAAAATAAAAAAAAAAAAATGAAAATAAATGTGGTTTAAAAAGATGATTAATGAAATATTAAATGGAGAATTTAGAAATATTACATGTGCCTCAATTGAGAAATATTGCCAGAGAACTTAATGTTCCCAATTATTTCAGGCTGCGTAAACCTGAACTTATTGATGCTATTAATAATATTAATCCACCAAGAAATAATACACAAAACCTATTACAAAGATTAAATGTACAACAACTGAAAAATCTTGCCAGAGATCGGGGCATTCCCCGCTATTATAGGCTGCGTAAACAAGAACTTATTACTGCTCTTAATACTATTGAAAATCCAACAGACCAAGAACAAAGACCCAATCCAGCCCCCAGAAATGATATACAAAACCCACCACAAACATTTAATCCAGAAACACCACCGCCAGGTTTGCTGGATAGATCTTGGGTAGAAACACCCCCGGGCTCACCTCCACCCAATCTTACTAAGCCTAAGCCACCACGCCCACCTCCACCCAATCTTACTAAGCCTAAGCCACCGCGTCCACCTCTACCTAGAAAAAATATTACAAAAAGAAAACTTGCGCCTACTTTTATAAAACCGCAAAAACCATCAAACAAAACTTTTAATTGGGGAAATTATTCATTTAAGGTTATGGATAACAACGAGTTTGTCAAAAAGCTTGCAGATTTAACCAATGAAAATATAATAAAACTTACTAATGATAGGCCACCAAAACCACAAAGGCGGGTAAATATATCTGATAGTGTGAGAGATGAATTGAATGAAGAAAAGGAAGAATTCAATATAAAAGAACAAAAAACAGCATTAAAAGGTTATTTGAAAACATATAGAATAGATGGAAAGATAGGATATGATGAACAAACATTTATCAATAAAATAAAACCAAAAGTTATAGATCTAATTAATAAACAAAAGAAGCCACTAAAGTTAAAATTTATACTTTGCAGCAGATTTTTTAAAACTAGTTTGAAAGATGGGGGTATGTTTTTTGAAAAGATTGAAGCAGAAGCAATATTTCATAGCAAAAAACCGGAGGTTGTAACAGAGGCTACAGATTTATCCAACTTATTTGACGTGATGAGCGATCATATACTTAGTATTTCTGAAAATTTTACAAAAAACGGCAGCGGTTGGAGATTTGATAGTGTGATATACTTTGATATCAACATAGACCCTTTTGAACCTCTTTCTGGAAGCTCCTATATTGAACTACCATCAAAATTAGCAGAAAAAAAAGCTATTATAAACGTTAAGAATCTGTATGATCAAGAGTGTTTCAAGTGGGCAGTTACTTCCGCCGCGTTTCCTAAAGAGAAAGATCCACAAAGACTAAATAAACAAATGAGAGAGAACTCTGAGAAGTTTGACTGGACAGGAATTGAGTTCCCAACTTCACTAAAAAATATTGACAAGTTTGAAAAGCAAAATCCTTATTATATTAACGTCCACGGATTTGATAAAGATAAAGGTGAAGCATACCCTCTGAGAATAAGTAAGAAACAAAGCGGCCGTTTGATTGAATTAATTCTAATATCGAATGATGAAGGAAATCAACATTACTGTTGGATAAAGAATTTTAGTAGGCTTGTTTCATCGCAAATAAATAATAATGAACACAAACGCAAATTTTGTAATAGATGTTATAATTCATTTCCCACAGAAACTTCATTAGAAAAACATCTTGAATATTGCGCTACAAATGAAGAAGTAAAGATTGTTATGCCTATGGATAAAGATGGAAATCCTAAGTTTATTAATTTTAAGAACTTCAATAGAAAAATGCGAGTACCATTTGTTGTATATGCGGACTTTGAGTGTTACCCAGAGAAAATACACACCTGCTCGCCAGCTGAAAGTGAAAGTTTTACTAATCAATACCAAAAACACAAACCATCAGGATTCAGTTATCTCATAAAATCTTTTGATGATAAAATATTTCCACCCGAGCTTGCACAATACACCGCCGAATCCCCAGATGATGATATCCCACAGATATTTGTAGATAATTTAGAGCAGGATATTAAAAAAATTTACAATAAGACAAAATACAATAAGAAGGTGAGAAATATGACAGAAATGGATAAAAAAGAATATGAAAATGCTACTCACTGTTATATCTGTGAGAAAGAATTGGGAGAAGATAAGGTATTAGATCATTGCCATCTTACAGGAAATTATAGAGGAGCAGCTCATAATGAATGCAACTTAAATTACAAGATTCCAAAGTTCTTTCCCGTAATATTTCACAACCTATCTGGATATGACGCGCATCTTTTTATCAAGAATCTTGGTACAACAAAAGGTAATATAAACTGCATACCTAATAATGAGGAAAAGTATATTTCTTTCACAAAACAGATTGTGGTTGATACATTTACAAATAAAGAAGGCAATCGGGTTGAGGTGAAACGTGATATTAGATTCATAGATTCATTTAAATTTATGGCATCAAGTCTTGATAAATTAGTAACTAATCTGCCAAATGAATCTTTCAAAAACCTAAAGAGTTGTTATAAAGGTGATAAATTAAAGTTATTGTTGAGAAAAGGAGTTTTTCCATATGATTGGTTTGATAGCTTCGATAAACTCAACGCAACTCAACTTCCGCCTAAAGAAGCGTTCTACTCAAAACTAAGCGATGAAGATATAACAGAAGATAACTACCAGCACGCTAAAAAGGTGTGGGAAACCTTCAATATGAAAACAATGAGGGAATATCACAACCTATATCTTGAGTCAGATGTATTACTTTTAGCGGATGTATTTGAGAACTTTAGAGATGTTTGTAGTAAAAACTATGGATTGGATCCCGCCTGGTATTATACAGCACCAGGACTAGCTTGGGATGCAACATTAAAGATAACAAAGGTTAATTTAGAGTTGCTGGCCGACATTGACATGCTACTTATGATTGAAAAAGGTGTGCGGGGTGGGGTATCCATGATATCTACTAGATATGGGAAAGCTAACAACCCCTACATGAACGAATATGATCCAAAACTGCAAACAAAGTATATTACATATCTCGACGCAAACAATCTATATGGTGGGGGAATGAGCGAAAAACTACCTACGCATGGTTTTAGATGGATGAGTGAAGAAGATCTTAAAAACTGGAAAAATATCTCCTGTATAATAGAGGTTGATTTGGAATACCCAACTAACCTTCATGATTTACATAATGATTACCCTCTCGCTCCAGAGAGACTTACCATTAATAAGGTTGAGAAATTGATTCCAAATCTAAACAATAAGGTAAAGTATGTTGTTCATCATGAAACACTAAAACTTTACGAAAGTCTTGGATTAAAAGTTACAAAAATTCATAGAGGCATTACATTTAAAGAGTCGGCTTGGTTAAAACCATACATTGACTTGAATACAAACCTAAGAGCTAAAGGAAATAACGATTTTGAGAAAGATTTCTTCAAACTTATGAATAACTCCGTATTTGGTAAAACAATGGAAAACATTAGAAAAAGGGTGGATGTGCGATTAGTTACGAATGAAAAAGATTCGAAAAAATTAATATCAAAACCTAACTATCGACATCGTACTATCTTTTGCGAAAATCTTGTGGCCATTCACATGAAGAAAACAAAGCTAGTATTCAATAAACCTGTTTACTTGGGTATGAGCATTTTAGATCTAAGTAAAACAATAATGTACAAATTTCACTATAATTATATTAAACCTAAATATGGAGAAAAAGCAAAATTGTTGTTTACAGATACGGACAGCCTTGCATATGAAATAGAAACAGAAGATTTCTATAAAGATATTAGCCCCGATGTGAGAAAAATGTTCGATACCAGCAATTTTCCTAAAGACCATCCGTCCGGTATTGAGACTGGTGTGAATAAGAAAGTTGTTAATATGTTTAAAGATGAGACCGGTGGTAGGCAGATAACTGAATTTGTAGGACTACGAGCAAAGCTTTACTCCTACAAGATGTATGAAGGTGAAGAAGAAAAGAAATGTAAGGGAGTAAAGAAGGCAATCGTGAAAAAGACCATAAGATTTAATGATTATAAGGATTGCCTTTTCAATAAAGAGCCACAGATGAGACGGATGAATGTATTAAGAAGCCATAAGCACGACGTTTTTTCAGAAACAATTAATAAAGTTGCACTGTCTTGTGATGATGATAAGAGAGAAATTTGTAAAGATAATATACATACTTTTGCATACGGGCATTATCTTTGCAAAACAGAATTAGGAGGTAACTCAGTATCATGAGGTATAACCTGTAATTCTTCTCTAACAAACCCACGTCTTGGCCCACCCACCAAATAATATAAAACTGGCTGATTAGGTGAAACGACGCTGCGCGTAATATCATAAACTTTGATACTCCAAATAGGATCTGTAGCTCGTCTTTTTTCACCACCCTCGAGTTCACCAGGAGATAATAAATATCTAACTTTAACACTAAGAGGTAATCTAACCTCATCAAGACCCACAACTCGTTGATAATTTTTAGGACTAATATCAACCTCTTTCATTTTTATAGCTTTATCAGGTTCTTTACCAGTTATTCTCGTTGGCGTATTATTCAAAGTTTTCAAAATATCTGGTAATCGTTTCACCCATACTCTGGATCGATCATCGCTTATCATTTCTTGCGCATATTGATGACTAAATAATTTTTCACTTAATGTCCTATTTGCTCTTTCTACAAATGCTTGTGCTCTATGATTTCCAGCTTCACTTCTTTGTATTTTCACATTATGGTAATTCATAAGTTTTGAAACCTCGCCCATAAATTCTTTTCCAGGATCAACCATTAATGTTTTGGGATATTTTAACTTTCTAGAATAAATTTTTTCAAAAGCTTTGGATATCTCATGACTTTCTTTTGAGGTTAATGCTTCAGCATCTTTGTATCTACTTGCCACATCAACCACAACTAATGCATATTTAAATGTTTTTCTTCCAACTCTATCATGCGGTAAAAATAATAAATCTGCTTGATGAATCTGATTAGGTTTTTCTACAGTCCAGTGTGGTCTTGGTATATACTTGGGAGCTGGAAGATAAATTTGCCATATTGCTTGTTTCTCTAACCATTGTTTTGCTTCATCTTCACTTACTTTCGCCTTCTCAGCTAATTTAGGAATTGCAGAATATCCTTTCCAATATCCTTCAGTTGAATAATATATTTTTGATATCTTTTCGTTACTCATTTAAAGATTAACCAAAGCATCTTATAAATTAAAATGGAGGAAGAAATCGAGCAAAGCTCTCCCCAGCAAAGCTGGACAAAAATAAATTTTAGCGAATACCAAATTAATATGATGAAAAAAATTATAATTTCAAAAATTCACAATATGGAAGATGGCGATGAACTTTTTAATCTTATGCTTGTAATTGAAGGAGTAAGAGAAAGTTTAGTAAAATATATTGAAGAATTAGATAATAAAAAATACCAATTCAGATGCCTATGAGGTTTAAAGATTAACCAAAGTATCTTATAAATTATACAATGACGTCTGAAAAAATTAATCCAAACAGAATTCCTAGAGAGCCATTTGGTTTGAAAGCAGAATCAACAATGAATCGAATTACTCTCAATCCATCCTCAGCTAGCCCTGGAGAAACATTATATATAAATATTCCAAAACTTTCTGAGAATTTAGTGATTGTACCAGGAAGTGTATCTCTACTATTTGATTTAGATGTAGATGGGCATGCTAATAACACACTCGTGAATAATGTAGGTAGTAATCTTGTATCTAGACTTAGAGTTCTTTTTGGTGGTGAAACATTACAGGATACTCAAAGATATGATCTTTTTCAAACTTATCATGATTTATTCTTAACAGATGAAGAACGCGAAGATAGATTAAAACAAGGTATTTCTTCTGAAAACATGAGAAAGCTAAGGACAAATGCGGGTGATAAGAAAACACAAGATGTTAAGGCAGTGACTCTTGCATCAGTACATAACACCAAGTATCGTATACCACTAAACCATCCTATTCTAAACGATCATGGAGTTTTTTACCCAAAAGCTCTAGATCATCATCTAATATTTGAGATTACACTTGCTCCAATTAATGATATTGTTGTTTATTCTGACACTACTAAGACTCCATCTTATTCAATCAAAAACCTTGAGTTAGAATATTCTTCCATTTCAAGTGAATACTTGGCTCGTGAGGCACAAGCAGCTTATCAAGTCGGCAAAGGGTTTTTTTATGAAAATGTTACTCTACACAAAACTTTTACATTTTCTATAGGCGGTGATGGTGTTATAAATCAGCATATTAATCTACCCAGAAGATCAATGACAGGGATATTATGTTTGTTTACATTACCAATTGCAGCAGGAGCACGTAACTCTGAGAATTTTTACAATCCAGGTATAACCTCGATTAATATAGATGTTGATGGTGTACCAAATCGATTATACTCTAAGGGAATGATACCATCAGATCTGTGGGAGTCGGTAAAGAAACGTTTTGATCTGGCCAAAGGGAAGCAGTCGGTAAAGGAAAAGGATTTTTATGCTGATAAGTTTGCTCTTTGGGTTGATATGAGAACTCACCCTGATAATAGTATTCATGGAGGAGGTCTAGCATTAAACAATACACAAGATGGTGTAAAACTTGAAATTAAAAGAAAACAAAGTGGTTCAGGAACAATAACATGTCATATGTTTGTTGTAGCTGATGCAATGATGGAGATTATGAATTCAGGTTTACGCTCCATTAAGTACTAAATTTAAAAAAATATTATGTTATGATACAAAAAAAATCATGGAAGAACTACGAGAAAAAATACCATTCCATTGTATCATAACCGGCCCAACAAATTGTGGAAAAACAAAGTACCTCATCAATCAGCTAAGAGGACCATTCCGAAAAATTTTTGATTACATTGTTTTAATATGTCCAACTTATTCTAAGAATAAAACTTATCATAATTTTGCTCGAGGAGATAAACGTTTCTTTGTATTATCACCAGATGCTAGTAACATTGATGAGATTAATGAGTTATTAACTGATTGTCAAACTTTATTCTCTGGAACAAATACATTAATAATTTTAGATGATTGTGCTGTTTCGGGTGATCTGAAGAAAAGATCTAACAAGTTTATAGATTTAGCATTCTCTGGAAGACATCACGGATTATCAGTTTGGGTTCTCACTCAGCAATTAACATCCATAGCAAAACCATTCCGTGAAAATGTAGCTTGTGTTGTTTCATTCCATAATCCATCACAGAAGGGTATGAAGATGCTTTTCGAAGATTATGGGGGTGATTTAGACTCTGAAACTAGTAAAAAGTTTGTACAACTCCTGAAAACTGAAAAATATTCTAGACTTTGTTTATCTTTACGTCACCCATTTAATTGCTATTTGGAAGTTCCAAACGGAGCGTAGCGAAGTGCGGAACTCGACCAAAGGGAGTAGCCTGAAGTGATTTAAAAATAATCCATGTATTATCACAAAAGATGACAAGCTTAGAAGATTATATTGAAGAAGAAAAGATTGGAGAAAAGACAGAGGTAAAAGATAATGATGATAATGAAATTGAAATCAAACAAGAATCACTAGCCATTCTCGCAGCTCTTGGAACCACAAAGGAATATTTAGGTGTTGATATGAGTCTAGGTGATATAAAAAAATTATCAGTTAAAGATGTCGAAAAATATTTTAATCGATACCAGGCAGTAATGGGTAAGAAAATTAATGGTGGGTTGGTAGATTCATCTCTTCAATTAATTTCTAAAGTTATTTCTTACATGGTTCCTGTAGATGATATAGAATCTCTTTGTGATGATTTGAAGAATGATGATTTGGTTAATCGTGAACTAACAAACATTGTAGGGTTCTTAGCATTGAAAGCAGGAAGACTGGCAGCACTTGCTAGCGGACTATTCCTGGTTGCTAAACACATCAAATTCAACAAAATACAAGAAGTTTCAAGGACAATTACAGATAATGCTAACACAACTGAGCAGGATACTAAGCAAGATGCTAACGGTACTGATACTGTTTACTAAGCATTATGTGATTGATTTAAAGATTTCTTAATGATATGTAAAATAATGTCTGAAGAAGTTGTTGAGCAAATTACAAGAGATCCTCCAAAAGAAGAGGAAAAAACTACAGGAAAAAAAGCAAAAAATCCTAAAAAAGTAGAAGCTGGTAAGAAATTAGCTGAATATCATAAAAAAGCAAAAGAAGCATTAGCTAGGGAAATTAAACGTGAAAAGGAACAAGAGGAGATTAAAAATGGAGAAGAAAATTACAATGGAGAAGAAAATGGAAAAGCATGGATTCCAGAGCTATCTTTTACTACTGTTTTATCCATTATTGGAATAGGGTTTACAGCATTTGACATGTTTATGAGATATTATAAAAATAGAATACCTGATTTATCACAAGTTCCTACTAAAGTTTCACCCTCAAATATTCCTGTGTCACAATCACCAACAACACAGATTCCGAAAATAGGAATGTTATAAGTAGAAAGTAGTTTAAAGATTTCTTACTGTTTAGTAAAAAATCATGTCAAGCGAAAATAAACTTGTGAAAACTGTTACTGATTCTGCAGTCCTTATTGGATTAGCAGCTGGAGTTGGATATGTGGCTAAAAAGGCTATGAAAGAATCATTTATGAACGATCCATCCTCAAGTATTACAAATTATGCAAAATGGGTCGCTGTATTATCGGGTAGTATGTACCTAAAAACATATTTAGAGGATCAAAAGATTTTACCAAATTAAGGATTTATAGACCTGAGCGAAGCGAAGAAACATGGCAACAATAGCATTTATGATTGGAGGAGCTATATTAAATGCAACCACATTTGTTGGGGGATCATATCTTGCAAAATATTTATCAGGAAATAAAACTGATACAGAAAAAATAAGACACGATAAAGCATTAGAAAAATATCAAAGAGATTATGCAGAATATCAGGAAAAAAGACAAAAACTAATTGATTGGAAAATGAAGAAAAAAGATGAAAAATATCAAGCATCAAAAAATATTTCAAAAACAAATGAACAATTTGCATTATATAGCCAATTGCATGAGCCAAAATTCTCAGATTATTATAAACCAAGCGATAATCAAAAGACTGGAGAAATGTTATATGTGGGTGGTGGTATGTTAGCTCTTGGTTACACAGTTAGTAAATTTTTATAAATTCAAGCATATTTAAAGATTTCTTACTGATGAGTAAAAAATCATGTCAGAACAAATGGAATTAGAAAATTTACCAAAAGATGATGATGATGATAATGATGATGATGAAGATGGGGATGACACATTTTACCAAAGTCCAAATACATCTACATCTGTTGATCAGGGTTATCTTGGTTATTCAGAATATATGTCAGAAAGAAAACGGCTTCAATGGGAAATAAAAGATGAAGAGAAAAAACCAACAAATATTAGAGAAAGAGATGAGGAATATGACAGAAGGCGAGAAGCAGGTCAAGAACTCAAACGTTATATACCAGCTTACAATCCTAATGATGGAACATTTAATGTAAAATATGAAAAAGATGGTAGTATATCAGCAGAATTTAGTAATAGGAAGGGTTCTGTACCGCATATCGTGCTTACTAAAGATAAAGTTCTTATGCTTGAAGATTTACCAAAAACAATGAGAAAAGCTCTTGGTGCTGATTATGCAACAATGCTAAAACAATATAATGATACTATATCACAATTAAATGAAGAAAAAGAAAAAAATAAGGAATTAAATAATATCGCAGAGGGATTGATGGTAGAAATAAATGCACATCCGCAGGAGATTAGTATATATCAAGAAAAAGAAAAAGAACTTCGCGAATTCATTGAGAGACAACAGGTAGAAAAATCAGAAAATAAAATTCTTTTTGATGAAACTGTTACTCAGAATATAGAATTAAAAATGCGGGGCGAGAAGCTTTTGAGTGAAGTAAAATTATACAAAGAAGAAATAGATAAATATAAGAAGGATAAATTAAATTCATCAAAGTTAAAACAAAGTAATGAACGATTAGAATCTGAGATTGTTTCATTAAATGAACAATTAAGAAATAAAACAATTTCTATCGAAGAACAAAGATCTGATATTCAGGGCAGAAAAGAAAAAATACTTAAAAACTTACCATTAAGAGAGCGTATAAAGTATATATTCAAAAAGTATGGGTTTACAGTATTTTCTGTTGTGAGTGCTGTTGGTGTAATCATTGGGGTTATAGTTTCTAATCTTTCAAAAGGTATATCAAAATTAGGAAAAGGTGTTGGAAATGGATTGAAAGCTCTTGGTAAAAAACTGGGCGAAATATTACCAGGATTGGTTGGAGCTATCGTGAGCTTTCTATTCAAAACAGCAGGTGAAGTTATTGGATTTTTAGGTAAGAATGCTTGGTTATTGATAATGGCTGTGGTTCTATATTTTGTGGAAAGTATAAAAAAGAAGAGAAAGTAACAAATTTAAAGATATCATGCCGTTCAGTAAAATACAATATGGATGACTACAATAGAATTTACGGCCCAGCCGGTCCCGAGCGAAGCTCGATTTATCCTGGATTACCTAATAATTCAGATCCAGTCAATTTCAGGCTACAAAAATCAAGTGAAGTATTACAAAATCTTGAGAGAGAAATTAAACATTATGAAGATGTAAGGAAAAAATACAATAGAGCAAGAGGAATATTTACAAAAATCAGTGTTTGTAGTGGAATTCTTTCTGTTATTCTATCTTCAAGTGGACTTGGTACTTCTCTTACCGGTTTTGGAGCTATTATTGGTGTTCCGTTAGGTGTTGTAGGTGGAATTTGTGGTGGAGTATCTGTTGGATTTGGTGCGTTCTCAAAAAGACTTTCAAATAAAGTTAGCAAACATGAACAGACCGTATCTATTGCAAAATCAAAATTAAACACCATTAACGACTTGGTTTCAAAGGCATTGAAAGATAATGTTATATCCGATCAAGAATTTTCTATAATTTTAGCAGAGTTGGAAAAGTTTCAAAAACTAAAACTAGAAGTTCGTCAAAAATTTAGGAGAGATACAGAAAAAAACTTAAACATGTCGCAGATAAGAAGAGAAGTTCGAGCAGATCTATTAAAAGAGTTAACCGGTCCCGCACATTAAAAATTTCATATGAGAAAACTGATGTAGGATGTAATTGTTTTGCCGGTATTAGAAAAGAGGTTATCTAGTCTAAAGACTTTTCATCTTATTCTAAAAGTAATAAAATGACACTATGGGCAGATTTTATAAATAGGTATCCAAAGGTTGACCTTGATAAATTTACATTTTTGAATGATTCATATGGAGGATATATTAAGTGGAAAGTTAATGGAACAACAATCATGTCAAATGATGATCCTACTGGGAAAACATGGACTGAAAATCTTTCTAATAATTTGAAAACATTATTATGGCAAGATTTAGGACTGGGTGAATCGAATAACTTGAGTTCATTCCCAAAGAGTTTAACCATGACTAATCAAAGCTATCCTATACCAGCTATTAACTTTGATGATTTTACAACAGATATAACAAAAATGCTAACCTCACTAGATATATATGTTTCAAATACAAAGAAATTCACAGCAAAGATGCGTGATGTTTTTACCAATCAAGTTGTGACTTTCAAGTTTGGTAAACAAAGTAGAAAATGGTTGAACGGACCTGATATGAATTATTGGCCTCAGCAACTTAACTTTGCAGTTTGGTGTGCAACATCTGGTTGTGGGATTAGTCCTTTTGAAAGTCTAAATTATCCTAAAGTAGTGAATAGCTTCATTAAGTTTCATATATATTTCACAATAAGGCGAATATTATATGAATTAAGCCTTCCCTTGCCTGATGAGCAAACTTTTGTAATAAATAATAATCCCTATAGTAAAGTAGCATATCAACGTTTGTGTGCAGAATTTAGCATATCAGAAAACTCAGACTTTAGATGGAAAGGTGGTAGAAACGCGGGATTGGGAGATATATTCCTCGATTATGGTGCAGGATTTCATGGAAAAGGAGGAGGATATCAAAATGTACATATTATAAGGAATTATGATAAAGAAGCAGATCAATGGCCCGGTGAGGGTGGTAAATTTGCTGATGACGGTGGAAAGAAAGAAAATGGTGACCTAATCTCATTCATTCGTAATGATGACTTTGCAGATTTCAAATATGCTTGGTTTATTCCTACAAGTGGGTATGGACTCACTAAAGCTGGACTCGGTAGATTGAACCGATCCGTTGAAGCTTTTGTTTACTGTATATTGGGAGCACAAGTTAACACTAGAAACTCGATTTATGGTAATGGTGGTGGAGCAATCGAGACGCAACAAGAATTCTTAGCTTTATTTGAAAGTAGTGTGATTGAGAATGACATTTCTAGCTCTATCCAAAGATATCAATTAGCTGTACAAGAAGCGAAATTACGGCTTGATTTAGCTATTGCTCCAGGTTTGTGGTTGATGCCAAGTAATATGATCATAAATACTGAGAGCGTGGTTGGATATAATAACAAACTTATGAAAGCAACTAATGATATGAAATTTGGAGCGAATAATTCCCTAAACACTGAAGCAAAACCTGTTGGAATAAGTCATAACTTAGGATCTTCAAAGTTAAAGTTACCTCATTCAATAGTTGAGGCAAATCCGAAACCAAAAATCCTCACAGCACAAAATAAAAAGCCGGCCGAAGGTCAGGATCGGTCGGAGACCTCCCCGACGAAGTCGGACGTGACTGCGCAACATGAAAACAATGCACAAACCGAGCATGAAGTGCGTATATTAACATTTATAATTATCAGTGGAGGGTTAGCGTGGTATCTATTTCGGTAGTTCATGACCATTTCACGTGATTATCATTGTTTTTGGATTAGTGTTCACGTGTAGAACAATAGATTGCATACTTTTACGACATAGCAACAAGCAAAATGTAAAGTGGATTTGAAATCGAAAAGTAGATTTTATGTTTACTTTTAAAAGGTCGGTTTCTAACGTCGCTCAGGAATGTGATTACGTCAATGCAAATTTTTGTTATTGTTTTGATTATAGAAATTACGGCATAGCAAAGCTCGATTTAAAGATGAATATGATGTAATCAAAACAAAATGCTAAGTATTACAATGTATGATTCTGAAACTAGGATTTATTTGGATCCTCCTCTGGAAAATCTTCGAGAGATACAACTACTGGATTGTAATATAAAAACTAAAAGATTGATTAATTTCAAGGAACAACAGATATTATTCAATGATAAGAATCAACCTCTAATAATAATACAACCCAGTACATATTCGTTGCGTGATATTCAATCGATCTTTCTTAATGATACTGATAGGTCAAAGATAGCAATCATTGAGACTGATACTGTTGACTATCTATATTCAAATAAGAACTTTAACATTAAACTTACGAGAGGGTTAGCGGTTGGTTTAGGTATACCCGAAGTTATAAATCCAGGTAAATTATACCCCATAAATATACAGATTAAGGAACCGCTGAGACTTATGTGTAGTATAGTGGATAATAAGTCTTCATATATGAATAAAACCAAATATGGTGAACTTGTGAAACTCTCACCATCAAACCTACTTGCAAACATTCCCTCAAAGGATTATCCAACAATTCCAGTTCGAAAATATGAGACCCTAATAAATCACTTTGATTTAAGCATCTTAGATGTTGAATGGAAAAAACTTGATCTGAAGGGTTATCCCATAACTTTTAGTTTAAGATTTAGATAAATTTTTTATGTTATATAACACATGCGGGCGTTATACAACATTATATTTTTTGTTGTGGGTCTTGTTTTTTTCGACATTCCTTACAAGAAGCTTTCTGTTTACCATGTTCACATATTTGGGATCCTCCGCAATCCTTACATTGTTGTTTTTGTTTATTATGTTCGCATATTTGTGATCCTCCGCATTCTTTGCAATTATACTTAACTCTATCATGTTTGCATATTTGTGACCCTTTACACTTTTTGCAAAAATACTTAATTCTATCATGTTCACATATTTGAGATCCCCCGCATTCTTTACAAAAATATTTACACTTTCCATGAACACAAATATATTTATCATTAATAATAACTTTTGAAATTATCTTAATACTCTCTTCATCCGTAAATTTTTCAATCTCTTTGATTAAATTTTCTTTATTCATTTTATAATAACCTTTAATTTTTAACTCTCTAGCAATATTTCTCAATTGAGGCACATGTAATATTTCTAAATTCTCCATTTAATATTTCATTAATCATCTTTTTAAACCACATTTATTTTCATTTTTTTTTTTTTATTTTATTGTATTAATTTAATTCTGGCATAGGCTTGGTAATGGCTTGGTAATGGCTTGGTGATGGCTTGGTGATGGCTTGGCATAGGCTTGGTGATGGCTTGGCATAGGCTTTGTAATGGATTGACATCGGCTTGGCATCGATCTGATAAAATCTCTGTTTAATTTTATGATAATTTTTGATTAAAATTTTTTTTTTTTCATTAAAAAAGTGCGCTGCGCTAGAACCGGCGATTCCCTACTACTCAGGGGATATTTCATGCTGATTAGCTAGCGGATGCCAAATTTTCTCAAAAGCCTGGATCTATGAAATTGCTCACGTAAAAGGGAAGTATATCCTTGTCCCGGGCGGGTACTCCCATATATGGGCTATATAGGTATGTGCCGCGGGATAGGGTATGGTTTTTGAGGTTCTCGATCCTTAAATAGAGTATCAATTTTGCACATGTTGGCATAGTGTTCCCGGTGTGATCCTTAGATAGGGTGTCTAAATTGTATCAGCTAAAATAGCAGTGTGTAAATACCCAGTTAGTGGAAAACAAATGATTTGTTAAAGTTAAGGGACGGACCATTAGAAAAGTGATGGGCGGGGGAGTGGGGAAAAAAACAACAAAAAAAATTCATGCAAGGGAAAATGCCAAGAAAAAAAATTCATGCAAAGAAGAAGGTAAAAAAAATTCACGCAGAATGAAGGTCCAATTGTGACTTTTTCACTCGTAGTAAAAAAAAATTCGTGCAGACGGGTTCACCTGAAAAAAAAATTCCTGCACAAGCAGTGAGCGAAAAAAAAAATTCCTGCAAGCTGAAAATTCCCCACCCCCCCCCATCACTTTTCTAATGGTCCGTCCCTAAAGTATTAGCAAAGCGATTTTATAAAGATTGTTCTTTTTTTCGTTCAAGCTATTTTAGTTTTTGTTTTTCCCTTTTTGGGTTTGGACCTTAAATAGGGTATCAATTATTGTTTGCGTTGTCCTTAAATAGGGTCAGGGTTTAAGACCCTTCGCGGCACACACCTATGTGAAATGTACGGGAGTACCCCCCCCCCCCCCCCCCGATCCTTGTTCGCTGCCAGTAGTGGGCACATGCTAAGGCTGAAGGACATTAATCTGAAATTATCTGGAACCAACTTTGGTTCCAAATACAGGAAAAGTTTGAGGTCCGCCGGGTGACGATCAGTGTCTGTGTTTCAATGGGATTTCAAGAGTTCAAATACATCTGTACTTCATATGAAGTTTCTGATAAAGAGATATGTGATGATGGAACTCTGGCCACGTTAGTATAATAAGATGGGATTAAAGTAAAAATCAACTCTCACTTTTTTTTTGTTTGTTATTGCAGGAGGTGGAATTGAATGGTATTCAGTTCAGTCTTCGTAAGCTAAAGGAGAAAATTCCTCCAGGAATGAAGAAACCGATTCCTTTCGAAGGTAAAGCTGGTGAAGTCATGATGATTTCATTATCGCATCAGTTATATTAGTCCCTACAATCTCTTGTGTAGTACCACAGTAAGGCACAGTACAGTAGCTTTTCCTAAGAATAGTCACACAGCATGGTTTGATCGACAGATGAAAAAGTTAGAACCACCCTAAAAAGTAGAACAAAAGAGTACGGCAGTACAGTTCTTTTTCTTTAAGTTTTCCAAAGAATAGTTACACTGCATGGTTTGAGCACAGCTTAATACAAGGTTAGAACCCCACTGACAAGGAGAACAAAGAGTACCGCAGTACAGTTCTGTTTAGTAGCTTTCCAAAGAATGGTCACACCGCGCACATAAAAAGTGAAAAAGCTCGAGCCAAAGGGCATAGTAAAACAAACAGAACGTGCCGCTGTAACTAAATGCAAAAAAGTGTTTGAAAGTGTAGCTATTGTTTTAAACCTTTAAACAATAGCTACACAGACGACCGGCCATCCATCAAGGAACTAGCTCAGGGAAGATCGAGACCGTTGAGGGAGACACCTCCAAGTAGCGAAGGACCTAGAGGCTGTAACATCAGCAACCATGACCATGGCTAAAGAACCAAAAGTCGAACAAACAGAACAAGAAGGGAAGAATGTTGTTGCCAGCCAAGTGATCGGCACAGTTAAGTGGTTCAACGTCAAGAACGGTTACGGCTTTATCAACAGAGACGACAACAAAGAAGACAATACATATCCGTCCACCAGACTGCTAGAGGCTGTAACATCAGCAACCATGACCACGGCTAAAGAACCAAAAGTCGAACAAACAGAACCAGAAGGAAAGAATGTTGTTTCCAGCAAAGTGATCGGCACAGTTAAGTGGTTCAACGTCAAGAACGGTTACGGCTTTATCAACAGAGACGACAACAAAGAAGACAATACATATCCGTCCACCAGACTGCTAAAGAACAACACTTGCAAATTACACTTGCTAACATTTTATTGAATTCATCCCAGTGGCGCCCAGAACCGTTTTAAAAATCAAGTTCGGTAGGTACGTCATGTAGGGTAAATCAAATTATCATACACATCCACTCTTATTTATTTTTCCAGGTCCTCGAGCTCATTACTACCTAAATGTAGACCGCTGTGCCTATGGCGGGCGCACAGACGGCAGCAAGTCCCCCATGGGTAGTACTAGGCCCATCCGGGGACCAGTATTCTGGGCAGTGAGCAATGGTACCTGTTTGCTGTTGTACAGTTACTCGTATTCCAACTCCTCATGGACTGTTTATAATGAACCGGAAAAGAAATTGAAGTGCGCATGCAGTGGAGTGGGGATGCTCCTTCAACAGTCGAATAGCACCTTCCTGGTTCTGTTACTAGCGGTTGTTCTTTTTAACGTTCTTACGTAAAACGTAAAACATATTTTTATTATTATTATTATTATTATTATAATTAGTATTGTTATTGTTTTTATAACACAGCGCACATTTCAGGCACTGGAAGTTCGTAAGGGTAGGATCACTTCCCGTGATCTAAGACGTCCACAACTGAGTGGAAAGTCGAGATCCAAAGGGTAATTTCATCTACTCCACACTAGCGTTATAATTATTATAATTATTATTATTATTATAATTATAATAATAATAATAATAATAATAATAATTATTATTATTATTATAATTATTATTATTATAAAAATAATAATTATTATTATTATTATAATTATTATTATTATTATTATTATTGTAATTGTTATTTAACTGGGGTGGGGATAGGGAACAAGTGAGGTCAGGATCGAGCCGATTATTAGGAGCCTCCATCTCCCATACAAGCCCTTGGAGTCAACCCTTTCTGATGAAAAGTTCTTTATCTAAGTAGTTTATTACGAGGAAAATTTTCCACGCCCTAATGCGTGATAACCAATCAACCAGTCAACCAATCAGAGCGCAGTTCAGTCGCTATTTGCATATGCTTTTTTGTGTTCTGAAGAACCTTTGACAACAATGGCGGAAATCGTGGGGGAAAAAATCCAGGCGTCCTTCGAAACGATGTTTTTTCGCGGGAAAGCCTACTCTAAAAATAATTCTTTACGGGAAAGGGTTGATTCAAGGGAACAACATTTATGGAGGCTCCAAGTAATCGTCTCCTGGTGAGGTCGCCTTTTACGATAACATATTTACTGCTACGATTTTACAATAGGACGTATAGAGAAAAATATGTACCGTGTAAAATAGTTTTTGCAAAGAATAATTTAAATGAAAGATTTATTTTTCAGAGTGCGACATGCAAAATCGGAGAAGGGAAGCTCTCCAAAAAAGAAGTCGAGCCAATGACCTACCGATTATTGTATTTTGAATAATTTTAAAATACTGTTGAGAAGTACTTACTCCGCTTGTTTCGATGCAGGTTTTTAGCAACTTGGGTATACAATGTAGTAAACGCTTGTAAACACCCAGATTGTATCAGGTTAAGTTGAACTTTCGTTGCAAAGCTCAAACATTTAACGACTCTCAGACTGGAGTCTAAATCCGAGATCATGTGAATGTACATAAAATCAGGATTATATCTTTTAAATAAAGTCTTCTTCCTGCCTAGAAAAATCGTACATGTTGGTGGTCTTGAGGCCCGGGGCAGGGTGTTGTAACAGTGAACGTTTTCTTAAAAGAATGCTGTAAACGTTTTTACTTCAAGAAATTGATTAGGCGGTGAAAGATGTCAATATCAGGTTAACAGAATGACGGAGGAAATTTGTTTGGTTCCTGACTTTCGTTACCCGCTCACGGGACGCAGCCAGGGGTTTTCCCAGAAGTACGCGCATTTTTCCAAATTTCCCCCACTCCCTACCCCCAAGTCCCAAATCTTTTTCAGGTGACTTGATTAAGGCGAGGCTACGTTGTAAGCCTAGTGTTTTTACTGTATATGAAATGACAACTAAGCCGCAAAATTTTTGTCAACTTTTTCGGTTTATTGACTGCAGAACCTCAAAGAAAATTTTTCACTTTTTTAATTTTTTTTTTTTTTCACTTTCGACTTTTTTAGGGAAGAAAGTGCGTATCGCGCGTACAGGTGGCTACGTACCTGGAGCTTTGCTATTTTCATTTGTAAAAATAGCTTTAAGTTAAAACATAATAAAACGGCTGTTTAGAAAGCTGCTTTAAACTGATTTTGTAAGCCCCCTAAACTTGATGCTTTGATCATGAAGATATAGATTACTCAAAGCGAACAGGGGAAGAGATGGAAGAGGATAATAGTAATACTAATAATAATCATGACAGCAACAGCAACAACAACAACAATAATAATAATAATAATAATAATAAATGTGAAAGGGTTCTTTAAAACGCATTATACAACACAAGGCCGTTTCGGAAGTTTAAAGGCTTTTAACAGTCCTGAAAACGCTCTCTTATAAAGAAAGGGCCTTTGTCTTGGATTTGAACAGTCCACAGTGGAAGATAGTTGGTCTGTTAAGTCGTTTCAAAGCCTTGGCGCGAGAACCGAGCCAGCACAAAAGTTTTCAGTTTTTGTCTTTGGAAAGAACAGCAGATTTAAAATACTTGACCGTGGTAAACACTAAGGTACCTTGTGGTGCAGGAGATCGGTCAAATAGGCTGAAACAGGGCCATGTAAAGCTTTTGTAAGTATCCAGAAGAAAGTTTAAACGTTGTTCTTTAACTATTTGCTGCTTTTGTCACATCACATTAAGCCACTACAGATCCACTCAAAGCTCGCGTATATATGCACTTTGCACACGCAGATTGCTCCCTTGAGGTAGGTGTCGATTGCCACGTTTACCAGGAACATTTCAATTAGAAACTGAATGGCAAAAGGGAGTAATTAACTCCTCAAGTCGTACTTTGACTGCTGGAAGCGGCAACTCGCATGGTTTCTTAAATTTGTGCTAGAAAAAAATGTTGCTATGAGTGCACGCGCAGACTTACATTTTGTTGATAAAACCTTATTGCAGGTCTGGCCGTTGAACACAACACTTTCAGACTTACTGAGGGGGGCATTGGCAACCTCGTTCCCAGGGCTTTTCAAAGAAAAGCTTTTCAAAGAAAAGCCCTGGGAACGAGGTTTGGGCATTGGAATTTTCAGTTTTGTGGTTTTGGCTTTTTTTAGGTCGGTTTTTCGGTTTTTGTGCCAAAAGACTTCGGTTTTTTGGTTTTGGTGTTCATTGCGGGTGCGGAGTTTTCGTTTTTAAGCATTTGGTCTTTGGTTTTCGTAAAAAATACTAGCGGTTTTCGGTTTTGGTATCCGATGTGGTTTTTGGTTTCTCCTACTTTGTCCTACTGTTGGGTCCCGGTTTCTCTTCGATTTCAGTGGCAATTGATCTCGAATAGCCGCGAAACGCTAACGTTATTGAGAGGAATGCGTAACAAATATCACGGTAGAGGATCACGCATCTTCAATGACGCCCGAAACTTTGACCTCGCAGACCAGGGCGATCATTTGGTCAGTTTGCGAGCTATGGTTTAACGTGCCTCCCGCGTCAGCAACAGAAGAAGCAGTGGTACTTGTGGATTATACTGAGTCGTTTGCTCTTTATGCCCCACTTGTCATCGATGTATCAGTTTTTGACGGTTTTGTATGCGGTTTTCGGTTTTGAATGACTTTTCTTCGGTTTGGCGGTTTCTAATATACCCCAGTGCTTCCCTCCTTACTGTTACCTTCTCAATCTAAATTCAGTGACGTGACGCATATTCTTAGCAAGCGCCTTGACGTAACTGGGTTCCAGTCCATTATCAAAATTGCGATTCGCGGGACATATCACATGAGTCTTGGTGTGATGACGTTGCCTCTGATTTACCGCTGCCTCTTGATTCCTTTGTAATTTCTCGTTACGAATTAATGGAAAGGAAAAGAAGATAGACTGGCAGAGGGCTGTGAAATTAACAATATATATTTTATTTGAAACATTTCTTGAAAAATGTTTTTTGTTTGAAGAATACACACAAAGGAGAGTGCAACAACTTCTGCATCGCTAAACGCTTTCTCAGGTCGTTGTTAATGGGACTGGTAAAACTCCACTTCTGTTTTAGGGAGAACTTGAATTTCTTGAACACAATAATACGGCTCTGTGCGTTGCTCGCTGAGAACAGGCCGTTTATCTGTCGTGTAGTCTGGTAACTATTAAAGTGAGAAACCGCCGTACAAGAACCTGCGGGCCTATCCTCCGTTTAGAGATCAGCGATCAGAGCCGATCAACCGGCAGTAATTGTACAGTATCTGTACTTCCTTTAATCAGCCGTTGTTTTTTAACTTAAGATCGTTTCTGAACAGCGAGACACGTGGCCCAGTAGGCATTCAAGCTTACTGCACTAAACAGGTGTTTTATGCAGGAAAACCAGTATTCAAGTTTGTTAGCTAAGATGTCTTTAGTTTCGTTTCTGTCGTGGAGCGCTACTGTTGCTACGATTGGTTTCTTTCTGTCGGGAATGTAAGTTGTTTTTATGTTATTTTGGTTGAAGTTCTGTCTTGTAACTGGATATTGTTTACAGTTTGGCCGTATAAGTAAGTGTCACTACCTGTTGGCGTGGACTTTACAGAACCCACTCATGTATGAAACTTTCGTGAGTTAAGGTAGCTTACTACTTCCCTTGGGGTGGTGCTCGTTGAGTCGTCAGGTGTAAAATTGTTAAACAAGTTTAATTTTTAAGGGGTCGACTTTGACTTTGGTAAATTTCTGTTCGAAGGTGAGGGATTCGAAATTTTATTGCACGGAATTGACATTGTTTGTGAAAGTTGTCAAACCGTAATATGATTGAAGGTAATGTTTGTTCCCTTTTAGTAGCAGAAAATTATCCCCCCGCAGGAGGTGCTTTGCTGGGGAATGATTTCCGCACAGTTCCCTACTTCATTATGCATGCTGAAGCTGTTTTGTCTGGTGTAATGCACGTGCAAATATTTTTTTGTGTTCGAAGAACGAAATAGTGTAGTTACAGAATGCATAATGAAGTAGGGACCTGTGCGGAAATCTTACCTTTGCTGGTAACAAAATTCTAGTCATATGGTTTATTCAGCCCACTGTATTTAATGGGAATATTCTGACTGCCAGTATCCAATTAAATAAAAACAAGCTACTTTGTAACTTGGCCAGGGTTAGTATGAGAAGGTGGGAGAGGAAGTAGATTCCACATGGTATGTAATCAACAATCACTGCAAATCTGTCGATAATTAACCATGCTGGATTGACATGTGGGCTGATTTTGGACGCGTTCATGTTACAAAAATCATAAGAACAACGAGAATGTTTATGGGACAATTTTGTTTATAAACTGAATGCTAAAGAACAAAAGCATTGTAGTGACTTGATGGCTGGTTTGTTTTGCATTTTACTTCTCCTGTTTCATATCAGGGATGTAGGTACACATTTTAACAGGCGGAAATGTTGATATCATCGGCGGGTATGATGAGCCGTAAGCTCATTTTATCATGCTATTGGCACAATACATCTAGGAGGGTCCGGGGGGCATGCTCCCCCGGAAAATTTGGAAATCTAGACGAGTTCTCGGAAACGTGCTTTCCTTCATTTTGGGTGCAAAATTGATCCCCTTTGGAACTTTTCCCAGTAAATTCGCAATTTCGCATTCATTAGTTTGTTTACATAAAGTAAAAATACCGCTGACACAACCGGTAGAGCCTGCAAACAGAAACTCGATGCGATAGTTCGAACTCTGCAAAATGGAGTGTTACGTTCAGTTGACTGAAGTAAAAAAGAAACAATGGTGCGAGTACATGAATAAATTGCTGAAATTCCCCTGGAAACATTAAGGAGAGAGAGTAAGTCCTTTCTGAGGTGGCTACTCGCCTTTACAGCCGGAAAAATCACGCTCACAGCCGGGTAATTTTCCCGGCTCCCGGCTTTTATCTACATCCCTGCATATGTGCCATTAATTCCAGTTTTCTGGATAATTTTGGCTTGGCAAATTAATGTAGTTGCTTGTAGGTGTAAATAAGGTGTTTCAGCTCTGCATTAGCCAGCTGAAGTGGACCAAAAAAGTTGTTTGAAAGTTTGTTGAAAGAAAATGCCTTTTTATTATTGAAAGTTCTTTGGTGTACAGCTACAGCTGTACAATAAAATAATTGACTGCCATGTTAATAGATTTTTTAAATTATTACTCACCCATACAGATTAACATGTCAGAAAATGATGCAAAGTGGAAACACAGAAAATGTTGCTTTCTTGCCATTGTTCACCACCCTTCTGAAGTAAGTGGATTATTAATTACAGGCTTACAAAAAGTAAGGTGCCTTTGGCAGAACACAAGAGCAGATTGTACAAATACTTGGCCTTCGGTCTTGTGTTTAAGTACTGTGCTTTCAAATTCTACCAAATGCATTTTAGTATTGTATAAACCTGTTCAAACATAGCAGATAAGTTTTATTTTGTAAGTATTTAACATTATACCAGCAGAAAACACAGGTACATGCTATAAACATGACTCATTTACAGCTGTTAAAATGCAACACCCTGTCTTTAGTAAAAAGACAGCCAAATTTTTTTTCTGCTTTAAGAACTTTATTACCTTTATTGTAACTGACTCTGCAAATTCCAGCTGCTTTACTCTTAATCCTTTTTAACCCAGTGTCCAGATGCTCTTAAGAGGTTTCATTGAATTTTTGTACAGCATCAGTAATTTAAGAGATATAAACACAGTTCATCCCTGGTGATTAATCTCAGGAAAGCCCTCTACAAATGGCACAAACAGCACCAGTAACCTAACTGAACAAAGACATAACAGAAACACCAGAAAAGAGGCAGGAGTGAATAGAGGGGCACAATCAGAGTTGAGATTTATAGCACCATTACTCTTTATCATACCATACATGTACATGTAGGTAAAGAACAAATTCTAACACCTGACAGGTGCTTTATAGCTCAGCCACTTGTCTCAACACTGTTCTTTAAACCCTAAAAACACCTCTGAATATGGTCTTGCCTACCTGTCAGTGTAAAGCTACTATCTCAATGAAAACATTTTGTTATGTTGGTCAGCATGCATAAACTAAAAGTGGACAGTTGAGTCCAGGTAATTAATGTTTTACTGTATACAGAACTGTATAGAAACATACTGAAAAATGAGCAATACTTAACAAATAAAGAAGCCTAAGCCGTGTATTACACTGTGATGAAACACGACGGGCATTTGAGAACACGAGTGAAATGTAGAAAACACGAGCCGCAGGCGAGTGTTTTCTACATTTCTCGAGTGTTCTCAAATGCCTGGAGTGTTTTAATCACAGTGTAATACACGGCTTAGGCTTCTTTATTCGCTTTATGATATAGATTTTACATGCCGCGAATAGAAACAACAAAGCACACAGATCGACAAACCGACGCCAATTAATACCAAATTCGCGACTTTTTTCGCTTCTTCTTCTTTATTTGTTTTATTATTCTCAGCTTCAAAACTTTCTGCTGCTTCGCAGAGAATTCCATCATGAATTTCTTCAAAGAAAAATGTTTTTCGCCATCTCTTAGAGAATTATCGAGTGAAGGTAATGTGGCGAAAAACAATAAAACACGCTTTTTCTATGTTTTATACTCTGATAAAACATAGGTTTTTGACCAATCAGGGCGCGCGTAAGAACGTAGCTATATTATAATGTAATTTGAATACATAAGTTAGATTAGTATCATTTGTTATTCTGACTTGAAATTATTGTAGTTGGATCTCTGGCCTTCTTTGTACATTTATATCAGTGCAATAAGACTTGATATTTTTTCTGGAACTAGTTGCATGATGTGGACCAGCTATGGTGTCCTTAAAGAAGATTCAACTGTAGTAACAGTCAACTTAAGTGGTGCATTGTTGCAAGCAATCTACATTATGTGTTTCTTGTTTTATAGCAGAGACAGGGTATGTACAATACAAACCAATGACTGTATCATGATAATATATGCAAGAAAACCCCCTGATACTGTTTTTGTAATTTAGTGATGGTGTAAATAGTTCCAAAAGCTAATACAAAATGTCCACTGGGTTAAATTAAGGGGGATGTCATAGTATGTCATGTTTTGTATGTGATAATCCAAGGAGGAAACAGTACAAGATATAAGCTGTGTTCAAGATGGCGGACGTGAATATCTGCACATGCTATCAAACTAGCAACATGAATCACTAATCACAGGAGGTAATCGTAACCAGAAATTATGGTACAAACTATTGCATGGTATTTATTAAACCATTAGCGCAGGCAAGGATTTGCATGGTCTGCCACACAGGTGTACTTTCGGCTTTGTCATTTGTTTCTCCCCCACAAGGAGTATGTTCCATTTGATTCTTTGCTTTAATGGCCAAAATATGCCAATACCTTTTTTATACCTATAGTTTTATCCATACAGTAATTCTGGTGGATCTCAATTATTTGTTACAGATGTGGTACATTGACATTTGAATGAAAGGAGCAAGCAGGGTTTATGGCTTGAACCTCCTGTTCATAGATACTGTAAATGGGATAGCAAATGGGCGAGAGTAATCAAAAGTCCTATATAGTAAATGGAGTATGATTATTTGATATTGAAATTCTATGAGCAAGCAGGGTGTTGTTTTCTAACAAATATATAAAGGTAATTTACATAACCCACGTATAGCAACAGCTAATCTTGGCGGGTATTAGTAATGGGCAAAAATTAAAATTAATTAAAAATTTACAATATTAACTACAACATCGGCATTACAATGTAAGACTCTTTAGAAAGCAACACTGGGAATGCCATTAACTTTTGGCATACTGGATACAGTTTAGGCAAGGTTTTCCCAATCATGAACTAGTAACAATAAGAGCAAAAACAAGTATGAACATTATTACATGTGCTTATAGCATACTGCTCTTGTTTTTAAGGGCAAGGAACTGCAGAACATTTTTTTTGGAGTCATTGCTGGAGCCAGCTTGTACTATTACTTGATGCACTTGATAACAGAAGATGAAAAAAGAGTCCAATACCTTGGATTTGTTTGTATTGTTGTAACTGTCACTATGCAAGCTTCACCACTGGCTGCTGTGGTATGTATTGCTATGTAATAATTGTATTAATTTTGTTCATCACTTTTCCTGAAGTGCATTCAAGACAGTCTGATTGCTTGAATTAACACTTAATATTTAATAACTGAAATTAGTATAAATACTCGGGCGATTATACAAAATTGCGTGCTCTGATTGGTTCGCTGTCTTAGATTATCAGCCGATAACCACCTTGATGAACAAAATGGCTGTCAGTCGTTCACACACTTTTGATAAAATATTTTTTTTTTCATATTGTACAATGCGTTTTCTTTTCTTTTTTTGAAATAATCACCTGTGTATTTATACTAAAACAATTATTCACCTCCGGCTCAGTGCTTATCTGTGAATATTCACCGATAATCACTTCACCTTCGGCTAATAATTGTTGAATGTTACTACAGCTGTAGCTAGTCAGCTGTGTACAGTTACAGTTAAACTATTTTGTCTCAAGTAGACTCGTGAGCTCTTTCACTCCTAAGATCAGAGATTTGTAAAGTGATAGACGTACTATTCTGTGTAATTAATATGACTTTTAGTTTGACAAATGTGATAATTCTTTTTCATTAATTTTGTTTATTTTTAGTTATATTTTTAGACTTAATTTCATTACTATTTGTAGTTTTGCTTTTTCTTTATTTTTATAACTTTTATTTTTATTTTACATCTTGTTTTTTTTTTTAATTAAACAAGCTTCTCCAGCAGGTCTCCCAATGATAACAATGGGCTACTATACTGCTATTAGATTGGTTTAATGCCCTAATTAGTTGACCATTCCTTTCCTCAATTAACAATGGTTTGCTGAGATCATTTAATAACATATGAAAAAGTATAATATTATGCCCATGTAACACTTCCACCAGTCCCTCCTTTTATCCACCTCTCTCACACCATGTCACCCTCCCCCACCCTCCCAACCCCTAGGTCCTTGGGTTAAAAAGGTTTAAGTTGATCAAATTTGTGATGTTGTTCTACAGGCCAAAGTTCTTAGAACAAAGAGTACAGAATCAATGCCTTTTCCCTTCGTGTTTATGATCACTATAGTGTCCTTTATCTGGCTTTGTTATGGCACAGCAGTTGGTGATATAAATATCCAGGTAACTGATTGGTACATAACATTGCAACACTTAATGCAGTAGAAATAAGTTTTCACGTACAAAATTTATTGTAGTTGTATATTTTAAAAGTCAGGTCTTCCCTTAACTGTATTAGTCATTTTCTCTCTCAATTGAGTTGCAATGTCCTTGTCCCAGGATGCTTCCTGTTTTTCCTCACTTTGACGACAAATCAATAGCACCTAGTGAAAAGATTAGGCACATAATTAATTTGTGAGCCAGAACTAAGCCTGTTTTCTCTAGCACAAAGCACCTGAAAGAATATTTTTGGATAACTAATATTTTCACTGACTACTAGTGGTACTTGTTTTTACTTCAACTAACTGTGATTAACCCTTTAAGCCCCAATATCAATATTATTTTATTTTTTCCTGACTGTTCTTATATTTGTTATGGTGCTAGTGAGGAGAATTTGTTTAAATATCAATATAACTCATTTTTGGTGATCATTTTCGTTATTCTCATAACATGAATGATTAATGAACATTGAATATTGTTATGAGAAATTAGATGCTGGTCACTACTTGGACTTTAAGTGTTAACGGTGTTAGTGGGCAAAAGCATTCGGAAGCCGTCATGTTTGCCCCAATCCCACTTCTTATCTTACTACATGTATTGCATTTAATCCTTAACAGTAAGTTTCGTTCACATACCCTGTAACGAAAAGTTTTTGGACGCTTTCATTTAAAATCACATTTTGCTATGGTACTCGTTTGACTGATCTGATATACTGCTAAGCACTAAACTTTTCGTCCATTCTGAATCTCTGTTCAATGTCGCGATTAAAAAAGCATTTCGCTTGAGTTTTCCTGCCTCCCGAGGCAAATCGTTTGTTTTTCGCCGAGTTAATCCCGGTACGTCCCCGGATTGTAAGGGGCGCCGCAGGGGGTTCTGGGTGACCAGATGCCAGGAATTCCAATTTCCTTATTCGGTATATAAACTTACGAGTGCGGCTTCAATTACGAGATTTAGTAGTTTGACTGAAAAAAGTTAAACCCTAGAAACTCGTACTAAAGATACGAGTTTTTACCTCTGTTGATACTATACCATAAACATGTCACAGAAACGGAAACGAACGACAGTTAGTTTTCTTGTTAAAATGGCACTGGTTTAAGTGCACGCTCTGTCAAGGACTGCTACATGTGCCAATTTTTTTTTCCGCTTAAATCGCTTTTGTTTACTTGGACATTGTGGCGCAGGTCATTGTGGTAAAACGACGACTTTCATGTTTTCTGGTTAAAGTGGGTTTGCTTCTCACGGTAACTCTTTCGCAAGAACTCCCAGCAAAAAAATAGACCACGTTTCATCTGCCTAAACGGCAATGGCATAAGCATACCTACTCATTCCCTCTTTCTCTGACTCTTCAACTCCCTCCGCCCGTCCGTCTCTCACTCTCTCCCTCTCTCCCTCACTCACTTACTCAATCCCTCCCTCGCTCTCTCTCTCTCTCTAATTCTCTCTAATTTTCTCCGCCCGTCCGTCCCTCACTCCCTCCCTTACTCCCTCCCTTACTCACTCACATACTCACTCACTCACTCACTCCCTCCCTTACTCCCTCACTTACTCACTCACTCCCTCCCTTACTCCCTTCCTTACTCACTCACTCCCTCACTCTCTCACTCCCTTACTCACTCTCTCAATCACTCACTCCCTCACTTACTCACTCACTCCCTCACTCCCTCCCTTACTCACTCTGTCACTCTCTCTTACTCATTCACTCACTCCCTCGCTTACTCACTCACTCTCTCACTCTCTCTCTCCTACTCATTCACTCACTCACTCCCTCCCTTACCCACTCACTTACCCACTTACTCTCTCACTCTCTCTCTAACTCATTCACTCACTCACTAACTTACCCACTTACCCACTCACCCACTCACCCTCTCACTCCTTTTTACTCGCTCATTCTCTAATTCACTCAATCACCCATTTACTCTCTCATTCACTTGTTCACCCACGTCCACTCTCATTCACTCATTCACTCGCATACTCTCTCACCTCCTCCTTCATTCACTCACTCACTCCCTCACTCACTCGTGCCCTTTACGGCAGGTGTCATGTAGGGCTGCAACGTGATCTCTCCACACCTGCCAACCCTCTGCCATGTCCCGGATGTTCCAGGTCTTTCCCATCTATCTCTTTCCTTCTCTACTGTCCGCCGCCATGTGATCCATACGGTGACCTCATCACTGAAAAACTTTCCACTAGTCTATTAAAGTCGTGCCAAGTATGTACAGTAAATCTGAAATTTTAAGGTCATTATGTATTTTTGTTTTCTTTTTTGGTTTCATTTTACAGATTCCTAACATCAGTGGTGTACTTCTTGGGCTGATTCAACTTGGATTGTTTTGCGTGTACCCGTCTAAACCTGCCGCTAACGGCTCATTAAAGAAGTAGTTTGGCAATTTTAATGAATTTTGCACACACGTTATTGATACTAATTGTATTTTATTGTCATGTGCGATTTGCATCGTGTAAGGGGTAAACCTTTCTGTATTTAATTATGGCGCGAATCCATTTGCCGACCTGTTTTCTTTAGGTCTGGGTTAACGCTAATTTATAGGGCTAAGCGTTCAGTGATCCTCTTTAATCCTGGTATAAGCTTTAAGCTGAGTCACTGTTTAATTCTAGTTTAGTGATAATCGGGGGGAAACCTTTTACCTTTAGTTACTTAAGTTCTCACTAATCCGCTTTTGCGGAACGTTACCCAAGTTGTGAAAATTTGTGAGTTGTAAGAGCCCTGCCGAGCAGCAACGCTTCAGTTAACCTGAAGTACATTAGGGAAACAGTGCTGCCTGCTTAAAGGCTCCATCATCAAGAAACAGGGCGGGTATCGACTCTGCAGGGAATTTAGAGTCACATCCATCCATGTTTAGTCTTCAGTGTCATAGGAGTATGCTAGTTACTCTGTAATATGGTGCCATTGTCCCCCTTGGAATTGAATTACTTGACTCAAAATATTTACATAGTTCTATTTACTGTGCAAATGCAAGAGTGTCTCTAGTGCATTTCTGTGATACTTAAAATCGAGGTGAATAGTGGCTGTGAATATTTCCTCGATGTTAGAGAATAATTGTTTTGGTATATACCAGTGAAGCAACCTCAGTGACATATCTCGGTAACAGCTGAAAAGCGAGATTTGATGCCAGCCATTATTTTTCTTCGACCAAAACTCACTTGGACAAGAATTTCCCAGGATCCCCGGTACGAGGTAAATTGTGTTGGATATCCCGAGATGGTGAGCCAATCAGATTGCTCAAAATGTCAAGATTGCTGAGTTGGTGTATGTTTAAATGCACTGGCCTGACCTGCCAGTCAAAAAAAAAAACCAGGGACCTTTTTTTTCTAAACAAGGGCCTTTAAACACAGTAGTTAGTTTGTATTTACATGTTTTAGAATTGAGGGAGAAGTTAAGTAGGAATAGCAGCACTTAAAAACACTCCTGTTAGTTTCTCAAGGGTTAAATAAACTATATCTAAATGGCACATCTTAGCCACCAATTTTGGTGGGCTGTTTCTTTGTTTACGTCCCGACTGCATAGATTTTTATTCTCTATTTGCCTGTACTTGTATGATTATGTTTTAGGTGGGGAGTGGGGGTAGCAAAAAAGTTTTCGTATGTCAGAAAAGAGATCTGTTTTTCATGTAATTGACTGTCGTAAGACCAAACTTATGATATGAACAACTACAATAAGCCGTCTCCAGAGTCCCTTCACATGATGTTCTCCTAATCGTGGGTGACCTGAATGCAAAACTGAGTTGGAAGTGATAACACCGGGATTGAGGGGGCAATGGGGCAACACGGGTGTGGAAACATTAACGACAACGATGAGTGGCTAATAGGCGTTTGCCTGAGAAAGACATCCACTAACACAAAAGAACTTGGAGATCTCCCGACGGTCAAACTGTCAACCAAATTGGCCACATCATCATCAACAGGGAGTGACGTCGATCTCTTGAAGATGTCAAAGTCCAACCTGGGGCAGAAGTTTGCAGCGATTACTGTCTGGTGCTAGCTAAGGTAAAACGTAAGCTATGTGCTGTCCCAGGCAATAAGCAGCGACGCAGAGTCTATGATGTCAACATGCTTCGTGTTCCGGAAACCAGGAGAGAGTTTAACATCGAGCTGAAAAACTGCATTAGTGCTTTAGAGGCTGCTAGGGAAGAAGACCAGGACAGTGTAGAAAAGAAGTGGGGTAACATCACGCAGGCATGCAGAGAGACAGCAGAAATGGTTCTCGGCGTCAGAAAGAACAGCAAGGAATGGATAGCACCAGGAGCATGGACGGCTATTGAAGAAAGAAGACAGACAAAGAACCGGCTTCTCAGCGCTTAGTCATCAAGGCTGTTTGAACAAGCGACAGAAAAGTTTTGGGCCAAGTGAAGGAGGACAAGCTGCGGCAAGGGGAGAACTGAGCAGAGCGTACAACAGCACCAAACAACTTTCTGGGCAGAAGAATTGCGGCACACTACCAGTCAAGGATAGGGAGGGAAAAGTGATAACAACTGAAAAGAAACAAGCTGCCAGATGGTTGAGCATTTCGAAGAGGTGCTGTGATGATAGAGCTGGAAGAGATGGTTCAGTCTCATGGGTGAAGCAGGTGCTAAAGCCCAGGAGCGTAGTGAGTGGAGAAAAATGATTGCAGCCATATGTCCCACCGGGGATGAAATGGTTAGGTAAGTAAGTAAGTAAGTAAGGAGGGAAGGAAGAAAGTAAAGACATGTCAGCTTCAATCGCGTTAAAACGATTGCGAGCTTGACAAGACTAGTTTTACTAGTTTAATTCTGATTTGTTGGGAAAGTGGCGTTAGATTTTTTAGCCAATCGCTTATCGTAGCAAAAGAACACGTTTGGATCACTTTTTAAATGGGTAAGAGTACCGCAAGATTAGTGTCTTTATTCTTCCAACCTTCATGATTTCCTTTAGGCTAATTTGTCGTTAGAGAAGATGGGCTCCTGATCTTGGTCATTAATTTTTTTAGCAATTTGGAAATTTTTCGCAGAGCAGCCTTATAGTTAAAAGAAAATTTTGTGCCAGTGAAATCTTGATATCCGCTTTCCGTCATTTAATGATTACAGATTGTCAAGTTTTAACATTAATAAATTAATTTTTTAATTAAATTTATATATGAGTCAGCTCTTAATGAAAAAAAGGTTTAATGCGCAAACAGAAAAATCTGTTACACAGGGTTTGTTTCGGACAACGTCTTTACACGATGTGAAAAATGAGGCGTTTTTTAGCGCAACTACTAGTTTACGTCAGTCTCCAACGGGCTGACGCCTTGTAAGTAGCGTATCCAATTTCATGCCAGTGTGTGGATAAGTCGATTTTGGAATATGTTATTGAAATAATGTCACTCAAATCATGAAGAAATTTAATTATTGTCTGAATGTGGAGTCGTATTATTTTTTGCTACCCCTTTATTAAGCTGTCTTGCAGTTTCGATTGTTATCGGAGGATCAACGAAAGACACCACGAAAGAACTTTCTGCGTCGTTTGTTTTGTCAGGTAAGATGTCTAAACACTCCACCTTATTAAAACTTAAGGCGAAATTTGCTAGAATTCCCCCATGCATTACATACTGTCTTGGTCAAATGTACGAAAATAACCACGACCAAATCAAAGATCTTGACATCAGTGGAGCCCCGGTTTCATCGACAAGCAAAAAGTTTAGAACCACACCTTTGGTAAGAATACCGTACCGCAGTGCAGTGCCATTGAAAATGACTCTTTTAATTATCTCAGGATGTCAGATTCTAAAAAAACCTGACACCACACCGTGAATGTTCAAAAATAGACATACATTTCCACAGTACTGTATGCCGTCTAATAGTTTTTAGTCAATCGTACGGTTTTATATAAAACAGGATCAAACATTGTCCTTAAAGGGGAAGAATTAATTGTCCTGTTCTTGAACAGTGAAAAGCTTGATGCAGTTTGCCTTTCGGTTCAAGAAAACTGTTTTTATCTTTAACCAAAAATTTTGTCGTGTTGTTGAATATTCTGCTATCGCCCTAAAGCTTGGCGAGCCTGCCCTTAGACCGCTGTGTTTTTAAAACTTCGTCAGAGGTCCATTGTCCAGGGTCATTTTTCACGTACATGTTTATAGTAAGTACATGAGGATGACGAGAACGTGTTCTATTTCGTAGACAATGCTTCAAAACCATTCTGATCTTACAACACATACCATTGCCAAATCCTTTTATATCTGTCTTATTTTTTTTTCTTCAATGAAAGAAAGTAGAATCAATTAAAGAAGTACTTTGACGTTTTCGGCGATGTACGTATTATACTAACTTAAGATTTTAAAGTGTCGTCATCATATCACGCAGGCCGCCTAAGAAAAACACACTTATGTCCTTACTGCACATTTTATGCACAATTCAGGGAGCCGGACTGACTCAATTTAACGTTTGTGAGGCGACAATTTTGCAGCAAAATTCATAGAGCGAATTTTTTTACTAGCCCGTCTTACCTCCTTTGTACCCCACAAGGCTACTCAACAGGAGTGCTTTTAAAATGTCAGTAACATAGTTTTGTTGCCATGGTTTCATAAAGCATTTTAAGTTTCTTGTTCTCAAGCCAGCATGGTGACAATTACCTCGTCTTGTCAGGAGTGTAGCCAGGATTTTTCCAGAGGTACGCACAATTTTCTAAATCCCCCCACCCCTACCCCCAAGTCCCAAATCTTTTTCAGGTGACTTTAATCGACTTTTTAGGTACTCACGTGCGTACCGTATCTACAGGTAGCTACACTGTTGCTTGTTTAAGGGGGATTTGAATAAGGGAAACTGAAGGGTCTACCAGTTTGTTCATGTTCGTACACGTCCACGTTTTTAGACATGGCTTCTGTAGCAGTCGGTGTGTAATTAGGGACTTTAAGCAAATCACTACGGCGACCTCTACTACGGCGGCCGGAAGTAAACATGTCCAGAAATGACGCAGTGCGCATGCTTGGAAATGTCTCTTCGCCGTACCGCCAAATCCTACAACGTGAAGACCTGTATTCTGCCGTAGTCGCTACTACGTTGGTATACAAGTCAACTTTTCTCCTATTTTTCCAATCACTGATTTTAAAAACCACCATAGATTGTTTTTCACTTTATCAAGAAAGCAGTTGAGGCTTCTGGTTTACCAGTAAATAAGTTTTCCCTGCGTTTTCGTAGTTTGAGATTTCGATCCTCAACAGAATGTGATTCGAGTGTGCCATGGCCGCCGTAAAACCGCCGGAGAAAACGAAGGCCAGATGAAAACCGTAAGTACGACTGTCAGCAATAAAGATAAATGTAACTGAAGGTTGTCTAAACAAGAATAAAATATCTAAAACGTTGAATTTGTGGATTTGTTGTGAAATACGATACATGAGATGAAAAGTCACTTGTTGCGAACTCCGCGATCATCATTTTTAGTTTAGTTTTCGCCCTCCGATGATGTTTACTATCAATATTTTTCTTGGCAAATGAAGTATTTAAATTGGCCTTTTTCTTACTTGTCCACCATTGAATTCTGTTGTTGATAAATTATAATGTAATTTCCAAACCAAATATCTAAAATACGAGAGATGGCAACAACCTAAATATGAAGCGTTATCTCAAGTATTTCAACACATGACATGTGATCACTATTCAATATGAGAAAGATGAAATTTCTCGCTTCTCTGAAGGAAGTCATAACAGCCAAAACAAGTGAGAAAGAAATGCCGTAGTCACTGTTTGGACCGAGCTTGCTTAAAGTTGAAATTTGGCGAGCTACGGTGACGTACTCTCCCTAGGACTCCGCATCCACGACCGCCGTAGTAGAGGTCGCCGTAGCGATTTGCTTACAGTCCCTATTGTCTAGGGCGCGCCAAAGGTTAAGTCCTCCAAGAGATCATTTTTATTTCCACAAGAAAAGGCACAAACAATGCTAACAATATATTTTGCATTTACGCTCTAATACGCGGCCAGGTAATTAAGTGGCTATAATTCCATATCGATGCCAATCCCAAACCAGCTTATGACCGAGACCTAGAGATAGGAACCTGGATCAAAGCCAACGCCTGGATTATTACCAAATGTTTATGCAGCATTTACTAACACCAGCACAGAATGGTTTCCATTAAAGCCTGGTTTTCACTACGACGCCAGTAGAAGCAAATAAAAACAAAGAAAAAAAACATGTCCTGTGGAGCTTTAGAAGACAAAAGGACGGTGTTTTTCTTTTTTGTTCCTTTGTCTTTCCTTTGCTTGGTCTTATGTGGATGTCTTCTGCTTATGTGGATGTCTTATGTCATTTGCTTGACTTCATTCCTGTGTGTTCTCCTTTGTTTTCTGCTAATCCTTATGCTTCCGGCGTAGTGAAAACCAGGTTTAACCTGCTCGAAGCGTTCAAGAAGGATATTAATTACCGTAAAGAGAAAGAACATTGTTGTGGCTATTGAGCCGAAACTGCCGTTTCTTATGCCGCACTTCCAAACTGTTTCATTGTCCTCTCTCCTTGTATTCGCTGGTGTTCCCCACATTGGACGGCTGAGAGACTACGTCGGGGAATTCTTAAAGTGAAAACAAGGACTGAATAGCAGTTCCTTGTTCTAATATCTCGGAGAGCACTGTTCAAAATTGATGCATGCCACAAGGGAAACCGTACAGTACAGTGGTGTTAGAGGGTTTTCCAATTTCTTACTTTAATCTCCCACTCTTTCTGTCGGATGACGTAAAGCTCTTTCACAAGGGAAACAAAGGTGTCTGGGCAACTGTGCACCGGAACACGGCGAGCAGCGAGATCCCACTGTGACGGGGATCATGGTGAAAGATAGAGACGAAATTAATTTTTTTAAATTAATTTTTCAGAAAGTGTACAAAATTTTCGGTTGGGATTTTCCTAGGTAAAATTTGTGTTCCATTTGAAAATCGTTCGGAAAATTGGCAAGGCGAGATTATCGTTCCGGTGGTTTTGAAAAAGTGAAAAGCATGCAGCAAACGGTAAACTTAACACGAGTTTCTATTCTTTTTATTATTGTTATTATTTTTTATTGTATTCCTCCAATTCCTAGCTAATACAGAGATGTGTAAATATAACGTAAAGAAAATAAATAGAAACCTTAAATTGAATTACATTATATATTGGAAGGAGAGGAGAGGGGCACATCTAGATAAACTAATTTATGCCCCTAAAAGTTATGTATAACTTGAGATTATTAATAAAAAGGAAAAGAGGAAAAATTACAAAATAGCTCAGAAAGTTATAAAGAGAAAGGTACCAGCGTAAAAGTGCACTACTATATAAGTGTGTTTATAAGTAGATTTTTAGCTTATTTTTAATTTTTGACAGGAAAATCTATGTCCTTTTTTTAGCTTTCGGTTTTTTTAGCTTATTTTTAAAATTTGACAGAAAAATTTCTGTCCTTTTTTAGCTTGCGGATATTTTAAATTTGTAAGAGATTTATCAGAAAAATAAACAGAGATTTTTTCCTGATTATAAAAAATAAAAATGATATTTAAAAGATTAGAAAAATACCAATAGAATGGATCAATTAAATAATTTATGTTTGTATGAACTAAAAAGAATTTCAAAAGAGTTAAAAATTAAAGGAAGATCAAAAATGGGTAGAATGGATTTAATTAATGAGTTTAAAAAATATAAAGAGGAGGAGATTATTGATTTAATTGAAAAAGTTACTATTACTACTAGCGATTATATTTGTATTCATGGAAAAATTAAATATTTTTGCAAAGAATGCGGTGGATCACAAATATGTAAACATGATAGAATTAAGTATGCTTGTAAAAAATGTAAAGGATCAATGTATTGTATGCATAATAAGCAAAAACAAAAGTGTAAAGAATGTGGAGGGTCACAAATATGCATACATAATAAACAAAAACAACAATGTAAAGAATGTGGAGGATCACAAATATGCGAACATATGAAACAAAAAGCTTCTTGTAGGGAATGTCGTATAAAATTAATTTATGATTTTAAGGATTAGAGAAAATTGTAAATAAAATGAAAATAATAGTAAAATATGGAAAAACTTCTATGATTTCTGAATATTATAATGAAAAAAAACTTGGTGTTAATGATTTTTTAGATTTAATAAAGGAAGATTTATTAAAACATATATCAAATATTAGAGGTTTTATTGATGAAAATTATGAACGTTATGAATATTATAACGATTTTGGGTATGATGAAGATTCCGAGGTGGTTGAATTTGGAATTTTGCATGATGATAATGAAGAGTATTTTTATTTTTCTATTTTTGGTATAATGGGTTTATATTTAGATGGTATATCTAATAATGAGTTTGTTAGTGATTTAATATATTATGCTAATAGAGAAAAAGATGATAAGATGAAATATAATATTAATAATTTTATTATTGATTCATTTTGGATTTCTATAAATGTAAATGCTGATAAGTTGAAACATAAACATAAATTTTATAAAAAATTATATGACGAATTAATGCCTATAGCATGGCACCCATCTAGATATTTAGATTGGTGTATTAGTTTTGAAGAGTTAAAGTTTTTGAAAGAAGAGGTATTTGGTGAAGAAGATTGATGTTATATAACCCAATAAATGGTTACATAACAAAAATTTATTTAAATCTTAAACTAAAAGTTACAGATTCTCCCTTTAGATCAAACTTTTTCCAATCAGAGTCTAAAATTGTTAAATCAAAGTGATTAATCAAGTTATCATATTTTCTAATTGGAATAGATGGATAATCTTTTGATGGAATGTTTGCTAGTAATTGGGACGGTTGTATTTTTACATTTTTACCTTTATTCGAGTATGACATTCTATTATCAACTATACTGCATAAAAGTCTTAAAGGTTCTTTTATAGTTATATTTATTTGACTTATTTTAAATAAAACCTCTGGCACCCCTAAAGAATTTTGCAAACCCTGGGTAAATTTAATGTTAATTGGTTTATTGTTGATTATGTAAGCAAAATTATCCCCGATAATAATTGTTATATTTTTACCCTTTTCATTGAGCTCAATTAATATTTTTATATCATTTAAGGAATATGTTCCTGGATTAAATATTACTAAAGTCTTATTTTGTTCATCAGTTATTTTTTCTTGATTCTTTAAGGTTATTGGTCTTTTTGTTTTAATATTACAATCTAAAAGTTGTAATTCACTAACGTATCCCATTGGGGGGTCTAAATAAACCCTAGTTTCTGAATTATACATTGTAATGCTAAACATTTTTCATTTAGAAGATATATGTTTAGATTAATTTTTATCGAAATAAAAACCAAGATAATAATCCCCCAGCAAATATTAAAACAACAAGAGTATTTTGATGAGAAGATGTTTCTATATCATCTGTTTTGTTTGATTCATCGATATTTTTTAATTTAGGATTTATATTTTTTCTTGGTTGGGTATTAGTATTAAATAAAACCTTTGATGTTCCTAAACTATGAGTTATTCCAACATTTTTTGTTCCAACATTTATTGAATTATTTACCCCAAATTTCATATCTTCTGTTGCTATTTTCAGATTATTATTGTATCCAATAACGCTTTCTGTATTTATAATTAAATTGCTTGGCATCAACAAAACATCAGGAGCTATAGCCAAATCAAGTCGTACTTTTGATTCTTGAACTGCCATTTGATATCTTTGATTTGAATTTGCGATATCATTTTCAATCACAGAGCTTTCAAATAAATCTATAAATTCTTGCTGGGTTTCAAATGCTCTTCCCCCATTACCAATAATTGAATTCCTAGTATTAACTTGGGCCCCCAAAACGCAATAAACAAAAGCTTCAACCGATCTATTTATTCTTCCTAATCCAGCATTTGTTAATCCATATCCAGATTCTGGTATAAACCATGCATATTGAAAATCAACAAAATAATCATTTCGAAGCATAGATATTAAATTCCCATCTATTTTTTTACCCCCATCATCGGAAAATCTATTTAAGCTGCTTGGCCAAATATTTGCATCAGGATCGTAGCTCCTTACAATTCTGACATCTTGATTTCCTCCACCTATCGCTTGCCCACTAGCGCTTCCAGGAACGCTTCCGGGGGCTACGTATCCTTTTCCATAATCAATGAATACATCTCCAACACCGTGATTTGCACCCCCTTTCCATCTAAAATCAGCTAAAGGTTTATTTAATCCCTTATAATCTTGATTATTGCTTAAGCCAAATTCTGCGCATAAACGATTATAAGCATTTTTGTTGTATGGATTATTTTTTAAAGAAAAAGTTTGTTCGCCCGGTAATGGTACAGATAATTCATATAATATTCTTCTTATTGTAAAGTAAATGTGAAATATAAAAAAACTTCTGATAACTTTGGGGTAATTTAAACTATCATTTAAACTTACACCGCATCCTGATGTTGCACACCAAACAGCCATGTTTAATTGCTGGGGCCAGTGATTAATATTTGGTTTATTCAACCAAGCTCTAGCTTCTTTACCGCTAGTAAGTCCTACAGTCTGATTTTTAAATACATTTTTCATGGGGGAAATGAAGTTATCTTTATCTGAAACATATATATCTAAAATAGTTAACATTTTTGTTACATTTTTTGCAGATTCATCGAATTTAATACCGGGTATTGGATATGTGTTTTTTGCAGATGATAAACTTTCTGGAAACGAACCATTTTCTAACCCTAAATCTTTCCATAATAATGTTTTCAAATTAGTGGGAAGATCATCGGTCCATGTTTTTCCAGAAGGATCATCATAAGACATTACAGTCATTCCATTAACTTTCCATTTAATATATCCACCATACGAATCATTCACAAATGTAAATTTATTGAGGTTCGCGTTTGAGTAACGATTTTTGAAATCATCCAATAACATCTTATTCTTTGTGTTTCAAATAAACCGGTCTTTAGATTAAGAATAAGATGTCAATTAATCTCTCTTCTAATACCCGCAAAACAATTACAACCAACTTCAGTTTTCTCATATGAAATTTTTAATGTCCTTTCCCTCCGATAAGTTCTTTTAATAGATCTTCGCGAACTTCCCCCCTTATCACAGACATATCCAAGTTTTTTTCTGCTTCTTTCCTAAATTTTTGACGTATTTCTTGTTTTAGTTTTTGAAACTTTTCCAACTCTGCTAAAATTATAGAAAATTCTTGATCGGATATAACATTATCTTTCAAAGCTTTTGAAACTAAATCGTTAATTGTGTTTAATTTTGATTTTGCAATTGCAGTGGTTTGTTCGTGTTTACTAACTTTACCAGAAAGTTTTTTAGAAGCAAAACCAAATCCAACAGACAACCCACCAAAAAAACCACCAACAACCCCCAAAGGCACACCAACAATAGCACCAAAACCCGTGAGAGAAGTTCCTAAACCGCTTGCTGATAGGATAACTGAAATCAAACCACCAGAAACACTAATTTTTGTACATATTCCTCTAGCTCTATTATATTTTTTTCTTACTTCTTCGTAATGTTTAATTTCTTTCTCAAGATTTTGTAATACTTCGCTTGATTTTTGTAGTCTGAAATTAATAGGATCTGGATTATTAGGCAATACAGGGTAAATTCTATTGTATTCATCCATATTGTATTTTACTACTCAAAATGATATCTTTAGATCTACTTTCTCTTCTTTTTTATACTTTCCACAAAATATAGAACAACAGCCATTATCAAAAGCCATGCATTCTTACCTAAAAAGCCAATTACCTCACCCGCTGTTTTGAATAGAAAGCTAACAATTGCACCAACCATTCCGGGTAATATTTCACCTAGTTTTTTACCTATAGTTTTTAATCCATTACCCACACCCCTTCCCAAAGCAGATAAACCCTTTGAAAGATTAGAAACTATAACCCCAATAATGACACCCACAGCACTTACAACAGCAAAAACTGTAAAACCATACTTTTTGAATATATACTTTATTCGATCTCGTAATGGCATATTTTTAAGTATTTCATCATTTTTTCTCCCGATATCAGCCATTTGTTCTTCGTTTAATATTAACTGTTTTCTCGATAGTTCATCATAAGTTTCAACCCTTTTAGCCAACCTATCTCGACTTTGTTCAATCTTCTTCAAGCTAGCCAAATCTTTCTTCCCCTTTTCAATCTCGGTTTTGTATTCTTTCAAATCATTAAGTAAAGTTTCTGCATATAGTTTTGCATCAACCTTCTGTCTAACTGCGGCTTCTAAATAACTATCTTTTTCAGCGATTGTGGTTTGATGTCGTTCAATCATACCTCTCAACTCTTTTTCAATTGAAACATATCGATCTATTTCGAATTTGTTTGTTTCCTCTACTGCTCTTAAACCATCTAATGCATTACGTAAATCCCTAATTTCTTCATTTTTTTCATTCAATTGTGATAAAAGATCATCACTAGCCTGCACAACTTCTACTGCTTTTTTACCCAGAGCATTCAATATGGTGGCAGGGAGTTTTTTATTAATATCATCATTTTTATCGAATAAATCGTGCCATACAACTTTATTAGGATCTCTTCGCAGGATTGCTACTACAATTTTACCCCACTCATTATATTTGAAAAGAAAATTAGGTTCAGCATTTGGAATTTTATTTAAAATATCTCTCCACACTCGATCTTTTTCATTTTCCATACCCAACAATTGATCAGTTTCATGGTCTCCAGATGAATTTTCTGCCGCCTCTTCATCATCAAAAGCAGGATTTTGAAAAGTACTAGTAAGTGTGGTTGTAGTTATATTATCATCATAATCATAATCATCATCATCTTGTGTTTTATCTAAGCCTAAATTATCTAATTCTATTTCTTCTGCCATGATTTTTACTCATCAGTAATAAATCTTTAGACCCCTTAGAGTTGAAAAACAAAAGTAAAACTTGATTTAAAGATTAAAAAATATATATAAAAAATAAAATGATGAACGAAACTACACAATTAATAGATGTTAATAGTTATATTCCTAGAGTAAGCATGATTTTTTCTAAACCAATTGTTGGCGAAATTCCAGGAACAAAACCAAAGGTTGAATTCAAAAGAATTAAAATTTTTACAAAAAATGATGACGGAACAGAAGGAGAACTTGTTATTCCAACTGGTAATTTATATTCTTTTGGTGTTTCTACAAATACAAGTCAAGAAACAGGCGTAATTACAGGATATGTATTTCCATTATGTTTATGGGGTGGAAGTAGTCCAACACCCGAAGAAGAAAAATGGATTGATTTATTCAATGACATAGTTGATAATTGCATTGATCATTTACTTATTAATAGAGCAAAAATTGGTAAATTTGAGTTGGAAAGAAATGAGCTTGAAAAACAAAAAGGAGGTTTAAATCCTCTATATTGGAAGATGGAAAAATCTTCAATGACTAGAGTTCCAGATAGAGGCCCAACTTTATATGCAAAATTAATTTGGGATAAAAAACAAGACCAAATTTTAACCAAGTTTTATAACTCTAAAAATGATAAGTTAATTGATCCATTAAAATTATTAAATAAAGGTTGTCGAGTTGAAGAAGGTGTAATAAAAATTGAATCAATATTTATTGGTCCTTGTATTGCACTTCAAGTAAAACTTTATGAAGCAGTTATAGAAACAAACAAAGAAATGAAAAGATTAACCAAATTTAGAAACTTAACTATTTCAGATAGTAAATCTGCGGCTGAAGAAATGGATGAAGATTCTGATGTTGAGAGTCTCATGTAAATAATAATAAATATACTTATGTTATATAACCAAATTACTGGTTACATAACAAATAATAATTTATAAAAATTTACTAACTGCATAACCTAAACCTAACATTCCGGCTCCAACATATACCATTTCTCCTGTTTTTTGTTCATCGCTTGGTTTGTAATAATCAGAGAATTTTGGCTCTTGCATTTTGCCGTACATTTCAAAAGCCTGGTTTGTAGTCGAAATATTTTTTGATGCTTGATATTTTTCATCTTTTCTTTTCATTTTCCAATCAATCATTTTTTGTCTTTTTTCCTGATATTCTGCGTAATCTCTTTGATATTTTTCTAATGCTTTATCATGCCTTATTTTTTCCGCATCCACATTATGTCCCGAAAGACTTTTTGCAAGATAATTCCCCCCAACAAATGCTGTTGCATTCAATATAGCCCCACCAATCATCATCGCTATTGCTGCCATTTTATTTTGGTAAAATCTTTTGATCCTCTAAATATGTTTTAAGATACATACTTCCAGATAATACAGCCACCCATTTTGCATAATTTGTAATACTTGAGGATGGATCATTCAAAAATGATTCTTTCATTACCTTTTTAGCTACATAGCCAACTCCAGCCCCTAATCCGATAAGTACCGCTGAATCAGTTACAGTTTTCACAAGTTTATTTTCGTTTGACATGATTTTTTACTACATCATTAAGAAACTTTTAAATAACTTTATGTAGTAAAAAATAATTTATAATTACATCATTCCAATTTTTGGTCTATCTGTGGGTTGTAGTTGTGGATTATGAATCTTTATGGGAGGGGCTTGAAAAGGTTGTGTTGATAAATCAGGTATCCTATTTTTATATTCATCCCGATATCTCATAAAAAGATCAAATGCTGTAAACCCCAATCCAACAACAGATAAAACAGTAGTAAAAGATAACTCTGGTAGCCATGATTTATATTCATTATTTGTCTTTTCTTGATTATACTCTCTTTCTGTATTTTCTTTTTTCATTTCCCTGGCTAATGCTTCTTTAGCTTTTTTATTATATTCAGCTAATTTTTTACCGGCTGCTACTTTTTTAGGATCTTTCTCCCTCTTTTTAGTATCTTTATTTTCAGGTGCGGGATCAGCCGTAATTTGTTCTACTTCAGATTGTTCAGACATTATTATTTAGATGCTGGAAATAAGTTTTTAGATCTGTTTAATATACAGTATCAATACCTTCAGTAGATTGGTTAGTTTCCTGATCAGTTTTGTTAGAATTTACTGAAAATTGTTGATTTTTGTTGAATTTAACGTGTTTAGCTACTTGAAATAATCCGCTAGCAAGTGCAGCCAGTCTCCCCGATTTTAATGCTAATAACCCAACAATGTTTGTTAATTCACGATTAACCAAATCATCATTCTTCAAATCCTTACAAAGAGCATCAATATCATCAACCGGAACTAAATATGAAATAATTTTAGAAATTAATTGTAGGGATGAATCTACCAACCCACCGTTAATTTTCTTACCCATTACCGCTTGGTAACGATTAAAATATTTTTCTACATCTTTTTCCGATAATTTTTTTATATCACCCAGACTCATATCAACCCCTAAATATTCTTTTGTTGCCCCAAGCACTGCGAGAATGGCTAATGATTCTTGTTTTATTTCAAGTTCATCATTATCTTTTCCCTTCGGGTGGTCTGTCTTTTCTTCAATATAATCTTCAACGTTTGTCATCTTTGTTAAATCACTTCGGGAATCTCTAAATAACAATTAAATGGGTAGCGCAAAGATAAACATAGTCTAGAATATTTTTCGGTTTTAAGGAGTTGAACAAACTTTTTACCTAATTCATAATCCAAATCACCACCATAATCTTCAAAAAACATTTTCATACCTTTCTGCGACGGATTATGAAAAGTAACAACGCAAGCCACATTTTCCCTGAATGGTTTTGCTATTGATGTTAATTGTTGGGTTAAAACCCACATTGATAATCCGTGATGCCTGCCAGAGAATGCTAAATCTATAAATTTATTAGATCTTTTCTTCAGATCAGTGGATACAGCGCAATCATCTAAAATTATTAATGTATTGAGTCCAGAGAATAAAGTTTGACAATCATTTAACAATTCATTAATCTCATCTACATTACTTGCATCGGGTGATAATACAAAGAATCTCTTGTCCCCATGGGCAAAATTATGATATGTTTTATTTTTAGAATAGGTTGGGCAAATTAAAACAATATATTCAAAAACTTTTCGGAATGGGCCGCGGAGCTGTTCAATTAGGTACTTTGTTTTTCCACAATTTGTTGGTCCAGTTATGATACAATGGAATGGTATTTTATCTCGTAAATCTTCCATATTTTTGTATCATAACATTATGTTTTTAGATTCTCAGTACTTAATTGATCTCAAACTTGAATTCATTATTTCCATCATTGCATCAGCCACAACAAACATATGACAAGTTATTACTACTGAGCTTGATGAGCCACTTTTTTTCCTTTTAATTTCTATTTTTACTCCATCATGTGTATTATTTAGAGCTAGTCCACCACCATGAATATCATTATCGGGGTGAGTTCTAGTATCAAGCCAAAGGGCAAACTTATTTGTATAAAAATCCCCTTCTTTTAAATTATACTCTACTATTTTGGGGAATCGTTTTTTCACAGATTCCCAAAGATCTGATATAATCATACCTTTAGAGTATATTCTATTTGGCACACCATCAACATCAATATTAACAGAAGTTATTCCTGGATAGAAAAAATTTTCTGAATCTCTTGCACCTCCGGCATATGGAGCAATAAACAAAAATAATATTCCACTCATTGATCTTCTAGGTAAATTAACATGTTGATTAATAACTTCATCAGCTCCAGTTAAAAACGTAAAAGTTTTGTGTAAAGTAACATTTTCATAAAAGAATCCTTTACCAATTTGATAAGTTGATTGAGCTTCTCTAGCTAAATATTCGCTTGAAATTGATGAATATTCTAACTCTAAATTTTTGAGCGAATATGATGGTGTTTTAGTTGTATCAGAATAAACAACAATATCAGAAACTGGGGCTAATGTAATCTCAAATATTAAATGATTTTCTAATGCTTTTGGATAAAAAACCCCATGATCTTTTAAAATGGGATGATTTATTGGTATTCTATACTTTGTATTATGAACCACAGCAAGAGATACTTCTTTTAAATCTGAATCATCCTTATCACCCGCATTTGTTCTAAGTTTTCTAATATTTGGGGAAGAAATACCTTGTTTTAATCTATCTTTTCTATCTTCTTTTGTTAAGAATAAATCATGATATGTTTGAAATAGATCATATCTTTGGGTATCATGCAATGTTTCACCTCCAAAAAGAACTTTTAATCTGGAAACAAGATTAGCCGACAAATTATTAACAACAGTATTATTTGCGTGACCCTCAACCTCTAAATCAAACAAAAGAGATACACTTCCGGGTACAATCACTAAATTCTCAGAAAGTTTTGGAATATTTATATATAATGTTTCGCCGGGGGTGGCTGATGATGGATTTAGAGTAATTCTATTTAATGTTGATTCTGCTTTCAAACCAAATGGTTCTTTTGGAATTCTGTTTGGATTAATTTTTTCAGACGTCATTGTAATTTATAAGATACTTTGGCTAACCTTTAAACCCCTTTGTCTTTAATTTTTCAATATGATTTAATAAACATTCTCTCCCCTCGGGAATTAAAATCATAATATTAAAAATTTTATCACCATCTTCCATATATAGAATTTTTTTTCTAATAATTTTTTTCATAAGATAAATTTGATATTCACTAAATTTTATTTTTTCTTCCTCTACCATTTTTAATTTATAAAATACTTTGTTAATTTTTAAATGATCTCAAAAATATATTATTCAACTGGGGGGTATTGGAAAGGATATTCCGCGATTCCTAAATTAGCTGAAAAGGCTAAAGTAAGTGAAAATGTAGCAAAACAATGGTTACAAAAACAAGCAATATGGCAAATATATCACCCAGCTCCAAAATATATACCTAGACCACACTGGACTGTGAATAAACCAAATCAGATTCACCAAGCAGATTTATTATTTTTACCGCATGATAGGGTTGGAAGAAAAACATATAAATATGCATTAGTTGTGGTTGATATCGCCTCGAGATATAAAGATGCGGAGCCATTAACTTCAAAAGAAAGTCGAGAGATATCAGAAGCTTTTACAAAAATATATTCTAGAAGATTGAAATACCCTAAAACATTAATGGTTGATCCTGGAAAAGAATTTATGGGCGAAGTTAGTAAACTCATGAATTACCATAATGTGGGGGTACAAAGAAGTGAAGCTGGTAATCATAGAGCTCAAGCATTTGTAGAAAATGCAAACAGAATATTGGGTGAAAGATTATTTAGTCATCAATATGCGCAAGAAATGATTAGTGATGGGCGATCAAGGGTATGGGTGAAAAGATTACCAGCTATTCTAAAAAATTTGAATAATACAAAAACAAGAATAACCGGTAAAGAGCCTGATGAGGCTATAAAAATGAAAGAGGTTGATATTGAAACTAAAAATTATAAACGTGTGGTGGGGGTTGATGAGGTTAGACTACCAATTGAAGTTAGGGTTAGATATTTATTATCCCCCGGCGAACTTGAGGGTGGGGAAAGAAGAAGAGCCACAGATCCTATTTGGAGTATAAAAATTTATTATATTTCTGGAAGTAGAATTTCTCCTAATCAGCCGGTTTTATACTTTTTACAAGATGGCCCAAGACGGGGTTTTGTAAGGGAAGAATTACAAGTTATTCCATATGATACAGAGTTACCTCCTAATTCTGTTTTGAAATGATCTAATATAATGGTTTTGTGTGAATTCCATCCTCATAAACCCGTCTTTTATCATAATATGCATTAAATGCTTTTTTATTTTGTGTATATGTCACAATTTGATTATCATTAACTCTAAATCCTGTATTTTGTGCCATATCATTTGCCCCTTTTAAAGCAGACCAGTAACCACTCCAGTTTATTTCGTTTTGACTATGAATTGTGCCTTTAGCACTATACTTTGCTTTTCCTTTCTCATCCTCCGCGTAATAACATTTTGAGGAAAGTGCAATCATTCGTATACCATCAAACTCTTTTTTGAACAAACCCGGAGTCTTGTCATGATATTTAGAAGTTGATAGGAATTTTTCTTTTCCTCCATTAAAGTATTCTTTTCTCATTTCCGGTTTTATAATATCTTCCAAATTTTCATCTGAAATTGCCATGTACATAGAATCAGTATCCATTTGTATCAACTCAAAATCCTTTCTATCTACATATTTATCTAGAAAATCGTAATAGAATTCCAACATTATTAATTTTGCTAGCTGATATACCGCGATACCGCATTGATAGGGTCTGTCTATTTTTATTAATCTTTTTCGTTTTACTATTTCATATGTGTCATTTATTTCATTAAGATCTTCAAAGAACGCAGATCTTAAGGCCTTTTCAACCTCTTCCTCATCCTTTGTATACCTTGTGTTCTTATGTTTTTCTTTATCTTCTATCATTTTTCCATAAAAAGAATTTCCCTTAAGTTTATTAGTGTCCGCTAATTCTTTACAACCTTTATATTTTGATTTTAGTTTTTCAATCAATACTTTAATGACTTTATTATCTTTAATAATTTTAAATATATCAGGAAATTGCTTTAATTCATTAGTAATTTTTACTACATCATCAATTTTGTTTTCTTCAAAAGCTTTACTTAATTTTTCCAATAAAATCTCAATATCTCCATCTCTTCTTGCGTCTGCCACCTCTTTCGGAAACCATTCAAAGGGCCTTCCCGATTCATACTTTAAAATATTATGAATGGCGGTAATCTCAAAACCATGATTAAGATACCATTTTATCATGGGTGTATATAAAAATATCTTTTTTGCCTTTGTAACACCAAGCAATTTTTTATTATCTTTTAAATGTTTTCTTCCTGTAGCTTTTTGATATTCTTTCATGTGCTCTGGTACTAAATATTCAGGAACGACATCTACAATAAATAGGGGTGAAAACTCTTCAAACTTTTCTTTTAGGTGAACAGGGGCATGGATATCAACTTGACAAAATCCGAAAAGATTACCCTCAAGAATCTCTTTACAAATTTTCTTAATAAATTTAGGATCTGATGGGTTTTCAATCTCAATGCATTCTTCTTTTCCGCATGGCATTTCTTGTCCCGCACAGTATAGATATAAACCATTTGCATCAAACCCCTTAATTCGCACACATTTTTTCGGGTTTTTATATTGATGAGAGCGAATCATTGTTTTTTCTACCTCCGCATATCTCATAAATACAATACTAGGGCCCCCAACCATACCCGTTTTCAATAATTTATAAATCTTGTTTTTATCGCATATTTTACAATCTTTCTTTATTTTGTAGCATTTTTTACAAATCTTGTTATTACAACAACTATGAATACAGTATTTTCCTGGGGCGTACAATTCAGGATCACCTTTCTTCTTCATTTTTTGATATTTATTTAGAACATACCGCATTGATACTCCTGGGATAGAAACTGCGTCTTTTAATATATCTATTTCGTCTGGATAATATAAACGCTTTGTTTTTTCTAAAGCTTCTAAAAAAGGTATAACATCGTTTAAATTATACTCTTTCAACCAGTCTAACATTGTAACACAACCCCTCTTTTTAAATTCAATCAAATATTCTTCATATTCTTCTTTGGAAATGTTTTTCTTTTTCAAACTAGAGTAAAAGTCTTCATGTTTCACCGCCCCAACATGAGAAAGCTTATCATAACTATCCAAAAATTCATAAGGAAGTACAAGTTTTTTAGCTTCACAGTTGTTTGCTTTACACCACTTATCAAAAGAAACTCCAGGTGCAAGGTAAGACATTATATCCAAGAATTTGAAATGCGTTGTTGATAAAAACATATACCTATTCTGTTTCTTTGCAATAAAAATCTCCTTAGTTTTATCGGTCATATGTTTTATAAAATGTCTTTTAATCAAATTGATATCATATTTTCCACTATTAAACCCAAAAACAGGTACTTGATTACACCATTCTTCATATTTTTCTAAAACATGTTTTTGTAAAGAATCTTGATCAGGTAGCGGATATTCTTCTTTAACTTTTTCAACTATGATTTTTCTTATTTCCCCCAATTTTTCAACGAATTCTTTTATAAGCTCATCAGGATTTTGGTTGTAAAGAAAAACGCGTTTGTGTGTTAAATTATCGATTATTGCAACACTAACTGGAGTGTGTATATTTGTAAAAATTAAATCATCAGTAATATGTTTATCTTCTTTTTGTAATATTGACTCAAAATCGAAAATAATATTATATGGATATGGAAAAAATTTCTTTTTGAACCATATATTGGGTAATTCAGGATTTTCACACTCCCAAATTGATACTACATTATAACCCAAGCTTTTTATCTTCTTTTCTCTTTCAATAGTTTCATTATATTTAATTTTGTCGGTTGTTGAACACGGACACCCGTGCCATTTGCAACCATAAAACTCAAAAACAGTATTTGTCTCAGGTTCGTATCCATCAAACAAAATCTCATTCCCTCCTTCATCCCTATAACACCTTTCACCACCGTGACCACAAATCCCATGATGAATATGTTTACCTATAATTTTGGATTGGTTTTCTATCCACCTACACGCTTTATAACTAAATTGAATTTTACCCCCATAAAAAACATTGTCAGATTCATTCCTGATATGTTTTATCTTTTCTCCTGTGCATAATATTTTTGTCTTTCCTCCTGTGCATGTTTCATTAGTAAAATGCCTTTTTAAAACTTCATGTCTGGTAAATTTTTGTTTACATCCTTGGCATACCCAGTTTTCAGCAAGAAGGTTAAGATTTTTAATAAAAAAACCATGATTATTATAAAGACCTAAATTTAAAGTTGGTAAATTATCTTTGAAATTGTTTTTTCCAAACACCAGTTTCCAAACTTTAAAATTTGTTATATCTTTCTGCTCGTAAGCCCGGATATTTATGGAAAAAACTTTTGAAATTTTCTCAAAATCAACTAATTTTGTTGATCTAACATCTTCTTTTTTTAGTTTTTTGTTGCCATAAAAAGTTTTAGCTAAATTTAGGGCTTGTTTCTCTATGAATTTTTCAGGATTTTGTTTACCATCAATAATATTCATGAGAATAGCCAAACACCTCCATACACAGAGATTATCGTCTTTATCATCTACAGAGTAAATACATCTTTTCTTTCGTAATTCATCAGGTAATCTTCCACACCCAACTAAAGGTTGTCTAGTATTAATAACTTTTATTTGTACTTCTCTAAACTCAACTCCACCCTCATTAACACCTGGTTTATTAATTTTCTTTTCTGGGGGTAAATATGCTCTAATCCAAGCAGCTCCTTCTAAACTCAATCTCTCACCCTCACACCTTTCTATATAATCTTTTATTTCTGAAAGGGAATTAAAAGTTCCCCCACTTCTAAATGTATGTACGTGATAAGCTATTTCCCCATTTCCTCTTTGAATCAAAGCAGTAAAACTTAAAACAATTCTTGCCCCCATTTCTATTTTGGGTTCCAATTCATTATAAATTGTTTCTGTTAAATCATTATTTAGATTCCTCCTTAATCTAATGATATTTCCATTTATTTCTTCGGTATTACGAATTGGGGGGTCATCTTCATTTGGATTTATTGAAAATATTTTAAGGACTATTGTTCTTTTCTTTTTAGTTTTTTCCTCCAATTCATCTCTCACACTATCAGATATAGTTACCTTTCTTTTTGTTTTAATTTTCCTATTATTATTATTAATTTTTATGATATTTTCATTTGTTAATTCTTCAAGCTTTTCTAAAAACTCGTCTTTATCCATTACCCTAAATGAATAATTTCCCCAATTAAAATTTTGTTTTAATCGTTTTTTGGGTTTTATAAAAGTAGGTGCGAGTTTTCTTTTCCTTTTAGGTTTTGCACCTTCTTTTTCATAATTTCTTTCCATATTTTTCTCTTCTGTTTCATACGTTTTAATTGACCCTTTTTTCCTTTTAGGTTTTGCACCTTCTTTTTCATAATTTCTTTCCATATTTTTCTCTTCTGTTTCATTCGTTTTAATTGACATTTTTTTCCTTTTAGGTTTTGCACCTTCTTTTTCATAATTTCTTTCCTCTTCTGTTTCATGCATTTTAATTGACGGGGTTTCAATTATAAGTTCTGGTCTATTACCTAAAACTTCATTGAGTTGATTTCTGGTCATACTTTTATAATCTTCAATGCCAAAATCTCTTGCTACCGTTTTTATTTGTCTATCAGTAAGTATTTCTGACACGTTAATTCTTAAACCCGGAATATTATTCAAAACCTCGATAAGTTGAGATCTAACCATTGAATTAGTGTTTCTAACACCATTTTCCTTGGCTATTTTCTTTAATTGATGAACATTTAATTTATCCATAATTACTCTCTATAATTATTTTTCTCTAATCTTTTAAATATCATTTTTATTTTTTATAATCAGGAAAAAATCTCTGTTTATTTTTCTGATAAATCTCTTACAAATTTAAAATATCCGCAAGCTAAAAAAGGACAGAGATTTTTCTGTCAAATTTTAAAAATAAGCTAAAAAAACCGTAAGCTAAAAAAAGGACATAGATTTTCCTGTCAAAAATTAAAAATAAGCTAAAAATCTACTTATAAACACGCTTATATAGTAGTAGTGCTTTTCTAAACGTTTTTTTAAATAGTTTGTCTTTAATGGATTGGGGAAAATTATTCCAAAAAAAGCTTCAATAATACTGGGGCAAAATCTCCTAAGATTAGTTCGAAATGAAGTTATTGCAACTTGGTTGGATGATGCACTACGGGTACTGTAATTATGTAGTTCAGATACAAATGAAACAGGTAAATTAGGAAACTTATCATGGTGGAAATAATCATAAAAGAGCATACATGTGTTCAGTTTAACAATATCAGGAAATTTCCATTAAAGGGACATCATTTATAACACGAACCGCTTTGCTTTGTAATTTTATGATTTGAGACAATGGAGCGTAATAATTATTTCCCCAAAGTGTACAGGCATAGGTAAGGTAAGGATAAATAAGAGAGTAATACACACTTATGAGTGTTGCTTCTGATACATAATGTTTCAACTTAACCGTTATATTTATATTGTTGCTAATTTTGCCACATATGTAGTCAATATGGTCATGCCAAGTAAGGTGACAAACAATGTACACCAAGATATTTTACACAAAAGGACGTTTGCTACAGTTAGTGGTGGATAAAGATTGTAACTTTCCTTTTGAAGGGGCATAAAAATAAGAAACTTAGTTTTTTTAATCAAATTTAGAGTCAATTTATTACTGCACAACCATTCGTAGACAGCAGGTAAATGATTGTTGATTTCGCACAATAGACTGTCAAGATCATGTCCGGAAGCTGTTAAAGATGTATCATCTGCATATAATCTCGTAGAAAAAAAGGTGGAAGACTTTAGAAGGTCATTACTGAAAATAATAAACAGAAAAGGTCCCAGTATCGATCCTTGAGGCACTCCAGTGGAGATAAAACGTATGTCAGAAGCATTACCATTTGCATGTACCTGCTGTTTCCCGTTACTTAAGTAAGATTGAAACCAGTTATATTCACTTTGCTCAGTAATCCATAATACTTAAGTTTATTTAGTATTATTATATCTCTCAGTTAGTACGCGCGCTGTGATTGGTTAATTTAGCGGGCCGTACTTCACTGTACGGCCCGCTAAAGTTTGTTTTGGTCGCCAAAATGACTCCAGAGATACAATAAATATCTTATTAACCTCGTTTTCTCGGTCCGTACTGTAAAATACGGATCCTCGTTTTTTCCCGTCGATTTATGGCCCAAGCGCTTCGCGCTTGGGCCATAAATCGACGGGAAAAAACGAGGATCCGTATTTTACAGTACGGACCTCGAACTCGATTAATAAGAGGTATATATTTGATGGTCTACTGTATCGAATGTTTTACTTATTCGGAGTTTCCCAGCGCGGGGAAAACAGAACTACTTTTCCAAATTTACTAATAATTTCAGAAAATTTTGCATTTTTCAAGTTTGGAACGAACGTAAAGGTCGTTTTCCATTTGCGTCTCAACAGCAATTTCCGTGAATTTGTACTTCTTATATCAGAGAGTGAGCCCCGCTTTCAGGAACAAAAGATATTTATTAGAAATTTATACAATAAAGAACAAGAAAGTTAAACATCCTGGGACCCGGCAAATTAAGGATCCGGAAAGTTATATGATGATCTCAGTGTTAGCAACATGAATAACCATTTTATTGGTTGTCAAGGTCGACCAAGCAAAGCAGTTCTACGTTAACTTGCTTGTTAGACTGGTTTGCACGCTATGAAATGCAAAAACATTCGGTAGACACCATCTTAAAATGGACCTTTGAGCTCGCAAAGTTAACGAGACGTTTGTTGGTCCTTCCCAATGATATAAAAACACATATTCGTATGGTCATTTATATTAATAATCATGTGACGGTCAACACTAAAAAAGACGTGCAAACATTCCGACCAAACGTGACACTAAAACGTCTTTTTATGACACAAGAAATTGGGATAATCAAACGAATTGATAAAGTGAGTTATACCACCGCAAGGTAAAAGGGAGGTGCTGACGTTTCGAGCGTTGGCCCTTCGTCGGAGCGAATGAGATTACTCCTTAACATTTTTATGACACAAGTCGTGTCTTTAATCTTAGAGTATCACCTGCTAAAGTGTACGCTGCATGTAGCCACCTGTAATTACCAAATACGTCTTACCTCGAAATTGAGTACAGAGGACTCTATCTCTCACTCATTTATGGTCTACACAAAATTTATCTTAACAATATCGTTAATAAGTATGTGTAATCAGATGGTGACGAGTGAAATTAGGGAATAATTTCACGCGCGTTTTGTCCAAAATCTGATTTCCCGAGCCTTTTACCAGTCAATGTCACGGGCGACAAATTACTCCTTAACATTTTCAAACCTAGACTCCAATTTGGCACCGTAGGAGAAGTTGCCATAACAACATTGTAATGTCACATGTGAAATTATAAATTAGTAATGGTAATTGAACTGAGTGGAGTGCAATTTTTTGTGAAATCATACGCGTGATTTGAAACATCGAACGAGCGCGCATATTTGAAATCACAAGTATGATTTCAGACCAAAATTTCACTCCACTCAGTTCAATTATCACTTTATTACCGGCATCCAGTTTTGAAATCACACAATTTAATAATCCTAGTACAGGAGTTTTGTTAGTCAAGTGCCAATATTTTATTGATCTTGTGTCCGGTTTTCAGAAAAAAAGCAGAACTGGGAACGCTTTTACATTTCAATTCAGTTTATTCTCATTGACTGAAAAAAGATGCGATTTAGAGCCTAATAAAGTGCGATCTGTGAATAAATTAAGCTGCTATGGGCCAATCAAATTGCAGGGATCACCTGCGATTTCAAAATGGATGCAATAAATGCTGAAATTTCGCGACAAAATTAAGAAGTAATTTGTCACCCATGATATTGTATAATTCAGTGTTGGTTTGCTTTACTATACAGTATGGTTCTAACTTTTTCATCTGTGGGTCAAATCACGCAGTGTGACCATTCTTTGGAAAGCTACTGAACAGTACTGTACTGTAGTACTGTTTGTTTTAGTATACAGTATGGTTCTTTCTTTTTCATCTTAGTGTGGATCTGAAACCATACAGTGTGACCATTCTTTGTAAAGCTACTGAACGCTACTGTACTGTAGTACTGTTTGTTTTAATGTACAATATGGTTCTATCTTTATCATCTGTGGATCAAACCATGCAGTATAACCATTCTTTGTAAAGCTATTGAACAATACTGTACTGTGGTACTGTTTGTTTTACTATACAGTATGGTTCTATCTTTTTCATCTGTGGATCAAACCAAGCGGTATAAAAATTCTTTGTAAAGCTACTGAACAGTACGGTACTGTGGTACTGTTTGTTTTACTATACTGGTTGATTTCGTGTTGTTTGTTTAGTTGTGGAAAGAAAAAAAGCGATGTCACCATTTGCAAAGTGCCACTAAACAATATTTTGTTTCCAGCAACGCCAAAGGACGCGTTTGCGCTTTCGATAACTTAAGGCAAGACCCGCTTTAAATACCAAAATAGAGTTCTAAATAAATTCCATGTAAATCGGCTAGACAAGAAATATACATAGTCCGCAGCATCTAGTCATCAGGATTTATTACCTAAATAAAGTGAACCTATCAATGCCCCTTTTGCTGAAGTTATTATACTTAAAGCAAATTAACTATGAACACCTGTCGACACGTATTATTGATAACTTTCGTGTGCTTCAGTTACGGTCTCGCATCTTGTGGCTGTCAGAGGCGACGTTTTAGACAGTGACGGCTAACTGGAGTTCATCATTTGTGATTTGAAAAGTGTCCTTGGGAAAAGCAGGCAGTTTTGGTTTCAATTTCTCCAGTCTTCAATTTATTTGCCGGTGTAACCAATTGGAGCAATCAGTGGTTTTGTTTGTGATCCGCTCTAACATATATGTAAATAGTCTGCATTAAAGGGTGAACGCTGAGTTCCTAGATGCTGTCATCCGTTCAAATCACCATTATTTGCAATCTCTCTCCGCTCATCGAATTTGCTTTTTTTCCAGGTAAAGTTTTTTTCATGAAAGAATCGAAAAAAACTAAACAAAGCACTGCACCGTTCCAGCTTTAAGGTAAATCACAAATATAGTTATTAATTGATTTCTGATCAGTTTTCTCCTGTAAACGAGAAAACGAATTCACCTGCCTGGGAGAAACCGGACAGCCTAGCAGATCCACGCAAGGAAAGTTTGGGTTTCGTTTGATCATTGCTCCTTACTCAAGTCAGGAATTTTTTTTTTTGGCGCAAAGCAATTAATCGCTCGAAACAACCAGAGCGGAGTCATAATTCTCTAAGAACATTTCGTGGACGGTTTACCGCAGTAGACTTTTTTCAAGACACTTATCTTTACATCTCTTTTACTGTAATCCTCTTAACAACGTTTTTTCCCCTTTTAACGGTTTGCGATGGTTTACAAAACTTTCTCAGAATCAGTTTTTGTTTTTCCCGAGCCCGCGCTTAACTTGAACTGTTCTTGAAAACCTCAAGGTTTACTAGCGTAGAAATCGGTAAATAAGATCCGTGGATTCTAACATTTGTTGGCGTCTTTTATTCATAAATCGCGTTTCGTCTCCGCTAATGGTGTTATCCAGTTATTCGAAGGGTCAGTGTGTTATTTTGACTAAAAGAGTTGACTGGCCCTGCAGATAGATCCGAGATGCATTAGCGCTTTCACACTAAACACACTCCTTTAATTAACCTCTGCCATAGATTTTTCAGACTTTAAATGAAAACCATAATAGATTTGAAAATTCAGCTTTTGATCATTGCCGTTTTTAATAACATGATTATAATTTTATGGCCGTCACTGAACAGACTGAGATGAAGAACAATCCTTCCACCGAAATCTTCCTTTTTACATCTATATGTTATGTTGTCGCTCACTTTGAAACGGTAACTAATCCGACCAAATTTCCGTTGACAGAAAGCGCTCGTTGCTTTCGGCGGAATGGCTTCCTAAATGTTTAGCTCCGGAAGACTAGATTTGACGCAGATGTTTTGATATCATTCATTTTCGGATCTAGTTTTTTTTCTGGTCAACCCGTTTCAATGCATAAAATGCAAAAGAAAACGGAATTAAAAAGGAATAATGATAACAAAAACAATTTGTGTAAGAAAAAAATTGATAAATAGGCAAATTCGCAAAGCACAACTGCTCGGAAAATTCGGCTCATCCTCAGTAAGAGGACGTAGAACAAAGACAACAAAGGAGACAAAACAATTAAGACTAAGAAAATAATACTGAAAAAAAAGCAAAACAAAGAAAACCTTCACAGGTTTTTATACCGAGGTTAACCAGAAAAATTCCACCCCATGAAATAATTATTAAAACTAAGAATTCTCCAGTGAATCAACGGTCAGTAGCTATCCTTGGAAAAGGAAAAATGGTTTCAGCAATTGAAAGAAAAGGTTAGAACCAAACGGTCTCTTGAGTGCTAATGTATATTATAACAAACAGCACCACTTTAAAATCATTGTTCGGTAGCTTTTCAAACTACATGGTCAAACTTCAGGGCATGGTATACCTATAAATAAATGATACTGATAGAATTAGACTACTAGAATACAGTTATGAAAAAATGTTTAAGAGAAAATAGTTCCTGTAAGCTTGGTCAGTCTTATCTTATTTGACGTTCCCTAATCTTATCAAGATATCAACTCTTCACAATGAATGTAATGTGTTCAGTTAGCTTTTCCCGGAAAAAATTCAATCTTTCCATTAACTTTTTATACTTTTTTCCGTCATAAATAATCCCACTCGGTGGAAAATTATTATGTTGTCAACAAAATATTTCGAGTTCGAGCGCAATGGCGCACTTTGTTGTTATTTCCGTCGTATTTAGTGTTTTATTTTGGCAAATCAATTCAAAGTGAAATAAAGCAGGGTGTCTACGAGAAAAGCTTTCTCCTCTGCATATGAAGAAGTAAGCTCAAGTAAAGAAAATGCTGCAACTGACATCGGTGGGAAATTAGAAAATACAAAACATGGTTTAGTTGATAAACTAAGTTTTACCACCTAAGGCTTAAGAGGTGCTGTTGTCAAGCGGCTGTAGTCTTTTTGTTTTGTCTTGTATTTATTATTATTATTATTATTATTATTATTATTATTATTATTATTATTTCATTTTATTTCGGCTGACGAAGGGCTTAACACTATAACGGGAATCTACTCATCTTTTCACAGTTATCGGCTGGTAATTTACCCTATGCATTGATAACAAACCATGTTGTTCGCCCCCATTAAATGAGAGCCTTTTAATCACTACCACCTTACTGTAGCTTAATGTGGTCCTATTTGTCTTTATTTTTATGCCATTTGTCATACGTTGTGAAGAAAAGTGCCATTGAAGATTCATTCTTCCAGACTTCCCTAAACGTATTCATTGGCTCTCCTGTTGGAAGTTGGAAGTGATAACACCGGGATTGAGGGGGCAATGGGGCAACACGGGTGTGGAAACATTAACGACAACGATGAGTGGCTAATAGGCGTTTGCCTGAGAAAGACATCCACTAACACAAAAGAACTTGGAGATCTCCCGACGATCTCTCTCTCATTGGCTTCTCATCAATCAATTAATTTTTATCGCGTGCGCAAAAGTGAGCTCTAGATTGAAGAGCATCGGTGTCGCTTGGGTCCTCACCTTTCAATTTCAGGCTTCGAGCCTTTTTTTGCCCAAATGCTAGGGTTTATTACCTCTAAAAAAAGGACTGAAATATATTCAAAAATCCAAATTCCGTGGAGGAATCCGCAAGCCTTGCATATTTGGAGAACTGGGCCGGGTTGTTCGAAGCAGGGTTAAGGTAACCCAGGGTTAGTGCGAAATTTAAATGCTGATTTGAGAGCTTAAAAAGCACATTCAGTATAATTCTTTTTGAGTACAATTTGGTGATGGTATACTTAGAAAAAAAAACAGAGAAAGTTATCGGGAAAATGTTTTTCAACGAGAAGAAAAGAAACACGGATTAAAATTTAACCCTGGATTAGCGATTATCGGCCTTCGAACAACCGGCCCCTGATGGATAAGTGAGTCTATTCGGCTTCCGAAAGTATAGCTGGACTGTACCCATTGCAAGGTGTTTATGTAACTCGATCCTGGTGTTTAATTTTGTGCAATTTACTTCGCTGTATTGCGCCTTTTGTCTCGCATCTAATTGCGTACGACAGCCACAGCTGAGATGGTCGCCATACTAACAAGAGCCGGCCCTTTCGTATTTTAATTTACCACTCTATTTTTCCGTTTGTGCAGGTTTAAAAAAGGAAAGTTCCTGAAATGACGGAACCTTACGTTAGTAACATTACCCGAAATATCACTATTGCAAACAGTACGCCTTCAGCAACGGCGACAGGACCGTCATCTCACGAAAACATCGAAAGCGAATTGGTTGTAATTTTTTTTATGCTGTCCGTCCTCGCGTTGTGTATTGTGCTTATTAACTGCTTAGTTGTTTTTCTGGTTTGGAAGAAGGAAACGCTTCGTACGCAAGCCAATGTTTATCTCGCCAGCTTGGCTTGTTCCGATCTTCTGACGGGATCTCTTGCTATTCCACTGGTGATGGGATGTTCTATGTCGTCTCCACCCGACAAGGGTCATGTGTGCCTAGCAATGGACCTTATCAACAGATTTCTTTCCATCTCAGCTATTCTTCATTTGCTGGTCATCGCTGTTGAACGGTACGTTGTAATAGTACGTTACCTCAGGTCCGCTGATGTCATCAATTGGAAAAGAACTGCTGTTGTTTTAGTGATCGTTTGGGTTGTGCCCTTGGTCACCTCCTTTATCCAGTTGTCATGGTACCACTACAGCTTGACTGAAGAACGCCAGAGCCACCTTGCCCGCATTGAAGTCACTTACGATCTTGTTTGTGTATTCGGAATCGCTCTGTTGCCTCTTTTAATCATAATTATGGCGTTCACTAGAATCTTCTGTGTTTTACGGAGACACAGCCAAGACATCGCCAAACAGACGGCACATTTAAGACCGAACTCGAAAACACCACGTCAAACCAAAATGAAAGAAAGGCGAGCAACTGTGATCTATGCCTCGATGATACTAGTCTACATTATTGGCTGGTTTTCTTACTTTCTTCTTACCTTGCTACATGACTTAGCACCAGAGGATTCACTCAGTATACCAGCATGGGCTGATACGATTTTGATGTTCTGTCGATTTGCTACTTCGTTAGTAAACCCTGTATTGTACACATTTTTCAAACAGGACTTTAAACAAGCGATCAGTTCCCTCCGCAGAGAGCTGGAGACGGAGGCTGACATGTCGGCAAGTTCGACCCTCTTAAGCTCTCGTCAAGGAAGAACGTCAAGAAAATGTACCACGCCCATCACTACAAGAGTCTAAAGAATTCGAGGGTCCAGAAACTAAGGGACGGACCATTAGAAAAGTGATGGGGGGGGGGGGTGGGTGGGGAAAAAAACAAAAAAAATTCATGCAAGGGAAAATGCCAAGAAAAAAAATTCATGCAAAGAAGAAGGTAAAAAAAAAAAATTCATGCAGAAGGAAGGTCCAATTGTGACTTTTTCACACGTAGTAAAAAAAATTCGTGCAGAGGGGTTCACCTGAAAAAAAATTTCTGCACAAGCAGTGAGCGAAAAAAAATTCGTGCAAGCTGAAAATTCCCCACCGCTCCCCCCCCCCCCCATCACTTTTCTAATGGTCCGTCCCTAAGAAACTATAGAATAACTAGCAACCGGCGTTTTAACTTTTAAGGGCCTTTTCATTTTTTACGAGGAAGGGGGGGTCTGGTGGGTTTGGGGTTGGTCATGCGAAAAAAAATTAGGGAAAAAAGTGGGGTCACGTGAAATATATTTTAGCAATACTTTTATGTCATGTTTTAATCCGAAATTGACTGCTCTTTCTTTTGATTGGGGGTGCGTCATGTGAAAAAAATTGGAAAGCTGAGGGGGTTCAAGCAATTTTTAAATGGTGCTTCCCGAATCACACCGGCCCCCCTAAGGTCCCTGGAATCGTCTAGCTGTCAACGCGAGTAACACAGTTCACGGTTTCTAATACTGAGCGGCCATTCGTATATGCTACTGACTAGTGCTGGTGTCCCAGCCAGACAAGTTAAGACCGACATTGCAGCGTTATAAGCGTGCAACGCTGCCTCTCTCGTTGGGTTTATTGCTTCCGAGTTGTTCGGTTTTGGCCGCAAATAAGATTTAAGGAGTTGTCCCTTCTCTTCAAGTTTCTCCATCATGCCTCTTCCCTGTTCATAGGAAGTAATCGATAAAGTGACTTCACCACTGCCGTGTTGCCATGACAAGAGGCGCATGCATACTATCATTGACAGCAAAGTTAGTTCAGAAGGCAATAGTATTCTTCTGAACTACAATTGCAAATCTCTATTAAGAGTTCTGTTAATGTACTCAAAAAAATGGAACAAATTGCTATCGTACATCATGAGTTCTTAGTCAGCCAAATTTAATCACATAAGTGTTTTGACTTATTCTTACAAAAAGTCTAGTTTATCTAAACTGATACAATTCTTTTGATTGCTTTCATCTGAGCTTGGTGTTCCTCAGTATCGGAGTCGTGTCAGTAGTTTTCCGTCGCGAAACGCGTTGTCGCTTTCTACTCCCTTTATTATCGTCTGACCGCGACATAATATTACAACAATTACCGTAACTCCACGATCAGCTTAATACATGTCATACTGACGCCAAGGGGTGTTGTGCTTTACTTCGATCGTTCCTAAGCAAGGGTTCTAAAACTAAGCTAACTTGTGAAGAAAGGATTAAATAAGGCCAGTGTGAGGAATTCGAAGAAAATCATGATACGAAATCATGGGACCCTCCATAAAAACTATTCTCAAAATAATTCTATCCATGATTGCATTCTTAGATGGTAAGAATGAAGTCTCCTTTTCTCAGTTATTATTTAAATTGACTTATTAATGGTCAAGTAGACTTCAATCGTTCCGGTCGTCGGCTTCGTAAGAGAAACGTTGGACTAACGAATGCTCTGCTGTGACTGCCGTCAATAAAAACAATGACAACCACTAAACGAAAGCGGTTCCGTCTGTCCGAGTCCACCGTGGAAAGCTTGTACACCGGAGTTCCTTGGGAGGACATGTAAACAGAATCAAGATCCACAGACAGGTATTGCTGAAACGAAACGTTAGCAAAGGACTTAATCAGCATTGTATTGTTAAAACAAACATGACCAAAATGCAGTACTGTTCAGTGGCTTTACAAAGAATAGTCACACTGCACCGTTTGATCCAATTATGTAAAAATTACATAATAGCATACCATAGCATAGCTGTATAGCAAAGCAAACAAACCCAATGTACATGGTTTTGACCCACAAGTAAAAAGTTACTACTGAAAGAGACAGCACTACAGGATAGTGCAATCCAGTGGCTTCTCAGGGGATGGTCGCACTGTGTGGTTTGAACCACAGATGGAAAAGTTAGAACCACACTGAATACTTGATTTAACCACACTACAGTGCCATGCTGACTTGAAACTTTCTGAAGAATGGTCACACTGCATGGTTTAATCCAGAAATAAAAAAGTTAGTCACACTGAACAGTACAAAAAGTACCGAGGACAGTCCCTCTCACTAGGCATTCAAAGAACAGACTTACTGCACGGTTTCATGTAGAACACAAATTGCATCATGCAGTGTTAACTTCAAGTTTAACTTGAAATGAAATCTTAGAGTCGTTTTCTGTGTAATGGGTTGCCTCACTATTGACACACCTTGTCTGTAATCTGTGCCCCCAATTTCACTTGCAATGGCACACGCCCAGTGACGTCACCGCACAGGGTTGCAGCTAACGGCGCACGCTCAACGTACACTTCAATGCTTGTAATCTGCGCATCAGCTGTGACCTTCATGCGCACTTTGCCTTCAGCTATCCGCTGGCGTGACTGACGGTTGACTCGACTTTGTACTTTCTCGTACTCCTGGGGAGGAGGGAGTAATTATGACCCGGAAGCAAAGTACATGTCGAAAAATATTAAATAAATAAATAGATAGTAAGATGGGTAGGTAGGTATATAAGAGGTGTAATTGGGTATTGATCTAGCTATCGTTCGCTATATATAGAAAGTAAAATTTGAGAGGTGGTTAGATAAGAAATAGTTTAGTGTACTTTGTGAATTTGTGGGTGTTGACTGAAAAGTCTAGGAAAGCGTCACTTAGAGGATTGTATTTCTGTAGCTGTGATGTGCTGGAAGCCATATTGGCTCATTAACTTTGCAATCGTGGTCCAAACTGTTAAGAAGTTTGGCCACTTCCTTTTATTAGCCGCATTCTACCGAGATAAACTTGAACTAAAACTCTCTGGCCACTCTCAACTGAAGAAAAGTACCACTCGTGTGCAATAAAAATATTTACAATCATTAACAAATGAAACAGATGGAGACATAAACTATTAGAAAATTTTGCAGAAATACGAGTGAAAATATCCTTGTCTACAATCAATCTCACTTATGTCAAAAGAAAAAAGATAATTAATTCGTATGCAATAATTATTTGACGAAGCAAGTACCATTGTCAAGGCATACTTGTTTTGGTAACAAGATATTTGTTCTTAACCATTAAGGCAATGTGTAAGTCCACGTAAAGGGAATGTCCCTTTGGTTTATGCATGGTTCAATTTTCCCTGTTACTATCGCCCCCACCCCCGTCCCTGGGGAATCATCGGGACAAGTCAAGCCTTTCGGGTCCCTTTGGTGGGGAATTGTCTAAGGCAGGTCTGTCCCGGGACTAGGGGGATGGGGCGAATTGAAAATAATTCCTCTTTGAATAATAACCCTCAAAAGTGAGATCCTCGTTTCAAGCTTTTCTGGAGGCCCTTTTTAAAGGTCGTCGAAAAAAACATTTAGCGATCGTTGTTCCGGGGGTGGGGATATTGTCCCTTTCGGCCTGGCCGGGGGTGGGGAACCGGGACCGCCAAAAACTAAAAACCTGCTTGCAAATCCCAGGGAGTATGCCCGGGGGGGCATGGTAACACGGAAAATTGAACTATGCATTACGACTGAGCAGGTAACTGTCGCCGGAGTTGTCCGTAAGCTACGTAGAATGTTCCGGAGTAAATCGAAAAGCGTTTGTGTGCGTTCGTGAGGGTTAACCAAGAACAGCTATGTTTCCTGGACTTGAATTAGATACAGCGCAGTTAATCTGTCGTACCGACAATTTTCCCAATGATCACAAACTTTTCCCGTTGCTTCGGCAAATTTATGTCCCATGGTACAACTGTTTTAATTGTGCTGGGTTTAATTGGCAATGTTGAGGCGGTATAACAGGGCATTCATTGACTCGCAGGTACGTTAGTACCAACCTGTTTAAATCCAAGAAAATAAACCTTCACTTTGGGCTCCGTGAATCGAAGTTGCGCGGGACATCTCACCGGACAAATACAGGGACTGGAAAGGCGAGTGTTTTCTTTGATGCAGTATCTGTTTCCATTGTGGTGATCATCATTATTGTCGACTTCACGTTTTGGTCGCTTGAAAGGCAATGGAGGTAATTCCTCTGAGCCAAGCCAATCTTCCAGTTCTATAAAAACAGAACAGTCAGTTCAAGAAGGTCAGTAGCAAATTTGAACCGTTACGGTGCTGCAGTTGTGGCCTTGTGGGGTGTGAGCTGCCTGTTACATTTTTTCTAAGTTGCCAAACAATCGGCATTTATAGAAGATCTGACTAGCGCAGCATTAAAGCAATTTCAGAATTGCGATTTAGCTTGGAAAAGAAAGAGAAAGGACAGTTTGGAATTAAATTTCAACCCACGGCCTCGCAAATACCATCGCAGCGCTCTACCAACTGAGGTAAGACAGCCAATTATTCTGGGAGATGGTTAATAGTGGGTTATACCCAACTACGGAATCGAATAATACGTTAATTACGCTTTGTTTCTAACTGTAGTGTCAACGTTTGGTTTATTTCATATTTACTCAAATCCTTGAAGCAGGTTTGATTTTGGCCTTGACTCGGGTCACATGACTCAGCGCCGCCCCAGGCCTCATTATGAACCCAGCTATCTCTCTTGTACGTTTACGTATTTGAACCAAAACTATAAATAACATCAACAGTGAGGTTAAAGAGATACGTGACAAAGCCAGGTCGCAGGTCAGACTGTCTCACCAAATTTTAATGTGTACGCCAAAACACGCTGGGAATTTATTAAGGCAGTTTTCAGTTGGTTGCCATTGTGATAAGTCTGACAAACAAAGCCGAGCAGAAAAGGTTACATCATCTCGTGTTAGTGCAAGTGTTACGCGATATTCAAGTGTGAATTTTTTCCTATGCGTCGGTTCTCTCAAACGTTTTAAAATTAATGTGCAAAATATCAGAAAGCAACGAATCAATAAATAATTTATGTTAACAGGTAAAAATATTTATCGCTTATGCACGTGCAAGCTAGACTCGGAATTTTCTGGGTACGTTAAATGAAGACTCAGAATATTCAACTTTTTTACTATCCCCGAGTTTTATGACTTTTATGGAAAAACAAATTATTTTTCTTATGCGGAAAAACATTCGGAGGGGACTTTGAGGTTTTGAAAAATTGCAAACCAGTAAACATACCTCTGTCCTGCTGGTAACGCCAGTCATCATTTTGTCGCAATATGTAAGGAAATAATTCTTCCGCAAGGATAAACCTTAAAAAGCGCTCCTCAAAGTTGTAGTCTCGATCTATCTCCATGATTTGTGACAAAAAATATCACCTTCAGTAATGGGGCTTTCTCTATGCGAATTAACGCCAGCGGCTTGCATCAGTCATTTGAATGCCTCTTCCTCGTGGACAAAGATTATATACACCCTTGCACTTCCTTGTGGGCTTCAAAACATTACAGCAATTTGTTTTTCAACGACCTGCTGAGAAAAACGAGGAAGAATCCAATCTCCACCAATCAGAGACCATGACTGGATTTGTTTTGCTTAAGCGGAAGTGGAGTAGACTCTGGCGAAGCGAATATTTGTTTTGTAATTGCAAGAACTGACCGCTGAAGGAAGACAAGCGAAGCTTGGTCTTATATGGTTTAAAAAGAACGAAAGTCAATTATGAGAAATTGACAGTTTCTATCAGGTTGAGGGTACAAAAAACATTTGTTGTCGTTATTGGACTGCTGGACAAGACGCCGGTAACCATGCAGACAACAACGAGCCAAATTATCATAATTAAATGACACAAGTAAACATAAGTAAAGGACACGACATAGAGCTGACAAAATATAATGTAAAACTGGTACAAGATTCCTTTGAGTTTCGCGCCTGACCAGAATATCATTATGCAAAATCTGTACAGAACAGTCATGATGGTATATTTGGAAATTTATAAACAGCTCTTTAATTGACCCTTTAGTCAAACGTCAATCATAGTGTCTGGCATACTGTTTGTGGCGATTCTAACTCTGTCTTTAATTTAAAATGCGAGTTACAGGCAACTCAATTATATATCACAATGGGTAGCCCATATAGAAGCAAGAATCATGGCTGCGGGCAGTCTTAAAAGTTTCAGTCACGGGTCCGCTTGAGCACCTTCTCTCCATGGCATTTTCGAATTTGTGCAATTGCTACAAGTGGTCTGGTCTCTGCTGCTGACAACGCAAGCATCATTAACTCGACCTCGACAAAGGTCTTCAACCTTCTTCAGAACTCCTTTATTCGCAATTTGTCCTACTCACGCTCACGGGATCTCTACTTTATACTACTATCAATCAGTTTTGGCGATGTCTCGATTTCCCAGATGGAGTTTCTTTCCCATTTTTCGCTATTTTAAAAATTTTGAATTGATCGATATTCGATTTTAACAGGTAGAAAATCTGAATAAAAGGTCCTTCGAATTTTATCCGTAAGAACTCAATCAGTTTCGGGTTGTCTTAGCACTAATCGGATTTTTTCGATATTCGGATCAGGATTACATTTCAGTAAAATAAAACCTAAATCAACTGACCGTGTGGTCATCTCTTTATTTTTGAAAAGAGTAAAGTACAACCAAACATTTGACACACAAAAAGCTGTCAATGCTTTGAAGAGATGGAAAATTGCACGAAAAGAGTCTTAAAGTAAGACTCAGTGATATTATTACAGGACTCTGAATGCAAGCAGTATCTAACTGCTCAATTTTAGTTTATTCGCGTGTTATATATCGATATTGTTTCTGCAATAGTTTTCGTCTTTGTTTTACAAAACGAAATTTTCAAGATGCAGTGTTCTGTGCGATGAGGAACTTAAAATTGATGCCATGTGCAAACGGGTGCATTTGTAAAATATCATTTCGTTACAATTTCCGTCCCTCTGTCACGCCTTGATTTTTCCACCTACTGACTACCTTCCAAATTGTTGCGTGACAATTACAAATTTAAAACACCCTGTTTAGTTCGGTTATCGATTAGGAGCTTAATCTAAGTGAATAGATGTGAAAGAAGTGCAACGTGATTGATATGAAGTCTCAAGTGAATAGCTGCAAGATGACCAGGGCTTCATGTAAAAATATTTAGTTAGAACCACAGTTTTTTACAATAAAATGAACTTTACACCATTTTTTTAAGACTCTCGACCCTGCCATCATTTTTTATTTCCAAGCTACGAAAATCAAGATGCTAAATGCACAGAAAGAAAATTTAGGTGAGTAGCTAGAAGTCACGTACTTTGTATCGGGAAGTGTGACAACTTGGACTCTGGCTAAATTATTAAAGATGTTTATGCTTCTCCCTTGCACGTTTTAAATTTTCTTTTTCCAGACATCCTGTTTATGTGCCAGACGGGGGTTATTTTCAGCGAGTATGTGGCTGAATATCGGCTTGCCAATTTATCAGTTAAGTATTTGCAGGTCACGTATACGAGTAACTGCATGAATGAAAATTAGGATGCAGAGACACGAAGCATAACAAGTGTATTATGTAAGCATTCGCGACAAAAATAGCCGTGAAGTTGACATATTTGTCACGTTCGATCGTTACGCATTTTTTTCAGTTCTAAAGGAAAAGTCAGTTTAAACCAGTCGATGGACTAACTTTGAATAAAGGGTCTTTACTATTATAAAGAGGCCTTGGTGTAGAAAGAACAATCAAATGCCCATCACACAAAGTACACGGATGTATATCTTCTCCAGCTGCTTCCATAGCCTTGTAGTTCGCACTTAAAACACTAAAAAAATTGATAGTTTTAAGCGGACAATATGTTTCGTCAGCGAAATAAAACTGGATATATTTTTAATAAGGTTGAATATATTTTGAATTTAAATAAATTATTGAAAATAAGTTCTCTTAATAGTTAGCATTGTGGCTGAAAAGCCCTGTTGGACAGAGTCTCAAAGTATGTATGTATGTGTGCACTTAAGCAGAGATCCTACAAGTTTCTGCTCCTTGATCAACTGATATCAGTTATAGATCCAGCTATTTTTAGTTTATGAAACCGTCACAGCATCGCAGAAAAAAAAACCGAAGGGAGCGAGCAGTTAAGGATTCTTGATTCAGTGAGACTAGCCGGAAATATCAGGGGTAGAGAGGGTGCACGAACAGATTTATGTTCAGTAAGGGTAGTACTAAAGGCTGGTTTTCATTAGCGACGGAGTCGAAGTCGGATTCGTTATCAGAAGCGCAGACTGAGCAATGCGATCTAGTGAAAATCAAACTATAGGAGTCTGAAGCAGAAAACCAATTCCTCTCAGTTATGATTCCATCACTTACGATCCAGTGAACTGTACTGAACTGTACTCCGAGACCCTGAGAACTGACATTATGACTGGTTGCCTCTTACGACTCACTCCGACAATCTAGTTTTCACTGGATCATAAACAATGGAGCTTAAGCGGAGTCAGAATTGAAGAAAATGGAAACGTTATGATTCTTCCGACTCTGATTACGACGCCGACTCCGCCGTCGCTAGTGAAAACCAGCCTTTAGGCTCCCGGTTGAATAAATATTCTTAAGAAAACCCATCACATTAAGGGTAGTGTTAAATTTGAGCTTTTTTGCTGCTGTAGTCATCATTCAATAAAGCAGAGATTTTGGAGGAAAATTCGGGTTTGAGGTGTCGTGGTTGTAAAAGTCTTGATAAACACGCCATCGTCTATGTTCACAAATTTCTGAAATATATTCATGAAACCCTTGGAACTCACGATTGATCATTACGATCCAGTAAGCGGTAAAGCCGAAAATACCTTTAAACTGATACAAATGTATTCATGAAGCACAACAAGTCAACAGAAGGCTTCTGTTTTGCTGGGAAGTTTAAACTTAAATGGATAATATATGGCGATTAATAGCGCGAACTCCAGCATAAGGGAGAAACTACGCAATTTGCATTTAGCCGGAGGATCATTAAGTATTCATTTCCTAGCCCCCCACCCCCCCCCCCCACCCTCTTCTTTCTTCTCTTGTGCACTGCGTCCCCCGTAATCCATCTCATAAAAAAATAATAAAACAGAAAAATAAGAAGAACAAGATAGATAAAAATGGATAACACATCGTCTTCTAACGAATTGCTTCCTGTAACCCTCAACCCAAATTTGTTTTGTTAGGTTCCTGTCGATGAAAAATTGTAGAAGAAGAATCAACTGATATTTAAATGTTTGTAGTGCTATAAAATCTGTAAACACAAAACGTTGTCACGGTTCAGTCATCGCGTACCAGGGCTGCTGAAGGGAAGTTTAATAAGATGGTGTGTTTTGATCACGTACAGCAAAAGAATTAGTTATGGGCTTGCCACTAAATAAATTCAAACTTTAGAGCACTCAACATTGCGAAAATTGTCGGTTTTACTTAAACGGACACACTAGCCCCATGAACGGTAAAAGATGTGAGACACGTAATACTTTAAGCTGCCAAATCATGCACTGTCCATGAAAACCATGGATTCATGTTATTTTGTTCCAATCATAGGGCTAAAGAAAGATCAAGCGTGGACGAGATTTGCAACTGTACCTGGGTAACCAATGGAATAACCTACTAAAGAGCACTGTCTTGAATTATTTATGTTTCATTTCTCATTATTTTAAGGGCGACAAAAGCCACGGTACTATGCTTATTAATACTAGCTGCATTACTAGACCGTGTGGTCCTACTTTCTCTTACCTGTAATCTATGACCATCATTCTTTGGGAAGCTAGGTACTGAATAGTTCTGCTCTGTTTGTTATTCCGTACAGTGTGGTTCTAGGATTTTATCACCTACGTTGCATTGATCAATCCAGTATAATGATACCATATTTTGGAAAGCTTCTGAACAATATTGCAGTTTTGTTCTGTTTGTTCTACTTTACATTGTCGGGTTCCATTTTTTCATCTGTGGACTGATCAAACCATGAAGTGTGCATGACCACTCTTTGGAAAGCTACTGAACAGTACTGTACTGTGGTGTTGTTTGTTTTACTATACAGTGTTGTTCTAACTTTTTCATCTGTGGATCAAACCATGCATGATTCCGAGTATGGAAAGCTAGGTGAGCAGTACTATAATGTGATAATGTTTGAGTTTCTATACACCATAGTTTTAGCTTTCTCATGTAAAGATTTACACATACAGTTTCCACCCTTTGGAAAGCTACTGAACAGTACTGTAGTCAGTGGAGCTGTTAATATTACGACACAGTGTGGTTCTCAATTTTTCAGTCTAATTGTTGATTAATCCATTCAGGTTGAGACCATTTGTTTGGAAAACTAATGAGCAGTACTGTACTTTCATCAATTTTTTTGCATTAAATGTAGTTTTAACTATTTCATCTATAGATTCATCCATGAAATGTAGCAATTCTATGAAAAGCTACTAAACAGTACTTCATTATGCATGTGGCACTGCTTGTTTTACTCTACACTAGTACTGTGGTTCTATCTTTTATTTCTGCGAATCAAATCAATCATGCAGTGTGACCATTCTTTAGAACGCTATTGAACAGGACTGTACTGTGGTGTTGTTTGTTTTACTATACAGTGTGGTTCTAACATTTCTATCTGCTAGTCAAACCATGCAGTGTGATCATTCTTTGGAAAGCTACTGAACAGTACTGTATTGTGGTACTGTTTGTTTTACTATACAGTGTGGTTCTAAATTTTTCATCTGTGGATCCGGCAAACCAAGCAGTGTTACCATTCCTTGAAAAGCTATTGAACAGTACTGTACTGTGGTATTGCTTGTTTTACTATACAGTGTGGTTCTAGCTTTTTCATCTCAGTGTGGATCTGAAACCATACAGTGTGACCATTCTTTGGAAAGCTAGTGAACAGTACTGCACCGTGCAGGTACTGTTAATGTTGTACTATACAGTGTGCCTCTAACGTTTCCATTTGTGGATCAAACCATGTAGTATGACCATTCTTTAAATTGCTGCTGAAAAATACTGTAATGTGGTACTGCTTTTTAGACCGGCTATGCTTTGTGAATCTAACTTTTCCGTTTGTGGATCAAACCATGCAATGTGTCTATTCTTTGAAAAGCTACTAGATAGCACTATATTGCTGTACTGTTTGTTTTGCTTTAGAGAGTGGTTCTAGGTTTTTCTTGTTGGGTCAAACGTAGTAGTGTGACCATGCAGTCAGTCTTCATGAAAAGCAACTAAGCAGTACTGTACTGTGGCACTTTTTGTTTTACTACATGATACAGTGTGGTTATTAATGGTTCTATTTGTTGAAATAACATGCAATATGACCACTGAAACGCTGATGGATGCGTAGTGTTGTATTGTAGAGATGCTTAATTATCTTGCAATGCAATCTGGTTTTATATTCTTTTCATCTGTGGATCAAACCAAGAAGAGTGACCATTCTTGGTAAAGCTACTGAGCAGTATTGTACTCTGGTACTGTTTGTTTCACTATACAGTGTGATTCTAATTTTTTTACCTGTGGATCAAATCATGCAGTGTGGCCATTCCTGGTAAAGCTACTGAGCAGTATTGTACTTTGATACGGTTTGTTTTACTATATACAGTGTGGTTCTAATTTTTTTACCTGTGGATCAAACCATGCATGCAGTGTGACCATTCTTGGTAAAGCTACTGAGCAGTATTGTACTTAAGTAGTGTTTGTTTCGCTATGCATAAAGAGTGTAGTTTTAATTTTTTTATTTGACTGGATCAAACCGTGCGCTTTGTGTCAAGTTGCCAACTGAGCTATCGCTGTTGCGGGCTTCTGCTCTCTCTTCCCTCCTGCTGAGAGCAGAAAATCCACCGCTACGATCCAGGGAACGGTAAATTTTATAGATAATAAGAGGGGGACATCGGGGTCTATCAGAAACCGAAAGACAGTACAAAAATTCACCCAAACCGAGATACCGAAGTGAATTTCGGTTAAAACCGAAAAACGAAGACAAAACCATCGGAACCGAAAATTTACAAACCTGAAGTTCCCATCAAAAACCGTAATCGATCTGAGGCGGCGGTTGAGGCGCACAATTGCCGAAAAGAAACCAGAAATTAAACCAAACAGACGCTGAACCCGAAAACCGCGTTGGATACCAAATTCGAAAAACCGCTTGTCTTTTACTGAGCTTATTTTGGTCGAAAAGCAAATGCCAAAAAAAGGGAAAACCGTAACAGTATCAGGATGCAATACGATTTTATTCTGTTAAAATTTCTGAGCTTGAATGACCATAATAAGGCATTTATTTGGGCGAACATGGAAGACATTTTTATAGAGGGAAAAGATCCTGTGTGTATTAATTGTTCTCTCCCGTCTCTCCTCCTCAGGCCGGACTTTTGTGCACTCCCCCCCCCTTGCTTTTGCCAAACTGAGCAACGCACAATCCTTCCGTAGTAAGAAAAAACGACTTTATCCTTGCATCTCTGTTTCCAAAAGCAGTTTTTTCTAGATTTCTATACAGCGATAAAATACTGAAGAATACTTGAAGAAGAATGAGTACTCAAAATGTAGACGCGTTGGTGGGTCAATTTGTGAAGTCATCGCCTCGTCAGGGTTGCTGAAGGGAGGCTTAATATGATGGTTTGTTTTGATCACGTACATCAATAAGAATTAGTCATGGGCTTGCCACTAGATAAATTCAAACTTAAAAGCACCCTAAAATGCGAGAAAACTGTCGGTCTTACTTGAGCGGACACAGAAACTCCATGATGGTAATAACTATGAGTTACATAATAGTTTAAGGAGGAGAAAAAAATGTCATCGTCAAATCTATTTTAAACCGCCCAGGGATACATGTTTTTGTTCTAGTCATCAGGCAAATTGTTTTACTTCTTATGCCTAGACCCGACCCTCAACAATGCGAGAAAAATGTCGGTCTTATTTTCAAGAGCGAACACAGATTCCCCATGATATTTTAACATTATTATTGTTATTATTATTGATTGTTATCTATTGAAATGAATGAAAAAAAACGTAAAATTTCCAACAGGCATAGAAACCTTCTGTTCGGCCAATCAATTTCAAATCAACGGACTTGGCTACGTCTATACAGGTCGTCGTTCCATTACCTTTGATTTCTTTCATTGGTCCATCTTACCTATGGAAATGCAAAGCACCCATTGTGGGAGTTTTTTCTCGGGATCGAGGGAAAATTACCCGCGGGTAAGAACCCTCAAATTCCCCCGCGAAGGCCAGTTTCCCGCCACTTTCAATCTATGGTCCTGGGAATAGAGCATGACAGAATTTTGCCTCGGCGGCCATGAAAATAGTCGTGTAACACACCCGATACATCTACTCACATTTTAACGCCTTTCAAAAGGTACGATTTGTAGTGCTTTATCAGAGCGTTCAGTTATCCATAATACCCATTTTCACAGCCTGTAAATCTGCTAAAGCTGTAGTGTGAATTTTCGGACAAGCGTCCATGCTCGGGACCACCTGCGTTTTAAAGTCGTTAGTTCTGTGCGGGCCTGTTCTTGGCTCCGTTTCGTTGTTTACCTTTACCAGATAACCGTATTTTACACCAGATGCATGTAATGCCTAGGATGCCAAATATTGTTAAGCAATGCGAGATACTTACAAAAATAGGAACTTCAAGATAGGAGGGTGAGACAGAACATCGCAGAAGCAGGTCACTCTGTCGATGACAAAGGATAGTGTGTAAAGGACGCTACATAACTTTACTTTCTTGTCATTGTTAAGTAACTATTAAAAAGCTTAAGAATACTTAAAATTCAATCAATTTTTTTAAACTTGCTTTGAAACATACAATGCATTTTTGGGCAACTAGCCTGTTTGGGTTCTCGAATTAGCTCTAGGTAAAAGATTAGGAAAAAAAACACTTTTTATGGCAACGCTGGCCACATAAATTTCAAGAAAAAAAACACAACTCTTTGGAACCCAAGATAGATTGCCAGCAGGAAAGGTAAAGGGGTGCATGAGCTAAACATGATTGAGACTTACACTGCAAGAGCTTGTGTCATTGTTTTAATTCTGTAGAAGCAGAGGTATGGTTACTACACAAACCACACCCATTCTGGATTGTGTGCCACTTTGTTGCAGGGTTACCCCCTGTATTATATTGCCAGCAACAATCTATATCTCTGGACATAATGTAATAAAGGAAACAACACCACCATCTCCTAGAGTTGAACACCAGATCTTCTGTTACTCTCTTGGGCTAGAGGTGCTGTTACACTGTGCAATGTTTTGTGCAGCAAGTTGTCTCGCAATGGCATTGCAATACAAGTTGCACGAAACATTGCATAGTGCAACAGCGTCTTAACCAACCCTTGTTTTTGATTGTACCTACACAACACCTGTCACTGTAAAACCCATCTTCAAAAGTTCTCCCATTCACTGGCTTTTTTGACACGCTGTACTGCATGTGGACTTCAGTCCATTCTACTATTTGTAAATCTATTTTAACTGTGTGTCACATTTTTGCTGAATCAGAGATTTTCAGGGTTTTAACTTGAAAATGGTCTTGCTGGTATATGAAAGGAAGCTGGGCAGGTCAGGGGTCAATTTGTTCAAGAACTCAGGACATGAGTTACTGCCAGGTTACTGCTTGTAAGGTATAGTGTTTCTGTCTTTATTAACCAAATACTTTAATGACAACAGCTGTAGCTACATGCAGCATACTGGCCATACAATTTAAACTTCTTGAGTTGGCCGGGATAGTTCCATAATAATTATCAGGCAAACCCAAGGATTAAATTTGCAATGGGAAAGATCAAAAAAGATAGAAATGACCCTATTGTGTGACTGCATGTAGATGTGTTTGACGCTGGGAATCAAACCATATTGTATTTCAGTTTACCAGGCAGTGTAATATGCTCGACATTTCAATGGAATCTACTGAATCTACTTTTGTCTTTGTGTATTCCCTCGCATTGCCAAATTTCTAATGCATATATGCTGCACAAACAGTTATCTTATTAAATACAGCTCTCATAACATTGAGTGCAAGGAACTCTTGGCTTGATACAAATCTTGGTAATTACATTTTCATGAAAGTAAAAATTGAAAAATATTTCCCTAAAACAGTGTATATATATTAGTGTGACATTCTTTTGACTACCTTATGGATTTTATAAATTTAATTGCCTCATAAATTAGCATAATCGTAATTGTCATAACTTAGCACAATCATAATTGCCTGATTATCAGGTGAAGAATTTACAGTTCCTTCAAAATACATGGCTGCACTTGTCTCAGGGAAGTTAAGCAATATCAATGAAGTATTAAGTTTAGGTTAGTAACCTATATCTTTGAAAGGAGAGAGTATAATTTTTTTAAAACTAGTTCATAAAGTTTGCATAATGAGGCTTCGCAGACTATCTAAAGTTAGATCTACATAATGTCACCGCTTGTAATTTAAGGTCTTCTGGTGCTCCATCACTGATAGTCCCAGACCCTAAAGAGACCAGATACCTTCCAGGATATGGCTGCTAGAACATTTAACAAGTTACCGGTATTAGCATAAGAAAAATTGATTCATGGTAGTGTAAGCAATTTGTCAATGCTATATGCAAGGAAAGTGATCTTAGCCAGAGCTAAAGTTAGAGTGAAATATTGTAAATAGTTCTTACTTACTAATACATTTACATACATGTATAATATGGGTGGGGAGATCTGGGATTTCTATTTCCGCTACATCGTATTTACATATATAATTCTGTAACACATATTTAGCTTTTATTGTAATTGTATGATTGGAAGGCAAGGAGCCACTTGTACCTCTATTAAACCATTATTATTATTATAACAAAAACTTGCATAAAAATGTAAGACAAAGACAGATCAAAGATAAAAGCACACCTAAACTGCAGCTTTATATAGCACAACAAATACAACAAAATGATACATGATTTTTATTTACAATACATTACTGTAAATACAGCTGCTGGCATTTTTAATGCTTGTGTTTTACTTATAATTATATATTTGTATTGTATACATACTATAATTTATTTACAGTTAGATAAACCATTGTTTTGGACTCGGTATCAGTAACCATAATGATGATAAATAGTTATATTAATTAAATAAGAATGTAATAATAAAAAGTCATAATTTAGTGATTTTGAGTTAAAGATAGCGGTGAATCATTAACAGTTAATTTTTTTATACATTGTATAAACTCTGCATTGAATTGCAGAAAATGCATGCTCATTCTTCTAATTTTGCTGCTTTTCCCATGATTCTTTGATGTTCTATAAGAAAATTCAAGGTTCCTAGTTACAAAGAAAATAGGGAAAATGTTGGTGAACTTCGTACCATAAACAAGAGTGGTTGTAGTCTATATTCCTCTATAATTTGATTTTCTCTAGAAAAATTAAAAGAGAACATAGTTGGGTGAAAGGATGAGATGCATTTTTCCAGTCCTTTTCAGAAATCTATTTCACTGCCTATAACTGGTTTCTACGGAAGCTTCAAAGGGATATGGACTTTCATCCTAAATGAAAGTTAATTGTTCTTTTTTAATGGAAGTTGAAGTTGTGGAAATGGAAGTTGAAGTTGTGAAAATGGAAGTTGGAGCGAAATTGCAAAACCAAACTCCCATTTTCACAACATGAACTTCCATTTTCACAACTTCAACTTCCATTGTCAAAATGTCCAAAAAAAACTTCCATTTAGGATTAAAGTCCATGTCCCTTTGAAGCTTCCGTAGCTTGCTGATTTCGTTGTGGGAATATTTAGAGGAATGGGGACTTTGCTGGTAAAATGGATCTCAGTTCAAAACTTAGCTGGCACCATGTCAGGTGAGTGTGACTCAAATAGTGAGCATTACGATCAAGACTCAGGCAGGGATAATCTGTCCGAAATAGTGAAACGGTTGAAGGCCGGCTCAAACAAAGATATTAGAATAGTGCATTTAAATTTGTGTAGCTTGAGAAGCATGTAAGAAAGAAGAACTTAGATGTTTACAACTATTGTATAGATTCGAGATTTTGGCAGCTCATTTCGACAAATGAGAATGAAGTTTATAAGACTAGATTATAGAAAAGGACGTAAAGGTGGAGGATCGATATGTACTTTGTTATGCAGAACATTTTCAAGCCTTTAATCGCAAAGACGTATTTATAACTGATGTTGAAGCCGCATGATCGTAACTCAATTTTTCAAATTTTTCCGTATTGTTTTCAGTGATTTATGAGACCACTAGATGCAAGCCAATTTTTTGATTTTATTGGCCCCTGGGCTGAACATTAACGCCGAAAAGCTGCGATCTACTTTTGAAATGTTCAATATACAAAATGTTGTGATGGAAAACACTAGTCTCTAGTGTCTTTCTCTCTAGTGTCTCTAGTCTCTTAGTGTCTAACAAAGAGGTCGGAGTTACTCCAGTAGAGTAACCCCGACCTCTTTGTTGGACACATTGTTACAACACTGTTACGACAAGGAAAGATCTTGTTAGCACCTCCGGCGGAGATTTCCCATTGGGAACCTCAGATCATAACTTGGTTTATGCAACGATGAGGTTAAAGAACAAAAAGCTGTCACCTAAGTATGTTAAGACAAGAAGAACACAAAACAAGATGACCGGTTGGCATTATCAACGACAAGAGCAACTTCATTATTGTTATTTCCAATAGAACTGTTCAAGAGAAGAACAATGTATGTAAGTATAAAATCATCAAGGCTACAGGACCCGATGGCGTTTCGCCAAAACTCCCAAACCAAGCAGGAAATGGCGTTGTCTCGGCACTTGTTGGCATCTATATATGGTCGCCCATCACTGCCATAGGAAATTTTGTTATATTTTTTAAATTTAACGTTAAAAAAAAAGAAATTTAGAAGTGAACTAAAATTAAGTTTCAATTCATGTAATTTTGTGAATAAAATGAAAAGAAAGAAGCATAATTAATAGTAAAGTAAATTGAAAATAAAACAAAATAAAAAGCAAATGGCCAAATGGCCCATTGTTGCCATTTAATCAAAAATAAAAAAAACAAATGAAATTTAAAACAAATCGAAGTGAATTTCAAAATCCCCATGACCAAGCGCTGCCACAGACTACGATGCATTGCCTCAGTTCATTACCTTGAGGAATTGGTAGCGTGTTGCGATCTTCCATCCAAAATGGCTTCCAGTAGGATTCGGAATACAAATTGGATGGCTGATCAAAGTTTGAAAGAAGCGCTAACAAACTATGTCCCAATGTGACTACATAGAGATGAGATTTTGAGCTTCAAAGAGACGAGGTAGCTACTTGTTGAGGATCTCCAGAAGGAAAATTTGAAGAAATGAAATCTCTCTTCGATGAGAAAGAGCTCCGGTGACTGAGTAAAGTAGATCTTGACCGCCTGCGGTGACGGGAGAGGCCAAACCTGAGCGAACGGCGTGCGCGATTGAAATCTTGTTTCAGAAACGTGTATAGCAGCGGGTTTAGGAGACCTGCGCTAAACCGTAGCAAAAGTAGTACGGCGTCTGCCCAAAACGGGATCTCTGCTCTGTTGCCTAAATCTTCCTGCAACGAGTTGATAAAATAGTTAAACCACCCTACGAGAAATAAGCCCACCATTGCGCTGTATATCATTTGCGCTCTCCGTTCTTTCTTGGCAATTCGTTCAGTGCAGTCTCGAGAAATGTGGGAGACCTCACGTTTGATTTGTTCGCAATGTCTCCTCAGAGTATAAAAAATGTGAACGTAGGCGATGGCCATAATTACCAACGGGAGAATTGCTAAGAGTCCCAGGCAAATGAAATCGTAGGTGATAACATAAGGGCTAGGTGCGAACGAGTTCACATCTATGAATGAAAGCTGGATAACCGACGCAATCAGTGAAAAAAGCCACAGTGAAGCGAGGGCTGCATGGCAGGTTTTCTTCGACAAGACGGACGTAGAATGCATCATAGAGAACACAATGGTAAAATATCTCTCCAGTGTAATAAGCAGCAAATGTAAGACCGTTGATATCGCCAGAAAGCGTTGACCCAAGTCCATGGCTAAGCAAATATCCTGGTCGTAGTGTGTACTGCATGCAATAATTAATGGTATCGGGTATAGTCCAGATAACATGTCAGACAATGCGAGGCTTGTAAGGCAGTAATTAGGCACCGTTCTTAGGTATTCTCTGGTAAACACCAAATAGACAACAACTAAATTGATTGCAACTATTAGCGTGCCAAGGATCGACAAGACAACGTACACCGCAATAAGATCGACCGTTAAGGCATCTTTGTAGATCTCTTCAATGTGCGACGTGAAGTTTGAGTTGTTCAGCTTTTCCGAAGATAAATGCATTGTCAGTAGTGATCTGCCACTTGCTTCAGTCTTTCTTGGTTTTGTAGCTTATTCCTGACCAGCTATGCACCCAGTAGTTAACCTGCAAGAGACAAAGCTTTAAACTTTTACACTCTGCAGCGATTTCCAGTGGGCGTGTTTCTTTAGTAAGCAAGCAATTAAGTAAGTAAATAAGTAAGTAAATAGGGAAACCTTTATCTGATGTATTGAAGGCCCTACTTATATAAATAAATGTTAACTACTTACTCTGTTACATTAAAAATATTAAAAATTTAATGCTGTTGCTCCTGTTAATTCTAAAGCCTGGGAACAACAATCCATTACCTTTCGTTAGCTAATATTTGTTAATTAGTATAAAAACTCAGGTGATTATATAAAATCGCGCGATCTGATTGGTTCGCTATCTCGTATAATCAGCCGATAATCACCTCGGCGAACAAAATGGCTGCTATTCCTTCGCGCGCTTTTGAAAAAATAGAATTTTTTCGTGTTGTACAATGCTTTTTCTTTTGTTTTTTTTTTCAAATAATCACCTGTGTATTTATACTAAAACAGTTATTTGCCTCACTGACTATCGGGGCCTTAGGCGAATAATTGTTACACAAGACGCCTGAAGGCGTTTACGCGGGATGTGTTGATTTAAAATTGCTGACGCAGTATGTTTTTTGCTGATTGTGCGATCATGGATATCCATGGTGCAATCCAACTTGACTTGCACGTGATTCGGAGTTACAGCCAATAAAAATCACACATTTTTTTCGGGACGGGCTCGGGATACGGGAAAGTTAAAAAAACAAAGCAAGATTTGACTCCCAAGACGACGAAAGGAATGCGCTACCGAATTTTATACGCTGGCTGACTACGTCATCCCGCGTAATAAACTTCGGGGTTATTGGATCATATTTCTCGGGGCGGGGCGTCAGAGGGCCTTTATTAAATTTTTAGCCAAACCAGAATGGAAAAACTATGGAGCACTCCCCCTCAATCACACTGACAAAACCGAAAAGAAACAAATTTACATCCAATACGATTTTCAGGACCGTGGTGCTTTAAATAGATAAAAAGTTCAATCTCCTGTTATTTAGAGAACATGCCCTTCAACTTATTAGCATTCACCTTTTAATGGGACCTGTTCAAACAAAACTGGTAAACAATTATAGATCCGTTACCCCAAACACAGAGGGAAACCGGTCTTAGAACATTGCCGTGACTTGGGACACCGATCAGACATGGTCCCCGGCCACACTGATAAACTGTATACAGGTTGTAGAGTAGAAGTCTTGTGCGTGCCACACCGTATCAAGTCATTTAATAATTTTAACCACTTTGCAGTGCCGGACCCCATCGGTAGGCTCTAGAGTAAAAGCACACAAGCAAGAACCGAGATTTTGAAGACACTTTGTGGGTAGGTGGGGGTTGTGGGAATTTTGAGCCACAGTTCGTAAGCTGGGTCTCTGAAAGTTCTTGATGTTTGCAGTGTTGAATGCATTCAGTTGCTATTGGTCGGTTGAGCGTCATGCGAGTGCCATGAAGTGTTTGGTACCCTGTTTTTAAGGGGACGATTGTTATTTTTAGAAATGCCTTGAGCATAAAATGATTGTGTTTTCGTCCGGGTTCGCACATGTTGGCAAAAGCAATATAGCTGCCAAGTTAGTTATGCGCAAGAGAACTCTCCTTCATATTTCATTTTCCCATGGTTACCTTTGTATAGAACATTTCTCAGTACAATAAATTTGCAAACCCATAGCACCTATCAGCAATTGTGCACATATTGCAATATTTCATGAAAATGAAACAGTCCTACTACTTCTGTTCCACTTTGTTTAGAAAAGTTGTAGTTCAGACTTTTTGTTTTGAAAATAAAATGACGTTGACAACCCTTTCGCGAAATTTAATGGTCTTTTATCATATTCCCCGTCGGAATCGCGGAAATAAAACTTCGCGAAATACTGTCTCGCGAAAATCGCGAAATTAAGTACGCGCGAAATTAAGTACAAATAAGGTGTAAAATGGAGAGGAACGCTCGTTGTGAAGGGCTCCTGACGCAACGCAACAATAGCTTTTCAAAAGCTACGGGTGAACGCGAAATTACCCAAATAAGGAAGAAATTGCTGAATTATTTTACGAATACTCAGAAACTCAGGAAGGAAATCATGTGACTTGGGATGTCGCAATGTGAAAGAAAACTTCCGGAAGACTGCAATGACCAAGAAATTGGCAGAAGTGGCCGGATTATTTTAAAAGCTTGCTTTACCGATCCTAGATAAAATTGGCTTTTGATTTTGACTATCCTATCCCGAAGTAAGAAGGAAAAATTGAAAACTGTTCAGTTTGAAATATGGTGAATGAATAATACTTTCATACGATATGAAGAAGTATTTTCCAACTCGATACGCAAAATTCTTCATATTATACTCAGCCTCATCCAACAACATTACTGTATTATAAAAGTCATCATATTTCATCATAAGTGGTTGTAAAGAGGCCGACGTTTCCAGTGTTTCTGATCCCTTGACATCCACTCCTTTAACGACAGTTCTTTTCGCACGTTCGTGTTTAGTCGGATATTCACTCATTTTTTAACATCGATATCCTTTGTTAGGTGGTTTGATCGAATATCCGCTGTTTAGGGTTCGCTGCTCTCATAACCGTTCGACACAACCAATGTTAGTTATCATAACCTCCGTTATCAACTCCTCGGCCAAAAAGCTACAGGCATTGTAGCCTGATAATAGAGAGTTTCTTAGAAAACAGCAACAATAGACATATTTTGGATTCTAGCATCATTAAAACAACTTTACAATCATGCATTATCAAGTGAAATATTTAATGCAGGTCATAGCAGGTAACTATGTCCTTGCTTCGCTTTTCTTGCGGTTTGTTTACCTCTATCTTAGCCACTTAAAAAAGAAAAGAACTTACCTTGAAAAGAAGATTGGTCTCTGCGTGTTGTTTGTGTATTTGACTGTAGAAAATAGATTAAGAAAACTTCGACTACAGGGGCCGGTTGTTCGAAGTCCGATTAGCGCTAACTTAGGGTTAAATTTTAACCCGGGTTTCTTTTCCTCTTGTCAAAAAGCATTTTCTCTTTATCTATTTTTTTCAGATGCATACCATCAAATTGTATTCAAAACGAATTATACTGAATGTGCTTTTTAAGCTCTCATATCTGCGTTTAAATTTCGCACTAACCCTGGGTTACATTAACCTTGCTTTGAACAACCCGGCCCAGGCCTGGCCAATTACTATGAAAACAGTGGAGAAAATCAAAGAGAAGAAATCAGTCGATACAAGACTGGCATAGTACATTGGTGTTAACACTCCCGTCTATTCACAAGAGTAATTTTAACTTTTTCTTATTAAAACAATGTGCTATTATTTTCGGCGAAGGTTCAGTTCTAGGTCTTTTGTTATTGTAATAACACATCAGTAGGCCTGTTTCTCATTTGCTGCGTCTGGCCTTGTCCCACGAGTCTGTTACAGCTGAGTAGTAAAGCTTCCGAACTAGCAATCAGGAGGTCGTAGGTTCGACTCCCCTTCGGAATACTCCAATTTCCTTTTTCCGAGTTTGTGTGACAACCGGTGGTGAAACTACATCTTTCACAGAGGGCGTTTTCTTTACTTTATTACTGTAGTCGCAGAGAGTTTTACACGGTAGAAATTTTCGTGTTCGTACTTTCGGTGTTAGTTTAGATGCCCTTGAGTAAGCGATCTCAAGATGATAAGAAAATTAATTTACAAACAGCTGCCAATAGTTCTAGAATTATAGGGTAAGTTTCCCGGCCAAGAGACGGCGTTACGATGTTGCAAAATAGAAGCACAAAAATTTGGAATTGTCCAAAAAATGTTTCGACTTGTACCACGCTAAGATGCTTTAGAGGGTGACGTTTTTAGTCTTTGTTCTTCGGCAGAGCATTTGTTTTAGAAATCATGGCTGTTTTCACAGATTTCTTTTTTCTTCCTATAAAGACTATTGTCTGTTTCTTAGTCGTCCGAAGTCAGTTCTTAGTCATTGGTGCTTTTGATTTAAACGTTGTGGCTGGCACAAATTGGATTTCGACTTTTCGATTTTTCATGCAACCGTCGGCAGCATGCGATGAAGTTTTCCTGCCAAAATGTAAAATATTTCACACAACGAGTTAGGTCTGTAATTCTCTTTCTTGGGTCAACAAATTGTCATCGTTTTAGATCGCTAAGTAGTGCGCAAACGAGAACTGGAGTTCATTTTAACATGTAATGTGGTGTGGCTACAAAATGTGTCTGAATCTATAGTAACTACGATCGTTGTCTTTATTCAATTTGTCTTTCTAAGGTGAATCGATATCCTTCCCTTTCAGTCGAAAATGAAACTCTCAAGCTCAAAGTTCTCCGCAAAATAATCCGTCAGTGGTTTGCTTAAAATCTCTCAGTTTCGCTCGGTATTTTAAGTGCACCTCTCCTTCTTGTCAGGTCACAACAACATTTTTCAAGCTGAATGGACAATGTAACCAACAAAAAGATTGAATTTAGAGTGCGATAGGCAAGGAAGTGCTTTTTTAGCGGAGAGGATTGCCGTTACTTAGCGAGCAGGTGTATTCAATTGCGGATAAAATAAACACAACAACCAGCAACTTAATGTAACATATTGCTTGGAAAACGACTTTTAATTCAATCTCATTATCCTCAAAATACGGCAATTTCGATAAATTTCAAGTGCGTTTCTTCTTAATATTTTAATTAGTCTGATATGGACTAGTTGCACTTATCGCAGATTAATTCTGCTTACGTTCAAGCTCTTTGAAAGTTTGCAAAAATGCTTGATTCATATAATTTTGACGTGATACAACTTTTTTTTTTCAACTTTCAACTTTATTTTTCATTAAAAGAATCTTACTATAAACTGGCCCGCAATATAGTAGTTGCTAAGGGACGGACCATTAGAAAAGTGATGGGGGGGCGGGGTGGGAAAAAAAAAACAAAAAAAAATTCATGCAAGGAAAAATGGCAAAAAAAAAAAAAAATTCATGCAAAGAAGAAGGTAAAAAAAAATTCATGCAGAAGGAAGGTCCAATTGTGACTTTCACACGTAGTAAAAAATTCGTGCAGAGGGGTTCACCGGAAAAAAAATTCCTGCACAAGCAGTGAGCGAAAAAAAAAATTCGTGCAAGCTGAAAATTCCCCACCCCCCCCCCCCCCATCACTTTTCTAATGGTCCGAAAGTATAGAATAACTAGAAACCGGCGTTTTAACTTTTAAGGGCCTTTTCATTTTTTACGAGGAAGGGGGGTCTGGTGGGTTTGGGATTGTTAAGCTTTTTGTTGATGGTTTTCATCATTATCTCTATCATGGGTTTTAACACCATATTTACACTAAAGCATACGCCCTGAATCTCTTACTTACTATGATTATAAGCGCTGAATCTCTAACTTACTACAAACACCATCTCGGGTGTGTTTCAAGACTTAGACTTGAATTCGGTTAACGTTTTGCTTAATCTGATAACGAAGCAACTTCATCAGTAGACCGTTTTTGAATCGCTTATTCGTTTATTGTTCTGCTTGTGCTTTCTTTGTTGTATAGGCTTTATTCAACGCTTTGCCTTTTCCAGTGAATCATGATATCTAAGCCATCCCTGAAGGGAAAGATACCGACTGAATATCTGTTTCTTCACTGGTCTGCGAAAGATACGACTTATTTTCCCTCGACGGTTTCTATTATAACGTTAACTGTGATTTATAATGTTAGGCTTTTTTTTCTCTAAATCAATGCAAACGGACCTTAAACGACAAGAATCATATATTACTTACCTTCTTACATTAAAATCGCCCCGTCACGCTCTCCTTACGCTATAAAGTTAATGGTGTTACCCTCAAGAAGATATCTCAATTTTAGTACTTGTAAATCTCCTTCTTGCACCTCGTCCTGCATTATGTATGAAATAAAAGTTTTGCGAACGGAGACGCTTTAGAAAAAGAAAAAAAGAGAGACACGTAGTATTCAAATGACGTGTTATGCCCTACCTGACTGAAGAACTGTGAGCGACGCGCCAAAATCCCCGCATCATAGAACTGAGTTTCCAATGATCAGACTGAAGCTTTACAGTGCCCGTGGAAAACAGACTTTTAATTTAAACAGAATTTAAAACTGTTTAATTCAAAGATAACCGTAGTTAAATGCAATCACAGTTAATTACTTTTTTTCTCAGAGTGTAGTTCTCATAACTCGTCAGTTCACGGAATGAATGGAAAACTGATTACGGTCCATATACAATCTGATAAAGACTGTCTAAAAACGATTGTAATTCGCCAAGTTATACATGAATGGTCGGTGTATTTCTTAAACCAGTCACTGCATGAAATGGCGAGGAAAGACGTTGGAGTTAAAAATGTTATTTTTAAGTGAGATATAAAAGGTTTTTTATTGCTTGTTTAACAGTTGGAGGTTTCATAGTAAACTCCGTAAAGGAGACTGCCTGTGTGGGACAATACATCATTACCTAGAATTTAGTGGAATACTGAGTGGTAGCAAATCAGCGGGATGTCACTGGCGGGATAACGTTTTTATCGATTTGCTGCCACTCGGTGTATTCCAATAAATTTTATTCAATGAAAAGAGTCACTTAACGATGCGGAATTTCTCTTCTATTGTTGGAAAAAAAATTGTCGATCGTTCGCTGTACTCAGTCACAGAATACTTCGAATATAGATTTCGTACCTTCGCGCGACCACGAAACATCCTCTTTAGCTTTTCTAGTATCATTGCTAGTAAATTTAGCTTTTTTCCCTCTTAGTTGTTATCAGTTGCCAGTTGTTTTTAATGGTGATTCTGATGTATGTACTGTCTTTTTTTGCTTGAGGAGGGGGGCTTTTAAAAAGAGAAAGCAGGTTGTGATTTGTGGTAATATAATTTATCCAGGGGATTAATATCAGTTGAGAGTTGTATCATCGAATGGAGGCATTTATCATTTAATTTAGGAGTAAAAAATTTGTCTTACGGTGGTTTGCCAGGGGCCCATCAGAATTTGCTCATTATTTAAGTGGTGCGTCATAGAATAAGCATCAAAGGTGTTGTCATGGTTACCTCCAATTGCTGTGTCACTCAGTTTTCTTGTCACTCACCAGAAGTGTGTTATCACTTACAAATTCTGCTTGTATCATGGTTTAACGTGTTGTGACCAAGTAAGGGTTGACGGATAATTGTTTTGCTGGGATATTTAACAGTTATTCTCACAAATCGAGGTGGATATTGAGGGTCCCCAATAGGATTTTCGGGATCCGAGATTTGGTTTATTTGAAGACCGGGATTCGGGATTTTAGAGGAAAAGCAAACTGAGATTCGGGATTGTTAGCTAATTGGGAATTTTACTGACCGGGAGTCGTTGGCAAAAAAGGTAAAACAGGCGAGGACATGAAGAAACGTTTTGACACAACTTGCAAGATTTTGCGAGTCTGTGAAGCATGGTGACATTCTTCAGTTCTTGCGTAGGAACGAGGATTCCATCAGAGAAGAGGTTGCTCACTTACCGAGAGTCCTCAACAGCCCAAAGAAATGTTGCATCAAAGACTGTTATATCAGTTCAAATGTTAAATGTGGCCTTGAGAAGCTTAGTCTTAGAACTTCACGGATACAATGCCCTAAACTTATCGAGTTGCTGAACATTAGATGTGGAAAACATGGATCAATATTTGTTTCTGGGCAACCGAGCTCGAGTACAAGAAATCGAGTACGGGTCACTACCCGAGTACGAATACGGGTCGAGCTCGCATACCATCGTCAGCAAACGACTTCGGTTAGCCCAAGTCGAGCTTGACTGTGCTTGATGCCAGAAGATTCGACTCGTACTCGAATATTGTAGTATTCGTACACGGATCGATTTTTCTCTCCAAGAAACTGGTGCCGAGTTTCTCGTCCCAGACCCCCACTTTTTCGTAGCGAGAACAAAAAAACTAGAAAATGATATTTTCCTTTAATTTTAATTTAATTCAATTTATTTTCTTTTAATTTTAATTTAATTCAATTTCTTCAGGAGCCCATGAACCTTAAAACAATTACAGTTTATTCTGTGACCGCAGGTGACCATAGTTCGTTTTTTTTTCTTTCTTTTTTCTAATAAGTACTATTGATAAAATTATATCTAGTAATATGTGATTGCTTCAACGTACCAAGCAAAGTTCCAATCAATTAAACGTATCCGACGAAAGCGCGGGAAACTGCGCGCTTGCAAGTCGCGATTGCTTTTGGTATTGCTGAATTTTGCTGGCCAAGCAATTAGCGAAGCCTTGCAAAACCAAAGCAAAAGGAATTTACTTTCGTTGCTCAATTGAAAACTGTTCTATATCCTATATACTTATATTCTTTTCGGGCCTAGGTTTCCACAGACTACCAGCAGTCCCTTTCTGGAAATACAAGCGGAAGCACGAAAATCTGAAATGAGAAGCAAAATAGCTTGGGGAAGGAGTGGCGAGGCTAAGGTAGAGGCGGGAGGGGGCACCACTCTCAGTATCTTCTTATTTTCACGCTTTTTATTTTTCACGAAATTTTAACGCAATGTAGTTAAGTTTTAGTCAAAACTCTAGACCAAAAACGTAAGTATAGCGCTATTAATAGTAGTATGAAAGTATTTCCTGGAAGTTTTGATTGCGTGGTGAAGTATCTCCATCGAAATGAATTGTTGGCAATTGTTTTGTCAGCACTATACTTCTCATGCTAAATTAGTTGCAACAAATTCATGGGCGATTGTGGTCAGCTTAGCTTAAAAATTTCAGCCGATATAAAATCGCTTCCAATTTTCTTTTTGAGGGCGTGATGTCTCATGTGGGGGTTGTTCGCCTCCGCATGCCGGGTGATCATAGAAACGCCTCCGCGAATTCCTTTCTCGAACATAAGCAGCATCTCTGGGTCTGGAAGGAGCTCAAGTTTCACGCCGGTCTTTTTCAGCATCGCATCCCACGCCAGTCCGGGTGACGTGTAGTACCACGCGGGGTCGAGGCCGTAATTTTTGCAGCAGACGTCCCTGAAATTCTTAAAGACCTCCACGAGGATGGTGTCCGTCTTGAGGTAGAGGTCGTGGTAGTCGCTCATGGTTTTCATCTCGAAATGTTTCCACACCTTTTGCGCGTGCTCATAATCCTCGTCCGATGCGTGGGAATAGTAGAGGGTGGAGTAGAATTCTTCTTTCGGTGGTATCTCCGCAGCGTCGAATTTTTTTAATCCATCGAACCAATCGTAGGGGAAGACGCCTTTCCGCAGCAGGAGTTCCAATTGATCCTCTCTGAAGAATCGCTTCATGGTTTTGAATGAATCCTTGGGGAGATTGCTCACGAGGCTGCCGAGACTGCTCCTCATGAATCGAAAGGAGTCGATGAACCTGATCTCCCACTTGACATCCACGCTCCGACCCTGCGCATTCGTGAATGTGTCCACGACGATTTCCTTGCTGAAGGAAATGTAATTCTCCTCGTTGTTCGGGAGGCATCTGATCTTGCCCGCCGACGTGCCGAGATTTTTCACGAAGAGATGCGAATCGTAGCCCGAGAGGTTGTGGAAAATCACGGGGTAGAATTTGGGGATCTTGAATTACAAGTTGCAGAAATCGTGAGCCGCACCTCTAAATTTCCCCCTGAGGCTGCAGTCATCGCGCACCCTCTTCTCGTTGCCCAATTCTCGCTCACATATGTGACAGTGGGTGGCGCCCTCGAAATGCTTTTCATCATCCGCGCTCATCATCATGTCCTCCTTGAATTCGAACAGGTCGTACAACTCCATAATGATCTTCTCCAAAGATTCCACCAAATGCCTCTCCACGTCCTCCTCGGGGGATTTCGCGGTGTAGGAAACCAGACAAGGTTTGAAAAGGGTGTCTTCGGAACACTTCACGAGATATGAGAACCCCGACGGCTTGTGGCGCTGGTAGGGATTCGTGATACTCGTTCGCTCATCCGGAGAACATCCGCTCATCTTTTCAGTGAAGCATTCAAAGTCGGCACAGATCACGAAGGGCACCCTCATCTTTCTGTTGTGATACACGAACTCGATGAATTTGGGGCCCCCCATCAGGATTGGAAGGCATCTCCATTCTGACGGAGTCGTGATTCTGGCAAAAATCGTGATGTTTCGTCAACGCTTTGGGGGAATTGAATGAGCTGAGGCATCTCCGGCAGAAATGAACCGCGTGTTCGTGATTATTTTTGAAGGATCCCATCAGGCGAGGGAAATTCTTGATCCAACAGTAGTGGCTCGTCTTTTCGTTTGAGAGGAGGAGAAGATCGATGTTGCGCGAGTCCTTTTCGCTAATTCTCATTGGGTACATGTGCCTCTTCGCCAAAGCGGCCTCATCACTGTAGGCAAAAACGTTGATTGAGTACCCGGGATTGTTCTTTTCGAATCTTTCAATCTGCTGAATCGGGGGTGGGGAGGTCGATGCCGGTCCAATCAAATTGCTCAGAATTGGCTCTCATCTCCTTGTTCACTCTCTCCGGATGTTCACTGGCGGTCTAGATGGCGGCGGGCACAGCCCATTTCAAACACTCGTGGTCGTCCTCGTTCTTGGGGTTCACGATTGCCTTCTTGAGAGACAATTCTTGGGGTAGAGGGATGTATGAACTGCCGAGAAGAGGTTCGAAGGGGTCCATTTGAATTTTGAAGGAAACGACGTGATCGAATGTCCATCCCGACCCCTCATTCTGAAACTTCTGATTCTTCTCAAGCATCAACTTCACTTGTTGGTCGAAAATTTTGCCCACGTCGGAGGAATCGGTGATCGTCAGCACGTGTGTGTGGAAATATCCTCTGTTTCTGTTGATCTCCCCCGTGGTCGGATTCTCCTTGACGTACTCGCAGGTGAATATGAATTTGAGCTTCACGGGCTTCTTTCTCTCGTTGATCACCTTGACGACCCCCTCTTTGGATTCTTTCAAAAATGTTGGCGGGTCGTATCCGGGCACCCCCTCAACGATGAATGTGCTGAGTTAGCCGTTGAACGGGCCATCTTGGAGTTTGGGGGTGGGCTTCTTTTTGAAGAGTTTATTCACCTCCCTTTTCAACCTCTCGAATCTTGCGCTCACCTCTTTCCTGATTCTCTTTGGAAGGAAAGATGTGATCCAATCCGCGAACCTGCTGATGTATTTATATGCAGGGGTCGGCTGGAGGACGGGGACGTTTATTTCCGGGTTGGGGAGGTCGAGAATATTTGTTGAAACGGGTGTCGGTTTAAGAATCGGGGCATTGATCTCCGGATTTCTAACATTCAAAGGATTTCTTGGCAGCGGGACGGGCCTTCTTCTGGCAGCCATGATTTTTTATGACGGAGGGCGTTTTTTCCTTTAAATACACAGGGCCCATTTTTTTCTATCCCTCGTTTCACAGCCAGTGAGCTTTTCTCATCAGCTTGCACACCCCGCAATAATCGTACGGTTTGTATTTCGACGCGCAGCTGCATTCACCATACGCAAATTTCAAGGCGTCGTGCTCGCAAAAAGCTCCGTAGCCAAATTTGCTGTGCATCCTCAAGCGATGTTTCAAGCGGCAGTCTATCTCATAAATCAATTGCTTCTTGTTCATGCGGTGCCTGTACTTTATTCCTCTTCTCTCAGCCTCCTCCAGCAGCCCCTTTCGAGAATATTCGCTGAGGGATTTTTCAGAAGATTTAATGATGGTGGGCTCCGACTCAAAGGCTGGAGTATTTCTGGAGTATTTCTCACCACCACGATCTCGGGGCCCATCAACTGCGCGGCCTCATGAACCGAGATCCATGTGGGGGTTGAAAGGGGTTGAAGAATGGGGGGGTTGAAAGGGGTTGAAGAATGGAGGTGTTCACCTCAGAATTTTGTCTGTCGAGGATCTGAACTGGGATCACTGTGGGCTCCAGGATGGGCACATTGATCTCTGGGTTTCGTATGTTCAAAATGGTCCTTGGAAGCGGGACGGCTCGTCTTCTCACAGCCATATCAGCCATGATGAGTGATTCACTTCAAGTCAATGCGCCCCTCGTGTGACCATTTTTCATTGTCCGATGTGGATTATGAAGATTTCAACCCCTCCCTCACGGTATTATGGCCTCAATTCTTTCACGCATACAGTCTTTACATTCGCGACCTTTCTTCAATCGACCGTGGGCGCAAAATGCCTTTCCGCTCCCGCATTCAAAGCATTGACTCTTCACCCTGTCGTGGATGCAAAAACCTTTGAGCCAACATATTCTGCACTGATATTTCGTGCGCTTGTGTTTGCACGGATAGATTCGATACTGGCAAGTATTTCCATTCACGATCACCGACATTTTTTTTCACCCTACCTCCGCCTCTCTCTAAAACGATTCATTCTTAACTGAAAAAGTGGTCTCATTGGAATTAACGCATCTGCGCTCGCTCTCCAAGAATGCCTGGAGGCCGATTTGTTTAATCACGAGTATGATTCCAGACCGAATTGGACGACACAAGTCTTATTACCAATTAATCATAACTTTAACAAAATTTGTGATGTATAAACTTCTTTTTTTTTAAATCTAAGCACATGAAATTCCGAGATTTTTTATGCCAGCAGTGAAAAAAAAGCCATTTAAGCGCGCGCGTGAGGGCGCGTACTGTCCAATTACTCAGGCATGACGCGCACTGTCCTAATTAAATTATGCGGCTGAAATCAGGGCAGTTGATAGCCAATCGGATTTGAGAATTTTGTTATAGTTATGATCAATAGTAATATATATAAAAATAAAACAAAATAGTCTTATCTATACTTTGTTTTTAAATTGCTGATGAATTTTTACCGTGGTTGACAATAAATAAATAAAGATTAGTATTATTTTAAGGACCGAAAGAGAAACTGTAAAAACGGGCATGCAGTATCGAACCGGTCATTTGCGGTTGCCATGGGTTACAAAAGTTTGTGATGTATAGTTTGGCGGGAAAAATGTAAGGCCTGAATGATTGGAAGTTACCTCTGTCGAAGATCAACTTTATTCAACAGATGTCACAAGTAATCTTGTAAGTCTTACAAACTGCACTCAACATGCAGACCGTCTGTTCACTGAGTTACAAAGATTACAATATTAATTAACCGCTTTCTTCTCACGACGAAGTGAGCATTTATCCATCAGTTGTTCGAAGCAGAGTTAGGTAACCCAGCTGGGTTAGTGCGAAATTTAAATGCAAATATGAGAGATTAAAAGCTCATTCAGTATAATCTTTTTGAATATTAAATGATGATTGTATGCTCCAAAAAAAAAGAAAGAAAGTTATCGGAGAAAATGCTTTTTAACAAGAGGAAAAGAAACCCGGGTTAAAATCTAACCCAGGATTAGCGCTAATCGACCTTCGAACAACCGGCCCCAGAGGTTCATAATAACCGATAATTTTATCTAATAATTCAACTGCCGATTTGAAAATATCGACTATCAAATCATGAATCAGTAAAAACGTGTTCAGCACAACCCAGTCAGAAGCCATACGGCGTTTTCGCTTTAGCTTTATATTATATTACATAATATCCGGAAGATAATAGAGTGTATTACTTCAACCACTGCAACACGATGAAAAACCTAACTGAGGTGCTTTTAAAGGGATGTATGAGTTTCCTCGTTTTTCTGGCTTCTTGCGACTTGCGACTTGCCACTTGCGACTTGCCACTTGCGACTTTCCACTAGCGACTTGCCAGTAGCGACTTGCCACTAGCGACTTGCCAATTGCGAATATTTTATTGTTTACGCCTGTCGTCGTGATTTCCCCATCAACCACAATAGCTCTTGAGCTGAAGCTCCACGCGCAAAAAAGGACGCTAATCTGCATGTAATCAAAAACTGGCGTCCTTTAAGTCTCCTTAATTGCGATTATAAAATAGCTACGAAGGCCATCACAAACAAAACTAATTAATAATAACCGGACTGGCTTCTTACAAGGTAGATTTATCGGAGAAAATATGATCGATAGTGTATTAAATCATACAGCACAAGATTGTTACTTTTCCTTTACTTTGAAATGGCAATTTTAAAAGGCAAGGGCAAGTCGCAAAGTCGCAAGTCGCTTGTAATTATGTTTTTGCACACATTACAAATGTAAAACAGCCCTTAGACTGGTACCGATTTGAATCAGGAAAATTATAAGACATAGGACAAGTTCTGTCATTGATGTTTTCAACAAAGGAAATTAAAATAGGTTTCTCTTGAAGTTTGGTAGCAGTGCAAAATAACAAAGGCATTATTAAGCATTCTCTACCTGATTGTTGATTCTTGAAAAATCTTAAAAACAGGTTTTTATACATGATCATCTTAAAGATTGCAGAGATAAACAACTCATTTTACAATAACACACATGCTCAGTGACCTGGCCCACAAATGGCAATGAGGCTGATGGTAACCTTATTATGATACAGATCTCACGGCATTTCTCATGGAAATCATATTATTCTTAGTCCACAACTGCACAGGAAAGACAGCGGTTTCTTTCAAAACCGTGTCAACTCCAGCTTCACTTCCACTCAGGCCAAGTCACTGTACACACACAACTGCATGTACTAAAATGGGCTATGGTGTGTGTTATTGAATTATGGCTGAATGTAAAATGTTGTATACTGCATAGTTGATGTAATTAATGATTCACCTTTGTTCATCAAAATTCCAGACATGGCACATATTTTTGAGATGAAATTAGGAACATACATACTGTACGGGTCTTGGCGCTTTATTCAATTACTTGATAAAAATATGTTTGGTTAGCACAACACCAACCAAAAAAAAATTTTGTTGGAGATGGATGATCAAAACATTTTCCATTAATCAAGTTAGAAGCCATAATCCCATTGTACGTGAAGTGTAAGTGAAAGTTCAATAAATTGTTGAAAATGGAATTGTTGAAAATATCTTTTTATTTATGTACAAAAATAACACTCCATTGTCACCAAGAAAAGCAGTAACTACATGTACTTTACATAAGCTTAATACGGTTTAATCCAATGAATATAAGGACATTGAACAATATTTTCAAATGTGATTCTGTATTTTGTTTAATTGGAGCAATTACAGTTAATAAGTCTTAGAGTTTACCTCGGTGTAAAAACCTGTGAAGTTTTTCTTTGTTTTTCTATTTTCAATATTATATTCCTAGTTACTACTGTTTTGTCTCCTTTATTTTCTTTGTTCTACGCCACTCGTGAACGTACAGGTTCTTACACCGAGGTATTAAAGCTAGTTTACTCAAGTATTACTCACAAACAAACACCAGGAGAAAATGGCTCGTGGATAGGTGTTTTGATAGGCATGCAGAGATGATAATAATTCGATAATGGAGTGGAAAGTGAATGATATTAAACTTGCATCCACGAGTTAAAATTGAAATAATGCATGGTCACTTAAGACGAAAGCAAGAATCAATAATCTATACTCCATGAAAAAAGTTAATTAAGAATAATATCCATAAATAAAAAGTTAACTCTACCTTGACGTCTCTGTCTGTGCCGCGTTCCTCGTCATTTTTCTCCTATTCGTTGCCTTGAGAGGTGCTTCGCGCGAGAGAAAAGTTGGGGGTCTGGGAAGAGAATGCCACTCGGCACCAGTTTCTTGGAGAGAAAAATCGATCCGTGTACGGATACTACAATATTCGAGTACGAGTCGAGCCTTTCGGCATCAAGCACAAGTCAAGCTCGACTTGGGCTAACCGAAGTCGTTTGCTGACGACGGTATGCGAGCTCGATTCGTATTCGTACTCGGGTAGTGACCCGTACTCGATTTCTTGTACTCGAGCTCGGTTGCCCAGAAACAAAGTTCGTGTACGGCTTTCAGACGATTTAAAATTCGTGTTCGAATCGTTGGTATTCGTGTACGTATCGCAATACGTATACGGATTACAGAAGTCGTACTCGGTTGCCCAGAAACAAATATTGATCCGACAGGACACTACTATGACCAGGGCTGGAACCCTTCCTTCCCACCTCTACCAGAGAGAGGTGCAGCCAGGAGAATCTGTCTCCCTTGGGCGATATCTCTCGGAAGAAAAACAAAGAGACGAAGAGAGCGAAACAGAAAAATTCTAGGCAATTCCAGTGATCAAAGTTCTTAGGTAGGGAAAGTTAAGTTACCACGCAGTAAGAGGCAAAACAGAAAAATTCTAAAACTGTCTTCGTTATGGTGGAAGGAGATGGAACTGATTGTCAATGCTTTGCTGATTCACTGAATAGGCCTTTCTTTGAAGTAAAGGACTTAAGGATATCTGACATATTTGTTCGGGAACGGGATTAGCTGATACAAACCGTCAGGATTACGGGATTTAGGGAAAATCTTGTTCGGGATTGCGGGATTGACGAACCCTTATGGATATTTTACCCTCAACTGAGTGGCAGAATATCGCAGCGAGGTAAGTTTCCTAAAGCCACTATTCACCGAGATTGAAGAGAATAATTGTTTTCGTATATAGCAGTGAAGCAACCTCATCATCATCATGATGATGATCTAGACTTTGCAGACGACTTGGCCCTGCTATCCCAGACACATCGGCAAATGCAGGAGAAGACCAACAGTGTTAAGGACTCGTCTGCCCAAATTGATCTTCACATCAACAGGGGAAAAACCAAGGTCCTCAAGATTAACACAACGATTACTGAACCAGTTCGGCTAGATGACGATTTGTTGGAAGAGGTGAATTCCTTTACCTATCTGGGCAGTGTAGTTGACATCCAGGGGGGCACAGAGGCTGACGTTGGCAAAGCAAGAGCAGTTTTTCTGCAGGTAAAGAACGTCTGGAGCTCCAAAGATCTGACACTTCAGACTAAGATCAGGATCTTTAACAGCAACGTCAAACCTGTACTATTATATGGCTCAGAGACCTGGAGAACAGCAGAGGCAACTACAAAGAAGGTGCAGACTTTTATCAACTCATGTCTACGAAGAATCTTGCGGATACGTTGGCCAATCACCATCAACAACGAAGACCTTTGGCAAAGAACCAACTAGAGGCCTGCCGATGCTGAGATCATGATGAGGCGCTGGAGATGGTTAGGCCACACTCTTCGAAAGCCTTCTACCTACATCACAAGACAAGCCCTGTTTTAGAATCCCCAGGGAAAGAGGAAAAGGGGACGGCCTAGAAACTCGTGGAGACGAGACTTGGAAGGAGACATCAAGAGTTTGGGGCTGACCTGGAGTCAGCTAGAAAGGAAAGCCCAGGACAGAGATAGCTGGAGAACTCTTGTTGGTGGCCTATGCCCCAGGAGGGGCACTAGGCATAAGTAAGTAGGTAGTGAAGCAACCTCAGTAAGGAGCTTAAGCAAACACGACAACGACGCCAAGGATAACACAACCGGTAAAAAAATTCAATTGTTTAAGCGTAATTCATACGACAGAGACTCACTGGACTTTAGGAACTGTTCGTTATTTATGGCTGGGGAGGTCGGTGATCTTTTAACCAACTAAGGAAGACTAAAACTGTACGGCCTCCCCGAAAGTGCGTGTATCCAAAAATCATCCCACCAGTTTATGCCACTGGCCCAAAACAAAGCTCAATTTAATATATCTGCGAAACGGCAACAAAACGGTTGAATCAACGGATTCTAAAAATTTACCCCCCTTAATTCTACTGTATATTAAAGCGAGAATTGAGAGAATCGACGGCGGCCATATTTCGGTATCTTGGATGCCATTTTGTTTTCTCTCCAAACAAAATCTGACTGGCCCAAGGATTACCTAGAAGCCCCTACATCATCAACCTCACATGAGTTGGACAGTTAACTAGAAATACGACTCCCGCCAAACCTCGCGAAGCTGGTTTTTTAAGAACTCGTGCCGCCTCTTTCGCTTCAGTAGCAATGCTCTCTAGCCATTTTTTTTTGTCAGATTTCAAGCCTCGCTTTACTTCTCTGTCTTTCTGTACTACATTCTCAACTGCCCCTTTACTCTTTCCGACCGCGTGCTCAAGATCTTCTCATTGATCTGCTGTCTTTCGTCTATCAGACTCCGTTACTCCCTGCTGATCCATGGCTTGCTCTTCTTCCAAGGCCTACCAAAAACCGTCTCCGCAGCTTCTAACAATCCCTTCTTTATGACACTGTAGTCCTTTTCCACTTCGTCCTCTGCGTCTGCCTCCTCTTCCACTCTTCTTTCATCGCGCTCTTGTTCCAATACTTGGAACCTATTTCTCAGTTTGATTCTAAATGTGTTCTTCACGTCCTCGTCCTTCAATTTTGATGTATCATATTTCACCCGGATGTTACGCTTTCCTTAACCATAGCTTCGCAGTTGCACAAACCAAGTAGTGGTCACTTCCTATATCCGCTGATCTGTAGACTCTTGTGTCTTCCACTGAACTCTTAAACCTCCTGTTCACCAGAACAAGGTCTATCTGATTCTTTGTCTTTCCATCTGGTGAAATCCATGTTGCCTTGTGGATGGTTTTATGCGGGAAAAGTGTCCCGGTTATCACTAGTGCTTTAAGGTGTCACATCTCACATAGGCTTTCACCGTTATCATTTCATTTCTTAGTCCTAATCCATACTTCCTCATAACTCTTTCGAAGTCCAAGTTTTGGTCTCCGACCTTTGCGTTCATGTCTCCAGTGATGATTAGCATGTCACGCTGGTGTCTCTAATCTAGTACCTCCTGCAATCGTGCATAGAACGCATCTTTTACCTGCTCGTCTGCTTCCTCCGTAGGCGCGTATATGTGAATGATGGTCAATTTAATGTGCCTGGAGTAGAATCTTGCTTGAATCATTCTCTCACTCAAAGGAGTCCATTCCATTAAACAAGTCGCTTCTTTTTTCGACATAAGGATCCCTACTCCCTCTCTATCGGATGTTGTCATCTCTTCCGGAATAAAGCATTGCCCCGCCATCTCTTAGATGCATCTTCCCTTGACCTGTCCAGTGAGTTTCACTGATCCCCATGATGTCAATATTTTTCTTGCTCATTTCTCTTGCTGCTTGGGCAACGTTGCCACTGCTATATAATGTTCTAACATTCCAACTACCAATTCTCATTGCATGTTTTGGGTGGACCAATGGCCTTATCGGCCCAGGGGCGTCCGGATGGCTTTGACCGTCTGTGCGTCATACAATCCATTTCTTGATATGCAGCCTCGGTCTTCCCTCTATAAAGTGGATTTGCAGTTGCTTCTGGTTTCTGTGATAGGCTGTTTTTATGGGAGAGGATTATCAACCCTTTGCCCAACCCCCAACCTGGAAGACCAGGGGATCACTCTTCGTCTGGCCCCTACCTTTCGACCTGTCCGGCGTGGGTGACCCTACCAGGAGCATAGGCTCCAGCCGACATAGCGAAAGAAATTACACCCGCAAAACAGGGAATTCAGAAAATCTGGTGTAGTTGAAGGATTTACGTAAAAAGTAGATTGTTCGCAAACTTGGCTTTGTTGCCTTCAGAGAATGGTGGGCGCTGAGGAGGTCAAAGAAAAGGTAGAAGAACTATAGGTTGAACTGACTGAACTGGATTCTGTTGAGCTGTAAATCGACTGATAATTGCGGATGACTCGAATAGTTATTCTACGGTTGGTTGTGCGCTGTACGACTTCAGCGATTTATCGTTTGCGTAGTTTATCATTTTTGGCTTGGAAAGTTTTCTCAACCGGCAGTTGGCAGCGTAGCTTGGTGCAAAACCAGCCTTTTTACACATTTCAGTGGAGAGATTTTCAAGAATTTGATTGTTCAAGGGTTCGTAACTATTCCACACCTCCAGGCCAAAAACACTAACAGCTTTTTTTTTTGTTGATTTTCTGTTTTATCCGGAGATACAATTGCGACTAGCTACTTGATTGCAGTGTCACTGGATTCTACAAAACGAGTTTGTTGTAAGAAAAAAAAGCTTGAAAGAGTTTTGTGTTTTCTTGCGACTGAACAATCGCAGGGCAAATATCCACGCAGCTGGGGTGTATCGCCTGATACCCGTCCAGCTTTTTTACACCATGTACCCGAAATAGCCAACAAAGTAGCGCGAACATTAATCGGTGGTTGTAAGTGCTGATTGCCTGTGAGTACGGAACCAATCAGAGCGCGGGTTTGCTAATATCGAGGGGCTGTAGATATAATAACGTTCAATATCCCGAGGTGGAGAGCCAATCAGATTGCTCAAAATGCCAAGGTTGCTGAGTTGTCATTTTACTAATTCAGACTAATGCAAGGGTTATGTCAGGTTTTTTTCCTGGTAGGTCCATTATAGTCATCAAAGCAAGGAAGAGAAGGACCGGTACCCTTAATGGTAAATTACCCAACTTCAGGATAGGAGTGTGACGATACACTTTTTTACGATATGATTCGCATCGTGATGCAGCTGGGACTTCGATACAATTACTTTCATTATTATATCTGCAACCCCTGTATATGAGCAAACGCGCGCTCTGATTGGTTCCCTACTCATAGTATATCAGCTCATATACCATTGGCACGGAAAACGGCCATCATGGAGGGATGATTTCTTGAATTAGACAGGGAGAAATTCAAGTCTTGCTTAAAAATCATACACCAAAAAATACTACCGAAGCAAATAAATATGGGATGAAATTATTCGACGGTAAGTGAGCAAATTATATTGGGAAATTGATTATTACGAACGAAAGTGAAACTCTTACAAACAGCCGCCATTTTGAAAGATCTGTGAAGCCCGTAAACTGAGTTTTTATTTTATTTCTGCCTACTTTTTCCACTTCTTAATTCTCAAACTAATTTGCTAACTCAAAAAAAAAATTGATAAGTACATTAAAGAGATGTTTAAAAAAGAGCCGGACTCGTGTTTGAAACTTTTTTACACATCGGCTCTACAATATGTCGGCTCGACAACAACATGGTTCTGTTCAAAAACAATAACAAAGTCAATTCTTGTCGTACCAACTAATTCCAGTGTCTCATAAGCGAGGGTTTAGAGATATAATAAAACAATTATTCCACTCAATCTCGTCGTATATGAGCTATAGCCAACTCGGCGCTACGCGCCTCGTTGGCTATTAGCTCATATACGACTCGGTTTCGTGTAATAATTGCTAAATATACCATACATCGACTAACATGTCGACGGAAATACTACGTGAACGCAAAATAAGGTAAACATTAGGAGCTAAACATTCAACTTTAATTGATAACCAATAGCTTGTCTGTGCTTTCCTTGAGTGCGAGCACGATGTTATTTCGACGTCTCAAATGCGTTGCCATGTTTGTAGTATTTCCAGGCTTGTAACTAACATCTGTCAAACAAATCTTACAAGTGCCATGTTTGTAGTATTTCCAGGCTTGTAACTAACATCTGTCAAACAAATCTTACAAGTGCCATGTTTGTAGTATTTCCAGGCTTGTAACTAACATCCGTCAAATAAATATTACAAGTGTGGAACGAGAGTTATCAGTAAGCGCTCTGAACCCAAAATATTTCCATACCCCCAGAGCGAAATGACGCTGGTTGACTTTTTAAAACAACTGGATCACCTGCAAGTTCGACACGGAATATACCGCGTCAAACTGTGACTATACTTCACGCCCGTTTTTCAAACAGGAATATCTTTTCGAATCCTGCTCCTTGCCCTCTTCCGCACTCATGATAACAAAACAAGACGCCCAGACGAACCGCGATAACCTGTGAATTGAAATCCATCTGGGAGTCAATTTCCCGCGTCTAATTTCCTGTAATTTAGCGAGGTTTGCCTTTCCTGTGTAATCTTATTTCATTTAATAACAGCGAGGTCACAGTACTTCCTTTATAGAACAAACCCTTTTTGAATGGAAGTTCAGGCTTAATATTATCACTCAAACTTTTCATAACTGAACCTAGATAGGTTTCAAGTCCCTCCATGTGTATTGCCGCTTTCGCAAAAAATTCCGACTTCCTATAAGAGTAATATTTTATTTATTATTCCGCTCTGGTTACCATGTTATTCATCATTCTTGATTTCCAAACAGATGTAAATTTATTATTAATTTCTACACTTTAAAATTGTGTATCCTTCATTTTACCACAATTGCTAGTAATGTCGCAATCTGATTGGCTAATTTGGCGTTATCGATAAGAGTCTACACAACGCTGCTCGCGTCAATGTGTCATGTCACGCAAAGCAATAGCCAATCAGAAACGCTCATTTTAGGGAATAAACCAATGATATTGCTAGAAAGTTATAGACAACACTTTCTTTGTGTCACGATCTTAATCGCTCTGAAAAAAAAAACGCTTTCTTTGGCGTTTTTTTAACATTGCTATTGTGGTGAAAAACAAATCTGCGCCTCGTGAGTCCACGCGTGACGTTTTGACGACTGTGGTGACGCGTACTCGTTGTCGATAAGAGTACAGGCAACGCTAAACCACATTCTATTTGTTTAATTTTTTATTAAGGTAGTTATTGGTCATTCAATATTTACACTCCCACAATCTTTTGTATCCATATCATGTACAGATTGATTAAACCGTGCGATTCAAATACGATAATCATCTTTTCAATTCTTTCCCGTTGTCATTTACCGCCCGAGCAGTCGTGCCGTTTGAAATTATGAGTCGGGGAAATTAACAAAAGATAACTGATATAAATACGAAAAATAAAAATAAGAGCAATTAAGAATGGTAATAATAGTGATAGTGGTAATGAATATGATTGTTATAAAAATGATAATAATATGTAAAATTAATATTACAATCCTCGTTTGCGTTGTTTGTTTTCTTCCCCCAAATACCGATGGTTGCACCCATGTATTCTGCATAACAGCCGTTACTTAGCCTTGTGGCTATATACAGGTCACTCCCAGACAGAAAGGTCCTTGTTGTTTTGTTTCGTAATTGCAGGAGACGTGTACCGCATTCCGTTATTGTCTAACCTTTTCCAGTGATCTGCTTGATCGTTCTGGAACACGGGCAAAGAGGAAATGTAAGGGAATATTTACAATTAATTGATTCCGTGTAGTTCTTATGACCAGGGCAGGGCATTTGTGGCCTTTTGTCATTTCCGCTGTTGACAGCTGCTTTAAAAAAAGTACTTTTAGGAACACACTACGCTTTGTTTCAAGTTTGTTCATGTATGCAAGTTGTTATTAGAAGCTGTAACTCTGTCAACTGGAGGCTTGATTCGAATGATAAGTTTTTTCTCCCCTTTACCGTAAGCTATTAAAGTAACACCAGAGTAAGTTGTGGCTAGAACAAAGATGTGTCAGTGTCTTTCACCCGCGAACTCCCGACAGTGGATCTCCGACATTTTCGTCAAACAGTTTTTGCTATGTTGTCTTTTAACCTTAACCTGTTTTGTCTCACTTTGTGGTTTTATCTGTAAGAAAAGCATCAAAGAAATTACTGTAAGGTTAACGGCCTTAATAACCCAACTAACCTGCAGCCAGATAAGAAGACGACAGTACTAGGCGAAAATATTGGTGTTACTTTGCGATAATTTCTAATGAACCGAATTGAGTTTTTCGTATTTTCATTTATTTTCATATTTCAAAGCGTCTACATTGAAGTCTGTCTGATGTTGCAATACAGGCTTTGTAATCGTAGACTAGATAGTCTCTTTAAGTGACCTTCAGGTCTTGAGAATCCAAACAGTTATCGGACACACCGCAATGTATGCTATGAATGCTCATCCGCTTCACACAGTTGAGGAAGTTAAAAGTTTCTTTTCCGTTAGGAAATTTTGCTTCTTCCTTTGTTGATAGGAAGCTTCAAACACCACTCAGCTCTTCTCTTCTTCACTAGCTCTTCTCTTTCCTTCCGGCGTAAACATTGTTAAGCAACTCATTTGAATTATAATGCTTATTCAAAATGCTTGATCTTGTGACTCGCAACTTTTAAAAAAAGATTTTATGTCACAGTACACTAAGTTTATCAAAGTCTTTGACTAGCTGACTGGGATCTTTGTAACATAATGTCATCCCAGTGTTTTCTCTCTGAGCCGCCTTGTTGAGCTTACTTTTGATGGGCGACAAGGCTGTGAAATGGCGACGTGGAGTAAACGAAACTTGTCTAGTGGAGACGAATAAAGATATTTTTCTATGAAACTGCGTAATTGAATCAGTGTCAACGCATGAAATTTCGATATTGCCATGTCAGCCATTCGAGCTTCGTGGACAGCATTGCGATTATGGCTAAATCGTAGAATAGTAGGCACAGATTTATGGATCCAATTCTACAATTTATGATATTTGCGATTCCAGCTACGATTTTACGATCCTGGGTTACGATTGTACGATAAGAGTCTCCTATTCCATCGCACCCTTCTACAAACTTGCGAGTTGTGAACTGGCTTGAAATTCTGGCGGTTAAAGTGAAGAACCCTCTTTGCACCGAAAGCGGCCCCATCTCCGCGCGAAAGCGGCAGTACGGTGACTGAAGAAAGAGCAATCTTTACCTGCTATTTTTATTGATTTGACAGTGTCGTAAACTGTCTATTAGGGCCTCTTAACAGTAGTTTAGTGCTGAGTCAGCTTGGTACGTGGGGACTCGTTATTTGACGTTATTTACTTAAGTGAGGACAGATACTGAGATATTTACCCAGCAACAAGGCGGACATGTTAAATATCCGCCGATGTTCAAGTAACTGGTTTATTATATACTACATCAGTCGGATAACAACAACCACATGTTAATGTGCTTCGTCATCTTTTAATTAATGATCGTGCGATCCTGTTGTTTGGGAGTGGATAGCAAGGATTTTCCCTGGTTTAAGAAGCCAATCCGAGCGCGCCCTAAGACTATTCACTGATATGGATCGTGTCGATAATGGTCACGCTGCAGACTTTAAAACGTGTTCACTGGTAACCTAAACAAGCGAGGCGGTGATACTACTTCGGTTGTTAACTGTTTAACTTCCTACCCAGTTTAAAATATGTACTACGCAAAGACACTTGACAAATAGACTGTTAAACAATTTAAACTGAGACGTGTCATGTGCAAGAAGTACAGCACAGGGCAAAAAATGATGTTTTAAACTAAAACATGTCTCCAAACGGTTATTTGGTTCAAGAGCGATTTGTGTCATTTCAGTGTTACGATGTTTCTGAAAACATCTCTAGGCGAAGATTTGGAGTTTTCTCGAATTTAAAAACGCTTTGAGTGGAAGGAAGTCATTATGTACTTGCGGTTGAATGTTAAGTAATAATTGAATTCCTGATTCATTTTTCTCTGTGTGGGATTGAGTTACACCCCTTGCAGTGTGACGCTTAACACACCCAAATGTCTACAGTGTGAATTAGTTTTGTCTGTAATACAAATAGATAGTAATACGCCCTCAATTCTCATGCATAAATTATGTACAACATTAGAGCTTTATTTCTGTTACCAGAGATGTAGCCCAACTGTTGCAGGATCTGAAATAGTTGAATGGAGAAGAAGGGAGAGGATGACAGGCAACAAAACTTATGCGCCCCTCCAACCATAGTTAGTAGAGAGGACCCTCCACTAACTATGCTCCAACACAGTTGACAACCAAAATTCCACTGCTGAATCACATCCTTGTTTTGAATGCTTGGTTTCAAAGTTTTAAGAGCATTCCCGCACAGAAAGTGAAACAAAAAGCGCTACAATAATATGCGCCGAAATTTGGCAATGTAAAAAGCTTTTGTTATACTTTCAGTGTCTCCTAATATGTTACGGAACCTTAGAGTCTCAGTAGAGATTCTACCAGCGCTGAACATCCGATAAAGCGAATGAAACATATTTTTGAGCAGAAAGAGAACGAAACCTTGTGCAGCTAGTGTAATATAAGGTCAAAGAGGAATCTGTTTTGGTGAGCGGTGCACTCCGGGTCAAGCGTTTACTACACAAATTGAAAGGGTAAAGAAGTCGATTTTTTTTATCCCAGCAACAAATGACAGTATAACTAACCTCTGCTATTCATACTAAATTTAGGACTCTTCCAAAAAAAAAAAGCTAACTAAACGCTAAAAGGAATAAAAATGATAGATATATAACTGGTGAAATTATGGTGGTATTTTTCACAGACACTGTGGGCTTAACAGCTCCATTAGGCTTATTTTGAGACGAGATTGATTCAAAGCTAAGACTATAAGCATTGAGGCCTGGCTTAGAGCAAGCATGTCTTTATTCAAAGCATTAAGGGAGGGAATATTGCTCAGGCTGATGTTTTCATTTTAAAATTGGTTGTTCAGTGCATCTCAAGGCATCTTTAATTAGTTCTTAATCGTTGATCATTTCTCATCTGTGGATCAAACCACTTGTGCAGTGTGCTTGTCCAGTGTGGCCACTGATTCTTTGTAAACCTTTTGAACAGTTTTGTGCTGTGGTTTTCAGTTGTTTCTTTTACTTTACAGTGTGGTTCTAACTTTTTCATATGTGGATGAAAACATGCATGCAAGCTATTGAACAATACAGAACTGTGATGACTGTGGTACTGTTTGATCAGTGTATGTGCAGAAATTTAACTCTTAGTACGAACGAAATGTGGGCACCAGCAATGCTCCCGAGATAAAATACAAACTACATAAGGAGTGAACTCAGTAAAACCATCAATTATGAAAGTTTAACAAGGTTTGCCTCTGGAATAAAAAGAGTGAGACAATTATTTCATGATCTACTCTACGCAAACTTCGAGGTTTGATCCAAAAATGAAAGAACTTAAAGTCTTGAAGCCATGTTGCATAAACCTCAGAGCAAATGGTTGGAAGTAGAAGCACATTACTGATGTAACTTGCGTTTTAAATTAGGGAAGTAAAAAGAACCTTACAGTAGTATCTTTGGTGTAGCTCGAGATTCACCTCTGAGAGGGCGACAGTCATTTTCACAACCATCGTTTATTCGATATTAAGTAACTGAAACGTAAACCAGGGAGACAATTGAGAATTATCCTTTTCCAGTGCCGTTGAGCGAGTACCGTGTGCTGAAGCAGTTTTGTTTTGCCAAGATATGATTTACTAAACACATTATGGGCATGATGTCTCTTTAACGGTTCTTTGAAGGCTTTGTGTCTAATTTAACAACAAGCATGCTGGGTCCGCACTGAGAAATTATCAGTCGGTCAAGCTCTTCAGCTTATAAATCAAGAGTAAAGGCAAAGCATGATTGTGTATACATAAATTCATTTTAGTGAAGGAAGCCTGAAATAAAAATCAACTACCAGTACAGAATATTAAGTAACCTGTAGGAATTCGGCACCATTCTTACTCAATTAAATCAAGTCTTGAAACGTGCTGGGCGTGAAAATCATATCATGCAGTGGACACGAAGTAAACAAATGGCCCAAAAATGTCTTTCGTACTTTGTCCCGGCGCATTAATGATAAGCAGTAACTAACAGCAGAATATATAAGAAACAGGGGAGGAATTTGAATAGTCTGCGACTGAAATTTTTTGCCTAAACGTTTCATACTGGGCTTGGAAATAAGAGTCACAAAGCATGTGTTGGCGTGAATTCATTTGAGTAAGGGAACCCTGAAATAAAGATCCAGGTACCAGTATAGAATACTAAGGATACACCATTAAGAGACAGGGTAACGTTTGTGACTGAAATTTTAAGACGAAACGTTTCAAACTTTGCGTAGAGAAAAAATCGCCGAAAACAAATTGTTTTTCTCTACCTGGAAAATTTCCTTGACTTATCGCTTTTGCACTGTAAGTGAATCTCTCCTTGCAAGAAAACTTTCCGTGGTCACAATTGTACCAGGCAGAGTCTTTTCGACTAGAAGCCTCTGTAACAAACTGGGCGTTGGTCTTGTAGCCGTCACTGTTTTCGCCACTAGAAAATGTTACTGAATCTTTTTTTTTTGGAGCTGAAACCAGAAAAACCGAAAAAGGTAGCTGGCACCCTTCCCAAAGGGGCGGGAATATCAAGCGTTGATGTGTACTTGTTCTCTCGGTCCCTCCCTCCTGGTTTCGTTTAAGAGGCGAATCATTTTATTATCACTATTACTATTATTCCTTTATCTTTCAAACGTTTAAGCAAACGTGGTTTTATGAGAAATTCGCCACGTGGTCGGGCGGAAGTAGTAACGCGTTGTAGCGCGGGTTTAGATCCCTGCGACTTCCTCTCAGCTGTCATGACTTTCACAACAGCATCTGTTGAGATTTTCATTAAAAAAAATAGTGAAAACTACAATTGAAATAAAAGATATCATTTTCTAGGTCCCTGCATAAGTGTTATAACTTCCGGTGGAATTACAATTAAAAGTTACCTGTTTATCCCATATCAATCAATTGTTCAATAATGGTTGAGGATTATCCCCAAAATTTAAACTTTCTCTTTCGTTTAGCGTTTTCATAGACTAGAAAACTACTGTATTGCTAGAAGCAGTGATGAAACATAATTTTAATCATTAGTTATCTCACTTATAATATAAAAGTTCAAATCAGTTGCTTCTTAAAAGAACTGGCAATGTGGCATGTTTTTGTGTAGCAGTGGAAACAGTACAATGAACGACATTTGTCAAAAAACAAATTTGGTACCCAGTGCAATTAAAAATTCAAATTAGTTTGTTGGTTTGATAATGAAAACTGACAGTCAACAAGAAAGTCTCCAGAAATTCAAAATACTGAGTTGTAATAAAAAACAACTCGGCAACACTGAGTGTAGTTAGATGACCTCAAAGCTAATTTAAAAAGAAAACTCGCCTTCGTTTTTATATAAGTGTACTATGATTTCTTGAAACTGATTGGAGAACTGTTCTGGTTGTTTATTGAGCTGTTAAAGCGACATCGATGCCAGAGCAAAATCATTAAAATGAGTTCAGAAACACTTGAAAGTAGAATGAAAGAGACGTGCAGAAAATGGAGGCAGTTTTAAGGCAATGTTTAAACAAGTTGAGTCATCGTATAGTAGCTTCAATGAGTTTAGATTGGATTTAAATCGTGCTGTTCTTGTTTTAAATTCAGTGGGTATTCTAGCTTAGTCAAAGGTGTTGTAGGGGGTAATTTAACTGAGACATAGATAACTCCAAAATGTAATTAAATTTTGCTTTTGCTTTTAGAGAGAACAAGTATAAAGTGTCTAAGAAACTGGTAATTCGTTGGATTAAATAGTACAAAAAATGAATTAATCAAAATGGTTGATTGAGTAAGTAATAAAACCGAACAACTTTGCAAAGAGATTCACTTTTTCCAGCTGTATCTCTCGTCAGAGAAATGGAGGTACAGCACTTTGTTTATTAATTTAATTACATCGTAGCCTAATAAGGCTATGTGGTGGAAATACTGTGACAATGATTTAATATCTGTGTAAATAAGGCTATCAGTGCCGAGAGGGTAGAATAAACAAAATGCGAGAGCTACTTTTTAATAGTGGAGCTAGCAATAAACCGCACGGTTTCTTCTTATAAACTAACTTTAAATAAATAAAAACAGGGTTTTTCGCAGTTTCTATGGGTTTACCGGTGTAACAAACCACGCGGCCCCTCGAGTGTTCTTCCAACATTCAAGTGGTTTATTATGCCGATAAACCCGAAGAAACAGCGGTTTATTGTTTTTTTTATAAACTAACTTTAAATAAAAGCAGAGAATGTTTCTCTTTTCTATGGGTTTACCAGAACAATAACCCATAGGTTTTCGACCAGTCAGCGCGCGTGTTGTATCTGAGTTATTTTATAAAGCATCATACACGATTCTCAGTGTATGGTTTCAAACGTAGATGAGAACTGTGCTAGATGATCGAATAGTATCACGAAACAGTGCTTTCCGTAGCATTTCGATAAAATGGTCACACTGCATGGGTTCGTCCGACACAAAAAATGGTTAGGTAACGCTAAAACCTGGTAACTTTTGAATACAGTGAACATGAAGCAGTGCTTCGCAGCAGATTGGAAATATTGACCGTCTTTTTTACAGATGAAAAAATTAAGGACACAAGGACAATGTTTAGTTAAGCCGTAGACAGTACTCGCAAAGTCCAATAGTATTCAGGACATGTGAAACGTAAAAACCAAAGTTTATACTGCTACAAACAACTCCACAATGCGATTTCTGTTCAGTAGCTGTCCAAAATTGCACTTTCACACTGCATCGGGTTTTATCCACAGATAAAAAAAGTTAGTGCCACACTGTAAAGTAAAGCAAACAGTTCCAAAGTACAATACTCAGTGTTCTTTAGTTTTCCAAGGAATGGTCACATGGAATAGTTTGATCCCACAAATCAAACGTTTGGAACACGCTGTATTGTACAATGGACAGCTTTTCAATAGAGTGCCAACACCGCAGGGGTTCGGTAACTGAAGTTGAAACTATGATCACAGTGCATTGCGTAGACAAGTTGATTTAACCTACGATTTTTCACTCTGCTTTCTTATGTTGGCTGTAATATTTCCGCTCCCCATTTTGCGGAACGAAGCTTATCACAGCATGTGATTCGTCCTTGTAGCAAGCCTATACTTGTCAAAGAGATAAGATTTCATTGACACTGGCAACCCAGCTTTTTACTACTTCCTCAGTGCCCAAAAAGGTAATTTAGATTTATCACAAAAAAAATGAACCAAAAAATTGTTTGTCTGTTAAAGCGTTTTGTTTCATTTGTTCTTTTTTGTATCACCAAGAAGTAAGGTATTAAGGAGATCATTTTCAGGCTGCTTTCTAATTTGAAAAGTAAAAACTAGGACCCCATTTGAGAGCGTTGAACGGAAAACGTGTCTACTCTGATATGTTCCGGTCTATCTAATACGTTTACATGAAGTACTTTATACCTTTCCCGACGCTTTCCTGTATCGCATAAATTCGTACTTCTGCAAATTACACGTGGATCTCTCGAAAGGCACAAAGCGTACCCATTCTTTGAATTAAAATTACGCGATCTGAGAAAATAATGATAATTTTTGTAAACGTGCCTTTATCGGTGCACACTCCGTTCTTGTTTAGTTCCTAATTTGGTCATGGGTGATCGCAGTACAGTTCCGGTCGTATGTTGGTCGCACCCTTCCGTAAGTCATCGGTGTAACGAAGATAACACAGTTACTAGCAGACATAATTTCTTTAATTTACGACGCAACCTCCCACACAACCAGCTTCAAACATTAGTCTTTCACTTTTTTTTAAGCATTCCCGTCGTAGCAGTTCCAGCAATGTGAAATTTCAGAATGTTTCGCTTTATTTTAAAGTAAAATTAAACCACGAAACTTGTGATCGCGGGTGGCTAGCAGAGGCGTATCCCACTCTCTTGACTCTACGCCTGTGAAAATCACTGACCCTGAAAATCGAGTGGCAGTCACGCAAAGAGCTTTTTCTTCGCTATCGTTTCCGGTGAAATAAACATCGTTTGAGAGCGGAAGAAGAAAAATTACAATTCAGCTGAAGCGTTGCCATTTAAATGGCGTTTTTTAAAGCTTACTGAAAAGCGAACGAAATAATTTACTGCAACCCATTGCGGGTAAGTCGAGACGACCTTTGATGGAAATTTGGCAGAGCTCAGTAGACACCACGTGCCAACCTTTTGAAATCGCAACATTGGCTTCCTGTCCAACTTATACTGATTAACATGTTATTTCAAAACAAGCGTCAATCAAACGAGACAGTGGCTGTATAAATTGATCGGGGCTTCAGTAAGTTTACAATTTTGGCACCGAACTCAGGAATTGAACAGCAGTCCGCTTCAGTAAGTCTGAAGTCGACACAGCTTTTCGCTGCCCCTGATATTATAGGTTTTACGTCCATTTCAAGCCAGAAAGTCCTCCGTCATTTAACAGCAAAATTTCTGAAGGCTGTTAGCAACTCGACTGAATCGCGAATTTCATAAATTTAGCGAAAAAAGGAATAACAATGGAGGAAGGGTACCTTGGTTTTCTGAACTTTGCAGAGCTGGAGAAGTATATCTCCAGCGCTTGCGGTAAGAAATTATTTTAATGAAACACAGTTTTTTTTTTCCTTATGTTTGTTCAAATTTCTTACGATAAATACGTACAAGTCATGTTTGCTGGGCTATTTTGGGATAAAAAATTAAAAAAGGAAAGCCTTCCTTATGTAGTTTGGCTTTTTAAATTCTAATCGTGCCAAAGTTTGAGTCATCCTAAAACCATTTTGTGACTGCAGACAGAACCATGCAGTGTTTCCATGCAGCATTTCTAAATCCTCTAATAATTTTTTTGGTTTTGTGCTTTCCAGTACTTAAGCGCAACTCTTAGCTTAAGCTCCGAAGGAAACATTTCCCTTAAGAGGATACAGTTTGAGTAAGTTCCCATTTCATAGATATGTACAGTGCCCCTTTACACTTCTCCTATATGCGGCTCAGTGATATTGGGATTTGAGTGCATTGAGTCCCTGACAGATTGGCTGTCAGGCATGGTTAAGAAAACACCATTCACATTCAAGCCCAGCTAAACGTAACCCAGTATGTAACACAATAGGTCTTGAGATAAATGTGGCGTTGTTTTGTTGGCGTTTCTCCGTTTTGACCCAGAGATTGTCAAGTATTACCTGCTTGTGGGTGGTACGACCTTTGCCTCGCGGAGCTTGCTGGTTCTTGATATTTCTCAAAATATTATCGCATTATGATATTAAGCAGTGCAGTGCTGCTATTTTTGATCAGCTGTTTCAACGTCTTTGAGGGGTGTTCTATGGCTGATCTCGCATCTAGGCAGGCTAATCATTTGAACAGTACTAGTGTTTCACGTCTTCGCGTTCTAGCGACCTGTATGTTAGCCTTAAAAGTCAATTTTACATCTTGCTCTTAATGCTGGTTGGTAGTTTTCCATGCAACAAGTCATTCTATTTTTGGTTTTATCGAACCACATTGTAAAAACGATGCATCTGGTGCTCAAATAAGTAACTAACGGTGCGTATCTCGTAAGGCGTAAAAACTTTTAACACTGAGAGTAGGCACTCTTCCTAGAAGTCTATCTGATTAATCTCTTCACCGTGCTGATGCTTACAGTTTGGCAAGCAATTCTCTATATTTGGAGCTTTTTGCCAATCAATTACCTTAAATGCAGTTTCACTCGTCATGTTTCATGGACGGTTGTTCCGCGATTCCCTGCTGTTCGTTTTTGTTCTAGAAAGACTTCCCGTGTAACATTACACCGTGTTTCAACTTTAAATTTGTACAAAGTGGAGGCTTTCCGTCCGCCTTTCATCGACGTTTTGGCTCTGCTGATGCAGTCTGGGCCGAGAAAAAAGGAAGCATAGAGAGCTGCCCGCTGTATGGGTAGCGGGGGACTGAGGCGGCGAGGATTGTTATGTGATTGAAAAGCCTCTGAGAGGCAAAACAAACAAAGTTTCCAACAAAAATATCCAGCAGTGTTCTTAAATTTGATTCCAGGATGATACTAACGATGAAACTGTTTTTGAAAAGAAGGACTTTAATATCAAAATAGAGAGATATAAAAATCAATCGACTATTACAAAAAAATCGAATCGTCTCGTTTTATCTTATATTTTCTGGATCAAACCATTTTTAGGGAACCTAATGAGCAGCATTGTACTATGGTACTGTTCGTTTTACTGTACAGTGTCCTTATAACTATTTTTCTTCTGTGGATCACATTATGCAGTGCGACCATTCTTTGGAAAGCGACTGAACAGCTCTGTTTTCTGATACCGTTTGTTTCACTAGACAGTATGGTTCTAATTTTTTAAATTTGTAAATCAATTTATTTTAATTTGATGATCAATTTGATTTGATTTGATCAATTCAATTTGATGATTTTAGTTCAATGGTTTAAAGTGAAGACCCGAAAGTGTGTGAAAATCAGCTCAGCGTGACCGTAGAATTGCAGGGCTTTGCGTAATTAAATATTTCCACTTAGGCGTAGCAAGATTTTGTTTCTAAAGCAGAAAAGTGTTTCCTCTTCTAAATTTGTGGCAAAAATTTTACGGAAATCCTGAAAAAAGTCTGGTTTCTCTGAACTCGTCACACTTGAGCAGCTGATGGTCACGAAAGCGGTCAGCAGTTTTTTTTCCTTAGTCATTCATGGGATTTGCACTGTGAAATAACTGCACGTTTTACTTAGTTCGTTTGATATCAATGTTAATCAAAAGGGAAGGAATGAAAGTTCATAAGGTGAAGGAAGGTAAAATATTTTCTACTTTGTAGATCATTTTTGCGCTCATGGTAATCCTCCAATTCCACCGTACAGCTCAATTGAAAGTTTACTGTGGTAGGCACAATATAAGCATAGATTTGAAACGTATATAACCGAGAATGTGACATAATTTCCCACACAAGACAGTTTCCGAATCATTTTAAGACTGATTTCGTTGCTCTGTGGTCGGAATTCGTCCGCATGAGTCAACTTCCTTGGTGAAAAAGTGCAAAGCATTTTGAGGAAGCTTGCCTGATGGATTTCCGTCGACTGGTTCTATGGGACCCAAGAATATTTAAGTGTTTTTGTCAGTGTGCAGAAGTCTGAATCTGAGGTGATGGCTTAAGTTTTAGTTGCATCTGTTAGCTATTTACAATGTTAGTGAAACAAATGAACGACGTATTGACTTGTTCCTTTAAAAAGGCCATACTGTTTATTCACGGAAAGGGTTAGCTCGATATCAGACTGAGATCGTGTGTCCAAAGGTATCTATATTTATATCACTTGAGAGTCAACCTTGATTGTGAGTTCAGTGGCATTCGCGCATAATTGGGAATGCTGAAGTCCGGATAAGGCCGGAAAATCAGAAGGGAATCGTATAATCCGGAAAGAAAAACTGGAAATTGGGATATCGCTTGCGCGGCGCCATTTATTGTTCGCGTATCAAGCGGTCGAAGTATTACTTCTATTGAACATTTTTGCTCAGCAAGGTTGCGCTCAAGATGATTTTAATAACACAGTCGATCTAACTTGACCTGTTGACTTTTACGCGGTAGCAGCTGTGTAGTGTAGACAAAATTAAGAGTTTTGCCATTTTTTGGAAGCGACAAAACAAAATCCCATAGGGCGCTTTCTTGAAACATAAAAATCTGATTGGTACCTTAAAAATTCCTAGCTTGTTTACATAATCATCATGATTCAGCGCTAGAATATGCTGGTCACCGTCACGCTTTCCGCTGGGTGCTTCTGCTCAATGTAGAAAACAACACCACACGGTTTATTATCCATCACAAGTAACTGCACGCTCATTGTTATTTATAAAGTAAAAATGGGATCCAGTAGTTTTACTGATAATGACACTAATTAATCAAAAATCAAGTGATCAGTTAGATATCCGTTCTGATATCTACTTTAGGTAGGTTTCCGCTGTTGGAGCTGGTTTTGAAGGAGTCAAATGTAGACAGTTTTCTGTGAAACAAAGCGTTACAACATCACGATTTTACAAGAGAGACTTAAGTGTACCATTTTCTATTGCAGAATGCGACCTGGACACATTCGAGGACATCAAACCCTTTCAACCGCCATCTAAGTCAAAGGATTGTGACAGATATGACTACGCTACTAACTGCTTTTCTAGCTGGGCGGTTTTCCCGCCAAATCCTCGCTGTCCAGGAATGCCGCCTCTACAGAGAGTCCAGCCCCCAATTTTCACTGAGGAGATCCATTTTTTCAACCTCAAAAAATGCTATGAAAAAGTACAGTGCAGAAAGAACAAGGAGTCGAAACAGCGCGTTTCCGGTGCCACTATCAATCTGATGGTCACCACAGACTCTCCTATTGCCAAAGTGGAAGTTTATGTGGAACGCTTGCCAAACGCTGCTGCGCTGTTTGGAGATTGCAACGGAAAAGTGCCTCTGAAAATAAAGATGGAAAAAATCGTTTACGCAGATGTATGTATGACATATTTTTTTAACACCTGTTTGCTTTGACTTCTAATTGGTTCATGGGAGTGAATTCTTTGTTGTCATTGGCCGGATTGATCCGATGATTTGGCCTGTGGGTTTTCAACAGTAGTGCATTCCACGTAGCGTTTTAAATCTGGGATTCGTGTTTCGAAGTACGTTCTAACCTTTCACTAAGAAGTGACAATCTTAATTTTTGGTATTTGTTCCTAGTATTTCCACTTAAAATACTAGTATAAGTTGTTTTGTGGCAGTTTTTTTCTCTTCAGTTTTAGTGAGATTTGTCATTATTCACCTGTTTTTATTTGCTTTTCCTTTCCTCTGACCAGAACTACCAAAGGCATTGCCAGTACTTCACGGTTGACCTCGACTCTGTGTATCATAACCCTGTGAGTGGGACACCTGTGTACAAACTTTCTACAGTGGACTCAGAAAGAAGAAATCAGTTTTGGCTCGTGGCTTATATTGTGTACGCCAACAACCACAAAAGCGAACCTTTTTATAGCGAACCTTTTCTCCTCAAGAGCAAGAGAAGTACAAAGTCGTCTCCTTATTAAAGCACAAACATTTCTCTTGATTGGTTTGTTTCTTCTGGGACAGCGACTTTCTTGTTTGGCCAGTTCTTTTTGGAACAATGGACTAGTTTCATCTGATTCCACCCTGTCTCAATTTTAGGGGAGATGAGAGAGTCTTGTCACAATGACTGTAGGACCCCTCCCATTACTTCTTGTACCCTTTTCTTCAGTTATACGAGTCGCAGATTTGTCGTGCTAGAGATCTCGCTGTAAATAGGCTGTAATTGAGTTGCTTGTAAATAGAGCACAAACCTGTGCATGAACCCCTTTCTGATATCCATTCAGTTTGTGTTATCTTTGTGAATTAATCCAAATTGTTGATACAAAAACAGATTAAAAAATACTGAAACAATTTTTTTTCTTAGCTTTAAGCAATCAGGGAACTTCTATTTACCTTTTTTTGGTAATATCAGCAACGGTAACTTTAATCCTATTGGATAGGACGTTCTCCTAGTTTATAGGAAATCTAAGGTGGCATATTACTAGGTTAAGGGAACATTGTGTTCATTTATAAAGAACTAATCAAGATGGTAAAGATTTTGTCGCATTCTAAAAACATTCGTGGCCGACTGGATGTAGTTATTTTTAATACAATTCGTCTTTCGTACACAGGGTAAGCACTTTACGAAAATTTATACGAAATAGTGATGTATATTGTAATAAATTATATGCAAAACGAAAAGAGAATAAACCATGTTTTACTTAAAGACCAAAGTCGTCTCTGACGCTAATAAATCTGTCAGGGGTTGGGTGGGTAGGGGAATTCTGTGTGTGCCGGCTTATTCCCATTCCTTCCGTGAGATACATCGAATTATTCGCCACACAACCCTCTATAGTCTTCACCCTTATACGAAGGCAGTCTTTCTTTTGGTTCAGTTTGCATTGTGTTCTTACTGTGACAAATCCTAAAAATAGATGGTCTAGAGCTGCGTTCACACCGGAGCTTAAACATGTTTAAAAGTTGTTTAGTGAAACATGGTTTGGAATCACTTTGTGCAAAACAGCTCCGTGTAAATTCTCTACTGACTTCAGAGTCAGTATCTCTAATGCCGGAATCACTGTCACACTCTTTTTCTCACTATGTGTAAGGATTACACTTAAATCGTTTAGGAGGCTGTTGTGAAAATTTCAAAACCTAGTTTAACTAAACAAGTTTAGTTGGTGTAAACGCCGCATAGGACTTCATGTGGCAACTGCAATTTAGCACTTTTTATACGCTGTGCACTTAATTTTATAGTAAGATTTGTCAAGTTATAATGCACCACGTTTTTCAATTTCTAACAGTGACTTGAAAAGTCATTGTAGTTAAGATTTAAATTCGGTCTCTGAGGTAACTGGGTCTGGTGTGGGTGCATAATAAACTAGTCCGAACACTTGAAATCCCAGCATCCCTCGCGCGTCAAGTTTCACTCTAACTTGACTTCCCGATGACATAGTGGTTACCAGCCTTCCGGCTCGTAGCCACAAAAATCATAGACAGAGTGCTGGGCTCTTTCAGGAGCCAATACAGTTCCCAGAGCCTTTTGCTTCTCGTTTAGGGAGCGAACGCTACACCATCCCTAAAAGAGACGTCACGTTTTGCGTTTCCGAAGTCGAAATCCGATCGAGATGTGCCGAGCTATTGCAATTTTTCTCAGCTCTCCGCACCGCTAAAAAACCTTGAAAATGAGCATGAAAATACCTCTAACAGTGCTTACACATTCTTTTAAGCAGAATAGACCAGACTCAGAACGACCGAAGACCGAAATCGTGAGATTCGCTGTTAAACCAACATCAAAAGGTATTACTGATGGCTGAAAAGGAAATGGAAGACACATTTGCGTTGGGACTACCTTGTAAAAGGTTCCGTTGCTCCCGGAAAGTTTCCACTGGACCGTCCTGGAAACTCGTGTTCCATTTTCTTTTCAAGCGGAATTTCTGGAAATGGTAAACCACCAAGATTTCCAGAGGGGTTCATTCATTCGTTCATTCCTTAAGTTTATTCCCGTTTCAGAATCTTCCCAAGAATGCTTGTGGTCGCGACTGCCGTTTGTGAAACTGATCATGCGCATCTCCCTTACTTTGTACATTTAAATCTTCGCGGGAAAAAATACACGTGGTGGAAAACAAGGTTTAAAAAGTGAACTAAACCTTGCACAGAAGTAGTAGATTATAGATAGATTTTCATTCGCAACAATTGAACCCTTAACCAATTTAACATTCTGTCACAGATGAATATTCAAACAACCAGGCAATGGTTAGTGTGAAACAACTCGCAAGAATAGTTGCTTTGTGGCGTTATTTTAAACTTTTAACTTCAGTTTATCGTTGCCATAATTTTACACAAAATGTTTTTTTTTTATTTATTATTTATTTTTAAAATTTCTATAGTTAGCGTGATATCTAGGGACAGTTTTTTTGACTGACTTAAACTTGTAGATTTAATGGTTGTTGACGGTGGTTTGGGCATGTTGGAATGAAGGTTTGATAGCGTTGCACGAGCTCGTTTGGCTTTCGCGTTTACATACATTGATTGCGTTTATTACTCTCCGTGGCTGCTTTACTCGCGTTTTGAGGTTAACAGTGACAAACAGACATCGGTGAAAAGGACACTGGACGAAAAGTTCGATAATTAACATCTAAGTGCTGGCAGGAGCGAATGATTCGCTCCCGGTGCCGGTGAGTGACTTCATAACGGCGAACTCCAGTCTACTCCCACAGTGAAGCTTATAAAAGTTTTAATCATAAAAATTACAATTTCCTAGATTGTGATTGGTTTTAAAAACTATTTTCCACTAATTCACTTGCCAAGTTGTTATTGGTCAGTTCAATAAGACAATCACGTGAACATTCAAAGTTGTAGCTTAAATCAACCAGTCACATTCAAAGTTGTAGCTTAAATCAACCAATCACATTTAAGATTGTAGTTCAATTCAACCAATCACAACCTTAGTTTCGATCACCATAGAAACAGTGTACTGACTCCTAAATTGGAGCTTCCTTTAAAGTAAAGAATTTTTTTCCTTGAACAATGAATATTTTCTTTCATAACTTGCATTTGGCTCTTCTTCTTTTCTCGGAAATTAACTTTTATGATTAAGTAATTGGTAATAAAACTTCGTTTCGACCAATTTGGTCTGTAATCATACTCGCGATTTAACAAATTGACCTCAGTTTTTTATGCGTCTGTCCTCTTATTGATGATAAATTGCGTCATAACATTGTCAAAGTGTTGTAGATCCACGAGCCGATAGGCGAGTGGATCTACAACAAACTTTGACAATGTTATGACGCAATTTATCATCAATAAGAGGACAGACGCATAAAAAACTGACGTCAATTTGTTAATTTTACAATAACAAAACGCGAAAAAGGTCAAATGAAGACTTCAATGAAAAGAAAACGCAAGTAAACAGCAAGTAAACTCGAAAAATGCTGAATTTTATTTAAATTGACGCAATCAGGGCGCAACTATTCTCAATAACTTTTCTCGCCTTCTCATTGGCTTGTGACAACACGTAATACAATTTGATTGGGTAAAAATCTGACTGTTTGACAGCTCACTTATCACGCGAAATACCTTGCATAAATTAAAATTTTATGTGTCTGTACTCTTATTGATGATAAAAATTAGCCAATCAGCGCGCGAGAATTCGCTCAGTTATTGTAAAAAAACAAATCGAACTCCCGCTGCGCGGTCGATCGTCCGATTTTGTTATCACTCGTATGATTACGGACCGAATTGGACTCCACTCAGTCCTATTACCGTTACTAGTAACCCTATCATTACCGTTCCTTTTTACAAGAAGACACTTAATTAAACAGTTATTTAAAATAATGCACATGTATGTTCAAGAAATTTGTGCAATTTTCATTTTTATTTGGTGCATTTTGTTACTCAATTAACGGAATGCATGTTGCATGGGGAATCAAAGCAAAAGTTTGTCTTACAACTTATTCTTGATAAACTAGCTGTTTGTATTTTTATTTTTTAAAGTTACTTTTGCTGGGGTTTTATGATTTGTTGATCATTATCTTTTTTTTTTGACACAATCAAGGATTGTAACCATGAAGACTTACAGTAATGATTCTTTTTATGCATGATGTACATGTGCACATTTTTATGAGCTCATCCAGTTAAATAAGATTATTTCAGTCTTTAGATGCTTTTTATATTTAGAAATCATAAACGAGGACACTCGCACATTTTTTAGTTTAGTTTAAGAGAGTGTCTATCACGATAAATTCTTGCTAGAATGCAGTAATATTGAAATGGGGAACATTTTATTACATTATTTGGTCAAGGTGGTGGTGCCATTAGATAAACTTAAATGAAATGTGACATGAACCTTTCAGTCTACTAATTACTGCAATATACATTAGTCAAGGTTAACACTGGTAGTATTTGAGAAATTTTAATCATGTAAATTAATATATTTTGAATTTATGAAAATTGTTGCCTACCCATGGTGCACTGGTGCAACTATAAAGCACTCAAAGAGATATTTTTAACATGCATGTATTTTTTGCACACAAGTTGACCGTGTAAGACTGTGTGTAATAATTTAAATGCATAAAACATATAACAAAAAGAAAAGAGAAAAATCTCATTAACATCTGTATTTTCATGTATCAAAAAAAAAAAATTATCACACGATAAGTCGCTATCATCCGCCATTATTAAAGCCACAGTAGAAATTCGCATCACGAATTGACATGTACGTAGCGAAATTTGATTGGTCGTTGTAATAATATATTTGTTTTCTTTACCGCGAAATAGAAGTTAAAAATAGCAGCATCTACTACTGTGCTGGTGCAAAGGGCTACTACTATGGGAGAGGAACGGTCCTCGTCATGGGCTCCTGTTAATCTTTAATAACTACTGTGACAGTAGTTAACCTAGACCTGCATTGTTTCATTTTTTTTTCTTTATTTATTTTGCTTCTTGAAACAAGAAGGACGGTCTAAGAAACATGAAGGACAATCTAAGCATGCAACAAACTCTCACTTCCCTGATTACACACCATCATGGATATATGATCTATTGTGTATTTAATTACACAATGTAATTTAATAATTTAATACACAATAGACCGCAAATAGTCCAGCTGTTGGTAGATCAAGGGACAATCGTGCTGGAGGATCCGGGAGGTCGATGGTTCGAACCTCGGCAGGACGGCATCACTCAGGAGAAAGTGCTGCCTTTGCAATGACATCTGTAAATGGTTACACTTCCTAGTCTTCTCGGATAAGGACGATAAAACCGTAGGTCCCGTCTCGCAACCCTTGTTCGTAATAACTTTGTTGGACATAAAAGAAGCCACACACTGTTCGCGAGGAGTAGGGGATGTAGAAACTGGTATTGTGTTTGGCCCTTGTAGTAATGCAGATGTAATTTATGGGTCGAGTGCCTCTGCCTCGGGACATTGAGCGACCACTCTCCAAGTTATCGATAATGAATAATAATAAAGATAATAAATTTACTTCGTGAAATGATTACTGGATGACGACATGAAATGATTTAGATTATATTAATCCAGCAATTTAAACAATATTAACAACTGACATTTTTAGACACGAGAAATAAAGCGATCAGCTTCGTACTCAGATTTGGCTCCACAGCTCACTTTCTTTTTGTTTTACCACTTCGACAAAGTCCAAGCATAGTTCTTCTTTCAATAAAGAAGTACATGATCGTATATTTTGAGCGTGGAAAATCTCTGAAAGTTGTACTGTCATAGACAAACCCGGAAAAAGCAAATCCACGTTGTCTTTATTGGAGTAGATCTAACCTACGACCTTCCAATTACAACTGAGATCAAAAAATCTACCACTCAGAACTACAGAGTGTGTTCATTTGCACGTCACGGTGGCCATGTTAGAGGAGAAAGCAAAGACATGGCGGCCATGTTGGAGGAGAAAAAGATTCTTTGGGGAATTGAACTCTAGCTTTATGTAAATTCTTTAATTTTATTTCAGTAAACCAATATGGCTGCTGGTCATGTGAGCGAACACTCTCCATAGGGGGTCCTAAACTACCGAGAAATCCTGGACACAAATGTGATCTTGTTTTGCATAGACACTAACCACAAGTCCTTGGAATAAATGCTGCCTGATGTGTCAACAAAGAGCTTCCAATAAGTCGTAATGAGAAAGTTCCCGTAAGCCTGTTTATGTGAACAAACTCCTGCATGCCTGTTCTTTTTAGTTAAAACTTCAGATACTGGTATATATTATCCTTCATGTGAAAACACTTAACCTTTAAAAAGGAAGAAGAAAGTACGTTAAGAATATCTCTAAAATGAGCCATAATTCCTTTTAGATATAGTACAAGAAATTGTTCAAAATGTTATGATCACAAAATATCGAGAAACAAGTGATGCAGCGGATTCTAGAAGTTCAACGATGCGAAAAACAGTTGCTAATTCCTCAATCTATTTTTGATTACCTTTTCCTGTTTACAACGTAATCATAAGATTTTTATGTGCGCTCCAAAGAGGTGAGAGGGCAAAATCCAAACTGGACAAAATATATATGTCATGCTTCAATTCTGCCTCTTTTGAGCAATGCTATGGTGATGCTGTACATATTTTGATGTAGCGCACACGCAGCGTGTTTTGGTCCAGTTATTCGAAATTTTAATGTTTTTTTTTGTCTATTGTTTGGCTAGAACAATTCAATACCCAGATCATCACGGAACGGTGTGAGACGGGTAGGAAATTGAATTGCCACGAATCAATTGACTGTGTATTTTTAAACCTTTTATGCAATAATTTAAAAGACAACGCACAACTCAGCAAGCAATTCTAATTTAAGATCCAGTGATCGCGTGGTTTGTCACTTTTTAAAGGAATATTCTGTGAGAAATTTTAAGTAGCAATAAATAGTTATCACATATACACGGATACCATGGTTCCCTAAAAGAAAAGAACATGAAATCTATAACCAACAAGGCAATGAACCTCTTGGACAAAATTATATCGTTCCTTCTTAAGTTTAGCGAACATAACGTTGTAGATTAAGTTAAGTCAGAGTTCTCGTCACACCTGGTTAAAGCAATGGAATTTTGCGATATTATTGCGATGTTATTCGGCGGCAGTTATAGTTCCTTGTCAAACGAGATCACTATGAGTAAAGTTTAACTGGGATTAGATCGCTCAAAAGTACGAAATTAAGGTATACGAGCAATCAAATTCTTTCTGTTACTTTCATTGCATGTATTTTATCTGTCTTTGTTCAACATGTTTTTGTCCTTTTGTTCTTCAAAACCGCTTCAAGGCATTTATTTTTTAAGTGTGTCGACTAATTACCAGGATTAATTAAGTGCCTTCTAAATTCAGTTACTGCTGGTTTTAGTATTGCAAATACAATTATATTTTCGTAAAAATACGCTTATTGTAGCCTGCCATCCGTTATCGTAATAAATTTGTAAGACTGTAACATCGAGGAGGACTGACAATCTCAAGTCTCATGGCATCCTTTCTGTTGGCTGAGCTTCTTTTGTTCAATTCTTACTCATTCGTGAACAATTGGTGGATCATTGCAAGAGCGGTTCGGTGCCAAGACGGAAGTACCAGAGTACACTATTCATTAAAATCATAAAATGTTTGTTGATTTTGAAATCGGTATTTATTTTAATATTACAAGAAAAGAGTTGAAAATTCTGCTAAAGCACAACTTCTCACAAGTTCTGTAAACATCTTGACCAATTTCCTAGGAAGTCGGTTTGCGCTGACACAGGGTAAAACAATGCCAAACTAACGCACGTCATACACCGTACCATGAAGATGAAAAGAAAATCCACGTAAGACTTAACCCAAAGAACATCAACAGGAACAACGACATTGAATTTCTGTAACTATGAATGCCGAGAATAAAAAATAACAACAAATGCGTAGTATAGTTAGGGTACCTCTGAGGAAAACAACAGAGGGACAAGAACAAAGGCAGGATCACAAAGCACCAATCATAGCAGACCACCAAGTCTGCATATTGATGCACTGTAACCAGTCAACCGTATCGCCTGAAGAGAACCTGCAGCCGTCGAAACGTCGCCATCAAATCTAGTGCCGCGTTCACACCAACTAAACTTGTTTAGTAAAACTAGGTTTTGAAATTTTCCGACAACAGCCTCCCAATCTCATTTTACATAGTGAGAAAAAGAGTCTAACAGTGTTTCATTAGAAACAAGACGCTTGAGGAGCGTTCACTCGGGCTTCGTATGAAGCGTTTTACTTGAGCATTTACCACGAGTAAAAGGTATACGAAACTACATGCGGGGTCCGTGTGGGGAATTTTCGTTATCAGTCACTCCAGTCCCACATTTTAACGGTTATTTGTGCCAACAGTCAGTTTAATTACTCATGAGCAAAAAAAAATTTATTGGCGTGTGTACAGCCGCTTACACAAATCAAGAGTACAGTCGTAATATAAATACTTTGCATAACGAGAACTGAATTGCTGTACTTTTATTGACACTGTAACATTAAGTTCACGTACATTAGTCATATTGACAACTTTTTCTAGTAGCTCACAGTCATAAAGAGTATTCATCATGTCTTTCTTCTATCAAGCACATGCAACTCCGTGCAAAGAGCAAACCAACATCTACGATCCCTTGTACAATAATAATAGTGATTACGTACGCAATACCAAATCGTGCTTTACAAGTATTGAACCCAATAAAAACCAATCACAGAAACGGTACATTTAACGGAAGAGCTAAGCTTAGATATTTACTATTCAAGTTGCTTCTGTCAGTATCCTTATCCAATTCACTGTTGTTAGCGCCATCATATAGTTTGTTGTTGTTCAATCGGCTCTCACAGTTTTGATAACTAACATATGGCTCATTTGTTACCTCGTGAGAACTAGTGTGAACTCTGCACATTTGGCTAGCTTTCAAGCTAAAGAATTCGTGGATCACCAACATATTCCGACAACGCTCGACATCATTTAGTGTGGGTCTACCGCGAACGACGTGTGCGTTTGTATGTATTTTGAGTGTCCCAGAAGAAAATAGATTCGATATAATTTCTAGTAAAAATTACGCCAGTATGTCAGTGGCCTCGTTTTCGTGGAAGTCTCGATTGCATGCATTACGTCAGCATATAAAATCGTGACATGACGATAGACTGATAGGTAGGAAATCGAAACCTAGACTCGGCCTACCTTTCAGTTCGCCCGAGTAATAACTTTCAAGTCAGTAGAGAATTTACATGGAGCTGTTTGGCGCAGAGTGATTCCAAACCATGTTTAACTAAACAGCTTTAAAACATGTTTAGGCTTCGGTGTGAACGCAGCATAATAAGTTACTACGCAGAGAAACAAAAAAAAAAGTCTATATAATTGCATCTGCCACGATGATCAATAATGTATTCCATAGCATAAATCTTAAAGATTAACTGTTGATGAGCGCAAATCGACTCTAGGAACCCAACCATCGAGTCACGAGTTTGCATGGAAATGAGGCAAATTAGGAACCATTTTCATTACGTCAGCAAAGGTTCGCCTAGATCAAACCCAGGACACCAACCGTTCGGCCACACTATAAAAGTTGTCTGTTTTTTTTTTTCTAGAAAGCGTGTGGGACTTATGCCATCATTAAATCAAGCAATTAAAATTCAAAACGTACAAAGTAGTTCCGCCCACAAATAGCAAACGCTAGTCAAGGCGAGCGTCCTAAGGTTACAGCAGTCAGTTAAGTGATAACTAAATTAATGTTTACAAGAGGCAAGGAAAAGTTTATTAATTTGATAACAAATAAATGGAAAGTTGCAAGGCAGCAATGATTATATTAATACCCATCAGGTGTCAACAATTAGCAGGTGCAATACGCAAGAAAATAGGCAAATAAAATGAAATGAACAAATGAAGTGGAGTACAATAATAACGAGTTTAGCCTGATGCATTTGCTAATAGTCTGATCAAGACACATGCCTCAACACAATCCGGCCCTGAGCTTTAACTATGGAAAATAGCATCTGTCAGGAGCCGATTACTTGGAGCCTCCGTATGTGCTGTACCCTTGAATCAACCCTTTCTCGTAAAGAATTATTTTTAGAACATTGTAACCGAGGACGTTTCCTTTTCCCTCTTACCACGCTTTCCGCCATTGTTGTCAAAGGTTCTTCAGAACACAAAAAAGCATATGTAAATGAGTATGACTGAACTACGCTCTGATTGGTTGACTAATTATTACGCATTAAGGCGTGACAAATTTTCCGCGAAAACTATTTCTACAAATAACTTTTCATCAGAAAGGGTTGACTCCAAGGGCTTGTATGGGAGATGGAGGCTCCTAATAATCGGCTCCTACATCTGTTTTATTTGTTTGTTTTTTTAAAGCATATTTGGGGAATTTACGGGTCTCAACTGAAAGTGAATTCCATAGTTTAGCTCCGCAACTCACAAAAGACCTCTGGTTTTGATTTAGCCTCAGTGTATTTTTTGAAGAGACACCATGCATTACAGGCAAGGCTTGTGCCACGTAAAGCATTATTCAGAGGATAACCTCGTTCCCAGGGTCCTCTCCCTACCTCGAGAAAGTACCCTGGTTGTGGCTGGAAGGGAGGGGCTGGAAAGTTAAAGTTTGTCTCGGCGATGAACTTGCTTACTGAGCACATTAGGGAGTGGAATTTGCAGCCCTCCTGTTGTGGATCGGCAAAAATCACAGCGAAGGCATTGATAAATTCGATATAGGAGTTCATTGTGTTCATTGTTCGGCTAAAAGGTTAGCTCTGCATTTAGCTGAATTTTCGCCGTCGATAGTTGAACGGTCTTTAGAATTTGTGGCAGTGAAAAAATCTGGCAAATAACTTGGAAATGACGACCACCACAACAAGTGGACCGCGTGGTGAATTTAATTTCTTTCATTCGGCAAAATCATAACGAAGGTATTTACTCGATCCGTTAGAGTTATACGTTGTATGTTCGCCTACAAAGGTAGTTTTGATTTTGATTGAATTACTGGCTCTCATAGAAAGTTTGACGGTCATTCCATTCTCTTGCGCATGCGGCGAAAACATTTTACGAAGAACTTGACAGCAACATCTGCGCGCTGAAAATTATAGCTTGATTTAGCTTAAGCTTATATTTTTCGATCGGCAAAATCACAACGGCGGCATTGATGCTTTCGTTTAGAGTTTGATACGTCCAATGTTTGGCCAAGAGACGAAATGAATTTGATAGAATTCATCCAATCGAAAGTTTGGTCATTCCATCCTCTTGCAGTGAAATATTCTATGAAGAACTTGACAACAACGACACCGGCCGCGCGTTTGCAAAATCCAACGGCTTTCGTTTCAAAGCTGCCTAGCAGTAAGTCCAACTTTCGGTCGAGAGACTAGCTTCTCATTAAATTGAATGCAACCCATCGAAAATTCGTCGACGGTTATTAAATAGATTTAGGCAAGCCTAAAAGCGGAGCTCCTCACACAGACCCTCACACATTGAAAATGTTGTCACTAAAGTTATTAAATACGCCTGGTGTACGCAACTACTTAAAGAAGATTCGATAGCTCAAATAAATCGTCAAAAAAAAAACATCTAGCTCGCGACTCAACGGAAGAACCATTACCTGGTCAGCAAAATTATAATAGTTTTAAAGCAACACCAAAAGAAGCTAGGCAGCTCTTTTACAAAGGAAAAATAGACACTCAGCTTTATGCTTATGTCCCTCCAAAAACGCTTGAAAACTTGTAGGAAGAGAATTTTTCCTCCAAAACTGCTATGAATATAGAGATTACTTCATGGTTAGATTTTTCTAATTAGTTTCTAATTAGTTAGATTTTTTCTCCCGTACGATTTTTCTTCACGAGTTGTGAAGAATAGAAAACGAACGAGTGAGCGCAGCGAACGAGTGAGTTTACTTTTCTTCACAACGAGTGAAGAAAAATGGTACGGGAGAACTAACCATGAAGTAACTTGTTTATTTTTTAGGTACTGAGATTTACTCCTTACAAAATACTACTAACTGATCATGAATCACGCTGGGCTAGAAAAATCAAGATACCACAACAAGGTGCAAAACGCACTTAGCAGGCTTTATTTTTGAGCATACTGAATAAACATGACAGTCAAGTTAAAAATGCGTTCAAAATTTACTTCTCTAAAATGATACAAACATTTCACGAACTGGAAAATTCTACTTTAAACACTGTTGGAAATGTCGCTAGAAGTATAAGAACCAAAGACAGTTAAAAACGTTTTAAAACGACTCGTGAATGACTCAGGAATGTCTTGTGTACGGGAAATACAATGTAAAATTACCTTTTTGTTTTGATCAGTTTAATGCGGCTCTTGCTTTTTCAAACACCACTTCTTCATTTGAGATGCTGAATCCGTAGCTTTTTTATTCAAATAACCGCTGCGAAAGAGAGAACGGAGCGAACTTGGCTCATAATCTTTGTTTTCCTTCTTTCCCACTGCTACCGGACAAATTCACTCATGAACTGAATTGAGCTCGTTTGAAGGAATTTCTTCTACGGACCTTGATTCGCCTTTCAACGTCAAGAATTCTTTCAGTGAAGCGACGGGCTGTTCGGATTTTTTATTCGTATTTTTATTTTCTTGATCTTGTATGAAGTCCTCGACTGAAGCTGTATCTGCAAACCTAGAATTTCTCAAAGAAGAAGCTGAGGAAGAAGCCGTTATTGCTCACTTTTTGCCGAGTTGATGGCGCCAAAACTGATCCCACCTCTATGAACAGTGAATTGGTCGGACCACTTTTTTTCACTAGTGAAGAAAATGGTCCAACCAATCAAATTGCTTCTAGTTTTTTACAGACTATTTTTCTCACACAGATTTATAAGGAGTAAATCTCAGTACCTATGGAATAAAATCCGTTTCTTCAGCAAAACATTGTAGACTGCTGTAGACTGCTGGCTGTAGGTTGTGTAGCCGCGGCAAGCCGCGAAAAGCGCGCGAAAAACAAAGCCTCCTTTCCGGTTTAAGACCTTCTAAATATCCCAGATGACTATGGCCGCCATGTTGGGGCAACATCGTCGTCGTCGTCGCTAGGCGCACGCGCCCGCGAGCCATGCCGCTAGTCACGATGACCATGAAAACTCAAACGCATGGTTTTCTCAATTTCTATCCTCGCACGGTAGTTATGGGGCTCCGCTCTGCGGCTCTTCGAGCCGCTGTGGAGCTCCGCTATTAATTCTAGTTCTGTGAAAAACTGATGAAAATAATCCGAAACAGGCTGTTGACGGTTATTTTAAAAAGTAGTCAGTGAAAAATAAGCAAACGTCCCTCTCAATCAACATCTCATACTTCAGATAGAAACGAAGCACCGGTCAGGCAGGATCTCTGACAAATAACTTGCTTAATTTTTAAAATAACGTCTGTAAGACAGCGCAACTTTCACCTCCAAGAGCAGTTTTGACAAAATCTAGTTGAGGACCCACTCTCTGTGTGGCTTTGGTTGCAATGCATAGACACGTGACCAGCCGCAACCAGGGTACTTTCTCGAGGTAGAGAGAGGACCCTGGGAACGAGGTTGATTCAGAGGAAGAGTTTGGGAAAAAATAAAGAAGGGGGGACTGCGAGAGGTCTTGGTTCACAAAAATGGGTTTACCTCGGTGTAAAAACCTGTGAAGTTTTTCTTTGTTTTTTCGCTATTATTTTCCTAGTCTCTATTTTTTGTTTCCTTTGTTTTCTTTGTTCTCGTGAACGTAACAGGGTTTTACACCGATGATGAGCCACAGAAATGCATCAAACGAAGAGCAAGTTTTTGTAGTAGGAGAACTTTGTTTAAATGAACTTTAGCAGCTTGGCCCCAAGCAGACAAACCATACTATGAGACAAGTAAGGCAGAATCAGAGAGCGTGATTGAAAAACCTGATGAAACACGAGTTTTTGAAATAGCTTCTCAATCGCACCTCAGGAATAAAAGAAAATGGAAATATGCACGAATGTTTCAAATGTTGTCGGCAAGTTTGTTGTTCCGAAGGATTTTGTTGTTATGGTGATTTGCCTTTTCAGAAAGGGTATCAACAATGTTATCACAATGCCGTGGATGATTATCAAATCAAGGTTTTAATTTTAATTCTTCTCTTTGTTTTGCAGTGGCTTCTAGCATCACGTTTTCTGCAAGTAAAATCAGCCGATGAAGATGCCAAGTTGGTGGAAAGTGCCGTGTGGAAGCCAAATTCTAAGCGTTTTGCTTTTGACAAACAACCTGTAGGAATTACCACGCTCAATAACATTGTACCCTCGCTGTACAAAGAAGCAGGCCTTAAGCGCAAGACAAGCCACTAGCCTATTTAACGCAGGTGTAGAAGAGAAGCCAATTAGGGACCGGACTGATCATCGGTCAAACGCTTTATTTAAGTATGAAATGATTAATGAAGTTAAGTCTGCTGAGGTTTCTGTAGTCTCCTCCGCAGCCGTTTATTAGGATCGTCACGCAGCGATGCGTGACGATCCGAATAACGGCTGCGGAGGAGATTTATATGGCGGTCCATTTCCGCCAAAATTCGATCTTTGTATTTTATACTCGACTTGCTGTATTTTATGCTACCTTACACAATGCGACATCCAACTGTGTCTATTGTACATTGTACTTTTTGTTTTTCAAATTCAATATCACCTATTTGTGTTGCCAAATTGACGATTTTCTTCTGTTTTTTATGAAATGTAAACAATGCAAGTTTCGACTTTCGATGTTTTGTATTCAACATCCAAGTTCATGTATTCGGCTTCGTTCGACATCCTTCCGCAATCCATTGAGAGAGGACATCGCAGGCGCAGCTAACCTCCACCCTCATCCCCACGGTAACTGTGGCAAAAAGTCCTCCAGTAGAGTGGAGTAGAGAGAATGATCCTACCCCATGACGGTCGCATGTTTGTCTTTTCATTATGGCGGTTCCTAGACTGTGGAACGAACGCAACACAACATTACAGTGAAATGGTAACGGAATGAAGTAAGTAACTATTTTTATTGTCATACATTGTGCTTACCTGCATTGAAATGTTCATAAATAAATTAGATATTTTGATTACTTCCGAGATATTAGCATGTTTAATTCGAAAATGAAGTGATTGATTTATTTGAGTACTAGTAGGAGGTAGCAAGGCGTGACAGATTTTAAGAAAGACATAAGGACAGTCAAAGAGACAGCAGAGCAAGGTTTCATCCGCGCTCTAACAAGATTTCACTACCGCCGTCTAGAAAAACAAAAAATTAAGCTTATAACAAAGACAAAGCTAAGGCCCATCGTTCAAGTGAAAGCGGTTCAGAAACCAAACGTTACAAATCCAGAGCTACCCCGCCAACGGCGGTTAGCCGCAGTGATAAACTTAAAAAGCTTGAAAAACTAAAAGCTGAAGTAGCAGGAGCGCTCAACGAATGTTTTTTCTAGAAAGGTGTTTTATTGCATGTTACGATGTTTTGCAATCTGCGGAGTCGTTTTTGGTTAATAATTAACTAGCGTGGGAAAAAAAGAGCCGCTCCTCACTGCCAGCAAGCAACGGTTATTCAATTATTTTAGCCAGCAAGCAAAGGCCTATTTACTCAGTTGTTGCCAGCAAGCTTTCAATTCCAAGGAAAAACTCCCAGCCAGGATTTTTATTGCGTTGTTTTGCCAGCGGCTTATTTTGACTTTTCAGATCTGCCAGCCAGGAAATTTATTTAGAAGTTGCTTTTTGCCAACATCTAATTTGAGTTTTTGTTATCTGTAGCATGGATTTGTCATATTAGTGTGTGACATGACTCCTAAATAACATGATTAGAGATCTCTAGCTAGAGAGCACTGCAAAAGGCTGCAGGTCAGCTAGAAATAAAGCATGCCATTCTTTTCCCAGCAAGTTTTTATGTTTTAATTCAAAATGCCAGCAAGTTTATCGGTATTTCAGAAAAAAGCTAGCAAGGTTCTGGCTCAAACGGAAATTTCCCAGCCAGCTCAGTACGGTCTGCGGAGCGGGTATTTGGAGGAGCGGCTCCGCTAGGTACTCTTGAAGTAGACCAAATGATGTTAGAATTGAATAAAGATTGTAAAGAGTACTCATATGTGTCTGGTAAATGTGTCAACACCGCCAAGGGTGGGGAAAACCCTAGTAAAGAGTCAAATAACTACACGAAAACCCAAACACGAAAAAGCGAAAAGAACGCAGAAACAAACCTACAAACTTAGCCTCACACCAAACAAATAAGGATGACCTCTCAAATAAAAACCTCACTTATTTCCATACTATTAAAAGTGATCTCCACGGGATTGAAATTTATACCGGTGAACAAACCCATCACAAACACCGGTAGAGATTGTGCGGCCTGTCACGCCTTGCTACCTCCTACCGCTCATTTTAAAAAGACAAACATGCGACCGTCGTAGGGTAGGATCATTCTCTCCACTCCACTCTACTGGAGGGCTTTTTGCCACAGTTACCGTGGGGATGGGGGTGGAGGTTAGCTGCGCCTGCGATGTCCTCTCTCAATGGATTGCGGAAGGATGTCGAACGAAGCCGAATACATGAACTTGGATGTTGAATACAAAACATCGAAAGTCGAAACTTGCATTGTTTACATTTCATAAAAAACAGAAGAAAATCGTCAATTTGGCAACACAAATAGGTGATATTGAATTTGAAAAACAAAAAGTACAATGTACAATAGACACAGTTGGATGTCACATTGTGTAAGGTAGCATAAAATACAGCAAGTCGAGTATAAAATACAAAGATCGAATTTTGGCGGAAATGGACCGCCATAGATTTAGGTTTCTGAGGTGTTGGCCCCTAAGGCAGCACCAGCAATTGAAGAAATAACTCAAGACACGGAAGGTACTGTTGAAATTGGTTATTCGAAGAGTTCCACTTGTGATCAGTGCATGGCCTCTCGCGATTCATATATTACCGCAAACAAGTGAACGAACGTGATGATGTTTTCATTAGAAAATGCCTTGTTACTTCTTATTAGAGAGGGTGTTAATAAAGGTTGTTTGTCCATGTTAGTGTCTTTGTTTTAAGTATTCAAAGACGTGTTATTAATTTTCAAATTAAGAAATGAGTTCAGTAGAGTTTGATGCGTTGTCAAACTCTAGGGTTTGGTGCTTTATAAATCAAACTCAAGGGTTTGATATTAGATGAAACTCATGGATAGCGCGTCATGCCAGTCATGGTTTCATCGGGGTTTCTAACCACATGTACGTGACGTTTGGCGTCTCTTGGTACGTTGGATGATCACTTTATGCATAATTAATGCGTTTGAGAATAATTCTTCCCTCAGTACCATATTGATTTTAAGTTTCTGTAGTAGGATTGAATGATCCACGGTATCAAAGGCTTTACATAGATATATAAAGAATCCGAAGGTGAAACGTTTTCGGTTCATATTACTTGAAGGATAGCACGTTCAGTGGAATGATTCTTACGAAGACCACATTGCAATCTAAAAAGGATATCATTTCTGTCAAGAAAGGCTCTCAATCGAAATTTCAAATATCCGGTTGAAAATGGAGAGTGAAGATATTGGCCGGTAGTTTCCAGGGTCTGTTTCATGATCATTGCTCTTATAGACAGGAATTACTTACGCTTGCTTTAGTTTGGCTGGAAAAACACCAGTTTCAATCGACATATTCACTATGTTTACTATGCCAGCTAAGGGACCGGATACAATATGCTTGTACATGAGCTGGACACAGGAAAAAAACATTGGCTTTATTGTTACGGATGCATGATTATCTATCTCATTTACTACGCCCGTTAGGGAAACCGGATCACAAAAGCGGAAGGAATTTAGATTACTTTGTGACAAGTATTTGCTAAAACAATGCGAAGAGTGTGGAACGTGAGAGGCTAGACTACTGCCGATCGAAGAAAAATACTTATTCAAGATAATTTATTATTAATCTCGGTGGGATTAGTTGTTAGGCCATGATTATCACTGGGACGCTTCAGAGAACAAATAACTTTTGATTTCTATTTCTAACAGTTGATTAGGTTATAATTATTAAATCCATTCCAGGTGTTTTCATATTATTCACGTTCTCGGAAAAGTTATCATAATAATGATTCTTCTTACTTTGTTTTATAAGAGCTGTAATTGTATTTCTGTAAAATTTGTAAGTGGCAAAATCCTCCGAATTAATGACAAGTTAATTTTTCACCTTGATTGATTTCATAATGCCACTCGTTATCCAAGTGTTATTGAAGCTTACGATTGGAGACAATCTTCAAAGGACCATGTCTGTCAGCAAGAGTCGTGAGAATGTTGTAAAATTGAGAGAAGGTGGCATCTACCTCAAGGCAGGCATCATGGATAATCGACTAGGTCAGATAGTGCCTCTGAGAGTTCATACTGTTAAACATGCTCTCGGAGAAACAGGAAAAGACTCGTTACTTTTGTTTAGTGGGAATCGTTTCCATGTAATATAAAAAGAATGGGAACTACAAAATTAAGAAAAATGATCACTAATATCAGAAATGTTGTTTTTACTACTAAAGTAATTTCCTCGTCAATTTTGTTGGTAAGAATATTATCCATAAGCGCAGCTTAGTTATCATAGACACACGTAGGTTTGTTAATGGTTGGCACGAATGTGAAGCTCTGCAGTGAAAGAAGCTAAGGAAATCTTGAGCATAACTTGAAGTTTCAGCGAGGAGATTTATGTTGAAGTCACCCATACTATAGACTGACTTATTTGAATTGATCAATTTCAAGTGTTTCAGCAAAGTATTCTTGAAAGCGCTGGGGGAAATTTGGTTGTCGAACGAAATTTCCATGTTCCTTTCACAGACACAACGTAAAGGGAATTGGAAATTTCCATGTCCCTTTCAAAGACACAACGTGAAGGGGTTTGGAAATTTCCAGGTTCCTTTTATTTAACTCAAATAAAAAAAGCATGAAATTGTCCTCGTTCCTTCTCCTTACTCCAGCTGAAGGATAAAAGAGAATTCTCTAATCATTGCAAGATTTATTTTAACTGTTAAAATGTTCTAAAAACTGTGAATGATGATGTTTATTACCCCCCAAAAACCTCCATCTCTTTCAGTTTGGACGAGAACGGGAAGTAGCTCGTGATATGCACCATGTTTTCTACACTTATGTCAACAGACCGCCATTTTCGTTAAAATTGGGTCAGTGCAATGGTCGTCGAACATGCACAGTTGGTAAAAAGATTAAAAATTTAATTTTGGATCGACATACCGGAATTATGTAAAAGTTGGCAATAAACCCACAGAAAAAAGAAACTGTTCTACCATACATAACACCATTAAGGCAAAAAAATAACCAAGCAAAGTGTTTATTACCATAAATGTGATTTTTTTTTCTGGCACAAATAGTGACGAATTATCTCATTTGTTCCAGAAAGTGCGTTTTAGAATATCCCAAATGGTTTTAGAACACGTTGTCAATAAATAATGCCGCAAATGATGTTGCTTTTCCCCGCATTTTGGATCTCAATCCATAATGCCTGGAATGAATCCTCTTGTGTTTTTATAATAATAGCTGAGTATACCTCAAATTATGACTGATATTCCATGATACCAACACCTCCAGAAGCCAGACACGTGGTGAGACGTATTCAAATACAGGAGTGACTCAGTGAATTCAAATGACTGAGGGACTGATTGTTTGATTGATTGTGCTTTCGTATTTTCGTCAAAATATTAAGATCGCTCATGGTCAATTTAACAACTCTTTATCTTCAAATTTACCATCCAAAAACAACCTTGAAACTCGGCCTAGTACATTTATAATCTTGACCTTTTCAATTTAAGCACAATTGAAGGTTCTATTCTTGGTAATGGTCTTTACAATCACACCATATACTATTCTTCTCATCAGTATTTTCCATAAGTATAAGAGTGAACTCCCAAAATCTGTCCAGGATTCATGTTTCGCTGTCCTTCATATTAACATCAGAAGTCTTTTGAAAATTTTCAGACCCATTTCTTTGATGAGTTAGATTTTGATTTTTCTATTACAGGAGGTTCGGAAACAAAGATTACAAGCTACAGAAAGTTAGTCTGTCAATCAGTCAATAAATACTCATCTAACCAATGAATCAAAATCACCACCAATCATTTACCTTCGATCAGCCTTTATTGGATTTGGTCACATGGCATCAGTATCGCGTGCCAACTACAGGCGACGGGACACATTGTTATTTTGATCCACCTTGCTGAAATGGATAAGCAAATGAAACAACTGGGTCACATGCTGGCAATGTTCAAAACGAGAACACGTCCCTGGGTGCTACATGGGCCGGCGCCCTTCAGCACGCGTTCCTAGGGTCCTCGACCGTAAACGAGGAAGCGAACGCTACGCCATCCCTCGAAAGGAGGTGACGCTTTGCCGGTTGCATCCCAGAAGTAATAAATCGATGATATCAATGAGTTGACAGGTAATCGATGGTCAATCAGTTCGGATTCCTGGTTGATTTTTCATTGATTATATCTGATAGTCAATGAGTGACCGGTGAACAATCACGATAGGCCACAAATTAAAAGTAGCCATAGGGTTTCTTTTCAGAAATCTCTATGGTAATGCTGGGAGCACTTTGAAAACTTCGATGACTTCGCTCCTTCCCCCATTAAGTTAGATTTGGTTTACAGGACAAGTCATTTTGTGGTCAATTGTATCACTAAAAAAGGAAAAAGTAAGGGTCATGAAACAATCCCTGAAGTAGTCAAGGCACGTATGTATGAAATGTACTTCGGAAATCAGAAAATAATTGTTCAGAACTGACACTGTTTGGAAATTCTAAACAAGGCAACACATAACTACTGCATGGAGATATCAACAAACAACAGAAAGAAAGGACGAATTTCAGCGAGTAAATGTTAACAGTCCTTCAGTCGTTGGCAATGTCTGCCGAGAAAAACGGGTAGTATGCTGAGATCTGTACAAGACCAGGAGCCCATGGGCTCCTGATAAGACCTGAAACAATCTCCAAATCCACAGTCTCCAAAATGAACCCAGACCCGCAATGACTCCCATTTTTTCCACGCTGGCCCCGAAATAATCCGCATGTAATTCTTAGAATGACATCTGAAATCAGAGATTGTGGAATGTGCAAGATAAATGAAATTCATAGATTTTTTATTATTCATCTCAAACTGGCTTAGACGAGTCCAATAATTTATGCCAAAAGAGGAGTATTTGGACGGCGCGGCGGAGCGGTGTCCTGGCTTTGTTCTAGAAGAACATTTGCTGACGGAGTGAAAATGGTTCCTTATTTGCCTCGTTTACATACAAACTCGTGACTCGAGGGAGGGCTCCTAGAACTGAGTCGATTTGCGCTCATCAACAGTTAATCTTTAAAATTTATGCTAGGGAACACATTATTGTTCATCGTGGCAGATGCAATTATATAAACTTTTTTATTTGTTTCTTGGCGCAGTAACTTAGATGGGATCACGACGTTTGGACCGTTTACTGCAGGTTCCCCTCAGGCGATACGGTTGACTGGGTACATTGCACCAATATGCAGAATTGGTGGTCTGCTATGATTGGTGCTTTGTGATCCTGCCACTGTTCTTGTCCCTCTGTTGTTTTCCTAACTATACGACGCATTTGTTTATTATTATTATTATTATTATTATTATTATTATTATTATTATTATTATTATCGGCATTCATCCTTACAGAAATTCAATGTCGTTGTTCCTGTTGATGTTCTTTGGGTTGAGTCTTACGTGGATTTTCTTTTCATCTTCATGGTACGGTGTATGACGTGCGTTAGTTTGGCATTGTTTTACTCTGTGTCAGCGCAAACCGACTTCCTAGGAAATTGGTCAAGATGTTTACAGAACTTGTGAGAAGTTGTGCTTTAGCAGAATTTTCAACTCTTTTCTTGTAATATTAAAATAAATACCGATTTCAAAATCAACAAACATTTTATGATTTTAATGAATAGTGTACTCTGGTACTTCCGTCTTGGCACCGAACCGCTCTTGCAATGATCCACCAATTGTTCACGAATGAGTCATGAAGAACTGAACAAAAGAAGCTCAGCGAACAGAAAGGATGCCAGTGAGACTTGAGATTGTTAGTCCTCCTCGATGTCACAGTCTTACAAATTTATTATGAGCAAGGATGACAGGCGACAATAGGTATATTTTTACGAATATATAATTGTATTTGCAATACCAAAACCAGCAGTAACTGAATTTAGAAGGCACTTAATTAACCCAGGATAATTACTCACACATTAAAACTGATAAATGCCTTGAAGTGGTTCTGAAGAAAACTTGGACAAAAGGACAAAAACATGTTCAACAAAGACAGATAGAAAGTAATAGAAAAAGTTTGATTGCTCGTGTACTTTCGCAAACGTAGAAACTTAAAGTGGTACTATGATCAAAATTTAGCATTTCCTTCTCTCTTCATTTTTGGGAAGTACAAGTGCTGAATACTTACCATGCCAAGTTTTATTTGAAAATTCGTACGGGAAGTCAGCTTATTTCGACCTTGTTTCTTGATTTTGGCAGTCCGCCATTACTCTATTCAAAAAATGACCGAGCGTATCATAAACGAGTTGGCACTAGTCAAGCAGATAGGAAGTGACGTCATATTCTCAACGCAGCAAAACATCGTGGCTAATATTTTATGCAATTTGAGAGAAGTGGGACGTCTTCAATGAGTTTTTCTGGTGTTTGCAATTTCTAAAATGCCTCCAAGCCGCTGTGTAGTGCAAGATTGCAGCCGAGTCTCCGATAAACAATTGGGCATTTCAATGCACACTTCTCCTTCAAGCGGTAACATCCGTGCGAAGTGGAAAAGATTTGTTTGTCAACACCGAAAAACCTTCAACCCTACCGGTACATTTGGCACATGCTCGCTGTATTTCCAAACTGATTGTTTTACCCGTGTAGTCCACGTAAAGGGAACCGAGAGACGACTAAAGCCGGGATCAGTTCCAACCATTTGGAAGGTAGCCTCCGAATCTATACGCGAACGAAGTCGTAGACGGGTGAGTAACGAAGTAAGGCGAATTTTATCAAGTGTTTTCAATTCACCACAGTCACTTTGAAGTCTTTCTCACAGCTTATCTCTTTAACTTTGCGAATTTTTACTACATGAGATCATCATTAATTGAGTCAAAAACGTTTTCCTGATAGGTAATAAGTGAGATCATAGCACAAGCTGACCACCAAGATTTGCAATGGGGCAAGATCCTGAAGATGTAATAATAATAATAATAATAATCTCAGAAGCTCTCTAATGTCCTCTTAAATGGTCTCTCTGTTACATTGTTCATTATATATTCCAGGAATTGTTTGCTGAGCTCAACATAATACAGCCTTTTTTCAGGAAAGCTAATGGTGACAAAATGACTATACTGTAAAATAATTAAATTTCTTTTCACATTTTAGCATCAGGAGCATATGAGAAACTGTATGCTGCCCTTCAAAAGACAGCCCTAACAAAGGCAATAAAAATGGCCTCTTCTGTAGAACAGACCAGTTGCCTTGAGGGGTATCACTCAGTTTTGAACCAATTTGCTCCTAAAATGTTTGCCTTCTCACACCTTGGAATGCTTAGCAGGTACCTTGATGACACTGTTTTTTTGTGGTGTTATTGCATGCTTCATATTTTGAAGAATAATCACAAGTGGCTTTGTTGTTTTTTTTCTTTCTATTTCCTTTTTATAGAACAATATTGGCTGCCCTTCATTTCAATTAGAACCTAAAGAGGGGCAGCAAGGGTGATGATGACAGACAGCCTATGCTGCATGTACCCCAAATTTAAAGAGGGTGAAGCCACAGTGAAAGAAGCTAAAGTCTCCTCAAACTATGGTATCTATAAATATCAATCTTAATATATGTGTCACCAAAATTAGTTTCCTCCCAAAGTGCCTTGCAATAGAGAATGACTCTTCTAACTACACTAACAATAGTGTCCTGTATACAGATTATGTAGCTGATATCTATGAAATCATCACCACAACTCCAAGGGCAGAACTGAAGTTTCTGGCTGAAGAATTGAAACTGGTAGTTCCTGAACCTGTTCATTCAATGTTGGCAGACAAAGAAACTAAGGAGGATGCAGTGGCTAAATATAAGAAACGCAAAGAGATGGAGACAGTGATTTGTCCCCCTACCTGCACAGGTATCAACACCTTTTAACCAAGATCAGTAGTGTATGGTTATGGCTGGCACAGGGGGGGGGGGGGGGGGGAAGGGATAAACTAGCCTATCTTGTCATATATACTGGGACAAATAATGATTATTATTGCAGATCAAATCGTTATGATTTAACCCTACTGTGAGAGATCTAAAACTAAGTATGCCACATCAGCATTAATATAAATATCACTTTTTACATGGAATTTGAAATAAAGACAGTTGCCAATTTGTTTGAAGATGATTTTTTAAATTCATTTGTTTTATCAGAGGAGGAGCTACAGCCCACCAAAAAGAGGACAAGGAGAGCCTGTGGAAAAAGAGCTCCCCACTGTTCAAAATGTGGCAAGCCAAAACGAGGACACAAAAAGGGACAGTGTGCATGAAGTACACACACTCCATAATTTTACAAAAATGTAGTTACTGAACATCCTTCCAAGTGTCAAATTAGTTTCTGTTCGTTTTTCATTTCATTCTTATTCCTTTACTTTCAGATTTCACACACAAGATTCATCTAAAAATAAATTTGCTCATGTTTGTCTTCCTTACAGACTGTGAAGTCTTGTGTACATGAAACGTGTTGGCCAATAAATTTGCACTGTGATCTCTGCTGTTGATCATGACTTTTACTACCTTTGGTGGCTCCTAAAGTAGCCGTTGTGTTATTGTTTCTATTCGAAGACTGATAGTGCTTAGCCTATCAATTATTATCATCTTCAAAACTGTGATACTGTCCATTCTCATCTGGGAAGTGCTTCTGTATCTTATTATAGGCACAGCAAGGCAGCGGGTAGCGTCTTGAGTTGCCAATGTAATTCCACAGGAGTCTTGTAAACTGTCTGTAGGACACTGCCCTCAGGAACCTAAGAAAACAAGTTCAAAATTTTATAAGAATATTAAGAAGCCTAGTAAGGTTATAAATTTTCTTGTGGGATAGATGTATTTTTGGCTAGACTTCAGAATACCAGTCCACTTATTTACATACTAATGAATAACAAAAGAGTCCATTCACATGTAAATGAAGTGGACGGGTATTCTGAAGTTGCTCCAAGCAAAAACAGATTTTGACAGAGAAAAAGAGTAACTTAAAAAAGCAACCACTTCAGTCTTTCACAAGTTTCTACATCAAAGTAAATTGATGTCCTGAATGGTAGTCCCATGGCCGTTCATTGAAAGGCTGACTTTAAAATAAAATATTGTTCATAAAGTAGTGTTGAGAAGCAAACTTACTCCACTTCTGTTCTTTGGCCTTGAAGAAACAGTGTTTTGTAGGACTTCCTAGATTTAGTCTTCAGTCCCAACGCTGCAACTTCTAAAACGTGCTTGCAATAGATAGAATACGGATGAGGTCATCTTTCTACGCTCACAGTAACCAAGGGCATGAGGATAAAGATATTGCAAACAGAAACAGACAAATGGCAAGAAGACTCAATCACGCTGTCAACACAATACTTCAATAATAATCCGTTACTTGGATAAAAAGGCCTGAAAATCATAAACTTTGTAATGAAACAGGTTTACATATCGTACCACGTAGCAAGTTTAACATCCCGAAGGAATCTTGCCTGATACTGGCGTTCTATGTCAGCTTCTTCAGCCATTCTCGCCTCGTGTTCTGCAGTCTCTTCGGCGTAGCCAGCGGCTCTAAATCTTCATCGTAAGGAACTACCCCAGAGTATTCAACGATTTCCTCGCTAAAAAATTCCTCTGCTTCGCTTCCATGCACTAGAAGAAGACTCAGACGATGAAGAAATCTGAAAACGCTAGAGTTCACTCACTCAGGTCTCTCTAAAAACACAAGATGCTCGATGCGAAGTTGCGAATATGACGTCACGAAGCAACTCATGCGTAATTCCGCACACACGTGCCATTGCCGGCTCACTTTTACGAACTCAGTAATGGCGGCTGGTTTTTCGGTGGTTTTCAGCTAGCTATTACAAGGGTAATTTCAATTGTTTCGTTCTAAATTCTTGTGCATTGTGTTCCCTTACAGATAGTTACTTAATTCCTATTGGAAAAAGTAGAAAAGAAAACTAAAGATTTTCGTCATAGTACCACTTTAACGAAAGCCATGTAATCCCAGTTAAAGTTTACTCACACAGGCAGTGATCTACTTTGACAATGCACTTTATAACTGCTGCCAAATAACAGATTCTCAGAATATTGTAAAATTCTATTGCTTTAACCAGGTTTGACGAGGGCTCTAACGTAACTTAATATACAACTTACGTTCACCAAATTTAAAAATGAACGCTACAATTTTTCTCGAACGGTTCATTGCCATGTTGGTCTGATTTCCCGTTCCTTTCCTTTGGAGAACCATAGTATCCGTGTATATGTGATAACTATACATTTGTTTAATTGTTGCTTTAAATTTTCTCAGATTATGTCTTTAAAAATTGACAAACCTCGCGATCAGATCTTAAATTTAAATTTCTTGCTGAGTTGTACGGCGTGTCAATTACTCCATAAAAGTTTTTAAAATTCACGGTCAATTGCTTCGTGGCAATTAAATTTCCTACCACACATCTCACACCGTTCTATGATCTTGTTCATTCGTTGCTGAAGGTATTGTATTGAATTGTTATAGCGAAACAATAGACAAAAAAAAAAATTGAATCACTGGAGCAAAACACGCTGCTAGTATGCTCCATCAACTTGACTCTGTACAGGATATGATTGGAATGGAGTTCACAAACACAAGTATAAAAGTGGAGAATTTATCGCTAGGCAAACATGAGAAAAATCTGAGTATTGTTTTCACGAGAACATCAAGTCTAGCATCACGATAGAATCGCTGGATCATGTATCTTATGGGGGGCCTCGACCGATACATCGGTCGACACATCGATCGAGATATCGGTCGATGTCTCGATCGATACTCGACCGATACTCGGTCGATACATGGTAGATATGTCGACCGAGTCTCGATCGATACTCGATCGACACTCGGTCGACATACCACCGATATAACGCTCAATTGTCATCTGAGTGTCGACCGCTAGTATCGATCGCCATAGTGTCGGTCGGTTATTGGTCAACTATCGGGTCGCATGTCGGTAAACTATCGACCTTTGTCGGATAAGTTTTACAGTTCCTCGATCGACATATCGTCCGATATGTCATTTACAAGAGCAATAGAGAAAGCACGAGAGAGGAAAAATATGAGAGACAGGGTTATTCCCATTAACTAACTTGAAAAGTCAAGTTGTTTAATGAAAATAGATATTTTAATTTTTGAGGTATCGGTGAAGTATCGGCGAAGTATCGGTGAAGTATCAACTATAGCGCCGGACATGTGTGTACAGACATATCGGCCGATATGTCCGCCGATATAGCGGTTCATTGTCGACCGAGTCTCGATCGATACTCGACCGACACTCGGTCGACATATCGGTCGAGTATCGATCGAGACATCGACCGATATCTCGATCGATGTGTCGACCGATGTATCGGTCGAGGCCCCCCATAAGATACATGATCTGAATCGCTTAAGAGGCACAAACAAAGCATGGCATATTTTGCTCAGTTTGGCGTTTGCCCTCTCACCTCTTTGGAGCGCACATAAAAATCTTACGATTACGTTGTAAACAGGAAGAAGTAATCAAAAATAGATTGAGGTATTAGCAATTTTTCGCATCGTTGAACTTCTAGAATCGGCTGCATCACTTGTTTTTCGATATTTTGTCATCATAATATTTTGAACAGTTTCTTTCAATTATTAAAGCCACTAAAAAAGAAAAAAAAGTGCCATTCACTGGTAGTAAGCTTCAAAACTGCAGAAACAGATTTACTTCCACGTTTACACATGCAGAAACATGACTATAGACTTGTCACGTAGCGTCACGCAAGAACGCTCAATAAGGTGATTGACATCGCTCTGACTACTTCCTCGTGCTGTTTGCACAACTCTATCTTTAGTTACATGAACAAACTACTCAGAAAAAATGTGTGAAACGTGCTTTTATCAAGTCAGCCTTTCAATTTTATTTTGGCTTAGGTAATGTGGTGAAATCATTTTTTGGTCGAGAACAAAGAAAACTTGAGTTGTTCGTTCATTGTGGATTTACTGTGACACCGCCACGTGAGCCCGCAATAATTCTGAACGGAACAAGTTAACGGGGAAACCCCTTAACGTTTCCATAGTAGCCACTCTATGGCCACGGCAGATGAACACAATTTATTCCCAGGTTGTATTTCAACTTTTTTGAAGAAAAATACCGATTAAGGAGTTACGAAAAGCCAATCATCATCGTCCTCTTTGAGGGACAGCTGTCAATCGCGACTGTCAGCACTGATTGGTTGGTTAAATCATCAGAGCATTCTTGGTTTTAATTCAACTGCAGGTATATATAACTATAGTCAAATCAGCCCAAGCAAGACGAGTCTGTCTCTTAAGAGTAGTTGGCTCTGGGGACCAAACAAGTCAATCTACATGCAAAGGAATTTTAGTTTTTTGACCAGCTGAAACTTACTCAGTCCCCAAAAATTTTCACGAGCGTACACAGAATCTAGAGCACAATCGTCGTATAATTTCGTCCTTGCCAGTAATTATGGAAAATGTTGAACCTCTTCCAGACAGCTGTATTGCAGCAGTGGAGTGGGACAGCAAGGTACTCAACTTGATGAACTCTGTCTTACTTCGAGATATTTTCTGTGGTGCTGGCGAGTTGACTCCTCCCAGAGAGGACGGTAAGTATATGCTATGCATAAAACGCTTAACTAGTAATACGCCTTTGTGCACCTGAAAGCTAGACACGAAACGCAACTTCATCAAGGGCAGCAGGGACCGCTCGTAGAAGGTGTGCAAGGGGCCATGGGTACCAATTGTTCTTTGATGTTCTTAGCGAGTGCAAAGCGAGTACTTTGCTCAAATGCAAACGAGCTGGAAGCAATCAATTTTTTGGCTAACAAACAAAATTGCACTTTAATACGAAGAACTTACAAATAAAACGATTAAGAATGACTTATTGCCCATGTAATTCTTGCAAGGTCAGAGATCAAATTGACGGAATGTTGGACGGTAGCTCGTTTACTATTGCAGTAAAACTAATTTAACTGAGCGCTAGCATTAACAAACCGTGATTGAATAGAAGAAATTTAGAACAATGGTAATACTTCCTCTTGGCGTCTCACTTTAAATTTCGACTGATCGCATTATATCGGAAGCTGCCAAAAAGCAAATTGTTGGATTTGAGTCGTGTATTGCGTGACATGTTCAATGTTTCAGCAACACAGGAAGTTCTTCTTAATTGAAGGCTTCCAAATGAAAAATCTGAGGTAAGAGTTTAAGTTGCCTACTTGTTTCACTGAAAATCAAGCGAAATGTTTATCCTTAGCGGTGATCAACAGCTTAAATCCTTTTCGGCCGATATTTCAATAAGAAGCGTGTTATGTAATTTTTAAAGCAATTCGATACAAAGAATTTCAGTCTCGCGGAAATGAACGCACAGAATGTATTGTGTAAAAGAATCCGTTTTGTTGAACACTATAGACATTGTCAAAGTTTGTTTTCTAATTAAAAAATATGACGACCTGTCTTGATACTTTTCTTTCGTTTGCCTTTCTTGTTCACTTTTAAGTTTATCTCATCTAGATCTACTCAACAACGGACTTCTCATTTACTTACTTATTTTTATGAATATATTTATGAATTTATTTATTGATTGGAGGGGATGCAATCCAGAACGATGGATGGTTAAAACTTTTAATGGTTATCAGTCTCATACCAGCTAAGTGGCATCAAGTTCTCTTTTGTTCCCTTGAGGTATTTATTCTAGTATAAATAGTTTCTGGCAATTTCAGTTGGTGAACCGATCCTACAAGTCACGTATTATTAATCTGATCGGTGAAGCGGCTTTGGTCATGAAGTCTTATAACCACACCGATCAATTTTCGCGCGATCCTACTGGGTGAAACATGTCACGTGTTATCACCTAAGGAGGATATGCAAACCTTGCCCATTTCTTTTGTCGTCGAGTGCAAAAATGGAGATAGGAGACGGCTGCTATAAATATTAGTGACTTTGCCCAAGGAAACTTCAGCACTTAATTGAGGGTCTCAATGGAGTTAACCGTAGGCCGTAAAACGGGCAAAAAAATTAGCCGTTAGGCGTAAATATTGAAAAAATTTAGCCGTTCAGCCGTAAAAAATGTTAACCGTTAGCCGTTAAACAGTCGAGAATATTAACCGTTAGCCGTAAAAGTCACCACTCCATTGAGACCCTCTTAATTGTTTGAGTCTTAAATCTGCAACTTTCCCTTACATTGGTAAACCAGCATGTTTGGTATTTACCTCCGAGAGTAGGTAGGCCTTAGCGGATTGTGCTCCTACGGTGGCATATTATGCTACAAGCAGTGCTCGAAATTTTGCCAAATTGTGCCAAAATTATGCCAGGCAGGAAACCCCAAGTTATGCTCCTGATTTCCGAAATTATGCTCACAAAATGACGTAGATTCTGTACATATAGGCTGGCGCCGAATAACGACACCAAATTATGATGTTTTTCAAAGAAGCTGTTGCTGTAAATATAGGTTGTGTTTTATGGCAGTTTGTCTCGGTCCTCAGCTGTCCAAGAGGCCTAGTAATGAAGCATGTCAGAACAAAGTCAATACTACTATTAGCGTAGCTAGAACACGCATTGCAACAACATACTTCTAAATTCAATTTATTTCTGTAGAAAATACACCATATTTACTAAATTTTATGAATTTATGCTCCAAAAAGCGGTAAAATTTGGTAATTATGCCGTGGCAGTGCTCCTTTAAAAAATTATGCTTTTTTGCTCCAATTATGCCAAAAATTATGCTGGCACAATCCACCAAGGCCTAAAAGTAGGGCGCCCTACTCTTGGAGGAGAAAAGCCCTGGGAACGAGGTTGAGCCAGGAGTTTCCCAAGTCCTCGTGTTCCCCACCCCTCCAGGCACCCGAACTCCCCCTACTCTCTACCCCTTCCCCCCTCCCCCCCCCTCCTCCCTTATGAACTCCGGCCACACAGAATATGTCAATGGTAATACTATATACAGATAATATCATGGGTGATAAATTACTCTGATTTTGGCGCGAAATTCCAGCGTTAATGTATACCGTTCACATGTGAAATTACAATGTTGTTATGGCAACTTCTCCTACGGTGCCAAAATGGCGTCTAGGATTGAAAATGTTAAGGAGGAATTTGTCACCCATGATATTAAAAGGTAACCAAATGGTGACGAGCGAAGTTAGGGAATAATTTCACTTGCGTTTTGCCCAAAATCTAATAATTTTTTTTAGTTTCGGGAAATTATTAGAATTTGGACAAAACGTGCGTGAAATTATTCCCTAATTTCACTTGTGACCCGATTTGATTACACAAACAAATTATTTTGATACTGGGAAATTTCCTAAGCTAAAGAACATTGAATCCAGCGTAACGTTACATTGTATTCTGTCATGTTGAACAAAGGCATAAGTCTCCGTTTTTTTGTTGTAGATGATGAGCTTTTACCTGAAACTTTTTTGCCTATCAATAAATGTGAGCCCCAGTCCCCAATCAGCTGCTGTAAGTCTTTATTCGAGGGACTAGACCTGCTGGAAAATCCGCTCACGACGAACATCCCAGCATTCACATTCACCGATAAAGTCGAGTCTGCGGAGTTACTTCCTAGTCAGTCCTGCAAGACGATTTTTGACAGCCGGGACCTGGAAGAGAATCGGCTTAAAGTTGATTTCCCGGATATAAAACACGTTTACTTCAAGGCACAAAGTCGAGTGAACCGCACATCAAAGCAGAGAATCATTGATTCCAGGGTAAAGATCCGGGTAACCACTCGTGCTCCTCAGGTACAATCCATTGAGGTTTACGTGGAGAGGACGGCTGCTGCCGCGGTGTTAGTGGGGAGTGAATGTGGCAGGGTGTCGCTCAAAGCCAAGACGGGATCGCACCTTCTGAATAAGGTAAGAAACAAAAGCTCTCTAAAAGAAAAATTCTTCTTGCCACAGCAAAATACGTACCATAAATTCCGTTATACATACATGCTATAGACCGATAACTGGGTATCCTTAATACTACTAGCAATCTAGCTGAGATGTATTCTCCGAATAGCTGAACGCCATATAACTGTTCACAGACAAACTTGAATTCAGTGCTCTAGGAAGAACCTTATAAAACTTGAAAGGCACTTTTTAAGTTCTTATCTCGTTAACTAATTATAACCTTAAGTCCATTGTAGGGGGGGGGGGGGGGAGAATGCAAGAATTTTGTGTTCCTTACGAGACAGAGTTACAAAAAATTACCCTTACGGCGGTCTGGTACATCGTTTACGAAGGCAAGTCACGCGCTTTTTCAGGTACGCTCGCGTCCTGCACCTAGAGAGGATAACGTTGGTTCCTTCATGACATTTTCACTGACCAATTTTATTACCCTTGCTCACGGTCAAGAAGGGTTTTATTTTTATTTTTATTTTTTTCAGCTTAATATATAATCAGTAATAAAGTATCAGGTGAGCTTTCGCGCGAATGAATGAATGATGTCTTCGTACGTTACGTTCAGCTAGGGTAACATAAATCGAGATTTAGAATAGACGGCGTGTTCTCTTCGAGTGTTGAAAAATATATCAATCGTTCGGCACGCTACCGTGAAATATGTTCCAGAACTCGAAAATTAAGACATTATCTCTATTTACTCATGGCTATTTCGCTTTCCACACAGTATAACTTTACAGTTGATTTAGACTCAGTTTATGAGTCTCCTAAGCGAGGCATGCCTGTCTATAAGCTGTCCACGGTGGATGCTGAAAGGCGGAACCTGTTTCGTTTGGTGGTGGTTGTAATCCTGATAGGTGATGTCCGTAGCAAGGAATTCTTCAGTCCCCCGTTCAGGCTCAGAAGTAAAGAAGTAAACAGGAGAGGAAGAAGTTTGTCGCTGTAGTTAAGGCTTTCAATGCTGTCATGTATCGCTTTTTGTGCAATTAGTTTTCTTACTCTAAAATTTATTCCTTGAATCAACTGTGACTGATACATGGCGCATTCTTTTGATATGATCCTCATCTGGGTTTATGATCCGAGATCACTCAGATCATGGTGGGCATCAAAGGAAGCGATCAATCCTTGACCAGAGTTGAGCCATTGGTTCCTTGCAATTTGATACACTAAGATCCGTGTGATCTCGGACCACGTCAAAGATCCCGATCATATATACCAAAGGAACGTACCCACAGTTATTGGTCACAGTTAGTAGTCAATGCAGTCACAATTTCCTGTTATAGCTTATGAGCCCACCAAGCTAAGGGAGGGACCATTAGAAAAGTGATGGGGGGGGGGGGGAATTTTCAGCTTGCACGAATTTTTTTTTTCGCTCACTGCTTGTGCAGGAAATTTTTTTTTTCAGGTGAACCCCTGTGCACGAATTTTTTTTACTACGTGTGAAAAAGTCAAAATTGGACCTTCCTTCTGCATGAATTTTTTTTTTTACCTTCTTCTTTGCATGAATTTTTTTTTCTTGGCATTTTCCCTTGCATTATTTTTTTTTGTTTTTTCCCCGACCCCCCCCCCCCCCCCCCATCACTTTTCTAGTGGTCCGTCCCTAAGAACTACATGTACCCAACAAGACTGACTGACCGAATACCAAGAAAATAGTGTGACTTATTGAAAACAATCAACTGATTCGGTATCTAAGTAACAGACCGACTGACCACGACTAATCGTGCTTCACTCAAAATTGACACAAGAAACTGGAAGTCCAATTTATATGTTCTGGTTCACATTTCAGTGTTTCTAGTTTATTTCACTTTTTTCTTTCTTCATTGAACCCAAAGCTAGATTGCCAACCAAGGATTCGTCGGAAAGGTTATCAATTTGCTTAAGTGAATTGCCCGCAGCAGTTATTTAGAGAACTTTTTTGCGCTAATTTCACGATCTCGTTGTCCAGCTCAAGGAAATCAACTTCGTGCTGAACTGAATCGCAGATGAATTTCGCAGAAGTTGCTTCACCCTTTTTGGAGATCCTCCCGGAGTTGCAATAGGAAACTATGTTTTGTTGACATCAGATGAGATGATTGAGATTTTGTGTTAACATAGCGCGCTTTTTCCTTAACCTTATGGCTGTTTAGCATCACAATTACCCTGCATGTCTAACATCAGCTACCTTTTCCAGTTTGACAAGTCCTCCTTCAACTTTCAATGCATTTATGTTCCTACCAGAATTGAAAAGTCAGGAAATGTGCAATCTTTAAAAGATTGCATCACAACCTAGAGTTAATGAAGACAGAAATTTGATCAACCCCTCTTCTCCTCCAACTTTGTCGTTTGCACACAAGTCGTGCGCATGCTCCATAACCGCGACCCTAATGAAAGCAGGTGCATGCGCGATGGTGCACTGGTCAACAAAGTGTGAATTCTTAATGTGTTCGAAAAGCGTTTGGGAAAGTGGGAAAAGATCTTCCTTGCTCAATTTAGTGTGCAAGGCTAAGTTGTTCAAAGTGTGGAAATCGCTATACAAAGAATAAATTGCCATGTTATGGCTAATATACAAAAAAGAAAAAAATGATGATGCCCTATAGGGTTAATTATCGAGTCCTAGCAAAGATTGTCCAAAGGCTATTCTGTCGCAGCAAACTAGTTGAATGACTACCCTTCGTTTAATATGACTCTCATTTTGAACAACATTGCGCAGTTACCACGAGATTGATACCAAGTTCAAATTCAAGTTCGTCTTGACTGGCAATAAAGACTGGTCAAGCTATTAAGTTAGATATTATATATCTGAAAATATAAAAAACGTTTTTATTATAGCTGCTGTGCAGTTCACTAATACAATCATCGTTTCAATAAGAATCTAGGTTGTACTTACTTTATTATTGACAGAACTTATTTTTTTGTCTGTGGTTGTATAAATTCTCTGCAAGGCTGCGACGTTGTTGGGGTAGTACCCCCGGGAACTCCTCTTTGCAATGGACGAGCATAGGACGTTAAAAAGTAAGGATCTCAGTTTCACTTAGGGTGCATATTACAGATGGCTAATCTGAATATTTCTGTTCACGTCTAGCGTTAAGCTGTACGCAGAGAAACTAAAGAACCATAATTTTTGACTGTGTTAGCTGTACTTTTCTACATAAAGTGAATGATAATAGTTTCGTGCCATTACAGGCATCTTAAGCTTAGTTGCGGTGAATGGTGTCTTCAGGGTCATCGGGGATCATAAAACCGTGGGCCAGTCTTGCGTGCGTATACGTAAGTGGCCATCCAAGATTAATTTTCAGATTTTGTGGTGACCCCATTTCACAAGAAAGACCAATCCCGGAATTCAAATGAAGCTTTTTTTAGATGATACAACTGACAAGAGGATCAAACAAAGGAATGAAATATTACGCTAATTTTCTAAAGCCCAATTTTCCAGACAGCTCGCATTAACTTTTTAGGGGAAAGCTGGCAGAATAACTAGTGAGATATGATAGTGGTAAAAAACTCTGTGTCTGTCGAAATAAACCATGAGAGTAGGATAGAGCTGATTAGTTATTTCAAGTTAATAAAGGTTTTTTTACACTAAACCCTGACTACACCAGATTTTGTTTTTGCGTCAAATTGCTTGGTTTTGTAAAAAGAACTGTAGCTTGAATTGCTACCCTTCCCGATATAAGGTTGGGGGGTGGAGAGGGGGGGGGGGTGAACAGGAATAATCGGGTGTTCATTACAAAAAAACCCGCGTGTAAGACCCTACAATTTTCCAAGTTTGTCCAAACAGATTCTTATATTTGGGGGTAGTTATTGACAATTTATAATTAGGCTAAAGTAGGTTCTTAATTAGGTTCTTAAGTTTTCAGTAGAAACCATTCCTGTACAAGCAGAAAATAGGTTTGGTCCTTTATGATACAGCATTTATTTATAACTGTCTGAGCTTTGTGCAAGATTAACTAAACAATTATCATTACACTTTGTTTTCACAAAGTCACCAAAGTTATACTTCTTAGTTAAAAATACTTATAAAAATATCCCATAACTCACACATAAGAACCTAATAAATTTTGCTTGGCTAAACAGGTTCTTGTATTTTGGGGTATTAAAATGGGGAATTTCTGCCAGCAGGTTCTTAAATCGCTAGGTTTTTACACGCTGGTTTTAACTGTATTGCATCTGAGAGGGAAATTTTAATATCAAAGACAGTTTAACTGTCATTCATTATTCCAAAGTCAACAAATCGATCATTCCAAAGGAAGTCGTTATTCCGTTTTTCCACCCCACAAAGGGACATCATCCTGACCAAAAATAATTCTGTTATTTTTATTCCAATAATTTCATCTTCACCCTCCTAGAAATAAATCTATCACAGAGAGCGAAGTGTCCTGCTTTTGAACGTGAGTAGAGATTTTTACCGGCTTCTACATAAAGTGTAATGACGACTGTTGGTGATTTCTGTCTGTCGAGGCAGTAAGGACCGTTACCATGGAAATGGCTTGTTTTGCTACTCGTCGTAATTAGGGTGGATGTTGGCGCTTTTGGATAGTTTTCATAAAAAGAAAGTTTTGTTTTGAAATTATACCACTGGAGTGCGCGAGCTGTAATTTCGATTTATACGTGGATGAAATTCGAGCCAAACTTTCTTTATAACTTTAAGACGCATTCGCTTGGGTCCACATTTGAAAACATTGGCATTTGGTTGATTGCTGGAGCGTTCCCCTTACGGCCATCGAACCCACCGACACCCCGACCCCACCCCTAACCATACCACTGCCTGGGATACGGAAATTGGTGGTCAGCGGATGTCAACACTGGCTCGCAAAAGACGCGAAATTTTCATTTCATGCCATGAAGTTGTTGTTTGTCGATGGAAATTATTACGCCTGAATGGTAGCCCTTGCCATTGCCTGTAGAAAGGCAAATGTCCAGGTTTCAAGAGCTTAAAAGGGAGCTTAGTATCCTAGAAAAAACGTTTGGTGCGCGACAGGAGAACATCCACGTTGAGGTGAACGGTTTGGACGAAGTGACATATCGATTCCTCGCTCCTAATGGCGAGCACGTAGTTCACTGCAATATCTATGTAAGCACTGTTTAAGCTATTATGCCATCATTATTGTTTCATTTACGATCTTAAGGATGCTATGGCCTTATTTAAGTACTAACCCCAGGCTTCTGTTGGTCTAAAGGAATCTTATCCTGTTCCGCCGCCTATGTGGTTTGCGGAAAGCGAAGATGCGACAGTCACACAAATAATCGAGTCTTTAGGCAGTATTGAACCTTGCGCCCCTAAGCTGGTGAGGATGCTCTGTTTTCACCTAAATCTACCCTTTCTTTTCATTTCGTCAAGGCTTAGTTCACTCTCTACAATTCTAACTTCTTCTGTTTTTGATTTTGTAGCTGTTACGCTCAACGAAACATTTGGTAAAGGAACTATACAAATGGCAAAATCTACCACTGCCTCCGTTCATAGAGAGTCTCGATAGCGTGGAATTAATACAGGCAAGTTAATCTTATTCACTTGTTGCCAGCTTATACTAGATACAGGGGATTTTAAGGTCTCGTCTTGGGGGAACTAAATGATTCTGTTGAATTTGCAAAGCCAACTTCGGCATTTCCGCTCACATAATATGGTCGTTGCGAATAAAGGTAAAATTGTAGATGAATCGCAAGTTCGTGTGAAATCAAATGCTGAAACCGGAAGTGGTGCGCTCTCTCCCTGTTTCTTAATGAGGCTGTCGGTGGCAGCGAACACGGAAATAAGGAACGAGAAAAATTTGATCGTGAACTAAAGGCGATGGTAAAGTGGTCAAGATAGGAAAGCTGCCCTGAAAAAATAATTAGTTGAGGTGCATACAAAATCGGGTGTTGATGAGCGGATAATTTGCATGCATGTATTGTTTCAATAGATTTGAAAACAAAAGTGATAATCACTCTTTCTTTTGTGCCTCGTTTCCTTGACATGTAGCTTTTCAGTTAGATTGTTTATGTTCAGAAGTTAGTTAAAAAAAAATCCCCCGATTTCTTTACACTATTCTACTGTAGTATTCATCTTCCATTGTAAAATTGCCAGCGGTTGGGTTTCCAATTGAAGTGCCACAATATTGCAGCCCGCACTGTTGAAGAAATGTTACAATGTGGAAGAATTTCTGGATAGCAAGCGTTGTTGTTATAGCTTTAGATCTGTTTTAATGAAGGGGCCTTTCACCTAACAGTTTGAGAGAAAAAAAAGTTTAACTGGTGATTAGTTACGAACAAAGGAATCCAAAGAATATTCAAATTCATATTACGTATCGTAACGCAATCGTAAATGTGCCTAGATTGCAGGACAAAATATTAAATCTGAAGCAACAGTTGAATTGTTGTTGAGAGTGTTACATTTGGAACTGGCAAAAGTATCTTTGCAAAAAGTGTAAAGTGGTTAGTTTGTAAAGAGATTATGGAACCAGTTGCAGCCCTGGCTAATTCAAGAAAAAAGTAGGGGTTGTCAGTTGAGTTGATAAAATAAGTTACACAGTGCCACTCACGGCACTGTAAGCTTATAAAGATACTGATGTTTTGAGCATTATTCCTTGCCACAAAAGATGTTCAAAACATCATCCTTTTAGAATCCGTATTTTGTACATGTATGTTCATTATAAGTGAAACCTTCTGTATTGTAGCGCTGTTCAGTAGCAGGGTTGTCAAAAGCATTTTCCTTAGCAGGACAGGGGGTGATGTTAGTACATGTACATTGTTTTTTAATGTCTCACAATTTTGGGGGGATAAGCAACAAACCCAATGGATTGCAGCTGATGTAAAGGTGAAAGTACCTGGTTGCCAGCCCTTTTTGACAGTACTGCAGAAGTGTTCTGAAGCAGATTGCATATAATAATTATATATATATATTTGATTTGATAAACATTGAAAATGTTCAGCAAGAGAGCAAGAGTAGAACAGACAGTATTCAGTACAGTACGGTGTACCTGTAGCAACTTTCCAAAGAATAGTTAGACTGCATGGTTGACATAGCTTTCTGTTAATTATATAATTTTAGGGTTGCATTGTTATATAGCTACGTGCAAGAACACAGGATTTGAGTTTACGCCAATGGTTTCATCTGCAGATGAAAAACAGTGATAATCATGTGTTGTTGTTTTGCATTTATCATACGACAGAAATGACAAAATAAGTCACATTTTTTGATGAATTGGGAATTTCTTGTTCTGACTGGAAAAAAATAAAGGAAAAATTTTTGTTGCAGAATCTTTTTTGGGATTTTTCCCACATGCGGCATTCTATCACTTCCTATTCGGAAAAAAAAGCAAATTTTCGACATTTTCTAGACTTAGTCAGTGGCCATATGATAAAATTATTAAATCAGTTAGGTTGGGGCAGAAACAAATGGTACAGACAGAAAAAGAACCTAGAAGAAGGGAGTTAGAAATCAAAACAACCCCAAGAAAATTATGGAAAGTTGGACTGGTACTTATTATGTATCTTGGATCAGATGGTCCTGTGAGAAAATCAAAATAAAGACTGCAATGTCAGTTTATGATTGGCTAATTCATAAGCTTTGTTTGGTATCCACAAAAGAGGAACTGAACAGTGAAACATAAGCAAAATTAAATACAAACATCATGATAAATGTAATAAGATTTCTGCACTGGGTGGGTAGTGTTTTTTATATTATGTTAATTACTGTCTACTGGGACTAAAGTGGATTAAAAGGGACTTGGTTGCAATACTGGGCAGAAGAGACTCCATTATCTAAAGCAACTTACAAGAAATTTTGACTTCTTTTCATATCTCTCTCAGAAGACAAGTACAAAAAAAGTAGCCACAGATTTCCCTTACCTAGTGGAATTCAAGTAAAGTCCAAAATAGTAATGTTCTATCCACTATGTATTTTTAATTATCTATTATTTTGTTCTTTTTAGGAAGGCACTGGGATGAAAGATCCTACTACATCTCAAGAGGATGGTGAAAGTGAAGATGAGGGTCTTGAAGAGGTATGTTTTCAATTAACAACAGTGGATTCAGCGATATTCAGCGATATATCATAACAAACCATCTGAATTTCAACGTTTGTCTTTAATGTCCATCTTTACATGGGGCTGATGAATACTAACAGATGAAATTTCAACTTGGTAGCCCTCATGGTTGCCATTCCAACACCCACTTAATGCATGCTCGAGTATAAATAGCCCCCTGTCACATGAACTGCAGCAGTAACACAGGGTTCCAGTTAAATTCAAAGTCGACAACCAACTTTTTTTGATAGTATGTGGCTAAGGATGTGATTGCTGAACAGAAATTTTTGATCATTATTTTCACAAGAGAGTTACAGGTTGTTCATTAGGTGTCGGAGATCGGAGAATTCTCCAGCTACAACAAAGAATTCTCTGGTCAAATTTAGATGGCATGGGCTAGTTTTAAATTCAGACATGGAGCGCTTTCAGAATATTCTCCTGTTACTTTACACAATTCTCCTGCTCCTACAATTCTATTCTTATTGAAAACCCTGGAGTTGGTGGTGGCAAATTGAGAGGAGCTGTTTTTGAGCCTGCAGTTGGCAGCTGGGAACCCTGGTAGTAGGTTAATGCTTGAGAGAAATTTTGAAGCAAACTTCAGGAACAAATTGAAAGATGTTTTTCTGAAATTCAGCAATTTTCAGTCACCATGGTTTTGTCTACATCTACATTATTTGCCTTGAAGATTTCCAAAACATCCAGTCAATTGATTCGGTTGAAAATGAGGCTCCATTAATTTTGTGTAAGCTTGTGTAACACCATCCAGATAATATAAAAAATAGTCACTGTCCATTGGTTAACTGCTTGTATTTTAGTTTTAATAGCTTGTCTGTAGTAGTCTACCCATACATTGTTGTATGGGTGTCCATTTTCTCTAGTCTACAGTAGTTGCAAATGCTTGTTCTTTGAATTTACTTTTAATAATCATTAACATAAGGTCGTCATAGAACATGGAAAGTAATTGGCTGTGCACATGCATTATTTCAGGGTCATGAAGATAGTGAAGACTCTGACAACTATGAAATGGAAGAGGACACAGAGTAAGGATTAAATTTTGAGGAAATAGGGATATACTTTAATGTGGTGTCTTCAGCTGCTTTGCATTGTCTGTACTCTTAAACTAATAACAGATGATCTTATAAACTGCACAAAACAGCAAATGGAATGATGAACAAAGTGAGTTTTTGGTATGTTTTAAACAATTTAAGATGTCATATTATATAATTATTGGAACAGCAATACAGCATTTGTATAATCTCTTGCAGATCTCTTACATTCTCGCTAGTTTCTTTATCAAAATTTTACTGGTTTTTACACTCTTTTTTGTTGCTATCATTTGTTATGCAGAGATGAATCGAACAAAGATTTGAAAGATATTGGTGCTGCTAATCTTGCTGTTTTGGAACGGATACGTGTGAACAGAAGAGAAGATCATTTGAGGGTTTGAACATGAACTATACTCTTAAATACTTGTTAAAACACAGCTTGTGTTTAGTCTATTATCAATGTATAGGTGCATGTGGGAAGGTTGGAGAGCTTAGAGAGAAATGTAAGAGTTATTGAAGTGAAGCCAAGGGCATCTCTAGCTTGAGTGCTCCCTCCAAACTTTTCTAGTGCACAGTGCCGACTACTAGGAGACAACATTTACACCAAAAGAATGGTCTTAATTTTGATCAGTTGCTGTACCACGTGGTGAAGAAAAAACCCAAATGATTCCATTGGCTAGTTGAGAACATACCACAACGGTCTCATTTGAGCAAGAGTGCCTCATCTGGTCTATATCAAATTGTCAATCCTAAGCAGAGTTTTTTCAATAATTTCTTTGTGAGATTCTTCCACTGAATAGTCTTTCTTAATGCATCATGGGATATACAGTGTAATATTTAACAATTATTATTCAACGATAATCACTGAGCCTGCGGCGGATAATTGTTTTAGTATAAATACACATGTCAAGTGAATATTTCAAAAAAGAAAAGAAAAAGCATTGTACAACACAAAAAAAATTTATGTCATCAAAAGCCTGCGAATGACTGGCAGCCATTTTGTTCGTTGAAGTGATTATTGGCTGATAATCCGAGATAGCTAACCAATCAGAGCGCACGATTTTGTATAATCACCTGAGTATTTATACTAAGCAGTTGTATTGGTCTGTGTTTATTAAGGGAACTGTAAGTGGATCTGTTCAAGCTACAGACAGACTAATGAAGGAACTGCGTGATGTGTATAGGTCTGACAGCTTTAAAAGAGGTACAGTGTAGTAGTTAAGGGAGTGAATCCAAAGTTAGTGTGTTCTGACTGCAGTATACTTGGTATATCTGTAACATTATGGTAGTATTGACAGTAACTGTGAAAGAATTTTAGCACTCTTTGCTGTTAGGTTATGTGTTCAAATTGTTTTCTGTTTATCCACATGTTCATGTGCTTGCCTGTATGTGTTTACTGGTATGTGTGAATAGCTAGCAGTTTGCTTGATATTAGATGACAACATAGGATTTCTCTTCTGTCAATCTTTTGGTAGACATTTCAAGACATATTTTAGGGGAGCCTATTCTAGGAAAACATGACAGCGCAACACAGCTCTACACTTATTTTGTAAGAGATACAGTGTAGCATGCACCTGCACGTACAGTGTAAACAATGAAACAATAACTTTTTCATTTATTTCATTCCTTCTTAGGGACATATTCTGTCTGTCTTAGCAATGACAATTTATATGACTGGACAATCAAAATAATAAGGTAAGCCTAATATAATTATTATCTATTAACCAAGCGCAGGGGCTGTACTGGGAGAAAATGAGCCCAAGGTCTTGACACTAGCAGTTTGCTTGATATTAGATGACAACATAGGATTTCCCTTCTGTCAATCTTTTGATAAACATTTTAAGACATATTTTAGGGGAGCCTACTGTACTGTATACTAGGAAAACGTGACATGTATGAACCAAGTGCAGTGAGGTCTTTACATTAAAGACCAAGGGCCAATATTCCCCCAGTACATTCCAGAGCAAGCTATGAGATTAATAACACGACTGGAAACTTTATATAGATTTTGTGTATTGAAAAAAATATCAGGGTATTGAAGGGGATTTTATCTTTCTAGCTATCTATTTAGGAGCTTTGTATTGATTATTGACAAAAAATGTTCAGCTTAAGTTCTGTTAGCTTGATTTGAAAGACGAAAGTACAACTTTGAATTTGAATCTTTCAGTACATTACCCGGTTCGATACTGGTTAAATGGGGCCACAAATAAAGCTGATTGACTGATTGTAGTTATTGACCCTCTGAGCTGTCTTAGTGTGTAATAGTGATGTGGTACAACACTTTGAAGACAAATAAACTGATATTAAAAATGGATGGAGATTGAGAAAATCCGAATGAAAATACTGTACTTGCAACTACATGTACAAGTTAGACAAACCTATTTATGCGTGGTAGCATTTTTGGGGACAAATTGTTGATTGTTTTCGTTATGAATTGACAGCAGTTCATAGAAGGAGCAATTCAGTTTCATGCCTGATGTTGTCTAGTAATTAAAGAAGCAATCAAGCTTGTTGTTTGCTCAATAGAGAAAAGCACCCCCAAGACTCAACACTCCAATTCATCCTTGACTGTTGCATCTCGACTCTCAATACTCAATGCTTGCCAAAATTGAAGATCCATACTCGTCTTGATACTCATCTTGAATACAAATGACAACTTCTATTTGTACAGTGGTATGATGTTTACCCAGTAATTCCTCAAGTTAACATTTGAAAATGTGTATGAAACTTGCTGACAGGAATTGTTTTGTAGGTCTTTGGAGTGCAAGGCTTTAAATGCCCAAAATAATGAAACTTATAACATGGCTTTTGGAAAGTGCTTGCTATCATTGGCTAATATGCATGAGCCATTTGCCTGTGGGTTGCTTGCTGATGTCACATTGTTAACCAGTATAAAAGTTGTGAAGTCTTACGTTATAAAAGAAATGGGAAACACAGCAGCTGTGCAACCATCGAGTTATGGATGCACTCGGGAGTTTGCTAAGCACTCAAGAAGCTAGAGATGCTCTCGGCTGTACCTCGAGCATCTCTTACGCTTCTTTTGTGCTTAACAACCTTCCATGTGCGTCCATAACTTCATGGTTGCACACTGCACGTTTACCATGTCTTCATTTCTTTCTGCAATCTTTCTTCAGAGTGGATCCTGATAGTACTTTACACAAAGATTTGATGCAACTCAGAGGGGAAGACGGCACTGACCATGTTTTATTAAGCATGACATTTACAGTAAGTTGCATGGACAAAATCCTTCTTTTTGGCATAGAAAAGGGAATGGATGGTATTATCAATTTTGTCCAAGAAGGTTTTACATGTATATGTTCCAAGAAGCATAGAAAGACCATAAATTTATTCATTCAATGATGCTTAGTGAAATCAGGGAGGTTTAAGGAGCAGATATTCAAAGACAGACATCTCATTAACATTTTTTCCCAAGCCAAAGGACAATTATTGACAATTATTTGCTAGGGTTTAATACAGTACAGTACATTATTCAAATTCAAAGTTGTCAAAACAGGCTGGCTACTTTCATGTTTGCGCTGGACGCAGTTTATTGGGTTTGTTGCTTTTTCATTAGGAAACAATGTAAAACACTACCTCATGTACTGTCTACACTATACTTTCTTACATTTTGTTTGCTTTGAAAAAAATTTTTTTTTTTTGACAACCCTATAAGGTTTGCATGTGTTCAGATATAAAACAGTGATTTTATTTACCCTGTGAAATTGAGGCAAGATGTTCAGTTAGACAAAAAAAACGTTTGGTGCTATAGCAATGTTTACATACATGTAGCATGATGCAAATGCAGGTAGTGGGCTATTGGCATGTACATGTTGAGTATAATTATTGTATTTTAATAGAGGAAAATGAACTGCATACACATACTCGAGGAAATCAATTTAAGCCTTGTTCTTATAATTCCACTTTTCCCTTTCCCTAGATAAATCAAAACAGGTTTGGGATAAATGGATGGTTTTATCATGTGTTCTTTTTCTTCATTGAAGGATAAGTTTCCATTTGATCCTCCATTTGTGAGAGTTGTGTATCCAGTTATAACTGCAGGGTGAGTCATGAAAATAGTTTTGTATGAATCATGCCAGTCTTCTGCATATCAGGTTTTATTTAGAAGACTAGGTTCTTATGAAGCCAGTTGTGTGAGAAATTGGGTAAATCAAATGAATTGATTAAGTAAGTTATACCACCATAAGGTAAAAGGGAGGTGCTGACGTTTCGAGCGTTAGCGCTTCGTCTCCAAATTCTTGTTTCCCTAATTAGTGTGAGAACTTGTGCTCAGCTAAAAGATTTGTCACATTGACAGTACTTAAGCCATTATGTTTATAATAATTGTACGGTCCATGCAACCTCAATCATCCAGACCGCAATTATCTGGACATTTCTAGTATCCAGACTCTTCCCTGGTCTCAATTTCTTACTTATTAATATTCATATTTTATATTATCAAGACTCTAGGTTATCTGGACTTTTTGCTTGTCACCCAACAAGTCTGGGTATTGGAGGGTGGACTGCATTTTTTGATAAGTGAAAGATCATCATAGTTATGTAAGCAACCTAAGCAGCTGCAGTGATACATGTAAGACTTGAAAGAATTCAGGGTTTCACCCTTTAAGCCCCAATAGTGTGTTTATAAATTTTACTTTGGCTAATGCCAGACGATTTTACTCATCACAGAGAGACCCCTCGGGGCTTAAAGGGTTAATGAGATTCATGACTCATAATCTTGTGATACCAGTGCAATGCTCTGACCAATTGGGAACTGGTCATGTTGTGAGTTCGTAATATAGCCATAGAGGATCAAAATATGAATGTTACAATAATAATATGAACATTTCATTATGTCAACCGCAGAAGAAAGCTTTTAGAAGTAAAAGAGCATTGCTGTTATGAAAGCAACTTAAGCATTTGGAAAGATAAGACCTGAAAGTTATTTTTTGGCATTATAGCTCAGTTGGTTAGGGCGTTGCATGGGTATCGTAAGTTCATGGGTCCGGATCCTGTTCAAGCCTGAAATTTTTCAGGTCTTCAGTTGCTTACATAACAGTCACTGTGATGATCTTTCAGTTCTAAAATCTTTCTTCTGCAGTTCACATATATGAAATTTTCCCATACTGTGAATTACATTATTGCGTGTATTGTCACTTGGGAAGTTTTGAGTTATGAGAGCCTTGACAAATGCCTGCTAACTGAAATCTCACTTGGTACAAGGGGATTATAGACTGTGGAGGCAACAGCCATTCATTTTTGCTAAATAAGTCAATTAAACATGGATCCTACATGTACACTGTAGGAATCCTACTTTAATTCATCAGATTAAAATAGATAATACTGTATGATTAGATCCTTGTAGCAGTAACTGATGCCTTGTCTTAAAATAATAAAGTTGTGGTCTAATTGTTTTTTTTTTTCTACTGCCTTGTGAGTTCTTGAAGGGAAATGTGTAAATCACTTAGACCAATTGAAACCAATTTATGAATAATCTACTGTATACAGTAGAAGTGTATTCCAAACACAGTACATGTATTTCAAATTATTAAGAATTTCATTTCTACTGACAACAATGGTATAATTACATTTTTCTTGTTACAGATATGTTTTGAGCGGAGGAGCCCTTTGTATGGAATTACTTACACCCCAGGTAAGAAAACAGTAAGGGTGCTTCAAGTAATACGTATAACCTTTGAGTCAACACTTCTTCAATTTTACTGTTAGTCCAAGTGCAGTATGCAAATTAAAGCCATAGATTAAAAGTTTGTTTGCTGTTACAGTTGCTTCACATCAAGTGGGAAATAACTTTTTTTGGTTATGGGGTATCCTTGTTTGCAGTAGATGTGGCCTAACTTTGCCCTTTATAGCGGTCATGTTTTCCTTATAAAACACATAATCACTGAATACTGGAGAGCCAGGCAATGTGGCCTAGACTGTGGGGTCTATACACTCTACATGTAGGGCCTCTTCCTTGTAGCAGTCAGCATTTGGCCAAATGCAAGCCTTTTACCACAGCATAGCATGGACCTATGTTATGACCAAAAGGTACAACAGTTTAACGTACAGTAATTCTGATCTTCTTCTTGTACTGCTTTTTTTGTCTCCAGGGTTGGAGTAGTGCATATACCATAGAGGCTGTCATAGTGCAAATTGCTGCAACACTTGTCAAAGGCAGAGCAAGGATAAACTTTCAAGAAACCAAAAAGGTATTGCTGTTCCTGGCAATTACGTAGTCCTGTTGCAAGCATGGGCATCAACCATATATTAAGTAATGGTCCAGCTAAAAGGTAGGCAGGCATACGGGAAAACTCATCAACAAGGTGCGAACAGTTAATTGTTAATTCCATTTAAATCGCCTCATCTCATTGGCTAATACCTAAAAACCCCGAAGAAAAACAATGAAAAAAAATTTAAAAAAACATCATTTTTAGACCTTGTCTTTTCCATACCCCTATTTTCTGTCTGTCGGCCAAATTTGGCTTTAGCTCTATGCGCCAATTAGCACCACAAAATTAACTGACATATTGCCAAGTGCTATTGTTTTTTTGCCTGCTTCTTAGCCGGACCATTACTTAATTTTCATTACTACAGTAGGCATGTATTCATTGTGTGCAAATGAGAGAATTATGGTGCAGTGTGGCCTTTTCATTTTTGCTCTCAGAAATAAGTTAAGCACTGGTACAGTGTGTACATGTACAGTTTGCTTGTAGCACTCTAGGACTGTTTCAAATAAACATTTTCAGGTTAAGCCTGCTACCCAGAAGATATCATTTATGGTAGTTGTACAGTAACTAGATATCAACAGAGGTATGGTCTTATAATAATACTATTGTGTTTTTTTGGCAGAAATAGCCACAATGTCTGTCACATATGTTTCCCAGTGGATCATAGTAGGAACTTTTTAAGAGGGGTGGGGGGCTGGAAGGCATTAGGGGAGGAAGGTTGAGGAACCTTTGTAAGTCACTCTTGATGATTTACATTTGTGTTGAACCAACATCTAAATTTGGCAGCTGTGTGTCCTTTAGTTTGTTCACAGTATTCTACTAAGAGTCTTCTCACTCTATTTTTCGGCAGCCTGGGGTATACAGTCTAGTCCGTGCTCAACAGTCATTCAGATCGTTAGTACAAATTCATGAGAAGAATGGTAAGAGATGAATACTAACCCTGTAGATACTCTGCATCTCTGAGAGGTTTTCTTTCTTTTAACTTAATAATAATATTAATTTGTTGAACTTGATAAGAAGTGAGAGGGTAGAAGTAACAGGAAAGACATTATCATTGTCACATTGGCAAACATTCTTTTTTGATTGTTCAAGAGTTTCAGCTGCTAAAAACTAAGTTGCAAAGCAAGTATTAAGACATCATGGTGACTGCTTTGATGGAGAGTACCCTTTGGCACAGTATTCTATCAACTGTTTTTTGAGTGAAATGGATACTACCACAGTACAGTACTTTCCAGTAATAATAATAATAATAATAATAATAATAATAATAATAATAATAATAATAATTTGTTGCTGATGATCTTTATTATTACAGTGCTTTTTCTAGTGTAGGCTTTTGCAGATAAACAGAATCAATTAAGTAAAAAGTAGTGGGTCCAAATATTAGAAAGTCTGCTAAGGAATGGGTGTACTGCATAATTTCATGAAGATATCAGTTTGCAATATTGAAATCACAGTTAATGGCAAGCAGCACCACCCTTCTAGTCTCAGGCAATTGTCATGTCTAGACGATAATTTATGTCTGGATCCATTGCCTTGCATCATTTATGGCTTTTTAAGTAGGAGTTCGTAAGATATATTTTATAATGTAATTCCAATGTCAAGTTTCCTTTCCTTTGTTTATTGTGTTTTTCAGGCTGGTACACTCCACCCAAACATGAAGGATAGCACATTCCTGCCATCCCATTCTTTATATTATACAGCGTGTATAATTCACCACTGGACTTTTTAGTAACCGAGTTAAGCAAAGGTGAAACATCTCTGCAATGTGATCCACACATATTTCTAACCATAAAAATACAGAGGGGTAGAGCTACAAGTATATCAGTGATTCTGTACTATTTACTACTGTTATTCCCGTGAAATACATGAGTGACATTGGTGAGTTATTGAGAAGAGAATGCATACGTAATTATAGTATTATTAGAGATTGTACCATGGGATGATGGGTTAGGAGGTAAAGGGCCCTATAGGCGGGGAAGTGCCGAGTGAGCTGGGCCCAGCTCATTGAGGACGCAGGTTGATACAGTACAAGACAGTGGTGGATCATCGAAACAGCACATTGCGGGCCCATTTTTGGCACATAGCCATGTGTAAAATATTCAAAGTTTGAAACTTAACATTCAGGAAATTGGTTCAACAACCGCAAAAAAATAAGTCACATGTGTGGTTGAGTTCTTCCAATTTTTCTTATTGTGTTATGAAGCTTTCAATTCAGTTCCATGTTGCTTCAGTACTTTGTAATATAGTATTTGAGAAAAATAACTGGTTGGTATTAAGCATTCAAACCTCCTAATTGAAACAAAGCATACATATAGGTGCATCATGTGGAAGTTAAGATTCAAGAGTCAAGCCTTGCAGATTATGTTAGCTGTCTTCTCAGCTGTTTTTATATCAATCCTTTCAAGTACCAGGCTAGCATTTGAAAGATTCTTATCATTTAAGATACATTAAAAGAATTCTACTTTGTGAAAAGAAGAAATAAGCAAAGTTGCTATCTGCAAAAAGTGTATTTACGAATTTAGCTTTCTTTGAATGATATCTTTGTGCTACTAACGGGTGATCTATATATATGTAAGACATTCTTTTTAGTGTAAATTGATTCTCAGCTTCTGTACTATTGGAAGGAATAATGGGACTACTAAAGCCAGGAGAATAAATTTGTGCTTCAAGTGTAAATGGACATGTAGCAAGATTGTGTTTCGTATAACGGGATTTATAAACCAAGACTATACTAACTACTCTGGAAAATAATTACAACGGATGCATGTGTTAAGGGGCAAGTAAGTTTTCAAATGAATACAAGTTGCCACTACCAAGGGTGGAAAAAATAGATAAGTAAATGCAGTTAGTTTTTGTTTTTCATTTCTGATTGGTTGAAAGTGCAAGAGCCAAACACCGACTGTGGCAGTGCAAAAACCAAAGCAATAGAGTAATGCGATCTGTAGGAGTCAATTTAAAAATGCTCTAGAATTATTCTTGATATACCTATGCCTTTTTCCTTTGCTTTGAGTAATCATCCTGCCAGGATATAATTTTCTGAAGACATGTTATCTTCTAATGAAAAATCTGTGTCTTCTTGCTTTTTCATTTGGAGCATCTTGTACCTCTACTAGACATTGATTGCCCTTTTCTGTGATAATATTTTGGAGTTAGATTTACACAGTTTTTAAAGATTAGTTTTGATAAAGTAAGTCACATGTAATGTGATTAAGTTGTTGGAATGTGAGGTTGAAACGTAAAACCACGTAGTATTTCTCAAGGGTGGTTGCCCTTTTTGAAGTTTGCATCTTCTTTGGCACCACCCTTCATTGTACATAATATCCTATGCTCCCTGTTGTACAAAAGAGGGATAGTTGGGTTATCCACAAGATAGTAATATGTATATGCGGGATAGCAGTATTTACTGTTAAAGAATATTGCAGAGCTGTAACATTCCACTACTAGGATCTTGGGTTGAACTCTCTTTGTTGAATCACTTACACTTTATTATCAGTCAGTCCTCACCATCTTGCTGTTTTTCACTGTATGGATGTTGTAAGGAGCAGTTTTTTGCTGATCATTTCTGGAAGTGAAAGGATTGGTAACTAAAGAGAAGAATGACTTCTGTAATTGATGTAATGATTACCAATCCTTTCAATAATCCAGTCTTACTATTCAGTTCTTTAGCTGTTGAAACAAAGTTTAATGCACAAACGAAATGAAAAATATTGCTGCTTTCTCTTTAAATACTACTCAACTATTCAACTTTATAGCTGGTACTTATGAGTATTAATTGAATATATATTTTATCATTGCATTGCTTTGTCATTGTCCTCTGCATTTTTTATTCTGCACTCCAACATTGCTCTCTTTGAGATGATGGGACACAAATATCAAATTTCTAGAATTGGGCCATTGCAGGCAAAATCCACACATTCCCACCAAAGTAGACTAAAAACTAAGAATTCTTTCAAAGCATCCAAGATAGACAAAAGCTGCCCCTTTCAACTATCTAATAAATCCAACAAAGTTTGCCTCTTTTACCCATCTAAAAAAACCTTTTTGACCATCTAAAAAAAACACTTTACACCGCTTTTATTTGACCACCTAAAATAACTAAAAACAGCCCCTATATTGAACCACATAAAATAACCACTAAAACACCTATTTAACCATGCAAAATAACCGCTAACACAGCTTCTATCAAATTTTAGTATAAATCTACTAGCGTTCTATCACAAATACCGCGCTCTGATTGGCTACGCTACTCACTATCTATTCTGTGATAGATAGTGAGTAGCGTAATGGCGGCCGCTTCTTCACGTTTTCGAAGTGTCCGTGAATACGAATTAGACAGTTTACCGGTCGAGGCTGTTCCAGAAAAGACAAAGTTTTGAACGACTAGTAGATTTATACTAAAACAATTAGATTATTCGCTCTCGATTTCTATGCGTGATAGTTGACTCGGGCTGCGCCCTCGTCAACTATCACGCGATAGAAATCTCGAGCTCATAATTTAATTGTTTAATATAAATAACCACTACAAACAGCTTCCATTTAACCATGTAAAATAACCACTAAAAGCAGCTTTCATTTAACCACCTAAAATAACGACTAAAAACAGCCCCTATTTATCATCTAAACTATCCTTGGAAAACGGCCCCTATTTAAATATCTAAAATAACCACTGAAAACAGCCCATATTTTGCTACCTAAAATAACCACTACAAACAGTTTCGATTTAACCGTCTAAAATAACCACTAAAAAAAGCCCCTATTTAAACACCTAAAATAAGCATTATAAACATTAAATTGTTTAACCATCTAAAAAAAACATAAACAGCCCTTACTAACCATCTGAAATAACTACAGTCAACTCTCTGCTTATGGATACACTGGTAAGGGTCCGTAAGCCTTCAACTTCCCCCTTCTTTTTTCTCGCGCTCGCACCCCAAATAATGCAAAAGGGGAGCCTGTTCACGGGCTAGGTGTTAGGGTTCCTTTCTTTACCACCCAAATAAACAAAATGCCCCTTTTTATTCAGAATGTCTACCAAAATCTGCCTTTTTTAATCATCTAAACTAACCACCAAAACTTGTTTTTGATGGGCAAAGCCAAAGACCTTTTCACGTTGTCAGAGCTGTCTAAAAAATCACACCATTTTCTGGCCAATTTACATGGCTGCATTTCTGCTTTCCTTACCCTTTAGGTGACTCAGTTTGACCAGGTGAAGAGAGTTTTACGTGAGCATTCTTTCATCAAACAAAAGCGGTTAACATGGACTTAAACACAACATAAAGTAACATGATACTAATCGCTTTATTAAAAGCTTTCACACAATGTCAAATTTACACACGAAGCTGAACCTCTAAAACATTTTCCAAAAAGTTTACAATTTCAGCATCAAATTCATTTACATATAAAATAACCATCGCTACAAAAATATCGTCCGCCTTGGTTAATGAAACTGCTATCACTAATATGAAAAGCTAAAGACGTCGAAAGAAAGGAATGCTACAGTAGCTACTATTTCCTAAATAAAAAGACTCTAATGTTTTCAATTAATATTTTTACAAAACGAAATCCTGTAAAAAAAAGTCTAATGAAATGCCATTTATGATGGCTCGCCAAAGGTAGGGTTCCAATGAATTTGTTTGAAAATTGTTCCATTTATATAGTAAAGATGACTGTACGACGCTCTTCCTATGCTGCACAAAACTAACCATCTTTTTTGTGGCATAGTGCCAAGGAAATAATGTAAAATTGTGTTCTTCACAAAAATAACATATTATACCAATGAGCCTCATTTTAGCAAAAGTTCTGTTTATCCTAAAAAAAATATACATTCTAGTGAACTGTGAACGCTCTGCAGTCAAACGCTTAAGAGAAATGAATAAAATCAAAGAATATTACACATACACTAAAACACTCTTGTCAGGTATTACTGTTTATTCTGTATTGATGATGATAATAATAATAATAAAAATAATAATAATAACCCATCTTTAAGTTGAATTCAGTGAGGATACAGTTCCTTGTATCTCACAACAAAGATATTTTTACAAATAACTACTACCACAATTTAACAACAAACGTTTAAAGGCCCCAAATGCCCTATTTTCAATCCTAGATTGGACAGATGAAGGTGGCTTAAAGTAATTTGCTCTGATAGGATATCAAATAACTGCTCTATAATGAAAAAAATTTAGAAAAATGCTAAAATTCACACAAGAAAATATAGCTTATGAAAAAAATAACTACAGGTGTATCTTAAGCATGATGTCTGTGTACTCTTTAAGATGTTAGAAAACTGAATACACAAAAGAACTCCTTTGGTAGTAAGATTCATTGTCTGGAATAAGAAAAAAAAAGTTGATAAGCTACTGTTCCATACAACAATCTAATTATGCAATAAATATACCTTATTGGATGTACTGGTAGAATATCAGCCCTAGATCTTAAAAGTACAGACCAAGCGCAGCAAAAATCACTTCATTGGCCGGAATTATGCGGGTCAATACCCGTTACAATACCAGGAAAAAATTAGCCCTCGCGGGGTCAGAATGCAGAAATGTGATTGGCTACTGTCAGTTGTTATCCCTGGGACTGCTTTTATAAAGTAGTGTAATAAAAACTTATTGCATGGCTGACCTGGTCTGGGAGGTAGATTGGTCTGCTTATCAAATGATCTAACCAACCCAACTGCCTCGTCTTAAAGAGCGAATTTCTGATTTCATATTTCTTGTCTTTATTACCTTGTAACTTCGTGAATAAAACAAACAAATAAAATTAAGAACATTTACCTTTTAGCCATGAATTGTTCCATGCCTCTAACACTATGTTGGGATGATGGCGCCATCATAGCAGCTGCAAAGACGAAGAAATCATCACTGAGACTGGGAATCCACTATACTTTTACTAAATAGTAAAACCTTGGCAGACTACGGAAGTGTGACACAGCTTTAACCCCTTAATCCCTTAGTGTGATTTTACTCTGGCTAAAGCCAGATGATTTTACTCGTCACTGGGAGACCCCTTAGGGCTTAAAGTGCCAACTGTCATGTTTGTTAGAATCTAACCAAGCACTTTAGTAATGACTAAATAACACCTGCGATTACACACAAATTGAGAAAAGAAGGCCGACGGCATACAATAAGGTCGCACTTTGTAATTTCATAGAAGGACGTTTGTTGTAACACAAATGATATATTCCAAGCGGACAAGCTTGCTTAACAGCCAGTTTGTACGCACATTAAATGTCTTCTTATTACATACATAATTATCATAATCATCCAAATAGTGCTGCCATTCGTTGGGGAGCTACTGACGATTATGTACAGTCCAACCTCTCCACAACAGCCACCTTGGGGACAGAAGAAAGTGGCCGTTGTGGAGAGGTGACCGTTAGGAGGGGGTAGAGGTGCAATATGACGCCATTTCCTGTGGCAAGTACATCATGTTTATTGCGCCAAGTTCATGCTTACAGTCCCAGGGAAGGGGGAGGTGGTATTGAGTTAATTTTTGCTGGATATGTGCTGCTGGCCTGTCAAAGCCCCTGCCCCATTATAGTCTGTTTTGAGGCTAGTTATAGACCCCATCTTTAATAGTCACTTTAATTTCGGAAAATGTAATTTTGGCGATCCCAACTAAGTCCCTTTCTATTTATGCATCTACTTAATTAATCCTTTAAAATGAATTGACACATTTTTGTGTGGCTTACACGAGGTGTGTAGCCAAATTATGGCACGATCGGATTTATTTATTTGTCCGCGAGAGTCGAGCGCCTGTCACGTCTGTCACATGTACGCAATACGGACCTATTTCTTGAAGTTTACTTGAGATTTGCTCTTAAGTGAGATACAGCTGTCGAGGGTTGTCTGCTTGAGCGACATGTCACGCATTTTGCTAAGCGTTTGTATTCGCCACATGAAAATCGCCAAAATTAGCGACTGCTACTTGTAGTCTAAAAACAAATGAGCAAACTTAAACTGTTCGTAACTGACTCAGCCTGAGGTACGTTCTACAAAGTATGTTCTACAAAGCGGATGCTACAAATATAGTACTGCATTGACATTTAATTTTAAATGAGTTGAAAGACTTGCCGCGATTAATCATAAACGCTTTATACGGATCACATTTCGTGACCATTCTTGACTTTTTGGTCGGTCGCTCAAAAAAAAAAAGGTTATTTTGAGAGGTTATTTTGAGAGGTTATTTTGACAGATTGGGACGCGCTTTAGAGGCCATTGCCGTTGTAAAGAGGTGGCCGTTGCAGAGAGGTTTAAACAAGAGCTAATTTATGGACGGCCCGCCGGGACAGGTGGAGACGTGGCCGTTTGTGAAGGTTCCACTGTATTACGATACTGGACTGTGGTACTGTCTGCTTACTATGTAGGGTGGTACTACCTTTTACATCAGTGGATCAAAGCATGCACTGTGACCCCTTGTGGAAAGTTACTGAACAGTAATGTACTCTGGTGCTGTTTGTTCTACTTTAGAGTGTAGTTTTAACATTTTCGTCTCTGGTTCAACCCATGCTCGATAGAAACTAAGCAGCGTGACCATTCATTGGAAAATGTTTTGACTGTGCAGCACTGGCTTACTGTTTTCATTAAATACTGGCTGGTGCCTAAATTTTACATCTGTACATGTAGATGAAACCATGTCGTGTAGCTATTTATGAGAAAACTTATCCCTACGCCTTACTGAGCAGAACTTTTATAAATAATTGAACGATTCTCTTAATAAGCTATTTGCACTTAAAGTTCTTCTAGAAATGAAAGTGTTAGCGGAGTTATTGACTGTAGACTGCAGTTTACTCACCATAACCTGGGTCAAAATGCCCCATAAGGCCAGGATGGACGTAATACCCCAAGCGTAACGCCTGACCAGGATCGTTATATTCCATGGAATATCTCTGCCTTCTAATCACTTCTTCCTCGGACATTGCATCCATATGACCACGCAGTCTGCCAACATCGCCTCTTCTTAAAGCAAGATTCGTCGATATAATACTGGGGTGTGTATGGAGTGAAGGGTCCTCTCCTTTAGAATCAGACACTCTAGAGCCAGATTTGGAAGGAGTGCCTTGTTCATCGTTTACACTGCGGCCCCTGACCCTGTCCTCATAGAGCACGACAGGAGATTTTTGTGACTCCTTGTCGGAGCTTTCCTTAAGTCTTTGTAGTCTGTCCTGGGATTCCGATATGGATGTGCGAGAATAAGAGTTTGATGAAGAGACAATGGTGGGTGTTGCCGTCTGTTCCCTTTCTGTTCCTCTGTAAATGCTAGACGTTGACTTAACCATGCTGGATTCTCCATGAGTTGCCATCGGCATGCTAACTACCAAGCCACTGGGAAGAGGAAACTGGGGACCAACTAGCATCTGAGGTGCGCCATAGAGTACTGACCCTATGTACGCAATGAATTAGGACGAAAAATATATTACTTCAGTCACAACTCCCTTTTGTCCCTACCTAAATAATTTGGACTCTACAATTTGGTCTTTCTGAATGTTTTTCATTACAGCAGCTTTAAGTGAGAAATGTGTAATGCCAGGTAGGTGCAGCGTATGTTTATGGAGTGCCAAAGGTACTCTCGGTTTTGTCAGGTTATTGCCATATTCGCAATTCATTTCTTCGTCAACCAATTAACTACGCTACCAATACTAAACCATACAATTACACAGACAGTTGAAATTAATTCTTTCTGGGGCTCCTGAAAGTGTAAGTGTTAGGTCAAGCGGGTGTTTTAACAAGCTTCCTTTCAACGAAATGGTCAACAAAACGTCCAACGAAATGGCTGCAGCGAAGGCTTATAAAGAACGATGGCCTGCGAAGCAATTATCCTGGCTTGTGGCTAGAACAACGCCGCGTGGGCACTTTGACCTGGCAGGACTACCAGTAGGGCCATTTAGCTGCCGACAGGACAATCCACCCCTCCCAGATAACTGAAGGGATTCTGGTTGAGGCCTCTAGAAGATTAAGACGTACATCCCATCACTGGTCTTGGAGACGTCCACTTCCTTATCGTAGGAATAAACAAGAAGGGGCTTCTGATCTAAGTGTACTGCGTCCAACTGAGGTTTGAATTAAGAGCTGCGTATACACGTAAATACACACACCTGTGGATGGGTCGAAGTTCAGCTGGGACAACATCTGGCCTTGAGCCTGTAAATAAGCCTGAAACTGGGTCGGCATGAAGTTGGGCGTCAGCGTATTACTGCTGTCCCTCTTGTCGTCAGACCCTGACGCCACATGATCTATGTATCGTGAAGAGGTCACGGGTGATCTCGAAGGTCGTGATGCAGAGGTAGAGTACGACTTGGGAATTGATTCTCTGGAGGAGGCCTGACCAGGCGAAGAAACCCGGGATTTGTCTGAGTCAAAGGAATGGTGTGCGTTTCTGCTACCTCTTGATGATGAGTCCTACAAAAATAAGTACGCGTGGAATTAAGATTGTTTAATCAAAATTGTGAAAAATATGTGCCAAACCACAATGGAACTGCTCTACACTATTTTTCATTCAATCACATTTTTAAAATTTTTAATGTTCTATACAAGCGTTAACAAAAGGTATCTCTATCCCCTTCAATTGGTTTAACAGTCATTTCCCGAAGATGCCTATGTACACGTATAGCATGCGCTGGTCCTTATTTTGGCTGGATCAAATCCAAACCTAAATGGACACAAACCCTCTCACAAGAACATCATCTCTTCACTCCACACCCCCCCCCCCCCCTCCCACCCCTTTTAAACGAGTATTTCATTTTACGCAATTGTTCTGTCCCATGTCTACATTTAATTGGTACTGTTTTCACTGCCTTTTTAAAATTAAATCCAACTGCACTGTATGTAATCGTTATACTAGTTTTTTAAGATTATTATTTGAACAATGTATGTGTGACCGTCTGTTAGGAGTCCATACATGTAACTTAGAGTGATGTAACTTAATGCTGTGTTTATTAAGAAAAAAATAAATCCAAATCTAACTGTTCATACTCAGAAGTATAGACAGTCCTGTTGCACTTGAAATTGGGGCAGGAACAAAAAAAACTTCGGCAGTCTCAAGCCAATCTCACTTCTGCAGGAGTCTAATGGTGCTACTCAGAAGTTGCATATCCCTCTCTGTAGCTATACAAGATTCCTGCTACATAACTGATTTAGAAGGCACTGTACGTATCAAACAACAATCCAAGTACAGACCACATCAACGTTGATGGTTTGAAGTGATAATGAAGAGAGGTCACTCCATATTAGGCCACAAGTTGCAGCTCACATTTCAGGAGTTTTCATTTTGAAGCCAAAATGTGTTAAGATATTCAATAGATTTAGGCAAGCTTAAAAGCGGAGCTCCTCACACAGACCCTCACACATTGAAAATGCTGTCACTGAAGTTATTAAATACGCCTGGCGTACGCAACTACTTAAAGAAGATTCGATAGCTGAAATAAATCGTCAAAAAAAAAACATCTAGCTTACGACTCAACGGAAGAGCCATTGCGCGAAAAACAAAGCCTCGTTTCGGTTTAAGACCTTCTAAATATCCCGGATGACTATGGCCGCCATGTTGGGGCAACGTCGTCGTCGTCGCCAGGCGCACGCGCACGCGCCCGCGAGCCATGCCGCTAGCCACGATGACCATGAAAACTCAAACGCATGGTTTTCTCAATTTCTATCCTCGCACGGTAGTTATGGAGCTCCGCTCTGCGGCTCTTCGAGCCGCTGTGGAGCTCCGCTACAAACCTGAGGTCTGTAATGAATCAGGTCTCTGGCAGTTCCTTTGCTTTCACTGCCTTCTTCTTCTCTGTTAATTCTTAGTCTATCAGACATGTCAGAAGTCGTCTGCCTTTTGTGTGGAAGCTGTTTATTCTGGTGTTCACTCTCCAGCTGCCTTAAATTCACAATATAAAGAATAACATACACTGATAGAAATACATATAATTATTACTTATTATAATACTACACACTTGTACTATATATATATATATATATATATATATATATATATATAGTTGTTGCGGGAGAAAACAACACACAAACAAACTACAGGTTTATCCCTACAAGCCTGTTTCGTGGTTGCCCACTCATCAGGGGATATCCCTCACGGGATATCCCCTGACGAGTGGGATATCCCCTGACGAGTGGGCAACCACGAAACAGGCTTGTAGGGATAAACCTGTAGTTTGTTTGTGTGTTTTTTTCTCCCGCAACAACTATATATATATATAGTTGTTATATATATATATATATATATATATATATACATATATATATACATATACATATACATATACTACTTCGCTCTACGTTCACGTATTGAGCACTGTTTTACGATTAATCAACTCTTACAATTTACATATACATATACATATACATATACATATATCTCCCGCAACAACTACTTCGCTCTACGTTCACGTATTGAGCACTGTTTTACGATTAATCAACTTTTACACTTGCAGTGGTGTTCTGAACTGCAACATTTAATTAAAGGTCTCTTTAATTAAACCAGACTATAAAATCAATAATCGTTTGAGTAACCTAAACTTTCTCAGGGTAATGCGTTAGAAAGGGGCGTGGCAGAGGATGGAGTGTAAGTGACCTGTGTTGGAGTTGCATGCGCTTCCAGTTTCATTTTACATAAATGCACTGAAGTTTCTTTCAACTGTATTGTGGAAAAGTAATGGAAGCGACATTGGCTGGATTACGTTAACTTCTCTCTAAAAATTCCTGGCAGTATGTTGCTCAAAATTAGTCGCTCAAACAAAAATTCAACGAAATCTCTCAGACGTTGCATCACAACTTCAATAGGTGGAATGACATTCCACGCCAGCTAAATTTCACTGCGAAAATTTGGCGAACGTAAAAGTACAATATAGCAGGGGATAAAAAGGTTGCGACTCTTTCAATAAGCTTTCAAAGGACGGTTACCAAGATTAACAAGGTATGTGATATTTCTTTAGCAGAAACTTACTTGTACATGGATATTGTTTGCTGAAGCTTCTGCTTCTGAAGGTATTCTTCTTGGTGCTTGTATTTCTGCCTCTGCAGTTCTCTCTCGTACGCATCATTATCTACCTTGCTCTTCTTCTCTGGAGGTTCATCTGGTAAGTGTTTGTGCAGCAGTTTTGGGGACGAGCTTGCAGGTGAGTAGCCTGCGTTCTCAATCGCTGAAGGAAACCGTCTGAACTCGCCTTCTGTTGCGCTGGGATGAACTCGGTCTTGAGAGAACTTCTTCGTGCTGCCTGTATCATCGCTTCGTCGCTCATCACGAAGTCTGTCAACTGGTTTCTGCACTTCTCTTTTGTCCAGATTCCGAACTTCTGCAGAGCCTTTACTACTAGCACTGTTCTTAAACGCCTAAAGAAAAGAACAGCACCAATGATCAAAAACAAATAATGCTGAACCGTACGAAAACAAATGAAGTCTTTTAAGCAAAGCTGTTACAGTATACGAAATAAATCATATATTTGTAACGCGACTGGAAACGTAAATAGAGATTTCGCCCTCACAGTATCAGCGCGATTTTAAGTAACTGCAAGAAAGCCTTACAGAAGAACAGGCTGCATCGATATCAACTTAACACGGGCACATGTGAACGCACTATTGACCTGCTCCAGGCGTGGACGTATTACCTCTCTCTCCTGTTCCATCATTCTCTGCCTATGAACATGACGCTGCATCTGCTGCTCTGGCTGCATGTTCTGCAGCAGCTGGAGCTGTGCAGCCAGGCTGGCTTTAGGATCCATAAACTGATTCAGGCCTTTAAGCATCTCCAGCGACATGCCACCCCGAATGAATGGCGGGTAATATTGTTGCAGATTCAACTGTTGCTGAAGTTGCAAGTTTCTCAACTGTTCTGCTGAGAGGGGTTCCTGTGACGTGTAGTTAGTCTCCATGGTGACAACATCTCTATCCTCTTTCCTGCCTTTCTCCTTTACCATTTTGGACTTGTCTTTTGCAGAGCCAAACCCTGTTGACTCCTGTTTTGCAACAACGACCTCAGAATCTCCAGCATCGTCATCATTTTTTACCCCTCTTAATGCATTCATAGTTGGTTGCCTTGGAGACTCGTTGTTTGGTGAAAGCTTTGTCCCAGTTAATGAACTTGGACCAGGTGACCTTGCCTGGGCTTGCTGCGAAGGGTCACTGTTTCTTTCAAGTCGGCTTTGCTCACTCATTCCTGCCGTAAAATTATGTAACAAATAATTCCATTTCTGATAGCCAACACCTTCTGACAGGTAACAATAACCTGCGATCAGGTGTTTTTTTCACGGCGAGGTAAGGGAAAAAAACAAAATACGCCTGATATATTTACTTTACGAGTCGTGTGCCGCACCTCGGATACGCACCTGTCAACACCGATGCTATCACTTTTTTCTCTATTGTAACGATAACACAGTTACATAGTTAACATGGATTACTTAACACTCGATGCACACACACACTGTACGCACATACACGCACGTACGCACACACACACGCACAATCACAAACACACACACACACACGCACAAACACACACACACGCACAATCACGCACACGCGCACAATCACGCACACACGCTTACACTGAATTAGTAGCTATGTATGTATATATATAACTTAGGTAGCTCATTTATCCATTAATTTTTGTAGACTCTTATTGATGGTGCATATAAATTTTTCTGTTTGATACTTGATGTTCACTTTAACTTGAAAGTTATCTATCTATGAAAGTTATCTAAGTTATCTAAGTTGAAAGTTATCTAAGTTATCTATCTGCAACTCCAGAGGTAAATTTTCCCAATAAATATCAGATAATTGAGAAGGGGATTATCATGTCTTGGAAAGCCGATCAATATGTCCCTTCGAGTCAGTTGAACTGATCGTTTTTTTTTTTTAGAAACAAACAATCTATTTCAAATTCTTTCCAGAAAACAACTGAATAAGGACAGCACCAAAAGAAATGATCGATCGCCTCTGAATTCTGCCTGCAGAAAGTACCTAAATCGTCAGTCCTGTACCCGACCCAAAACAACTTTGATTTTGTAAATAGAATATTATTAAGTAGCTTGTATTGAAAGGCTCTAACATAAGGTTCAAAAGCAACAGAATGAAGTAAAAGAAATACTTTTCAGTTCTTCATTACATATATTAAACTCGGTCTTTAATTTCGTCGAGTAATTTGGAAAACCCGCTTTCTTTGCTACTAATAAAGAGTAATAGTCTCCTTATTTCTTTTTTGTGACATCGAAGACGTCTTTGTTGATTTCAAATGATGGTAAGGTATTAACCAGGGTGCTTTCATCAAGACCACTGATGTCTTTTAAATGAGGAGGTATTGAAAGACGCATCCTAGTCCATTCTAAAAAGTTTGTCTTTTTAACAACTTTCATAATCGAATCATAGGACTCTATATTAGTAAGATCAAAATGCAAGTTATTTCCTTTCCTGACACCCACGTCGTAATATCTCTTCCAAAAAAAAAGGCCTGCTGTCTATTCCGACGTCTTGATTATTTCAAATTACGTATTGCCAATCTGTATTACCAGCATTACCGATGCTATCATGCGTCATGCTTTAATTGTCGGCCAATGCGAATTTAACGGAAGTTCACGCGGCTTGCAGAAAAGCGCAAAGGCAAAGTCATCCCAACTTGAAGCACTGTTATTCCTGTGAATGTAGTTTAACCGTTGGGGTCGTTCCTTTGTTTACACCGTCCAAAAAAGAACTAACGTACAAAATCGATGGAACTCCAGAAACCTTTATTTTATCGGACTTAATCAAAAGTGTTGGAATCATCATTGACTCCACAGGTGCAAGTCTTTCATTATTTTGCAAACAGTGCGCCCCTAAAATCGTTACTTGTTGTACGCAATTCCACGAAATTCAAAAGGTCGACATGTGATCATGTAACCAATCAGAACAAGGCCTGAAGACTCCTTTGTTAAAACGACCAATCAGTCAAAAGTCCAGATTCTGGACTACACGCAGACGATTGATGGAGTAAATGTATCAGGCGTCCTTCATGCCACATGCCACACAAAGAACAAGGGAAGGACGCCTGATCGCAGCTTAAGATAACCATGCACAGTCAAAACTATAATGAAAGTAGATGAGGTATGGAAGGTTCAGAAATTAAATCTGGAAAGTATTTGACTTGTATAACTATATTACAGTACAAAAAAATTGTAAAACAACAGTCAAAACTAACATGAAATTAGGTAAAGATTGCAACGTTCTGAAATTTGGTTGAAACTCATAGATCAATAACCTGTATTATAACTATAATTAGTATAAATACTCAGGAGATTATACGAAATTGCGCGCTCTGATTGATTCGCTATCTCGGACTATCAGCCGACAATCACCTCGGCGAACAAAATGGTTGCCAGTCGTTCGCGCGCTTTTGATGAAAGAAAATTTTTTCGTTTTGTACAATGCTTTTTCTTTTCTGTTTTTGAAATAATCACTTCTGTATTTATACTAAAACAATTATTCACCGAAGGCTCAGTGATTATCGGTTAATTATTATTATTATTATTATTATTATTATTATTATTATTATTATTAGTTTCATGTAGGTGTACTGAAAATACTGGCTAATGTCTTCCCTGTGTTTCAACAACTGTAAAAATTTATTTAAAACACTGAGCATATAAACAATGTCGAATTCAAACCTTGTCTTATGCTTGACTGAGCTAAGAGAGAAGCATGACTTTTGATTCCTGGTCCAATGCGCATGACTGGTGGAAGGCCGACATGTACAGCAGGACCAGGGCTTCTCTTCAGAGACACAGGTGTCACCTCTCCGATAGGAACGTCTTGCATCTTAGGAACTTGCAAAGCTTTCATTTGGTTCGCTTTGCTTTCAAGTTCCATGGGCTGATCATCCAATGTTACGTCATAGGCGCTTGCAAGAAGTTTGGGAGATGCACTAGAGTAGGTGACTGCAAGCAACATCGATAGCATCGCCATCAGCAACTGCTGTTTGCCACTAACCGTACATACAGTACATGTATTTTAGGTTTCTACATGTATTTCCAACAAGCATGATCTATGCCTGGTGCCTGCTTGCGATGCAAGAACAGGTAGAAAATGAATTTAAAAAACCGAGGCAAACGAAAAGCGTTGGACTACAACATAGAGGGGAGCTCTAGACAACTAAGTTCAAGGTAGGGAGCACAAGAAATTGGGATAATCAAACGAATGGATAAGTATAGGTAACAGCAGGATTTAAAGTGGTATTTGGCAATAATACCGCGAGTGATATTTCAAAATTGTCCAAAATACCACGAGCCGCGAAGCGGTGAGTGGTATTTGGGGAATTTTGAAATATTACGAGCCGCCGGTATTATTGCCAAATACCACGTCCAGGTCATGCTATTATTTGTTTATAATAGAAGCCGAGAAATTTTCGCTTCCTATCTGACAATGTCGTCGTTGAGTTGTGGCCGTTGCTTTCTATCCACGACTTCCAAACATTCATCCGCGTCTTAATAGTTTTGACTGAATTTTTATTTACTGCTTTTCGGCGAGCTTTTTGTATTTCCTCACCGGAAATTTCCGGGAATCTCCGTCATTTTCAGTTGAAAACAAAAGCAAGAAGGTACTGTGTTCAGTGCTGTCATGGTAACCTTGTTATACCATCGAATTTAGCTGTTATACCGCTACCACGTGGAAATAGTGATACTATCATCCAATCAAATCTCCGAAATTTCTCGTCTTATATTATAAAGTAAGTTATACCACCGTAAGGTAAAAGAGAGGTGCTAACGTTTCGAGCGTTAGCCCTTCGTCGGAGCGAAGGTAGGGAGGTCAAACTAAACTCAAAACGGGATCAGCTTTTGATAAAGGAGACCCAGGTACCTTTGTGACTTGTAATACTTTGTATTTACGATTTCTTGCCATGGGTAAGCAACCTATTTTCAAAATATAGTGGAACCTTGATTTAACGAAGTCGCTGGGTACTGGGTAAATGTGTTCGTTAAATCGAGGGTTCGTTGTATCGAAAACCTCGACATAACCAGTTTGAGGGGAAAGGAGCGAAATGCCCGTTATATCGAGGTATGATTGATTTGTAAAGGTTTGTTACACAGGCGACTTTTGTCACGCAGTTCATGGTCAATGTAATTTTTAATCGCCGAGTATCTCCAAGTTTTGAGCGTCGATGTATCGGCCAATAATGTCGGTGATCTGTCGGTAAACCCTCGGTGAACTATTGGTGAACTATCGCTCCTGGTAGAAGCTAGAGGCTTTAAAATGATTCGCAAATTTTATTTGTCCTGTCTACACCAACGCACTCACTTCGAGTTAACAATTAGATTATGAGATCCATATTTCTATGAGGTGATCGAAATAACTCATATTTTAAATCTGCTCTCTTTGGTGGTGTTCTATTCTGAAATGAGTCTAATTTGTTTCTGTTCTGTTCAGATAGATAGTTTTAGCCTCCCTTGTTACCTTTCATGATTATACTTCTTGTCAATTGGAATTCTACGACGCCGAAAACTCGGTATAACGTTTTCGTTATTGAAGAAAAAAAAAGAAAATTGGAATCTAAATAAGTCTTAATTCGTCCTCAAACATAACAAATTCTCATTACTGCGGTAAACCTTGTCCTTCACATTGATTTAAAATCATAGATTCTGCTTATGGATTCTGACCGAGTATCGGTAAGGTATCCGCCGAGTGTTGACGAGACTACAACCATATCGACCGACACACATATTGACCGACGTATCGACCGATACCCAACAGACACTTGGTCGATATATCGGTCACCATTGTCGACCGGCACTACCTACTGTAAACTTGATCCGAATTTTTATCGCTATATTGGTCTGTTCAGCGTTCATCTTTTGTCGCGAGTTGACATTAATTCGTACATCGAGGAAGATCTCGCGTTCGGGCTTCCATATTATGTTTGTTATATCGAGGATCTCATTATATCGAGGTTCGTTATATAAAGGGTCTGTCCATACATTTTACTGTAACTTTCGCCGGGCTGACGAACACTGTACACTTAATGTATGATCCTGAGGGAAACAGTTAGTTTTGTTTTCCCGAGGGTCCTGGGCTGGGTTGTTCGAAACAAGGTTAAGGTAACCCAGGGTTAGTGCGAAATTTAAATGCAGATATGAGAGCTGAAAAGCATGTTTAGTATAATTCTTTTTCAATACAATTTGTTGATCGTATGCTCTGAAAAAAAAGATAGAAAGTTACGGAGAAAATGCTTTTTAACAAGAGGAAAAGAAACACGCGTTAAAATTTAACCCTCGCTTAGCACTAATCGGCCTTCGAACAACCGGTCCCAGATGGCCTCGAGGGAAAACAAAACTAACTGTTTCCCTCAGGATCACACATTAAGTGCTTTGTTATATATTTAGACTCTCCCAACAATCCTATAAAAAAAAATAAACACACGAAAACAGCACAACTGGCACGCGGGCAACAACTGCGCAACTGTAACCTGGTCGGGTAAATTTGAATTTGATCAGGGGCACGTGACCATGAATCAACCAATCAAAGTGCTTGTTATGCTGAGTGAAAGTCTAGGTATATAACAACGTCCGTTAAATCGAGGACGTCATTAAATAGAGGTTCCACTGTACTCTACCTCATTCAATCTTTTCACCTGACTACATAAGAGCAAAGTTCTTACCGTACACCTGAAGCAGTTATTTGATCAATGTGAAAACGATATGCATGGACACCGGCAAACAAACTGAATGATAATTTGTGCTGTTGCTGAATGATCCCACTAGAAATTTCTCTATGAAATAACATAATGTTCCACCAATTACCTGATGTTGGTGATGACATTGCAGTTGTAGTCATTTGCTCTGAGCTCTTCACCTGGCCTACAGTTGGCACCTTGTCTGTTTTTCTGTGGTAAGGGTGTGCCACGCCCACGGGAAGGGATGGGGGTAATGAATGACTATGCCTGGAAATGAACGTTGGAGGTGCTCTGGATAGCACTCTAGCAGTGGCCTTGTACGGCAGTTCAGAGTCATCTGTTCTGTGATTTGACTGAGAGGTGCTTCTAATGGCAGCAGATTCAGTGCTGTGGGACCCTTGTGATTCCAGGTTGGGTACGTCTCTCTCCCTTGAATTTGATGCTACAGATACAGACAATGCAGCCGGTAACGTTGTGGTCTCAGACTGCGATGAAAATACAGCATTCGCTTCTTGTTTTATTCCTGGACTTGCCTCAGCAGGCTGAAAATCGTGCCTGACTATGATAGGATGAAAAGGGCTTGTCTCACCACTGGTCCGACAAGCTGGTTTATCACTTGCTTTTGTGTCATCACTTGAAATAGTTAACTGACTACTTGAGTCAAACGTATGTGCTGCTCCCATGGAGTCTGATACCACAGCTTTGTTACTATCTAATAAAGATAAAACATGTGGACTGTCGGCTGAGGGTGATTCAACGTTAACACTGCTACCACTGGACAGCTTTCCAGTTCGTTGGCCAGATTTAGTAGTACTCTGACTATGCGTCCTACTGCTACTTCTATCCAGAGAAACCTTTTCCTTCGTGGTGATATTATTATTATCACTATTATGATTAGATTGTGCAACATTATTATTACCAAATGTATCCCTCTTTGTTGCTAGAACAGAATCTGTTTTTTCGCCCTCTCGCTCAGAAGCATACATTCGCTGGGGAGATCTACTAAGATTACTATTCCGTACAAGATCGGGATGTCTGATTGGTGCTAAAGTGGCAGCAGATTCATTGTTTGGCTTGCATTCTCCATCCGATCCTCTGATGCAATGGTCGTAGTTTTCGTCGCCATAATTCCTGCACATAAAGTACTTGAACCTCATAGACGGTGTGTCCCTGTTTGTCAGTGGTGGTTCAACAGCACTTTGTAAAATACTTTTAGAAGCAAGTTCTTCCACAGAAATGTTACCAATTGCACTTTTATCACTAGTTTCCTTGAAAGCAGCAAATTTTGTTTCCCTGCTTCCCTGCAAAGATGCCGATGACTGTGAACTGTTAGCTTGAGAAGTCCATACCTCTTCTGCTTTCTCCTTGACTACAGGCAAATGTTTTGGCAGCTGATCTACAGAGCTGATCTTGTCAGCACTGGTTCCTTCACTAGTTCTTGGTTGGTCTGCATTTGATGCAGAACTCTTTGAGTAATTTTTATTGCTCCCCACCTCCAGTGTTTGATTTGTATCTAAATGCGGCTTTTTTGAATGTACTGGAATACCTTTGGTAACTATTACGTTACCCTTCAACTCAGCAGAACTTGCACTGTTTAAGTATGGTGAACTAATCAATTCCTTGTGGCTGTATTCTGAATCTGAAAGGAAATTGAAATTAAGTCAGAATTTTAGTACATGTTCATTAAGGAATGAGCACTTTTACCTACAATTTACCTGTCTGTTTAATCCAATTCTTTTACTTGAACTCAAAGAATTCAAACTCATCAGCAGAAAGAAGATAGAATCAAAGTACGGTATAACTGTGGACAACACTTCTTACACTATGAGTGCAAGATCTAAGATCGTAAGTCGGGCTGCAGGAAGACATGCTGTTACCATTTAGGATGTGTTCATGGTCCTGGTTTGTGAGTGCCTTAATTTTTCTTTGTCTCCTAAGAGGTAGCAACTCTAAAACAACACACTGTGATAAATTTTTGGGTCAGTACCCTAAAAGGCATAGTATCGAAGAGAGCGTCTTTTATACTACCAGTAAATGTTAAAAATATTTTTATTAAAATACGCTTAATGTCGGTATAAATCAACCGACGTTTCAGCATTACTGCCCTCATCAGGGTGTTTAAGCTGCCATGTAAAATAACGAGATTGCTATTTACGGTCGTGTGCTGTTTTGCAACTGTTTGCGCGTGCCAAAATAAATATTTTTAACATTTACACTAAAAGGTATCACAGAAGCTGATGCAGTGGACCTTTTGAGTCTGAACACCCCAGCAGGCACCAAACCCGCCATTTTTTAAACCCTTAAAGGTACGACAAACACCCCAGTCCTTGTCATAATACAGGCCTTCTGGTATTACGTGATGGTGC